>CM062818.1:1456894605-1458136841 GCA_031772625.1 Pinus tabuliformis
CTAAATACTAAAGAATTGACTAACTGAAACATTGTATCATTGAACAACCACTGAATCACAGATCACAAAACCAATCAAAGATCATTGAACCAATAACAGGTCACTGAATACAAATATTGAACCATACCTAGTGACAATTCTACAACATTATCACTAATCAATATACCAAGTCACAACAAAATCAGTCCAATTAACATTGTCACATATCAACCATCCTAATCAAGACATCATTGATAGACAACAACAAATAATATAAAATTCATCAACTATCATCACCAAGCAGCAATTCAAACCCTAGAACATACACAAGACTTTCATTAACCATATATGAATATATACACACTTCCCATATATAAAACCCATGTACAAATTTCAATATACTAAACACGAAAACATATTACCTCAAAGTGCATACACGACTAATTTGAAGAATATTTGTGTATCTATGTGATACCCTTAAAGGAAACCTGTGTACATATCTTAAATTACTAAGTCAAATAATCTCTGCAAACACAACACACATTCCACATACTTCACTGTTAAAATCATAGATCTCTGAGAACACATTCAGATCATAGCCCTACTACAACCACAAATATTGCATTGTTAGTAATTTAAACATTCTATAACAAGAAAACCAATCAAGCATATATTCAATATACCTTCAGATCTTTCAGATATGAGCCTTCTCCTTGCTCCTTGGTGCACACTTATTCTATACCAAATCACTCATTAATAATATTTTTCATTGCACATCTAACTCCTTGATATCCATCTCCTTATATAGCTTTTTCCTTTGCCAATACCTTAGGAAAATCCCTTGCTAATGTTGTTGTTATTCATTTGACAAGATCAAATAGACATTGTCAACATAATACTATTGGGAATTTTACCATGGTAATGGCTCATGGTTTCCTGTTTTCCATGGTTAAGATTATTTACATGACTTTTGTTCATAGAACCTGCATATATACATGACTCTTCGTCACAAGGGTCATGTATACTTTTTCAAACTTCACATTTTCATCTTCTCTCAAGTGAAACCTATAACAAGGATGCCAACACACTTCCTCGTTTCTACAATACCTGTAGCAATATTCCTGTCATGGCATTAAACATATTATAACCAGGTTGACTTAGAAGATATATTTTTCAAGAAGGTTGTCATCAAGGACAACACATTAACCATAATTCCAACAACAATTACGATTTGTAAAGGTCAAAAATTGATGTCGATGGTTGAATTTTAAACATTAGAGCCATTCTACCCACTATGCACTAACCCACCAAACAACGTATGTTATATAAATAATTAGTATAATAGTGACAAAAAAAAGATGAAGAATAAGCTCTATAACACATCTAACGAGGAATTGGTATCATAGAGATTTGTTTAAAACCCCACATAAACCACAATCCTTAGTGTGCCACAATGTGCAATGGGGGGAGATTTTAATGTATTTAGATGTTTAAGGTGCCAATGAAATGGTAAGGGTTTGAAGTGTATTATTTTCAATGAGATGACCACTACCCATGTACGTATTATCATCAATGTGATTATCAAATGTAGCTTGTCGCATAAGCTACGTGAGACTACCATCAACACTTGTGGTTTAGGAACTATTTATAGCCAGACTATGTCAACGTCATAGTAGATACTGGATAATAGTTAGTATTTAATGAATCAAATTAAGAGTGATTCTACTTATACGTACTATTCGTAGGCTACTTATGATACTTCTGAGCATAACAACTAGAGCAATGGTCACAACCAGTGGTTTGTGATTTGCATAGTGATCAAGCTGGGGAAAAAATAGTTACCCACCGAAGTGGGAAATTCTCATTCTTCATGGTTGACGATGCGAATTATGATTTTCCATAGGCAAAGACCAATTATTCTCTAGTGTATAACGATTTCAGGTGTTACAATTCATATGAGAAGTCTCTAAAGGGTGGTACTAATCCACGATATACCTAAAATATTGATAACTCCCAACTTGTGATCCTATGTCTACCTATTCTATTGAAGCGTGTGTATTCTAAACTTGTGAACTTTGACCATAGTTTTAAGTGCTAGCATATTTCTTTGTTATGTGGAAGCCTGTGCATTTGGAAGTAATAATCATGGATCTTTATTTTAAACTCTGAGGATGACATCATTCCTTCCTTAAATTTACTTCTTAATGTCTATTGTTTTCTTTAAAATAGTCTTCTGAAGCTTTAGACCGGGATCTCTAATGTTCAATCCAGGCAAAAATCATGCTCATATTAGGCAAAAATCATGCTCATATTGACACTTGTTGTTGGAGTCCTTTGAAGCTCTAGCTATCGATTCTTGGCTATTCTCCTCTTGAAATTACTTTCCTTCTAAGTTTCTTCAAAAATTCTAGAACTTGGGAAGCAACATGCTCTCTAATTTCAAAATCAATCTTATCAATTCAATTAAATATAAATTATGCTTTAAATATTAATTCAGTTTTCTACAATGCCATTCTATAAACTATGATTAAAACATATGCCAATATAGAAATAATTTAACCTCTTGTCTAAACAAGGAGATGGACATAATAAAACTATTCTCCATCTATTAGTTAGCTGTAGCTGGCTCTTTCAAATGAAAACTCAGAAGATAGTGGTCCCTACAAAGCATGCAAACAATGTGAAGGATGACTCATTGTGTAAAGGAAGCTTATTGTGTGTGAGTGCAGAGAAAATCTTTGCACTCTTGCACAATGAGCTTCTTCCCCAGTGTACGACCAAATATTATTAATTTAGTAATGCATATAACTTTAATTTTATTTGTTTTTAATGAGGTGTTATTTTTTTAGCAATAAATAGTTTCATTTTATTTATTTTAGTGGATTGACCTTTTCTTATTTTAAGAAAATATTAATCATCTTAATTAAAACAAATAATAATTATGAACGAGAGGCAAAATGGCTAGTTGTGCAGAGGTAGAGGAAGATGTGCGTATTGCTATTGCAAAAAGCATCCTCGAATCAAGATGAAATGAGGACCCCATACTACCTTGATCAATTAATTAGTGATAAAGGGAGGGATTATGCTGTGTTGCAGCTATAACCCTTATTCAGTTTACATTAGATCGCTATTTCCATAATTTAATTAATTAATTTTACATAATCTTAATTCAAATTCATTTTAACTCACTAATGCATTCCACTATTAAACTTAAACATTTTTTTCTTATTTATTCTTCTCTTGAAATTAGCAATAATAAAAAACTAATTTTAATTTGATTATTTCCTTATAAATCATCTCATTCTTATTCAAATTGTAGATTTTCTTTAAATTTAATTGTTTCAATACTATTAATAATATTAAGATGGTAACATAGATATTCTTCTAATACTTTAGAATCATAGTAATAAATATTAAATCATCTCTTTATTTACATCAATTAACTTTTACTATTACAATCTTTAAACACAATAATAACATATAAAATATTCATAATTATAAAAATCAATACCATATAAAATTCTTACAAACTTATTACAACATTATCAATTAAGAAAACATGACAATAATAATATTTATGTCTTACCCCCGGATGCGGGTGTTACTGCGGTCATAAATGGCTCTGATGCCAACTATAACTACTGCATACTGCATGCAGCAGAGTAGTGGGGCTCCCCAGACCTTCACCTCAGGTAATATGGATGATCAGTGTTTCGGCGGCAACGGTGGTGTCTGCGAATTTATGGTTTACTTGGTTCGAAGCATGGCGAGGATGGTTATATTCATTACCACCCAGCTCTTCCCTTTCACGATGTGTTTCAATTACTCTGGTTCTGAGTTCTGGTTAGCGAATTCTCCTGGAAGCAAGAGAGTCCTCCTTCTCAGAGGCGCGCCTTGCAGGTTTCAAGCACGTCTCAGGGGTAAGCAGCACACTCATCCTTCTCTGGTTCACGCATTTCACTTTTCTATTGCGCTCTTTGCTGTTTCTGTGGTTTCCGTTGCCCTTTTCTTGCTATTCATCATGGGTCGACAAGGGGGCAGGAAGAGACCCAGAGGTAATCTTGGTGATGGCTCTCGGCTTTCTCCCAGTAGCTCTGATAACCCTGATCACTCCCCTGCTAATCTCCCTCCACCTCAAGCGAATGTGCAACCATCTAGCTCTGTTCGTCGGCCTCTCCCAAACAATGCCTTTCAGACCACCCATTTTAAATTCCAGAGTAACCTCAACCGACCTCTAGTCTCTGCCCACATCACCTTAATTATCTCTGAGGAAGAAAATCATATCCATCCTTTGGCTTGCATCGCTCCGGAACCCTCTCAGAGCAGCGAGCAACATCTGACCTTGGACAGCCCGGAGAAAGCATTGGTGGAACAGACAGGCCATATTGATAGCCCGAGAATTACTCTGCCCCATGTTGAAACTCTCCCTGCTGAGGGGGATGAAGCTTTGAATGATTCCAACCGCCCAATTTTAATCCCTGAGGACGATAAGGTCGGCGATGAAGTTCTGGGGGTGGCTAGTGACCGTCCAGCAGATGAGAAGACCTCTGGCAGGAGCAAGGAAGATTAAGGCCACGCGGCACTGTTCGGTATCTTTTTGCTTTTTGTCTGTCAAGCAGATGACTGTTTTCAGGTTTCCTTGATAAAACACATGGCTTATCTCCGTCAGCTTGAAGTTTTTGCTCAGTTTCAGGGCAGAAGCAATGCTTTACAGGCAGACTTGCAATGGCTTCTCGCTTCTATGCTCTCGTGCACAATCTCTCTCATCTTCTGGTCCTTATCTGAAATGTTTTTCTGTTATGAAGTTTTTTGTAGCACCTATGCTCAGAATCCTTACATTCTGAGGCGAACTTGCTGTGTACAGAGGCCTCATGACTCTTCTGAGGTCTCGCTTATATGTAAAAATATTTTTATTTTAAGTTAATAGATAATAGTCTTTGCCGAGAAAAAAAAATATTTATGTCTTACAATAAAAAAAAATATATTAAAAAAACAAAACACGACAATGATAATATTTATATCCTACAAAAATATGACAATAATAATATTTATATCCTACAGAAATTTTATTTTATAATTAAAATTAAATTTAAAAAAATATAAATCCACATTAATCTGCATTAGATAGAAAATAATAATTTTATTAAAAAGTCAATTTTAAAAACAATAACATACAAATTGCTCCTTTTTTATTATAAATTTAAAAAAATACTTACACAATCTTATCAAAAAGTGTTCTGATTGTCCTTTGCCAAAAAGCGATTGTAGACACCACACATTTATTTCATTAAAATTATAAATAACGTCACTGTCATGCTGGACTAAAATTGCAACTCACACCAAAATATTTTCGCGAAAATTGCAGTTTTTCAACACACCACGAGATATGAAATAACTAGGTTATATGATTGCAATTTACACATTGGAAAGAAGTGCACCCTTTATCAACTGAACGGCACTGGCACTTAAGGCTGCGAGAAATTGGATTAGGGGAGTATTTAAATTATTTTTTAATGCTGAAATACATTCAGCATTATTAATAATTCTTTTTGAATATATTAAATTTTCTCTAAACCATATCCAATTTTTTTTTTTTATTATTTTCCAAAAAAATAACGTGGACCCTCCAGACTACTCATTACATAAAAACCAAAAAAAATATGAAATATGAACCAGTATGAAGTCCTATATCAGTGAAAGAGAAGTATGAACAAGTTTGAAGTTCCATTTTGCTCATACAAATTTAAAGAGCTGTTTTTTATATTTTTTGGAAAAATTTTGGTGGGTTTTTTCGATTTAATTTTTCTTAAATCTGGTAGGAATTTATTGAAATCACAAAAATTTATTAAAATCACAAGTTTAATGGGTAAGCCCTGCACAATCATCTTAGGGGTTTTTCAGATGCTGAATCCATAAATAAAGTCAAAAAACCATTTTTAATTAACACAAATCAAAATTTCACTTCAAATTTTTTTATCTGATTCCAACACCTGGAAGTCCAAAAAATACACTAAAAACAACTCCAAACTTAAAGGGAAAAAACTCTATATTTACTGTATAAATCAAATCTTGCCAAAAACACAAAAATTAAGCCCCAGAATGTTGACAGATAAAGTCAACAAAAATGCAAAGAAATCCGGAAATTACAAAATTAAATTCAAGTAACATATTCCAAAATCTGGAATCAAATTAAACTAACCCTAATACATAAGTAACCGTATGGTTGGAAAAACATTTATGATGTGCCAATCTCTTTTTTGCAAATTGGACAGCACTGGGATTTCCGGAGCCATTGATCGATGCACGAAACATGATAATAATGCTCACAAGAACTAAGAAGCCGAACTTCGTCTTCATCTTTGACCAACTCCAAGCATATGTTGCAGGTATAATTCTCCTCTGCGTTTAAATTTCCATAATTTGCCTTTGGAATCCTTTGCAACTGGGAGTCGGAGAAGCCGCTTGTATACTTAGACCTGTTACACAGAAATAAACACCTGAGATACATGGCCAGAAGCATACCCATAATCAGCCATACTAAAGTCGAGTGGAGATAAAAAGATGGATCTTCATCTTCAAATACGGTTGAAGCCCAATTGAAAAGAGCTTGCCTTCCCATCGCTTAACTCAATCACAAATTCTGAAATAATCAATCAACTCTTTCAAAAGAAAATCTCTCTCTATAAGAACTTATATCTAAGCAATTTTTTATATTTTTAGTTTTTGCTAAAACGGATGTCTATCTAGACTTCACTTAAAATTAACACACACATCTATATATATATTTATATATAACTTCACTTAAAATTAACACATATATCTATATCTATATATATATATATAAACTTTAACAAATTATATATATTTTCCACCTGTTTAATATCCTATCACGCTGCATGGACAATCTAAAATAATTTTAAAAACTGTAAATTCCATTAATATCATAATTTCTCCATTATTAGTGCCGTTAACGGTCTGTCCACTAGTAATTAATTTATTTTTCGTCGATTGCAATATATATTAGTTAATATATTGAAATTAATTTCTCTACTCAATAGCGTTATTTACCAGCGACCGCTTCTCATGGTTTCTCTTCTAACTGTGACGGTGTACCCATGAGACTAATGCTCAGAAACAATTGCGATACCTTTGGAATTTTGCAGAGCGGAAAATATATCCACGGACATAGCAGAGGTATGCAGGGGGGGATTTAGAAACGATGACTCCTTCTTCTTCTCCTTGAAGGATTAGATTTACAAGAGCTCAAAGCGGACTGTTGCTGTGTAAGTATTGTTTGAGATTTGAAACCCCCGGCAGAGGAAGATTTCTGTTAAAGATCGGCCATGGCGTCCGAGAACGCAGGGGGTAACGGCTCCTTTGTTGCACAGGTCGGTGCTCTTTCCGCGCTCTATTTCTTTTTTCGTCTTGAATGGCCGCTGGATCGTTCGAACCCCAAATTTTGATTTCTAACACTGAATTTTCTTTAATTTAATTCTGGCTTATGTTCCTTCTTCTTTCACTAAACTGTTTAGTCTGAATCATTAACCCTTTATATTTTCACTAAATTATTTAATAATATACAGCAATTACTATATTATAATAATATAATATAAATTATTTAATAGTATAGAGCCATAGAGAATGCCTAGATTTAGAAGAGCTCAAAGCGTACTGCTGCTATGCTTTGTAAATATTTTTAAAGATTTGAAATGCCCCGTCAGATGAAGATTTCTGGTAAAGATTGGCCATGCTGTCTGAGAACTGAGGTTCCTTCGTTGTACACGTCTATGCTCTTCCCTTTCGATTAAAGCTTACGCGCTTTATTTCCTTTTTCGACTTGGATGTCCTTCGGATCGCTCGATCCCCTAATTTTGATTTATTCTGGCTGTAATCTGAATTGTTCGTCCGCTATTCTGTCACTTAACCATTTGATCTGTATCATCAAATCCTTTATTCTTTCACTAAATTATTTATTTGCAGAAGGGAAAGTATCTTTTCAGTTTTTGGTAAAATCCATGTCGATTGAGATCGCACACTAAAATAAAATAAATTATATATATATTTTGGAAATCTCCTCCTATATAATCTTATAACTAGAACTAAAGTTTTCATCTATTAAATATCTATGACGCTGCATGGACAATCCTAAAAAAAAAATTAAACACTGTAAATTCCATTAATCTTTAAAATTTCTCCATTATTACTATCTATCAACTATAGTTATTAATTTAATTTTTTGTTTATTGTGATATTTTATATTAGCTAAATATATTCTTTAATTTTTTAATAACTAAAATTAGTTTCTCTACTTTCCAGCGTTATTTACCTGTAACCCCTTTTCGATATTTTTCCTTCTAAGTGGCAAGGGTGCACCCAGGGCACTAATGCCCAGAAACAATTGCGATACCTTTTGGAAATTTGCAGAACGGCGAGTGCATCCACGGACATAGCAGAGCCATGTAATGCAGGGATTGTGAAACGATGAGTTCTCCTTTCTCCCCAAAGGCTTAGGTTAAGCAGAGCTGAAAGCTGATCGCTGCTCTGCAGGTATAGTTAAAGATTTGAAATCTCCTGGCAGAGGAAAATTTCTGTTAAAGATCTGCCATGGTGTCCGATAACGCAGGGGACGACGGTTCCTCCGTTGTACAGGTCGATGCTCTTCCGTTTTCATGAAAATTTTAGCGCTTTATTTATTTTTTCTTCTTGACTGGCCGCGGGATAGCTCGATCTCCAAATTTTGATTTTCTAACACTGAAATTCCTTTTATTTAGTTTGATTCTGGCCTTTGTTTGAATTGTTCGTCCCTTCTTTAACTAAAATATTTTATCTGAATCATTAAGCCTTTATTCTTTCACTAAATTATTTAATAATTTAGGGCAATTAATAATATCTATTAAGATAGATATATAAATTTCAACTTGCGAAGTTCATTTATTTCTGCGTTGATGGCAGCAGCAGCCATGGCAAGATGATATTAGATTAACTCCCAAACTATTTGAAAGTTATTTAATATGTACAGAAAAATTATGATAGCAGTTTCGAATCCCCTCATCTGAACTTCAAATTTTTTCCATACTAAATTTGAGATTATAATCTGCTTGGTAAGGATTTAAATTTCTCCTAACTTAAAATTTCTCCATTACAAGAGTTATGGATTGGTTTTAATTTTCTCCGTTCTTTTAGGAATAAAAGCTAATATTTTCAAAATTTTAAGTTATAATCTATTCGTCTTAAGCAAGATTTATTCAACAAAAGCAACTATCTTCAGGAATTCATTATTGTTTGATTGATTATTGAGTAACTGCTTCTGTGTTTGATTCCCGAGTAAGATAATTGGAGGCAGTTTAGCATGTACATCGAGAAATTATAGCAGCCGAACAATTTCCCATCATTCAAAAATAAAAGCTACAGCTTGGTAACTAAAATCCTAATCCACTAGTTCAGGCTTAGAAATTTATAATATTTTAGATTTAAAATTATAGTTCACTAAACTTATTTCTTAAAAAGGTGTTCCCATCATTCAAAAATAAAAGCTACAGCTGGATAACCAAAATCCTAATCCGCTAGTTCTGGCTTAGAAATTTATAATACTTTAGATTTAAAATTATAGTTTACTAAACTTATTTTTTAAACAAAAATGGTGTTGCAGGTTTAGAAATTATAATTATAATTTCATTATAATTTAATTTTTTTTTCATTAAATTTAAAATTTCCGCATTCAGTTACTTTTTTTTTTTTCGTTATACCTGCTATATTATCGATAAAGAAATATAAAGTATTATTACATCCATGTTGTGGAAAAGCTTGAATTCGTGCAGGAATTCGAAGATGCTAAAGAGTTCGATTCAGAGGCCTCCCAATCGTCTATAGGGCATAGAAATGGAAATATGCAGTTCGGCTTCGCCTTCCATCCAGGTATGAGTCTTGCAATGGACTCCGAGGGTTTGAAAAGCAGAAGCCTCCGGTATTGTTTGATAACAAACAAGTTATGGATGTTTGGCCCTTTATCACTTTTGTCTATTGCCTTTTTTCAAAATTTTTGTTAATTATAAGTTTACACATTCTTTTAACTAATTTAGTTTATCAAAGTAGAATTTGTTTTATAAAATTCTACTTTTGTTCTTTAGTTTTAATTTTTCAATTTAAAATAATTACATTTTATATTAAGATGTGTCTTTTACTATTTTTATAATTTTATTTCATTATGGTAGTTAGTAACTCTGGTTTAATTTAAATATAGTTTAATTAAACTAAAAAATAATAAAGACAAATTTTATTAAAAAAATAAAACAATATTGTGCCATTCCAAAAAAAGAAATATGATTAATTAATATTGTTTATATTAACATATATATAGATAGATGTTTTTTCTTTTTATATATATTAAGTGTTTTATTTTTTATTAATAAATACAATGTTTATAATTAAATTTATCAAAATATGGTTTTAATATGATAACATAGGTTACATAGTAGCTAGTATTAGTGGTTTAGCTTAAATATAGCTAAATTAAACTAAAAAATAATGAACATAAAGATTTCATAACAAAAATAAAATAACTAATTAAACACTCTATTGTTGTTTACTACAGTAAGAAACAAACTAGATAATTATGATTGTTATTGTTTGAATTAAACAATGTTGTTAATTATTGAAATAGAAAAATGATTGGAATATAGCAAACTGTGTAACTTCTCATGATGGGAAGTTTGAAAAGGTAGTTGCCTGAAAAAACCCTAACTACCTCCCCTAATTGGTTATGCTCTGAAGAAAAGGAGTGTAGGGGAGGAAAAAACCGTGCTGATAGGTCAGGCGGTAAGAGGGAAGAATTGCTAAGTCTAGTGATGACCAGATAGCATACGCACTGTGTGCAAGCAACTTGCAGAAGGTTGTGGTCTTGTGAGTGAGCTTGGGGGGAGATTTGATTCCAAAAGACAAATCTCATGGACGAGAGGCTGATAGGCAGCAAAAAACAGAGGTGACCACTTCCACTGGAGTTCTTTCCTTTTAAGCACTACACAGGTAAGTGGTATTATTGGAAAATTATTTGTTGCGTACATTAAATTAAGTATCTTATTATGAGATTGGAGAAGATGTTGTAAAGGTACCTAACAAGTTAACCATAGGTTAATATTCGTATTTTAGTCTAAAAAGAAGCAAGAAAGGTAGAGCCAGAATCGCCGGACTCCATAGTTACTAGTAAAGTTTTATAGTAAAGTCCTCATTTATCTAGAACAAGAATAATCCCATTTCCGGGGTAGCACAAGCTGTAGAATTAATTCCTATATGAGTCTTTATATGTTTAGAAATTAATTATGATAAAATTACGGTTGTAGTAAATCTGGTAAGCATTTCTTGATTGTCTATGTAAGTTTAGCAATGTAAGCTGGAAGAATTAACCATGAAACCAGATAATAGAAAGAAAGACTTGCAACAAAAGAAAAGAAATTAAAAGAAAACTAATGCCAGAACCCTTAAGTGGAAAGCAAACGACACCATAGACTTGGTGATCAGGGTTAGAACCTGAGAGCCGAATTAAGATACAAATGAAAAGGGGCGATGTAGTAGGGTGATACAAGGGTATGTACCCTAGAGTCACATAGCTCTATCCTTCTAATGTAACTGTAATTAAATAAATAAAAAACTCGTAAGATCTCTTAAACCCTGTGTAGAGATGGAAACCCTTAGGGTTAGCATCGGCAGGGATAATCTCAAGCAATTTAGTTGAGATTGTTAGATAATGAACCATACAGAAGAAAGGAAAAGTAGACAATTTAACCCCGCAAGATAAGGTTGTGATTATTTAACACAGAGTCACAAGAATTCTAGAGAATTTGACATTATCAGTGGAACCCTTGAAATTCGAGTTCCCACAGCGAGAACTACCATATCATTCTGTACCGAAATCATGAAAGAAATTACCACATAATTATACAGGAAAACGAGTTTAGGAATTTCATATTTTCGAATAGAAAATCGAAATGTGAATTGAATCAAGATAATAAGTAAAATGTACAGAAAACATAATTCAGAAACTTCCATATTTCAAGCAGAAGTCGTATTGCAGTTCGTAGCAATGATAACTTGTATAATGAACAAGAAAACTGCTTAAACATTTCTTACTACAAAACAGGAGCTCAAATTTATATATTGTATGGAACTGTATCCATTAAACCAAAAGTCCTCAAATACCAAGAGAAGAGACAAACTAGGTTAATGGGTCTTAGGCCCCTCTTCCAAAAACAAGCTAAATAATGAAATCCTCACCGACGCGACCATGGCCTCAAGGCTTGCAGCCAGGTAGGCAACTCCTCAAAGGGGATAATGTCTGTACATATGAATTAAGAATAAAAAGGCTTTCGTCTGAGAAATCCTTACAAATCGTGGAACAATAATAATTGTGCCTTTCTTCAAATCTGGAAAAGAACCAGTAAAACTCCTGAGAGTTGAACCTTTAACACCAAACCCCTAGCAGATTTCTTCTCTAGCAAATAAGCGATAAGCCAAGGATAACTCTTACCCGTAACACCTGGAGAATCTGTAAAGAGATTTCCGGGCAATAAAAGCTTTTAGACAGCAAGCCCATAACCATGAACCCTACAACAACATTGTAACAGGAGCAATGTTAAGCAACTGAGTTAGAAAAACGGGAGAATATTAAATGATTGTAACCAAAATAATGTCTGTAAACAAAATAACATATCAAAATGAGACTGTAAGCATTTTACCCAGAAAACTGCCTGCATAGGAAAAGCCATGGCCCTGCGTCCGAAAAAGCTGTCATCCAGAATGAAACCCCGGTTCAGTAGATAGTGCCAGCCGCAATGCAGAGAAGGGTAAATAGAGTAGGCGATGAGAAAGGAAAATGGAAAATGAGACCAAGCACCCGAGAACAGGATTGTGAAAACCTCCTGATTAAACTCAACCGTAGGATCGCATACCCATGGTCTCTACCATTGATACATCGAGGAGCCTGAGATGCGCTGTTGTGGAGTGTCAGGTCTACTGTGTCACGTACCCGGACGAAGTAGAAAAAATCATTACCATAATCATAAACAACACCGCAAATTAAATTCAGTAGGAGGACAACTAATGTGAGTTTGACAGATAGAGCGCTTAAGTGCCAAGACCCACATCAAGCGAGATGGATGAAAAACCCAAGGTACGGTGACATTAATAGATCCAATCAATGATGGCAATTAAACAAGTTTGATAACCCAGAATTAAGAACTGTAATCACTTCATGTAAATTCAACTATACAACCCTTTAATAGTAATGTATTACATATGGTAAAAGAACGCCGTGGGTTATGTTCAACAATTTCTTTTTTTATTATGTATTTTTTTTACCATATGCGTTGTGGCTTGGAGATATGAGATGTGGTATCAGAGCCCAGTTTTACAAAACTGTGGCCTCTAGCAAATCTACTAAGCAAAGATCAATTAGTTATAATTTCCTGATGTTTTTCTTTATGAGTGTTAACCCACTAACGTGTGGAGAACATGTAACAACAGGTTATGAGATGGACAGACAGTAATCCACACAGAAATATGGCTGGCTCGAGATCTGCAACATTTCCTGGAAATAACCCAGAAATATGGGTACAATTAGGAGAAGAGGCACGCAACACTAATCTTACAATATTGGAAATAGTTCAGGAAGTAAAGAATGAGATGGCTTGCCTGCGGGAGGACAATGCAAGGCTAAGCATGGAATAAGAGAAAATTATGAAAAGTCTATCTGATAAGTAGAATCAACGCCAACCGATTCCTAGCCCTTAACAGGGACGAATGTCAGAAGAACAGGGCTACCATACAGAACTTGAAGGAATAGGAGGAGGGGAAGAAAATCAGGAAGAGAAGTTGGATAATGCTTCAGAACACCCCACATCAAAAAGGTAGTGAGTGGAATTACAAGGGTAGTTTCAGAAAATAAAACTGCCACTCTTCAATGGAGAGTTGAAAGAGGCAGCCGAGGCTTGGCTTATTAACATGAACAAGTACATTCAATTATATGAATATGATCATAACCTTAAAGCCCGATTGGCCATCTTCCAACTATAAGGAAAAGCCACCCTGTGGTGGGAAGAAGTCAAGACTGTGTGAGGGCTAAGCGAGCAAAACATAACTTGGGAGAAGTTCCAAAAATATTTCAAGGAAAGATATTTGACAGAACGATTTTACGATGAGAAAGCAAGGGAATTTCATGACCTGTTGTTGAGACAACAAACCATGGATGAGTTCTTCACTCGATTTACCTCTTTGCTTCAATATGTACATTACATATGTGATGAAAAGGCCAAGGTACATTTTTTCATCAGAAGTTTACTCGTGGCAATGAGGGAGAGAATTGAGTTCGATAACCTAAAAACAATGGATGAGGTTATACGAAAAGCCAGGATGTGCTACAAGCAAAGCAAACAGAAGAGTGAAATTCCGAGCAGGAAATGGGTTGATAAGAAAAGTAATAGGATTTTCATGGGTAATAAGGGAAATCGAGGTAGTGCTGGCAAAGGATTTTCCAAAGGGAAAAACAACAGAAATCTACCCAAAAACCCACTCAGAATTAAGCCACCATCTCAACCAAAAATCAGCGAGCAATCTGGTAGATTTGATAACGAAGGAATAGAAAGACCCCCAGTACAATGCTGGGGATGTGGGGGGCCACATTATGTTAAAAACTATCCTCATCATAAAGGCATTGAACAGGTTTCACAAATCCATGAGGCATCAACAGTAGGCGATGTGGCCCGGAGCATTCCAAAAATTAATGCTGCTCTCGATGATCATCAGGCGGAATATCAGTAGACTATGGTAGAGTTTGAAGGTGTAACAGCCCAAATAAATATGTAAAAGCCTAAACAACCCAAAATAAATAGGTAATTAACTTTCTAATTAATATCAAATTCAAAATAGCGTAGCACTTACTTGTGTTACCTGTGGTTGACGTCGGCTAATGGCAACAAGGTTTTGGGGACGACTCTCCACCCAACTGTAGGCTCAATTGCGCAAGGACTTGCTACAACTGGCCACCCTCGAGCCCTCAATCAACATACTACGGCCAATGACTCCATTGTCTTAGAACACCATTCTCCCAAGAGAATGAACGGTAGAATCTTGGAATGATGGAATGCCTCTCATCTTCCTCACCATCTATTAAATAGAGAAAAAATTGGAAGGGGAACAACATGCACACACTCCATATGTCTACATGCAACTTTATTTCTTTCTTGTTTTATTTCTTTTGTTTTTACTTTTGGATAGCTCTACTGATTTTTTTTACTTTTTTCTTGTTTTATTTCTATTTATATCTATTTAGAGCTTTAGTATGGTTATTTATTATTTATTACTATTTTTATTTTTATATTTTTTTTATTCATTGTTTATTATTTATTTTCTTGTATTTTTTTTAATATTATTTATTAGTTATTATTATTATTATTATTATTTATTATTAAGGGATTTATTATTTATTATTTATTATTTTTATTACTTCATGTTGCCGACACCCTCTGCTGAAATAGTATAACCAACAGGCATTGAAAGTTCCACAACACCTGGGAAATCCCAAGGAATCTCTGTCCTTTTTCCCACTTTCAACACCAGGCATAAGCCTGACCCGGTCTGTATCCTAGTCGAAGGCTAGCCCCAAGGCTCGCGCCTGACTCAGACCTCATCTACCCCAAGGCAGGCATCCGGTATGGTACTCAATGACTCTGGGCATCTCGTAAGGCTAGCCCACTCCCTCCACAACTACTAAGGCGCAAAGCCCCAGGCATCCAAGTCCTTACACCCCCACTAGACTTCGGCATCCCAATCCAATAACAGGCACCTATCCTAGAAAATCAAGCACTTGGCCTCCTCAAGATGGTCCCATAGCCCTTCAAGAGCTATCCATCAATAGCTACACAAGACAAAGGAATCACTGGCATATGTAGTGTTGATTGAGTTTGTCCCCAACCCATATGGTGTTACTTATTCTCCCTCATGCATATGGGCTTGCACAAGATATTCAAATAAACCAGCCCTCTTAGCCCATTTATGGAGTCTTGTGAATCATCACACCTCAACATGAAACCAATGCATTAGCCATACCATCATAGTATCATAGAAAATAATCCACATGCCAAGTCCTGCATGTCATCATGGGAACATTCATCATTGTTAATCGCAACATTATGAATAATAATGAATTGCATTCTCATGCATGTCAATATACCTTGACCTAACATCATAATTCATATGCATATAATCATTGTCCTAAGGATACATCATCACTATTGTAACAACTATATAAATATGAAGCACATGAGCAAGATTACCCTTATACCATCATATCATCAATATGAGAAATATCTCAATACTTATAATACTCTATAAGCATTCAGACATTCAACTGTGAACTAAGATTATTCAACATCCATCTAGGATCTATGTTATCTCATCAGGGTTATTAGTGTTATGATTTCATCAAGATACCAATTTCTTTTCAATAATCATTTCTACTTCTTTCAACCAGGAAGTTGACCATTTACACCATAGGTATAATCATCTAAGTACATGAGCCTCATCATCTTGAGTCTTAATCTCTCATTATACAATCATTATTTAAATATTCTATCTCAAAATGAAAATCCCTTGGTTTTACATCCATTTACCCTTTGGCTTACTGATTCCAATTCTGCTATATGCAATTGCATATAAACACAAGGTCATCATGATTTAATTTTATATCATGCTTAATTTAATTTCATGTGGATTTGTTGATCCATGTTGACTTATACCTACATCAATTAGCACTTCATCCACAAAAATATTTTCTTATCTTGTCAAGTTCCTATCTCAATACCACTTGATTGCTTTATCATAAATTCACCCTTCCTCAAGTTGGACAAAAGACTCTTTCTCATTAAATAGTATCATTATTTTAAATTTTGAAACAGTTAGAAACACTACTTCCATCATTGTCCATGAAAAATTTAAATGTGAGGTGTTATGTGGAAACAACCTCTTTTAACGTTATGGGAAGTCCTACTCAATGAGTGCAAATCAGTCAAGTATAACCTCTATTAATTGACTTTCACTTGTTTTGTCACTATGTACACAATCCTTCTCAAGGTATCCTTATAAAATTTCTAGCAAAATTCCTTCCTATGCTTCACTATTATTTTAAACATCTTCCTCGTTTATCATCACTTGGTCATCATGGAAATTCTCAACTTCATATCTTCACATTTTTAAAATATGTAGATCATCATTATGACCATTACCAATCATGTTTCTTGCTCTGCTCATCAATACTCTTAAAAGAGCTTTCTTCTTGATAGATCATTCCTTCATTTCCTCCAACCCGATATTCATAGATATATTTTTATTTTTCTCCTAGTCTTAATTTCCTACTATTCCATGTCTACTAGCTTCAAAGATGGAAGTTTCTTCACTTCATTCTATTTTATTAAATTGACTTTAATTTCTCACCTCCAGTAATTATGGTTTCTTTTCCTCCTCTCTTAACAAAACATAGCACTGATTTACTTTGGAAATGTTGTTGTTACTATTTCCCAACTTGGGTAATACCTGATAAATAAATTCATTAAGATGGCTACCAAATGTAATCCACTTATCATTTCCTATTTTAAGACATCAACATAATAAAATTGCCTGATCCTTCATCTTGTTATCCATAATTCATTCATATAGTTAGACACCTATGGAAAAGTTTACAATGTGGCTCTCCCATTGTTTATAGATGTTGTTATGCACACAACTTTCTTCTCCAATCATTCTATTTTATCATACCTTCCAGGTTCCTTAAAATGACCTTCATTATTACCATGATTTTTCAACTTCATTAGTTGATTGCCAATATTTTCTTCTTTATGTGCATCATCCTTAGATAGACCTTATAGTGATACCTTTAGAGTCCCAAGTTATGATTATACCAAACTCTTCCATTATGTTCTAAAATAGGTTGCCTCCTCTTACTAATTTCTTATCCTTGTTGTGACACTTCCTCTCAACCACCATAAGTATCTATCTAGCACCAAGTTGGCTATAATCACATGATCTATCATTAGTTATCATCATTAGAAAATTTGCAAGTTTTTCCCTTCCACTTCTCTTTAGACAACTTTATCCACTATATGCAATTAACCTTGAATCACGAAACCTCATGTAACATTATACTCAACATCATAACAATTAATTAAACTAAACTGAAATCATAGTGTACGATTTAGATGTATCATAACATTCAAACAATAAAACATGATTTAGTCTGTCTTAGCTAAGTAAGCACTCCTAATTAGTTCACAACATCTTAATCATCAAGGATTTGTTGTCATCGTTAGAAGATCATATTCAGAGAGTTGTGTTCTTGCAATAATAGACCAGAGAAATGCCAATCAACTGCTATCGCTAAAGGATAATGAGAACAACAATCCAACCCAAATAATTAGTGAATAATATGATCAACATTCAAGGAATGTTATCTCTGTGTTTTTAGATCGGTTTGAACCATAAGATAATGAACAGATGCAAGTGAACAATGATAATCTAAAGGTAATAAGATGTCAGAGTTTATCCATTGTGAATTGGAACAGATTTCACTATTTTAGAGCACTTTAATTAGTGACAAATTTCAACATCAACTATCCCAATACTTCAAGTGCTATGTAAACTGTGTTGTAAAATGAACCGGTGGTGAGTAGTTACACCAGCATTAAAGATTTGTTTCTCCACGAAAATATGCCAGTATACCATATCAATAATGCTAATTTTTTTTAAAGAAAATGCCATTCAATGTGGATCGAATCATGTCAGTTGGAGTATTGCTCAATCACAAGAAATGAATGTTTAGGATGTGAATCTTAGTTGTTTACAATGTTCAGAATTGTAAAAAAAGAAAAGAAGGTTGACATAGAGACCTTGTAGGAGAAATAAAAATAGCACTGGAATAATGCAACCAAACACTGTAATAATATTATCAGTTGCTCAATATCAAGATTCATCACTGAAGAAGCATAAAATAAGAGCCAAGATGCATAAAATCAAAATTCCAATGAGTAAAGCTTAAGAATGTTGGTGGCATTATTGTTTTAAGAAGGTACTTGAATTTTGAAAGAAAATTTATTCACCATAAAATTTATTCTGTGCTGTAGAGTGAAATATTTTGAGTACCTGTTTAAGCAATCATAACTTATGTTAGAAGAAAGATGTTATAAAAATTAAATGGACTACCTTTAACAAAATAAATCGTTAACAAATTTATGTATCTTGAGATTCTTATGGCCATTACAATGACTACTCCAAGGGCTTTGAGAAATCAAAAAACCAAAGAAATATTCCAATAGAAACACACCATAACTAGAAGAGACACCGCCACCCGACCCAAAACTAGATTGGATGACTAGGAAGGTTATCCCTCCCCAAAACACAAAAGAAAATCATTTTATTAATAATATGGCCCGCCTGCAAGCGCACCTGCGAAGGCAACACCATATCAAACCCTTAACAAAGCTTTAATAGCTACCGGGTTTTACATTAATTACAACATAAAGATTGAAACAATATCAGGAAACTATGAACAACCTATTGGCTACAATACATTAAGCACTATAACGATTTTAGCACTTTGAATTCTTGACAAGAGAAGGAGCTTCTTTTGGTGCTTGGACTTTGAACAGATATGCACTTCCTTTGAGGTAATCTTGTGGATCATGTTTATCTGTGAATGGTTGTAACGTGGATGCTACACAAAGAGGTTACACAAACCTAAATTCCAAATATTTTTCGCCCAAAGATTCGTGCTGACTTCTTGTTAATTTGAAATTTATTAGTAATATAAGGGATGAAAGAGAGTGATCTACAAAATCTAATGAATTGACAATAGATCATTTACCATTAAGTTGTTAAAAGAGTGTGATCTACAATAAAACAATCATAATGACGGAATAAAGAGATCAACCTGCATTTAAATGCCAAATTTCCTGTGAAAGGTGGAAAACATCACCTGACATGATCAGACCAATAGATAGTGAAAGTCTATGACATCAAACAAGATGTTGAAATTTTAATTATCAAACTAGTAAGTAACAATTCTTGCAAATTCGAGAAACTTATATTAGGAATCCAAATTGGGAAACAAAGGTGGGAGGAAATTTCTGGCTGAGGAAGCGATGATAGCAGGTGAGTAGGGTTAGGGTTTTGGATCAGGCCGCCTTAGGAAGACCTGAACCAAGGACTAGGTGCAGGGGAAGCTTGCTTCCATTAACATTTTCTCAAAGAATTACAGACTGCAGATACGCACAAAGGGCAAGAGATAGAAAGCTAACGGAACTGACCGAGAAATGGTAGCTGAAGTTGGGAGGGGAGAGATCCCCTCCTACAAAAATATAGCAGCAGGGGAGTCAAGTAGAAATGGAGCACAAGGAAGCACTGGAAAAATCTCCAGAGACATTCCGGTCATGGGAGCACACTAGCAAGCAGGATTAAGCAGCAGATGTTTACCAAGGGCAGTGAAAAAACCCAGGTTTGTAATCCCTAACAACAAAATTGAAGAATACAGAAGTTATATGAAGGATCATGCTTTAATTTGTAAGTTCGTAGGGATTTGGCCATCTGAGAAGGATTTGACCAAATGGATACAGCAAAGATGGAAACCTAAGGGGCATATAGATCTAAAACTAGGGGCAAAGGGTTTTTTTACAGTTATCTTCTCTAATCTGGAAGATAAGGAAAGGATTTTTGAGGGAGGACCCTACTTTATGAATAATGTTGGTTTATTCATGAGGCACTGGGAAGACTGCTATAACCCAGACAAAGAAAAAATGCTAGCGGCACCTATCTGGGTTAGACTATTTGGACTCCCAATTGAGTTCTGGGATTCAGAGATCCTATAAGGAATAGGAAATATAATTGGGACATTTGTCAAAGTAGCTGAGACCACTAAAAGAGGGAGATACACATCTTATGCTAGGATATGTGTATACATGAATATAACAGAACCGCTTTCAGAGTTTATTGAGATAGAATACCATGATGAGATATGGCAGCAACCAGTGGATTATGAACACATCCCATTTCGCTGTAGAAGATGCCATGCATATGGCCATCTCTTTAAAAAATTCCCTTTAAATGCAGCTGAAGAATCAGTAGAAAGGAAAGAGGAAGAGAAGAAGGTAATAGAGGCAAACAGAGAGACCGAAGAGGGATTGAAAGAAGTGCCCATCAGAAGGAAATCTCTAAAAGGATTGAACCCTCTGCAACCACCTGCAAAAACAATACCATTGGAAAATCAAAACAAGTTTAAGGCCCTTCAGGAAGAGGAAATGGAAATGGAAAAGGGAGACAGTGACGAAGAACAGGTGGAACTATCAAAAGGAGAAAAAGAACAGGATATAATACAAACAAATATGGAACGGGAAGGGGAAGAAGACAACATGGACTCACCAAAAGACCAAACTCAAATGGAGGTAGATCCACAAAAAGACAAAGGAAGCGAAGAGGAACAAATAATGAGGAGACTGCTACATGAATGGAGGCATCTGGATGAGAGATTTATACTGGAAGAACAAAAGCAATTATATAAAGATATGTTTCAAAAATACAAGGAGAAGGTAGGAGTAATTATGGCAAATCAACCAGAACAACTAGGTGCACAAGGTACCCAAAGTATAGGAATGGGAAATGCTGGCAAAGGAGGAAGAAAACGAGGTAGACGTCCAATGAGTGAGACCATCCAAATGGTTGGGGAGATGCTGGTGAATTCAGGAAGAGTCATACCTCTCTCAGAGGTATTCCAACAACCTCCCAAATTATTAAAATGATAATTACAACCTGGAATATCAGAGGTCTTAATAGCAAGGGGAAACAGAGATATCTGAGAGATAGGTTGAAAAAAGATAAACCCAGCATAATGATAATTCAAGAAACTAAGATTAGTACTCAGAAACTGGAAGAGATAATGAGGAGATTTAATCCTCATTATGAGCTAATGGGTCAGGATGCCGTAGGTAGTGCAGGAGGTCTAGCGATTTTGTGGAATCCAGAGGAAGTTCAATTTGTAAATTGGGTTAGCATGCCCTGAATTCTTTCAGGCACTTTTAGAATGATAGGCTCGTCGGAATGGATAGTCCTCATAGGCGTATATGGCCCGCATTTAACAGACGAACGCAAAAGATTTCTTCAAAATATGGGAACAATCTGAAGGCTATACCCAGATCTGCCATGGATTACAGGAGGGGACTTTAACATGATTACAACTCTGACGGAAAAATGAGGAGGCCTGAGAAGAACAGACCAAGACATGGAAGCCTTTGGTGATATGATATTGGAGAAAAGACTAGTGGATATTCCCACAATAAATGGGATCCACACATGGATTAATAGAAGAGGGGGAAAAAATCAAATTGCATCAAGATTGGACAGATTTTTAGTATCTGAACAAATTATAAACATGGATATATTCATAGAAACAATGATCCTCCTAGCAATGGGTTCAGACCATTGGCCGATCAGGCTAGAAATTGACATCAAAGCGAGCCCAAAAAAGCGACCATTCAGGTTTGAGGCCTTCTGGCTCAAGGATCAGCAGTTCATGTCAAAGGTGGAGGAGTGGTGGAACCAAAGCCAACAAAGAGGAAGAAGCAAGATGCAAACATTTCAAATAAAATTAAAAGAACTCAAAGGGAAAATTAAAAAATGGAACAAAGAAGAATTTGGGAATATATTTAAAGAGCAGCAACGCTTAGAACAAAAAATGAGAATACTGCAGCAAGAAATTATAACAGAAGGCAGAAGCGAGGAAAGAACCAGAGAAGAAGGCATAGTGATAAGCCAAATTGAAGAACAAAGAAAACAGGAAGAGATACTATGGAAGCAAAAGTCTCGAATAAATTGGCTTCGTGAAGGTGAAAGGAATACGAAGTTCTTCCACCAAGCCATGATCCAGCAGCGACAAAGGAATAGAATATTCTCCATCAAAAATGAGGAGGGGCAACACCTAACCCAGCATGAAGAAATGGAACAGGCTCTAGTTGGGCACTTTAAGGATATCCTTACAGAACCTCAAGTGAATAGAGAAGAGGCTATAGGAAGGATATGCAATGAAATCCCAAGGATGATTACCAGGGACCAAAACTTAGCTCTCATGAGGGCAGCAACCCTGGAAGAAGTGGAAGAAATCGTGAAAGGGATGAAGAGAAATAAAGCTCCAGGACCAGACGGATTCACAGTGGAATTCTACCAAGTAGGCTAGAACTTCTTGGGGCAAGACATCTTGGAGGTGGTAGAAGAATCGCGTAGACATCAGAAGGTATGTCCCGACCTCAACTCAACCCTTCTGTCTCTTATTCCCAAATATGCTAAATCGGAAACAGCTCAGGGCTTTTGACCTATTACTATTTGTAATGTAATCTATACGATTATAGCCACCCTGATGGCTAAGAGGCTGAAACCAATCCTATCAAGTATTATCTCCCCGGAACAGACAAGGTTTGTGGAAGGGAGACAAATTCTAGATGGCTTGGTAGTGTCTCAGGAAGTAGTGCATTCTTTGAAACATAAAAAGGAAATGGGAATGATGATCAAACTAGATCTTTCAAAGGCATATGACTGTCTAAATTGGTATTACCTTAAAACAATTTTGACGTCATTTGGCTTTTTGCAATAGGTGGGTAAAATGGGTCTATGATATGATTTCCACTCCTAATTTTTCCATTCTCTTGGATGGAACGCCAACTTCGACCTTCAATGCCATAAGAGGATTGCTATAGGGGGATCCTTTATCCCCATTCCTGTTCATCATAGCAGTGGAAGGCTTGGGAAAATACCTCAAAAAAGAACTAAGAGAGAGAAAAATCAAAGGGTTGAGGCTATGGGGAAGTAATTTACCAATTACTCATCAACAGTTCATAGATGACATTATACTTTTTTGTTTTGTCTCCCTAAGAGAAGTAAAAAGGGTTAAAAGTGTCCTTGACCTATTTATGGAAGCATCAGGAACTGAAATTAGCAAGGATAAATCTTGTACATTCCTTTTCAACACACTAGACATGGTCATATCCCACCTGACTAGAATTCTTGGTTTTTGCACTGGTGAATTACCCAAAAAATACTTGGGAAATCAATTAGCTTTAAATCCTTTGAGGATAGCGAATTGGCATCAAACCATTGAGAAACTCAAGAACAGACTGGCTAATTGGTCTTTCTGATCTTTGAGTATAGTAGGAAGAATAGCGCTTCTCAAATCGATTCTTCAAGCAATTCCTATCTACCCTCTCTCAGCAATGGCGGTTCCTAAAGGGGTATGTACAAAAATGACAGAAATATTCAAAAAATTCATCTAGGGAGGACCAAAGCAACAAAAGAAATGGGCTCTAATATCTTGGAAGGGACTGATAAAAAATAAAGAAGAAGGAGGACTAGGTCTTAGAGATCCATATACACTAAACCAAGTTATGGGGGTGAAGCTGTGGTGGAGATGGATGAGGGTTAGAGATGATCTATGGAAAAAAATATGGACTCAAAAATACAATATGCCCACAACCACTGAAGGTATTCTGAGGCTGGAGGAAATTCCAAGAGGCTCCACAATATAGGACATATCTAGTCAAAACAGAGACATTATATTCAAACATGCATTCTCGGAAATACAGAATGGAAATTCGGCTAAATTATGGGATGAAGCCTGGCAGCAAAGAGAGAGAATGATAGAGTTGCAAGGCCTGCAAAACACATGTCAGAAGGCTAAAGCTGAAGGGCTAAATTATGTAAGTGAATACTAGAAGGAAGAAAGTCAAGTGGAGACCTGGAGAACCTGGAAGAAACCAGAAGAATGGGATAGTCACATTGATCCTGAACAGAGAGATATTTATGTAAGAGAAACAGAATCAAGAAGAATAACCATTAGAATAGGTCCAGATATACTTCGGTGGGGTAGATCCACAAAGGGAACCTTCACGATTAGAGAAGCCTACTATCCACCTATCCAACAGGAGCACGATGAAAATGCACCCATGTGGAATCAAATATGGCAGAGCAACTGGTGGCCGCAGGTAACTTTGTTCTTATGGTTAGTAGGAAAAGGACAAATTTTGACTTGGGATAAGATTCAGAAGCGTGGATTCCATGGACCTCCTAGATGCAGCCTATGCAAGCAGGACCAAGAAACGCAAGAACACCTTTTGAACACATGCCCTGTTGCTTAGCAGCAATGGGAAGAAATCAGGAAACTATTTGGGAGGACAAACAGAGACCCTCATAACATTAAAAAAACCATTTATCAATGGGGGAGAGGTCAATTCTCAAGCTCGGTGGTCAGAAGAGCCTGGAGTCTAGCGATGGGTTTTAACATGTGGCTAATATGGAAAGAAATAAATCGAAGAATATTTCAAAACAAAGACAGCTCCCAAGAGACGATCTGGAAGGGAACCCAAAAACTTATAAGGGAAACTATCCTAGCAGAAGCTTGGACTCAATAGGATTGGAAAGCAACTCCAGAATAAGGAAGGATCCTAGCATGCCTAAATCTAGAACAAGGCATGGTGTATCCTCAAAAGCAAAAAATCAGAGAAATCATAATCAGAGCTCAACCAAGTTCAAATGCCCATAATATGGCTTCATCAAACTAAACTTTGATGGAGCCTCAAAAGGAAACCTAGGGCCAACAGGGTTCAGAGGCATCTTCAGGGATAATCAAGGGCGGACAAGATGGGTTTATGCTGATCGGGGTGTATAATGAGAAATAATGAAGTTGAATTAATGGCAGTCTATCAAGGCATCAGAATAGCAATCCGAAATGGATACAACTATTTGGAAATAGAAGGAGACTCGGACCTAGTGATAGAGATGCTTAGGAAACTGAATAATAGTAAGGACTGGGAAAAAGTAGTGCAGAGTTGGAGGACGGCAAGACTTATTCAGGACCTAGCAGAAATAATGAAACACATAGAGTACACGATTATAAACCATGTTAGAAGGGATGGTAATAAGGCATAAGATTTCCTTGCTGACTGGGGTTGCAATGAACAAGGAGGAAGGTTAGATAGTATATGGCCAATTCATTGGGAAGAACAACGATTTGAGCCCCTTAATTTAATCATTACCCACGATAATAATGAGATCACAAACTCAAAATAAGGGTTATAGATGGCCCCCGATCGAGGTGAAAGAGCTTGAAGATGTGTGATGAGATGATGAAGGGAAGAGGGTGGCAAAGCTGGCCACCATACATCCTCATAATTACACAGGACGTGGGGGTAGCATGCAGGCAGTGTAGAATATTGAGGTGTAGAGGTGACAAGGAACTGGGGGAAGAAGCGAGAGGAAATGGCAGCGAAAGAACGATGGGATGCAGGGTAGGTGGGAGGAGGTTAACAAAGGTGGTGAAGAACAAAACCAAGGTTATTATGCAGTAAGGGAAGGAGACGGCGGGAGCTTAGGGTGAACTGGTGTTCTCTGCAACTTGGTATAGGACTGGGTATGTATTCTTAAATCCAATCCCTGCATTTCTTTCAATCTTTAGTAATATTAAGGAAGAAAGGGGAGAGCTAGATGCAGCAGAGGGAAAGATAAGCGAGAGGGAGTTGGAATTATTTCCTGCTACAAGCAGTCAGAAGGCAGAGGGTGGCAGGATGAGAAATGCCGGGGAAGAATCTAGTAAGGTTGGGAGCCGTGCAGGCCAGCGTAAATGCATTCAAGAATTCTGTACAGATAGTGATCAGGGGCAGTTCGAGGACGTAAAACAGGTGGTCTGGGAGGCAGAGAAGACTCCCAAGAACATTCACCAACCTCATCTGAGGGGAGGAATGCTAGGGAATAACCCAACCATTGGAAAAACATGGCAGGGGGAGGGTAAGAATTGGGAGAGGAAAGCAAAGAAGACTGGAATTGAAGCAATTATGGAGAATATAACATTTGTTTTTGACCAGGGTAGTCAGGCAACAGTCAAGAACAAAACGGCACACCCAGGTCAAGGAAGAGGGCATGGGGACAAAGGCAGACATAACCAAATAGGTGGACATAAATCAAAGCCCTCCTCTCCAACATGTCAGAGACGCAACCGTAAAACCATGAGACATATTGTGCAAGAGGCAGAAAAAGCATACAAAGAAGGAACTAATGAGGAAATTTGTAAGCTTATTCAAGAATTAGAGTAAAATATAATGGAAGAAGATTTGGAACCTGAAATGGAAGAATGGGGTAACCTCATACCTGACCCGGGAAACACTAGGGAACGCATGACATTATATAAGCAGGCCTTACATGTTTGTTGGGTGTTGAAGCAGTTACCTGCCAAGGCGATGGAGCAGGTAGCAGGGGAAATGGCTGAGTTGGCTCAGGGCATGCCCAATATGAAGAGAGAAATGAAGAATCTCCAAATCACTATGCTCATGCAGGACAGCAAGCTGGAAGAAATCCAACAATAGCTGAAGAAGATTGCTCCAACAACGAGAGACGCAGAAGCACCTCCTGAGATTGTGGAAGATTAATCCTTTAGTTAGCGTCAATGGCTTACCATGTTTGTTCCTTGAGAATAGTATCTCTTTTCTTGTTAGTAGTTTTTAGTGATTGTCTGGAATTAGATTAGTAGCTGATGTTGTGAAGTTTATCTAGAATGGATTAGTAGACTTATTCTATTTTGTTATTGGATGGCTTATAGAAACTTAAGGTGGCCAACAGATTCGGTTTCCCATTTGGGCGGGTTGAAGCCACCAAACGCTGTATCTGGTTCAACCTATTTTTGATATAAATAGAGAAAGAAGGGTCCTACCGTAGCTTACAAAAGAAAAAAAATTCCTGCAAATTCGATCTATATTTTTTTTATAATCATTATCTGCAAATTTAAGCTGCATCTTTAACTATTATACCAACAACTATATCAACATTCTAAATAGATTATTCACATTACTAAATCAATATCTCTAAATATATTATTATACACTATTATACTATATTAGCATTTCTATATTGGTAAGAGCTGAAATCCTAAGTGTGGTTAGCCACCTTGCATAACTCGCCATCCACAAATGCTTTAAAATACAACGGTCTAGTTCCCATACGAGATGAGAGAGGATGACCATTGGCAAGGTGAATGCGAAAGCCTGATCATCAATGTCCAATAATCAAATCTAATCAATTTTTGATTTATTAACCCCATGGAATAAAGAAGTCTGTAGTTGCATTTCAATTATTATAGTTCTCTAGAAATGGGGAATTTCTTTCAGCCCCCTCCCTAAGTTAATGATTGCAGATTTATCATGCCACTCCTTCAAAGGTAGTGAAGGCCACTACAGATTGTTGCCATCAATGGCAACAATCTGATTGAAAGGGGCAACCAATTCAAGAGTGGCATCAAAATTGAGAGGGTGAAAAAGCGTAATAGTCTTAGCGTACAAATGAAGAACTAAGGGAAAGCACATAGAACTTCAACAAGCAAAAGGTATAGCAAAATAGCTCCAACTAAAATAAAATAAATCCTATCAACATCCTTAACAAGGCATAAACTTTTGGATTGCATTGTATTCAACACGTGGAAAACAAGAGGAAAACAATCCTTAGAAAGGGGCTTAAAGGCCCACTGTGCAAGTTCAAGAAAGGCAAGATTACCCTGAAGGACTCCTAATCAACTCAAAGGACAAGAATATCGGCAGACAAGGAATCATGTGAGAATCCCAAGTACCAACAATCAAAGGAGAAGGATCGCATGGAAGGACTACGGATTCTAAAGCATCATGGATGAATGCAAAGAAAGACCCAGACAGATTTCTCCTAGACATGTATTTACCCTGTCCAATAGCTAAACAAAAATGTATCATAAACGATTGCAGAATCCACATAAGCTTGTTCAAAAGACAAGATTTATTTCAATGGGCAAAGCATGTCAATCAAATAAGTGTAGTATGGTACCGTGAGCCAGTATTCTACAAGACCTGGAATTGGCATGTACATGATAAGATGTTGGTCTAGAAGCTACAACCGAGCTGTGTAGTGAAATGATTGACATCACACAGCCTAATTCTCCAGGAATTCTGGCAGACAAACTTAACGAAGAAGTGAATCTAGGTCGGAATCTTGCGGTGTCATTTGCTAATGGATTTGTGCGAGAAGAAAAAAGAGGAGGTCTGGCAGTTGACATTACAGAGGGACGACTACTTGCATATTTGAATAGGTTTCCACTTGAACTAAGTGGGGACCTTGAAGATCTCAACAATTTTCTGTAACGGGACGTCATGCTTCTACTGTTGCAAATGGAATGAACAGAGTTACCAAAGTATTATTGATGATCAGAGTACCTGAGGTTTTTCTGCCTGGTTTCACCTAACTTATATTTCCCTGCATTGACATTTAATTAAAAACATTCCAGATGCATCTTACTGCTCTCTAAATCCTTTGGATACAATTCAGACAAATGAAAAAAAATCTGTTTGTATTGGAAATTACTCATAGGAATGAATTTAAAATGAACACCATAAAAATCTAACTATGCAGCCAATATGCACTAAAATAAAAAAAATTACGTGTATAACGAGGGTTTGTAGAACAAAATAACATGCAGCCTCCCGCAAGTAACTATCCTGTGTCTTTCAGAACAAGTCAAGTTAAAGAAAAAATCCTAACAAAAATAATCTTTTTTTCTTTCTAAGATGCCCATAGGACCTAAGGGTTGAGCCTAGCTCTGATACCATATGTAATAGCCCAAATAAATATGTAACAGCCCAAAAAGCCCAAAATAAATAGGTAGTTAACTTTCTAATTAATATCAAATTCAAAATAGTGTAGCACTTACCTATGTTACCTGTGGTTGATGCCGACTAACGGAAACAAGGTTTTGGGGATGACTCTCCACCCAACCGTAGGCTCAATTGCGCAAGGACTTGCTACAACTGGCCACCCCCGAACCCTCAATCAACGTACTACTGCGAGTGAGTCCTCTGTCTTAGAACACCATTCTCGCAAGAGAATGAATGATAGAATCTTGGAATGATGGAATGCCTCTCATCTTCCTCACCATCTATTGAATAGAGCAAACATTGGAAGGGGAAGCACATGCACACACTCCATGTGTCTACATGCAACTTTATTGCTTTCTTGTTTTATTTCTTTTGTTTTTACTTTTTGATAGCTTTACTGAATTTTTTACTATTTTCTTGTTTTATTTCTGTTTATATTTATTTAGAGCTTTAGTATGGTTATTTATTATTTATTACTATTTTTATATTTTTTTATTCATTGTTTATTATTTTTTTTCCTTTATTTTTTTAATATTATTTATTATTTTTATTATTTATTTATTATTAAAGGACTTATTATTATTTATTATTTATTATTAAAGGATGGACATTACATACTCTCCCTCTTTAAGGAACTTCATCCCGAAGTTAAGTTTAATTATTTATTATTTATTATTTTTATTATTTATTATTCATTATTTTTATTACTTCATGTACGCCAAGTACAATAAGTGTGATATCTTTAAGGAGAAAATTCAGTACTTAGGACATATTATTTCTAAGGATGGAATTGTGGTGGATCCCGAGGAGATTAAGACAATAATGGAATGGCCAGTACCAAAGGATGTAGCGGATATAAGATCTTTTATGGGATTAGCTGGTTACTACAAACAGTTTGTGGAAGGATTCTCCAGAGTGGCCTACCCTATCACCTCCCTACAAAAGAAAGGGAAAACTTTTAAATGGACCGTAAAATGCCAAATTTTTTTTGAATAGCTCAAGCATCTGCTCAGCACAATGCCTACATTAAGCATAACAGATCTAGCTAAGGACTACGTGGTGTGTACAGATGCGAGTAAGGCAGGGGTAGGAGGGGTACTGATCCAAGAAGGTAAGGTAATCGCCTATGAGTCTAGGAAATTAAAGGAATATGAACAAAAATATTCCACGTATGATTTGGAGCTGGAAGCCGTTATACACGCCTTAAAGATGTGGCGCCACTACCTGATGGGAAGAACATTTGTATTAATGACAAACCACCACAGCTTGACTAATTATTTCAGTCATCCAACCTTAAATGCTAGATAGGCACAGTGGGTAGACTTCCTAAGTGGTTTTGATTTCGAGATTAAGCATCTGAAAGGGAAAGAGAACCAAGTAGCGGATGCTTTAAGTCGAAAGGTACATTGTCTTTATGAAATTTCTTGCAGCGGGGTGCAAACTACCTTCAATGAAATGATTAAAAAGGTAGCAGAACAAGATTTAAAATATCAACAAATAGGACAACAAATTCAGAATCCAACTAGTAAAGAAAATCACCAAGGATACACTATGGATGCTGTTAGCATGCTGAAATATAAAAACAGGTTATATGTGCCCAACCAAATGGACATTAAAAACTAGATTTTAGATGAATTTCACAAAAGACCTTATGCTGGACACCCGGGGTATCAAAAGTTGATTACCGCACTCTAGAAGGAGTACTATTGGCCGGGTATGAAGAAAGAAGTAGCAGAATATTTGACATGTTGTTAGGAATGTCAACAAGTTAAAGCGGAACATCAGCACCCTACTGGATTATTGCATCCACTACCATTTTCGAAGTGGAAATGGGAAACCATTTCTATGGATTTTATAATAGGATTACCCAAGTCAAAAAGAAACAACGATTCCATCATGGTGGTAGTCGACAAATTAAGCAAATTAGCTCATTTTATACCAGTCCAATCCACTTACAAAGTAGTGCAGATTGCCCATATTTTTATGCAAAACATCTTCAGGGTGCATGGGCTGCCAAAAACTATAATTTCTAAACATGATGTGAAATTTACCTCAGCCTTCTGGAGAACTCCGTTTGAGGGGTTGGGGACTCAATTAAACTTTAAAACCACTTATCACCCTCAAATAGACGGGAAAACCAAACAGGTGAATCAAGTGGTAGAAGACATGTTGAGGTCATACGTAATGCAACAACCGTCAAAATGGGAAGATTATCTGCATTTTGTCGAATTTTCGTACAGCAACATCTATCATACTTCTTTGCAAATGAGCCCATTTGAAGTGTTGTACGAGCGAAAATGCCGCACACCCTCCAGTTGGGGGGGACCAGAGGACAAGAAGTTACTGGGACTCAAAATGTTAAAAGAGATGGAGGAAATGGTTAAGAAGGTATGAACTAACTTAAAGGCAGCTCAAGATAGACAGAAGAATTTCGCTGACAGGAAGAGGAGTTTTAGAGAATATAAAGTTGGCGATCTTGTGTATGTGAGAATATGAGCTAAAAAGAGTAAGCTATAATGGAGTGGGTGTAGCAAACTGGCACCCCGGTTTTGTGGGCCATTTCAAATATTAGTGAGAGTTGGGCTGGTGGTATACTAGCTCATCCTACCAAGCCATATCTGGGTCCACAATGTATTTCATGTGTCTATATTAAAAAGATACATTTATGATCCTAAGCACATTGTCAGTTGGCAAGACATACAGGTAAAGAAGGTAACCTAGGTAGACCTGTTGGTTTTGATATTTAAGGAAAAAATGACTTAGGTTCTATTTGTTTTAGGTTGAGTCGGAAGGAGAATTCTCGGTCAAGCTGCTGAATATTCTCGAATGGAGAGAAGTAATGCTGTAGAAACGAGCCATCACTGAGGTTAAAGTGCAATGGCAACACTTTGGGCCAGATGAGGTTACCTAGGAGGATGAACAACTCATGAAGGAAGCATATCTAGGACTGTTCATGATTGGAAAACATCGGGATGATGTTTGATTTTAGGGGGGGGAAGATGTGATGTCCCCAGAGATACTGTAAATATTATTTTACTACATTAAGAAACAAACTGGGTAATTATCATTGTTATTGTTTGAATTAAACAATGTTGTTAATTATTGAAATAGAAAAATGATTGGAATATATCAAACTGTGTAACTTCTCAGGATGGGGAGTTGGAAAAGGAAGTTGCCTGAAAAAACCCTAACTACCTCCCCTAATTGGTTATGCTCCAAAGAAAAGGAGTGTAGGGGAGGAAAAAACTGCACTAATAGGTCAAGCGGTAAGGAGGAAGAATTGCTAAGTTTGGTGATGACCAAATAGCATACGCACTGTGTGAAAGCAACTTGCAAAAGACTGTCGTCTTGTGAGTGATCTTGGGGGGAGATTTGATCCTGAAAGACGAATCTCATGGACGGGCGGATGACAGGCAACAGAAAATAGTGGCGACCACCTCCACTGGAGTTCTTTCCTTTTAAGCACTACACAGGTAAGTGGTACCACTGGAAAATTATTTGCTGCGTACATTAAATTAAGTATCTTATTCTGAGATTGGAGAAGATGTTGTAAAGGTACCTAACAAGTTAACCGTAGGTTAATATTCATATTTTAATCTAAAAAAAAGAAAGAAAGGTAGAGCTGGAATCGCCAGATTCCATAATTACCAGTCAAGTTCTATAGTAAAGTCCTCATTTATCTAGAACAAGAAAAATCCCATTTTCGGGGTAACACAAGCTATACAATTAATTCCAATACGAGTCTTTATATGTTTAGAAATTAATTATGATAAAATTACGGTTGTAGTAAATAGGGTAAGCATTTCTTGATTGTCTATGTAAGTTTAGCAATGCAAGGTGGAAGAATTAACCATGAAACCAGATAACAGAAAGAAAGACTTGCAACAAAAGAAAAGAAGTTAAAAGAAAACTAATGCCAGAACCCTTAAGTGGAAAGCAAATGATATCGTAGACTTGGTGATCAGGGTTAGAACCTGAGAGCCGAATTAAGATACAAATGAAAAGGGGCGATGTAGCAGTGTGATACAAGGGTATGTACCCTAGAGTCATGTAGCTCTAGCCTTCTAATATAACTATAATTAAATAAATAAAAAAACTCGTAAGATCTCTTAAACCTTGTGTAGAGATGGAAACCCTTAGGGTTAGCATCGGCAAGGACAATCAAAAAGAAATTTAGCTGAGATTATCAGATAATGAACCATATAGAAGAAAGGAAAAGTAGACAATTTAACCCCACAAGACAAGGTTGTGATTATTTAACACAGAGTCGTAAGACTTCCAGAGAATTTGACATTATCAATGGAACCCATGAAATTCGAGTTCCCGCAACAAAGAACTACCATATCATTTTGTACCGAAATCGTGAAACAAATTACCACATAATTGTAAATTAAAATTTAGGAATTTCATATTTTCGAATAGAAAATCGAAATGCGAATTGAATCAAGATAATAAGTAAAATGTACAAAAAACATAATTCAGAAACTTCCATATTTCAAGTAGAAGTCGTATTGCAGTTTGTAGCAATGATAACTTGTATAATGAATAGGAAAATTGTTTAAACATTTCCTACTGGAAAATAGGAGCTCAAATTTACATATTGTATGGAACTGTATCCATTAAACCAAAAGTCATCAAATATCGAGAGAAGAGACAAACTAGGTTAACGGGTCGTGGGTCCCCTCTTCCAAAAACAAGCTAAATAATGAAATCCTCACCAGCGTGGCCATGGCCTCAAGGCTTGCAACCAGGTAGGGAACTCCCCAAAGGGGATAATGTCTATACATATGAATTAAGACTAACAAGGCTTTCACTTTAGATATCCTTACAAATCCTAGAACAATAAGAATTATGCCTTTCTTCAAATCTGGAAAAGAACCAGTAAAACTCCTGAGAGTTGAACCTTTAACTCCAAACCCCTAGCATATTTCTTCTCTAGAAAATAAGCAATAAGCCGAGGATAACTCTTACCCATAACACCTGGAGAATCTGTAAGGAGACTGCCAGGCAATAAAAGCTTTTGGACAACAAGCCCGTAACTATGACCCCTACAACAGCATTGTAACAGGAGCAATGTTAAGCAACCGAGTTAGAAAATGAGAGAATATTAAATGACTGTAACCACAACAACGACTGTAAACAAAATAACATATCAGAATGAGACTGTGAGCATTTTACCTAGAAAACTGCCTGCGGAGGAAAAACCATGGCCCTGTGGCCGAAAAAGTTGCCATTCGGAACGAAACCCTGGTTCGGTAGATAGTGCCAACCCACAATGTAGAGAAGGGTAAACGGAGTAGGCGACGAGAAAGGAAAATGGAAAATGAGACCAAGCACCCGAGAACAGGATTGTGAAAACCTCCTGATTAAACTCAACCGTAGGATCGCATACCCAAGGTCTCCATTGTTGATGCATCAAGGAGCCTGAGATGCGCTACTGTGGAGTGTCGGTTTGTTGTGCCACAGACCCAGATGAAGCAAAAAGATTCATTACCATAACCATAAACAACACCACAAATTAAATTCAGCAGGAGGACAACTGATATGAGTTTGATAGATAGAGCGCTTAAGCGCCAAGACCCATATCAAGTAGGATGGATGAAAGACCCAAGGTACGGTGACATTAATAGGTCGAATCAACGATGGCAATTAAACAAGTCCAATAACCCAGAATTGAGAACTGTAATCACTTCATGTAAATTCAACTGTACAACCCTTTAATAGTAATGTATTACATATGGTAAATGAACACCGTGGGTTATGTTCAATAATTTTTTTTATTATATATTTTTTTTACCATATGCGTTGTGGCTTGGAGATATGACAATATGTTTGTGTGTATCTTTTTTAATATATTTATGTGTTTTATTTTTTATTAATCTATATAATTTTTATAATTAAATTTTTTGAAATATGTTTTTAATATAATAATAAATTATCTTAAATCGAAAAGATGGAGAAAAAAATAAAAGTAAAAAAATAGAATAATAGAAAGAAAAAAAGATTAAATAAAACAAAAAACAAAAATTAGTAACTAATAGAAATAGAAGTTACTAAACAACCCATAATAAGGCCTCAACCAATCACCTTACAAATAAATAGATTTAAATAATAATAAAAAATAACAAAAAAATATTTCCCAATATTAAACTATGATAAGTGGCATAAATTTTTGGTCAAAGACAAACTAATGCATGATCAAAGAAAAGATCTTGAGTATAATAAGTCATCTTAAATTGAAAATGTGAAAAAAACCCTATAATTTATGAAAATAAAAATAATAAAAAAAAGAAAAAATAAAAAAACAAAAGATCCAAGAAATAAAAATAAAAACAAAAAATTAATAACTAATAAAAATAAAAATTACTTAAACACTTATAATAAAAATTTAACCAATCACCTTATAAATCAATTTAAATAATCATAAAAAATAAAAAAATGAAATCAATTTAAATAATAATAAAAAATAACAAAAATTAAATTATCAACCAATATAATTTTTAAATCAAAAATAAACTATACACATTCATATATTTAACAATAACCAAAAAATATATATATATAACACTCATACATCAAAATCTAATACATGGCCATTTTCTCTTTGTATCAATATTATGCATGCGTATGATTCAGTAACACTTAACTAATACACAATCAAAACTAAAACTAAAACTAAAACTAAATACTTATTAGATAAATAAAATATACACATTTCACAATAGCCAAAAATATATATAACACTCCTACATCGAAATCTAGTAAATGGTCCGTTTCCATTGTATCAACATATTAGTTGCGTATCATTCAGTGGCACGTGGAAAACTCCATGGAAATTCTATTTCGTCTTTGTCTTTAGAAGGTGAGACCCTAATGGTTGCACCTGCAATCATTACTAAATTTAATCGTTCATTATATATTTTCAGACTTCTCAACACTGGTTTTTGGCCAGCAATAAAATTACAACCTGTTTATGCAGATGTAAACGAGGGTCCACTTTACAGTTTTCTATAAAAAAAAATTCGGGTGGGTTTAATCGCAAGTTTGATAGCTAGTTTCTGCACAATCAAAGCATCCCAGGGTTTTCAGGGTGCTGAATCCAAATATGCAGTTAAAAAACCATTTTAAATAATACAAATCAAAATTTAACCTCAATTTTTTCCGCTGGATTCCATCACCGGAATCTCCAAAAAATCACATTATAGACAACTCCATTTACTTCAAGGCGCGAGAGACGCGATCATGAAAATGGTGGAATAAAATTAATTTTCTGGGATAGTAATTATTAGTCGAAATTTTTATAAATTTAATGTACTGACATAAACTTATGGATTATTCAAATTTTATTAGTATGAATTACTAAATTTTATTATAATGTAACTTCATAGATGCTGAAATTGTGTTTTTATTATATTTTGAAAATTCTAAATCAATATATAAATATGGAAAATCCATGTGTTTATAAATTATTATTTTTCTGAAATTTTGATTAAATTTCACTATATAATTTTTGGCAATATGCTTTTAAGTTGATAGGTAAGATTATTTAAAGTAATATTTATACTAATTTATATAATATTTTTTTCCATAAAATATTTATAGCAACTAGACTAAATTTGAATATATGATTTCTTAATATCAACCGATGAAATTAATCTATTGGATTTTAACTTGAGACGTGTGACTTTTTCTTTTTGTCAAAGTGTCTTAGGTGAATCGTCTAACTAAGTGAATTCACCCTTCGGAATTGTATGTGTGTACAGTCCCTCTTCACTAGGATATAAAGATGGAGGGTATATCAATTCCCAACTATATAGTTAGTGGTAAATCCAAGGGATTTGACTACGTTTGAACATGTAATATGTTTTTTTCTTATTAACAAATGGTTTGGGTAGATGATTAAACTAGTTTAAATAACATACACATTTTGAAAAAGAAAAATCTAGTGATTTAATTAAAAATGACAAAATTATAGAAATTAGATCAAAAAATTATAGAACTTAGATGTTCAGTATTCAACATTCTACAAGCATTTCTTAATAATAGATTTTTGTGTTGAACTATTCCCGTATAGTCATCATTTAAATTTTAGATATATAACAAAAGAAAAAAAAGGAGCTCAATATTCCTATCATTTTCAATAAGTTCAATGTTCCATACACTATAATGTAGAAAGAGAATGAAAACTAGGATTTATGAAAATGAAAAGTAAGGTGTACTTATTGATACTAAATGATTTTCCAAGTTTCTTCTTGTAGCTCTAATCCTTGGACAATTTCTTAGTTTTAGAATTTTGTACGCTGAACAAATGAGTAAATGAAATTTGATATAAAGAAAATTGTAGGTTCTTGTTGTTCTAAAATAAAGGTTGTATTAAGAAATTCCGTATAATATATTTCTCTTTCATCTATTGTATAGCTAAGAGAGAGGCACCTAGTGATGAGCCTCACTATCTCAACAATAATGTTGAGACTCCCAAGGCTTCCAACTTTAATATCGACCTGGGGTTCATACAAACTTAGAAGTGACGGTGTTATATGCATAGTAGGTCAAACTCTACTCATGCCACCTTCAAGCAATGGACCAGATAGAGACATACATAGAATAGTCCTTCAACTAGCCTAGAGAAATTAATTGCATGAAAAGAGAGAGTTCTACTCTATTTGCAGGAATGAAAACATTACTCTAGTTGCATAAATGAAAGTACTACTCGTCCAAATGCCAAGACTAGATCTAGTTGCAAGAATATAAAAAATATGCTATTTGCATAAGTGAAAATTGTTATCTTACTCGCAAAATGTAAATCAATGCCCAATTTGCAGAATGTGGAGAGTTGCTTTGAAAAAGGAAATTTGATCTTTTCAACAACAATGTGAGTGACTAAAATCCTAAGAAAAAAAAATATTCAAGAATCACATCTAATTTACTTTGCATTGGTGAATCATCTTTTTTTATCATAGTGTCCAAGGAAATTTATCCATGGTAACAGAATCCATGTACATTTCATAAGAAAAAATTCATTGTTATTCAAATGTGTGGAAAGTTGTCTTCTAATTCTAATTGCAAATCGTATTTGTAGTGAAAGAAAGGTGGGTCTAGAGTGGTCTTTGGTCCTCCCCAAATTTTGGATTCAAAGTAAGGGGGTCATTATTCAGTCCCAAGAGGAAAAAATCAAGTTCCGAGGGAAAATATGGTCAAGCTTGGGCAGTGCTACATGATGCTAAAGGGCTGCTACAAGATTTCTATAGAATGTTATATGATTGCCTTGTTTTGTTACAGGATTGGATCCGTGAGCATCCCGAGGGCAGAAAAAGTGTTTTGAAGGTGGAGAAAGGTAGATGGAGGTGTATGAAGTTTATGTAAGGCCTTTTCCAAGCATAGCACCCGTCAAAGGCCCATCTTGCACAAACAAAAATGTTCATGGTGTCCTTCAATGACCCAAATTGTAGTCTCAATGGCAGAGTTTTGAGGGCAATGTGAGATGTCAAGGAGGAGGTTGATGATGAAAAAGGAGATGTAGGATGAGTGTGCAACCCTGCATGCCACTGGTAGTACCTATAGACCAACAATCAATCCCTTCTTGTTCTTGAAAAGAGTACCAAAATAATGATCAAATTGCAACAAAATAAATTAAGAAAGAAAGGATGAGTCAAATTTTATGAAATAAAATAGATAAGGATTAGATTTCATTAAGAACTAATTCACCTTACAACATGCATCTAACCTAGATACATGAAAACTTGAGAAATATTATTTTAACTCCTAGATTGTAGAAACATAGTATGCAAGAGACAATGAGCTAAAGCTTAGGAATTTGCAAAGGAAAACAACCACATATTTTTGGCTTGCCATTGTAGACTCCTCAACCAAAATTCCCACAAGATAGGTGGCAATAAGGCCCGCAATCACAATTTCTATGGAAAATAAACTTCTACTCAAACAAGGAAGGAAATTATGCTACTAAAATAATGCATAAAAATATACACAAAGAAAGACTAGAGCCTCTGGATTGGGCCCTAACCTAAGGGGACTCATCCCTCTGCAAAATCATTTTATGTGAAGCAACAAAAAACCTTTCATTAACATAAAATGGAGTTCAAATACATCATGCAAATGAAAATGGAAATGACAGTCTCGAGCACTTAGCTCTTAGTAGCTCTCCTTGCTACAAAATTTATAATCCTCATGAGCTCATGAGATTATCGATTTATAAAAAGATGACTAAGGGGTAGTCTCCTTGGAAAGAGGGATGGTTCCCTCCAAAATCTCGAGAAAAGTGGATCTAGCTCACCTAGATCCTTGCAATTACTTGAGTTCATTATCTTCAAGTAGACCTCGAGCTATTGATGAGTGATTATAGGGATTAAGTCGAGTTGAAGGAGAGTAAATGGACTAGACAATCCTCTTACATCTCCTCTAGATTCTTCTAATGTGCCTATGCATAGTAAATGCACCCAAAATTTCTCTTTTTGTTGCACATTTACCACATTATGCCACAAAATATGACAAAAGCCCTTTGGCCTTCCTATTACGCACATTATAGCCAAATATATGTTAATTAATGTGAGAAAAGAAGAATTTATAGGTTGGAGGATGGAAAAATTGCCTTATAATATACCTATTGATGGGACCCATAATTATCCCTTGCTGAAAGTGTTTCTCACCCTCTAAGCAACTTACTCACTGATATGTAGTTCATTCATGACCCAAGTGGCCTCTTTGATATCCCAAGACATATCAAATGGTGTGGCCTCTTGTGGATAGGATCCTTCATTTTCCTCTATGGCTTCCCACTCCCTTTGTTCCTCTTCTTGATCTCTTCTCTCTTGTAGGCCAAATAACAAGGGAGGATTGAGTTTTAGCCCTATCTGATTGATTTTCAACCTTTGAATAATTCTTTGTACATTGGGGTCATTTCTATGGGATTCCTCAACCTTTCATGAGAGTGATATTCCCTGATTTGTAGACTATGGGGTAGAGCATGCCATCTTCTTTGGCAATCTTGCAAACTCTCAATCCCTAATAACCTAAAGGTATCTTTGAAATGGAGGATGGCTTGTTCTTGTGTTTCTAGGTAGCGAGCGGCTGATTTGGGATCTGTAGAGAACATGTTATGGTTACTTATGATAGCCTTGGGATTATTAGCTCTGCTCTAATGTATAGGGAATCACTTGCTTCTTTGGTAATATCCTTCTTTACTTCCTCAACCCTTGTTTATTCATGGGTTATCCAAGAGGCCAATGCCATCGATTGTGCAGGCCCCAATATTGAAATGGGGTCCCAAAAGTTCATGTCTATGAGGATCATGTTGTGCATATAAAATTCATCCAATTTGGCCCTATCCTCAATGCTTACTTGTTAGCAGAAGTCAATGAACCTCCTATAATCCTAAAATGGTAGAGAGCCATATTATGTTAATGTTTTGATTTGGAATTTTATCCATTTTTCCTTGACGAAAATGGCATATGATTTGGATGGCTTCCTACATTGGATGGCCTCCATGGATAAGCTTTCCATGGTGACAAGTTGTGTCTCCTTTTCCTATAAATTCTCTCTTAGCCTCTTGTTCTCTAACTATAACTTCTCCTTCATGACTTATTCCTTTAGCCTCAAGTCAGCCAATTCCTTACCCATTTTTTGCATATTTTCCTCCATGAGGCCCACATCATCTACTTTCTTGAATTTATAACTTGCATCCACTAATGAGTTCTGCTTCTCTCTTTTTCCAACTCAAATAGGAGAGGAATTTCAAAATTTTGAGGTATAATTCCCCTCCCCTTCAATAAACCTCTAATACGACCCAAGATCAAGCTGTGGAGTAAGATCTTGGAGTACTTGTGGACCTTCTCCATACTCTTGAGGTGTTTTTGTCTAGTCTTGTATCACTTTTTCTTCATCTTGTAGCAACTATGTTCTTTCTTGTAGTAATTTTGTTCTTTCTTGTAGCAACTTTGTTCTTTCCTGTAGCAGGGAATTTTGTGCCTTGATTTGTTTGGTTGTGACTTTTGTAGTGTTTGGACTTCTCATGGGTGTTAAAGGTTTCTTTACCTTAGCTTTGAGCGAGGTGGCCTCCTTAATTTTCCTTTTTCCTCATCCCAATTCTTCTTCTTATTGGCTAATTGATTCATCAATTGTGATTGGGACTATTGAAGGACGTTGAGGCTTCCCTTGTTTGATTTTAGTTCTATTTATTCTTTTAAAGTATAAGGGACCTCCTCTTGAGTTTGATAGGTGTGGTAAGGGCTACTAGAGTAGTTGCCACCTATTTTTGTGTATTCCCCTCTGAGAGTCTTATTTACTGCCTTTGTTTTCCCTTCTTCTGAGGTAGATAGGGCTCTAAAAGGGTCTTCTACTTCCTTTTGTTTCCCTCTTCCTTTTCTCCCCTCTTCTCCAACTTCTCCTTCAACCTCTTATTCCTTCTCTTTAGCCTCTTCCTCTTGTTCTTCTTACTTTTATTCATCTTCTCCTCCATTTTTTTAGCCTCTACTTCTTCTTCTTGCTTACCTCCAACACTAGATTTTGTGGTTTCCTCATATCGTGTCAGGGTTTGGGCTTGTATTTCAATGAATTCATCCCTATCCATGTCCACAAAATAAGTCCAAAGCATAGGGCTCCTAAGGTGGCTTAAGGAATTCATAACAATGAGTGTTATGTGTTCATGGTGGGAAATGTATAGATGCTTCCCTTCCTTCACCCTCAAGCTCATTTTAATCATGGGTCGAAGGAGAAAATGTGGAACAATGAGCCTACTTGGAATGGAAAATTATGTTCGGAACCTTAGCTCATAGAGTAACCTAAATTGATAGGAATATACACCACTCAACCTCTCTTCACATGATATGTACTTGAGGATGCTATAGGCCACATCATCCTAAGGGTAAGGGAGGATCTCCCTTATTACTCTATTTTCTGTCTTCAACAAGCTTCTCTTTAGGGAGGAAGAAATTTCTCTTGCCTATGATCACCTCTGTTCTATATTCCTTACAACGGTTAACCCCTAAGGGTATGGTGGTTACTTTGCTAATGAGATCTATGTTCTAATGGATGGAAAGTCCCCTAATAATAGTGGAAACATTATCTTCCCCTTGAGAGTGAAGGTTGATGGAAAATTTGTTGGCATTATGGTTAACTTGTTGTCCTTGATGGAAACCTACTTGATAAAGATGTCAATATTATGGTAACAAGATGATTATGCATGCTGGTACATATGTGATGGGTGATATGCATAAAGGAATATTATTTCAGAGATAGATGAGTAATAAAGGTAATGTTTGGGAAAGTAAACAGGGATCCTATTCGAAAGGGTCGCGTACATACACATGTATTGTGAATAAAATTCATGTACAAAATCTACAGAATGGTAATCTAGATACCAAGGGACTTTACCATGGTATTGGCCCAGTGTAATGAGCGTGAAAATGGTTATTTGATCTTGTCAAAGAATACTAATGGCATTACCAAAGGATTGGCCTAAGGTATTGGCTAAGGATAAAACTATATAAGGCGATGGAGATCAAAGTGTTATGCGTGTAAGTAATGTGTTATACATGTGTGATTTGATTTGGAATAGGTGTGCACTAAGGAGCAAGGAAAAGACTCTGACCTGAAAGGTATGAAGTATGATGACATATGTTCTTATATGATGTACTTATTCAAAATGTTTAACAATGATATACCTGTGGTTATAATTCTTTGATCTGAATGAAGTATTTTGAAAGTATGTAATTCTGATAGTAAGGGTTGCAGAGTGTGAAGATTATGTTTAGAACGAAAGTTTTCAAATCCTTATGAAGGTTTGTCTTAGGTTAGTCACATACATATGAGGATCGACTACTGAGTAGTCATGTATATATTCTACGAAGTGTTTACAGTTTGTTTAGATCTGTACATGGGTGTTGTGAATGGTAAGCACGTGCATACGATGATATGTTTTGTGGAAGTTGCGTACATATGCTAGGGTTCTGCAATATGGCCTGTTGATGACTTTTGGTCAGTTTCATTCTGATTGTTGTTGTCTGTCAATGATATCTCTATTATGATGATCAATATCTAATGGTGTTGACTGGGTTTAATGTGGAATTGTATATTGATTGGTAATAATGCTACAATATGATGCTTTAAGTTTGGTTCAATAATTTGTGCTTGGTTAAAGTAATATGTGACTAATCGATTGATTTAAGTATTGTTTAATGATTAATGATTCAGTGTTCATTATTCTGAGATTTGTATGTAGGTTTTGTACAGAGGAAGTGTGTACATATGCAGATGTTCTTTAGAACAATAGCGTATACATTCTGATGTGTGTTTGACCAGGGTATGCAATGACAAGAATTGATTTCTGTAACGAAAAGATTATGCCTTGTTGGTTCAATGATTAGATGAGTTGGTTTAGTATTTGGTTTTAGAAGTGTTACTTAGTTTCAACATAATTATGAAAGTGGGTCTAGTATGAAAATATGATGAAATGTGGCCTATCGGTTTGATGTTTTGAGTGAAGTGGACCCCGTATGAAATATTATAGAACATGGTCCACAAGAGGTGCTGAGCGATGGAGCCTTTAGTGAGGGATTCAAAGTTTCCTTCCATTAACAACTGGTGAATTCATGCAGGGAGTAAGAGCTCCCTTCCAGTAGAAGTTGATAAACAAGATCAGGGGGTTGGAGCTCCCTTCCAATGGGTGTTGGAGAACGAGAGAAAGTTGTAGCCTTCTGCAGGTGGGCTCTTGCATGCTGGTATGACTGTATGCCAATACAAGATTGTAATAAGTCTTTCTTTATAATAAAATAAGAAGAGAGAGATGATGACAACAATGGTTTACTCCCATATTAGGTTCCCACCTAAAATCCTAGTGTTCATCTGTGTTTATGATATATCCGCTTCTTACTAGTAATGGTTAATATTTAATTAATGAATAATGAAGTTATGATGCACTAGTTAAAGATGAACAAATGATGAAATATATGAAAAGCTAGTTAGTTGGATATACATTGTTTTCCTTTACTAGAGTCACATACATATGTTGGTTGCTTGATTGAAACTAGTGCATGGAAATCAAAATATGAAATTAAAAGTTTAAAGTGAGTTTAAAATATTGATTCATCCTCCCCTCTCAATATTTTTCCCAACAATTTGTATCAGAGTGGGTCACTTCAGTTAAATCTTATCGATTGGAGTGGATCAAGGACGATGGGAAAGAAGAAAAAGAAGAAGACAACTCAAAGGAAGGAGTCAATTCAGGAGAACAATGAAAATGATGCATCTTATTCTATAAAAATATCTCTATTTATGGGTCAAGAACTATCTGTAGTAGAAGAACAAGGCAAGTCAGAAACAATGGGGAATAAGGGTATGTTTATATTATTAAGTAATAATAACTAGAAGGAATGGGAAAAAAGGACAAAGTCTAAATTAATAAACCTAGGATATGATGTCTAGAAGTTAGTATGTAATAATTGCTCTACAACTCCTCCATGAAGTGAAGAATTACAAAAGAATAATGTCGCATTAAATGAAATCATATGTAACTTATTTGATTCAGAATTAGGAGAGGTTATGCACTATGAAACTGAAAAGGAAGTATGGGATAACCTGCAAGTCATTCATGAGGGAAAATCAAAGGAAGATTGTTCATCAGGAGAACCATCAGGTAATATTATTCATAAATATGTGTTGGACGATGAGTATGATGATAAAACAACCTATGTTATGGAACATGGAGTTATGGATTCAAAAGAAGACATGTTAGAATAAATTCTTAATCTTAGAAGGAAATTTGATTTTTCTTTAAAAATGATTAACAATATTAAGGATAAGTTGTAGGCATGTGATGATAGGGACCATGTTAAATTGGTAAGTGTGAAATATAATCTAAACAATATTGTGAAGGACTAGATGATGAGACTGTCTCTCTAAGAGCAGACCTTGATAATTTAAACAAGTGAAATGAAGAGATAATTCAAGTATTTTAAAAACACGAGAATGGGTTGAAGGAAGAGATTATCAAATTAAAGGAGAAATTGGAAGAAGGAAGAAAGGTTGAATAATGAATGAGGAAGACATATCCAGGAAAGGAAGAACAATACCAAAGAATTAAGGTTGAGGTAAACATTCTAAGAGGTAAATTCGAAGAAAAGGATAAACACTTGATATTTCAAGATAGTACTAATATTTTGGATAACATTCTCAGTAGTCAAAGGTCTCCTTCCATTAAATCTAGCATGGTTTTCATGAAATTGTAAAAGGAAAATTTAGTTCACAAGCTTGTATAAGGATCTTGAAGTATAGCAATACGACATCTGAAATTGTTGTTAAAGAGATAAGAATTCAACTAGATCAACATCCAACAAAGATGAGCTTTCAGAAGAAATCATTTGCTCCTAATAATAGAAATATTAATCGATTTTCTCCTCTAATCAATAACATTGAATGCTTTATATTCCATAATTATGGACATGTTGCAGTCAATTGTAGAAGAAAATTGTTTCAATCTCAAACAAATAGCCACTTCACAAGAAGGTCATCAGCTTCGAGGTACTCAAGTTTCTTTAAGGGATATTGTTTTTCTTGCAACATATTTGGTCCCAAAGCTATTGATTGCAGTAGAAGGCAAATGAAACAGACATATAATAATTCGTTAGATTCATTTTTTGGTCATATAAGATGTTATGCTTGTAAAAAATTTTGGCATGTAGCGAAAGAATGCAGGAAGAAGTCATTGAAGCTTCAAAGACAATGTGGCAAGAAATCAAATAAGAATATTGTTTAAAAAATACCTAAGAAAAATGGATCCACCAACACTTCTCATAACAAATGGAAAGAAGAAGAACAAACCAAGTGTGGTCTTGCTCTTTTCTCATTTGAAGATGAAGAAAAATGGTACATAAATAGTAGATGCTCTCATCACATTACTGGAGATAAGGACAAGTTTGAATTTCTCAAGAAAAACAAATATGGTAAGGTGATTCTTGGAAATAGTGCTCCAAAAAAAGTTATGGGAAATGGTAGAATTAAACTTGAGAAGTATGAAAAAGAAGTTGATGCATTATTAGTTCAAGGGATAATGCATATTATTTTAAGTGTAGGTCAAATTGCTGACGAAAGACGTATAATTGTATTTACATCAGCTAAATCAAAAGTTATAGATGAAGAAACTAGAAAAGTTATAGCAAGAGGATACATGAATCTAAACAAATTATATATGTTAGCATAGAAGAATTCAGGAAGAAATAATAGGTATTGTTACTCTTCTTCTTCAAATTCATAATAAAATAAGATAGTTCCCATTGGAGTCGATTTTGTTTAAAGTATACTTCTAATAGTGATTGCAGAAGAGATGTGAGAGAAAGGATCATTGATTTATGATCTCAGGGGGAGCTAAACATAAGTATCTTGGTGATAGTTTTGTAGTTTGGTTTGATATTCATTTGGTGATGCTTATACTACTAACACTGAATAGAAAAATGTATGGTATGTTCAAGGGGAGCTGTTGTCATAAAATTTTTAGCATTTTACTTTCAATATGTGAATGTTATGAAGGACAATCATGTATATACATGAGTTTTTCACTAGACAGTCGCGCATGTTACTCTGAGATAAAGAAATAGTGGGACAAACTCAGGGGGAATTTCTGATATGATTCAATCAATTATTATTTGGATTTTTGGTTATGACATTGATTGGTTACAATCTGTTGATGATGCTCAGATGTTACTTAGAAATGATGATAGATCACAAGTAGGTACAATGTGTCACTGCTTCTTTGGTTATTTGATGGATTTTTTGATTGATGAGGTGGATATAGTCAGATTTGATAATGATAAGTTTGAACAAGTTCAGGGGGAGCATCTGCTATGCATTTAATATTGCATTTTTTGCATTATTGTTTTTTGAGCAATTTCTTGTTTCATGTTGGTTTCTGATAAGTTCATATCATTTGGTGATGTATAGTTTTTGTTGATGAAGACACATTCTGTTTGGATTCTGTCATTAGTGATGAAGAGGATTTGCATGTTATGGTTGTTATTAATTTTGGCTGATGATTTTATCATTCACTCACTACTTGTTGCATTTATATGTTGTTGTCATTATGTCTTCAATGATGCATAAGGTTGCATATGGTGAAGTTATAGATGATGCCTATATGTTGCTTGAGCTACATATGAAAATTTGTGATGTTGTTACTCAGTTCTATGTGATATTCTTAGTTCTCACATATGTTGTTGATGCATGGAAATATATGTTTCTTATGGTGTTGTGCTGCAAGAAATTAATATGTCTTTGATGTTCATAGATTGCAGTTCTTCCAGCAAATGGAAAGAGCATGTTGACCTTGATGATATGAGGTTAAGGGGATGAGTTGCTGATAAATATCTACCACACTATCTTATGATTCTATTACATTTTCTTGGTAATCCTTGAAAAAATTACATATTTGGTCAACTGTTGATGATGTTGAAGATTGATGCTACGTTTCCCTATCTTACTTCATAATGACGATGAGGATGTTCATGTTGCAGGTTCCTATATGGCATATAATGGTTTTCAATGACTATCATGGTCTTTTTACCTCCCTATTGAGGTCTCTGGTTTTGGTTATAAATGCCATGTAAAGACCCATGTTGTAAATCACTGTAAAATTCAATCATGTATGGGGTATTAGGGTCAAGTCATTTATGTATGTCATCCCATTATTTTACTTAATTGATGTAATGGTGAGTCAAATATGTAGCCTCACTATGTTGGATAATTGATGTACACATGATTCATTGGTGATAGGTCATATTTGGTTGAGTCATAAAGTCTTGTCCTTTTATTGTATATCTTTATAGGTTCCAAGATATGCTCAGGAGAAGCATGGTCAATATGTATTTTTTCAGAAGATAAGGCCTATAGTGATATTATCTACAAACGGGTAGAGAAGCCTTCATTCAACATTGGTCAACCCTTTGCCTTGATGTCAAAGATAGAGAGAAGCTTCGTGTTTGGAGAAAAATGCTTGAAAAATATTGGTGAGAAGCCTTGGTATTTGCAAGAGTGTTTGTAGGTGACTACAGGTGATGACCAAACGCCAAAGTGGTTGCCATTAAGTCAAAAGTAGGATATTGTTGGCATTATGGCTAATGTGTTGTCCTTGATGGCAAATTACTTGAGAAATATGTCAACATTATGGTAAAAAGGTGATTATTTAGGCCGGTACCGATGTGACAGGTGATATGGAGAAAGGAATATCAATTTAGAGACACATGAATAATAAAGATGATGTTCGGGAAAGTATACGCGGATCCTATTCGAAAGGGTCTCATACATACACAGGTATTGTGAAGCAAATTCAAGTTCAAAATTTGAACCATGGCAATTTGGATACCAAGGGAAGTTGCCATGGTATTGACCCATTGTAATGTGTGCGACAACAATTATTTGATCCCGTCAAAGAATACTAACAACATCACCAAAGGATTGGCCTAAGGTATTGGCTACACATAAATATATATAAGGAGATGAAGATCAAAGTGTTTTGCATGAAAGTAATGTGTTATACATGTGTTATCTGATTGGAATAGGTGTGCACCAGGGAGGAAGGTAAAGACACAGATTTGAAGGATCTGAAGTATGGTGACATATGTGCTTCTTGTTGATTCAATGATTAGATGAGTTGGTTCAGTATTTGGTTTCATACGTGTTACTTTGTTTGATCTTAATGATGAAAGTGGGTCCAGTATGAAAATATGATGAAAGGTGGCCTATTGGTTTGATGTTTTGAGTCAGGTGGATCTAGTATGAAATATTATGAAACTTGGTCCACAAGAGGTGTTGAGGGTTGGAGACTTCAATGAGGGAGTTAAAGCTTCCTTCCAATAATAGCTAGTGAATTTTTGTAGGGTGTAGGAGCTCCCTTCCAATAGGAGCTAGTAAATGAGATCAAGGGATTGGAGCTCCTTTCTAGTGGTTAATGAAGAATGAGAGAAGGTTGTAACCTTCTACAAGTGGGTGCCTGTGTGCTGGTATGATTCTGCACCAATACAAGATTTTAAGAAGTTTTTCTTTATAATAAGATAAGAAGATAGAGATGATGAAAACAATGGTTTTCTCCCAAATTGGGTTTCCACCTACAATCTTGGTGTTCATGTGTGTTGTTATGTTTCTTGTGTATTGATGATGTATCTATTTCTTACTGCTCATGGTTATTGTTTAATTAATGAATAATTAAGTTATGATTCACTAGTTAAAGATGAACAAATGATGAAATATATGAAAAGTTAGTTAACTGGACATACATCATTTGCCTTTACTAAAGTCATGTGCATACGTCAGTTTCTTGAATGACAATAGCGTATAGAAATCAAAATATGAAATAAAAAGTTTAAAGTGAGTTTAAAATACTATTCACCCCCCTCCTCTCAATATTTTTCCTAACAAAATTCATGGGTTATCTCATCATCCTACCCCTTTCAATTATAAAATAATTCCATCCACTGATGGCTCAAGAAAATATCTCTAACAATAGGTTGTTGATAAATTTTGTTGGTGTTTGTGGGCTCCATTCTATTAAAACCCCCTCCCATGTTCATACAATTACTTGCTCAAATTCCTCAAAGAATATTTCTGTGGAGGTTGTGTTTTGAGCAGCCTAAGGTTTCAAGATAGCAATGAGAGGGTTGGCACTCTGCCCCTAGTCAGAGGAAGGAGAATTTTAGGACAAAATTCAAGTAGTCTATCTATACTTGATGAGCCTCATCATTGGGTAACTATATGGACCTTAATACACCTCCTAGATTATTCAAATCAACTCTTCTCATAATTTCTTACATATTTTGATTATATTTTGCTTAATGAGACGAGTAAAAGTGAGATATTATGCCTAGTGCACTAATGTGCATTGATTGTAGGTTTTTGAGAGCAAATCATGGATATTTTGGCTAATTAAGGGATGAAAATCAAACGAGACAAGGAGGAGAGATCGTAGGGGATGGATCCTCCTCATTTACTCCTCACTCATTTGAATATTCCTCCATCAAATCACACTAGCTAGGAGTTACAAGTAGCCAAGTCATGAAGATTAAAAAGCAGCCAAGCCAGTGACAGTTAAAGAGTCGGTCCATCTCCAGTTTGGGAGATGAGCCTCCCTAGATTTAAGGAAGTCGTTGGCGAATTAAGTTGCATAAATAAGGAGGCCTAGAGCCTCATTATGATTCAAACTTTTGATGTAAAAACACCAGGAATTTTTGAGTTCAAAACTTGTGGAAGACATTGTCATGAAATTTTCTGATTTAATAATGAGAATGAGCATGTCCTTGATCCAACACTGAGTTGACTCAAAGGACTGAAGCTCTTGGGTTAGGGCCCAACCCTAGCAACAAAGGCTCCTCTTCTTGCATTTATATGCTTAGTTGATTTCATAGATTAATGGTTGAATTATCTTTAGCATTATTTCATTACAAGTAGTTTTGGATTTGATTAGTTTGCTTCCATTTGTGCATTGCTTCAGCATTAGCTTAGGAGTACAAAGGAGTATCAAAAAGATGTTAGTAGGTGGATTTGTCCTCACTCCTTCCTTCAGGGACCATGGTTTGAGGAAAGAACTCCTATGCAACCCCGAAAAGGAAAAATTATGTTTTCTCATGGAATTTAGGGTTTTCTATTACTTAGGTTAGCATTTTACTAGTTTTCAAGAATAGGATTTAATTGTCATTTCTTCTATATTCAGTATTACATTAGATCTCATCAAGGTTTCATATTATTATGTAAGTTTTTCAATGCATGAAATAGGAAGCTAGCTCATGAATTTTTTTTCCTTAGTTAATTGAAAAGCTTCTTGTTTACATGATTTATCGATAAAAATGAATGATTGATGCAGTGCAGGAGTTTTAGCAGCACAGAGAGATTTTGTGATCAACAATCCCATCATAACCTTATCCATCCATGGTTATCACTTCTTTCACTATATCCCTCACCAAATTCATCATTCCACACAAATACTTCTCCAAGCTTATTGAGCAAATCAAACCATCTCACAACTCTGGTTTTGAGCTCTGAAGGATTCCTTGGCACTCCCTTGCCTCATTTCATCCACCATCCACCTTCCCTAAGCCTTACATCACCTTCCAAACCCCTGCTGTTGCTATCGGCTATATCCTGTAGGAATACAGGGGATCCTGTAGGAGCATTAGGATGTCCTGTAGGATGAATTATGCCATCATCCTTAATCCACCTGCCACATCACCAAAAGAAGTTAGATTTCACACTTTCACACAAAAAAGACAAAAAGGAAAAATGAGTTATTTTGTTCATTTACATGCACAACAATAGAATGTGTGATGTTTCAAATTGCATGCCTAGGACAGTAGGATTGCACATATGATAATTTAGCATTCTCTTGAAGAAAATCCTATTAACAATTAGATTAGATGAATGGTGATTTTAAGCATTTGATTTCAGTCCTTTTCCTTACTACAGCAAACAAAATTTATTTTAGTATAGATTTACCTTTTTCCTCATTAGTAATCAAGCTTCTTTTGAATCAATAGAAATCTAGTTTGAAAAATCTTAGTGGTCTATCTCCAGCTTAGCAGTGACGAAGAGTAGACTCATCACATTTACTTGTGTGTACAACACTGCCACCTCCAATTTTGTATGAACCCCTAGTTGATAAAGTAAAGTTGGTAGGCCCAGGAGTTGCATCATTCTTGTTTCAATACTGGTGCTCATCACTTTTTGGCACCATTGTCAGGGAGGTGTCTGAGTAATATGTGATTTTTTCTTTCTTTCTTCCATTTCTTATCTCTGACATTCTGCTATTAGCTTCATTTCTACAAAAGTAGTTTAGTTTTCTTTATTTTCCATTCTGCAAGTGAGATTGCATTCAAGCAGTTAGTTTTCATTCAATCAGTTAAGTTCCATTTAGTTTTTTATTTCAATTATGTAATTATTCTCAAAGCTTGAAAAAAAACAAAAACAAAAACAAAATCTCTTATTTCATGCCTCATAGGAATAGGGATAACTTAGGAAAAATTCTACCAATTACCCCCAACACTTCAAACAGCCAAACTTCTCTCTTCTTCAGTGGTTGTGAATTGGAGGACCCCTTAGGTGAAAAGCCAGAGATATTTGAAGAGCCTATAGTGGGAGAAGAAGAAGGATAACCCATTGCAACTGACCTAATGGCTGAAAATAGAAATGACATAGGAGATAGAGAAAGAATTGATGGTGCCTTTCCCATTAGAGAAACTAATGGGGATACCAAGATGAAAAACATAAGCCCCTCTGCTCTTCCTCATTTCCATTCCTTGAAATCAAAAGATCTAGACACTTTCTTGCTTGCGTTTTTTTTCACATGAAAAGCTTATGATTACATGAATGATGAGTAGAAATTGAAACTATTCACATCCACTCTTAAGGATGCAGCTTTGCACTGGTTCATGGGTTTACCTGGGGATAGAATCACAACCTGGGCTCAGATGGAGAAAGCCTTCAACAACAAGTATCAAGACTACTGTAGGTCCAAAGACGCTAAAGAGGAAATTTTTAGGATGACCTTAGGGCATGATGAATCCCTATAAGATTATGAAGAAAGATTCCAGCTTAGCTACAAAAGGGTCAGGTTAACGCTTGATCCTGAGTCACGGAAGCTAGTCCTACTTAGAAGGGCAAGGGAAGATCTTCTGGATACCCTCAACTTGCTAGCAGGAGGGGACATCTACTAGCTACCCTATGAAGATATCGAGACTTTCTTTAGGAACAATTCTAGGGCAGCTAGGAAAAAGGTTAGGGGTAGTCAACCAATGGCTAGTCCATCCTCTTCAAACACATCCATTAAAGGTGAAATTGGAAATATGCTGGAATATATCAAGAGTGAAATGATGCAAACCCTTTCCCTACAGATGGACACTATGCACATCAAGAGAAAGGAGGAAGTAGAGAGAACCTTAGCTATTTTCTACCCTAGATGCACAAGGAGGCACCCTAGGAATGAATGTCCATTGAATTTGATTGAAGTTTTCTTGGTCTGTGAAGAAAAGCACTCCAAATACAAGTGGCCTTCTCTACCTGGACTAAAAATTGTGTATCAGGGAACTGAAGGGGTGATTGAACAAATCTACTACATAAATCAAAAGAGACCTCATGGGCATCGACCATACTAGCAGGGCATGCAAGGGTCATCCCATTCATATTACAACCCTAACAAAACCACATCCATTCCCTCTTGGGCCCTCCTACTCATCCCTCCTAGTCTACACCTCCTCCTTAGTCTTTTTCACCCCAGTACCATTCCGAGCCGACTAGCTAGTCATTTCATCCATATGCTCCGCCACAACCTCAATGGAATGCATTGCCCTATGGGTGGAGATCCCCATACAACAATGCTCCAGCTTTATTGCCTTCACCACCTACTCAAACAAAACATTTACACCCTACTCCACCTGAACAACCTTAGATGCCTACCTAGCCAAATACAAACCTGACCAACAGACATGCACAACAAGTGTTGAGTGGAGAGACATCCTATCTTACTTATGCTATGGAGATTTAGGAAATCAACTTGAGATCTGGGAGAGTACTCCCAGAAAACCAACCTCCACCTCCACCTAGGGAGAGTGAGGAGGAAAGAAGGAAATCATGCCTAGAGTAAATCCACCACCCTTTCCTGAGAGATTAACTCAATTAGTCCAGCCTACCCTAGAAGAGAATGAACTTCTAGGTGAATTGAAAAATCTGTGTCAAAATTCCACTTCTCCAAGCCATAAATGATGTACCCATTTACAACAAGTTGATTAAGGATAAGTGCTTCAAACATCTAGGGAGGCGAAAAAGAGATACCCCTACCATTAATGTCATTCAACAACTGTCCAACTTAATGCTGGGGTAGGCAATTTTCCCAAAGTATTTGGACCCTGGAAGCCTTGTAGTAGATGTGCACATCAATGGCACCATTGTCCCACACAATTTGATTGATCTCAGGGCTACCGTCAATGTAATGACTAAGGACGCCATGCTCAAGCTCAATCTCCAGGGTTCATTGAGAAAGACAACAACAGTCTTGCAACTAGAAGACCATTCCACAGTGACCCTGAGTGGATTGTGGATGATGTGATGGTCTCCATTGACTCTTTGGAGTCCCCTACAGACTTCCTAGTTCTCCATCCTAAGGCCAAGCTTATTGGTTATCCTATCATCCTTGGGAGGCCATAGTTAGCCATTTTCGATGCCTACATTAGCTGCAGGGCTAGAAATATGACTATAAAAAATGGGCATATGTCCAAACAATTAGTCTTGTACCCTCCTGCTCAACCATGTATAGAACATGACTTACCTTTATGGTTGTGTTGTACTATGAAACAACCCCATCATTTATAATAAACAATAGGTAGGCTTAGAGTTTTAAATGGGGACCCATTTAAACTTTGAGGCTTAGGATAATAAAACCCTAACTCTTAGAAAATTCCTAGCAAAACCTTGCAAAAATAACTAAGGATGAAATCCATATCGCAAATCGAAAATCACACTTTTCCACATGACCATGTTAAAAAACTATTACAAAAGTGTGATATGCGATTAGGTCTCCCGCTGCGATAACATCACCTGGTCATTTCACAATCACATTTCGTACATCGCATAGTTTGTAAAAAGATTGACCATGCCATTAGAAATACCATAAATGATTTGTGAAATGTGATACTACAATCTCATAATTGCATTTCTCTTAACACATCTAGTAATGCTATACTGTATCCCTTTTAAGACCGCGATGCGCAATTAAGTCTGGTAAAACGTGTGGAATAGTTATGTTTTAAATGCTAAAACAAACGAGTTGACTAGTTATCAATTATTTAGCAGCCCGAGGAAGGATAATTATTTTCCTGGTTATGGGCAGTTATAATCGAGTATCTCATTAAAACCTTTCTCACGATCCAAAGTCATTTCACAGAAGTTTTCAATATTAATTGCTAGATATCGTCTATGTTGATATATATTGTCTATCACAGGAAAGCGACAAAAGACATGTCCCTTAGAAAGGTGATGTAGAAACATAGAAAATAGACCGTTGTTGAAGCTGAGTAGATAGAGTTGGCTCCTATCTTTTCTGATATAGTTTGTGAAGCTGTCAGAGGCACAACAATTTGGGAAGTAATTTACAATAGGCTGGAGGATGAGTGTCCTAACATCACTATTATGAGAGCAACAACTGACTCCAAAAGGCCTTCAAAACTCCAATGTAGAGATGCTTCATGTTCACTCCTTCATAGGATAGGAGCAAGGGCTAAAATCCTACCCTATACAGATATGATCAGGTGGGTGATTGAAAACCTTATAAATGAAGATAGGTAGTTTAAGAGTTCAAAGATGGAGCTCATTGGTTCGTTAAGAGTAGAGGATCTGAAGAAGATGTACCACATACCTGATCCCCAGGATCTCTACTGTGGTACATTTGTGGCTAACTTCGCAAAGAAGAATTTAGACCCCTTCAAGCTAATTCAGGGTTAGAGGGTGTTGGACAACAAATTCAAGTATGACAAATCAGGTATGTATGCTATAGCCTCTTTGGCAAACCCCTACAACTATGCAGCAACCATGTTATGTAGATTGTATGGGCTACCCAATAATACTAAGTTTTCAATTGAATGGATTCCTCTGATTGATGCCTGTGTTAATTCCCACATCATTAATTGCTGTTCTATCCTATCTGAAAACCTAGCCACCACCATTACTGAATATTGACAGAAGAAAGCTCCTTTTCATACAACTTCCCTCCCTTCTATTTTAGTGCCTACATTATGGATGCTAACTATTTTTGCACAACATTTCCAACCATGGGTTGGAAATGGACCTTGCAATATCCTTACCCAATCCATCTCAGTCATAAAAAAATATGGGAGTCACATTAAATACCTCACTTCTATAAGATATTCCATGTTGTTGTGTTTCCCCTACATCAAATGATTTACAATAAGAAAGACCCTAGATTTCCCCAAGAAGCTGCAGCAAACCTACTTACTATCGGCAAGTATTTTATTGAAGAGTGGTTCACCTATATTAGGGTTTTTGGTAGCATATCCGATCGACACATCCTTCCTCTATATGTTTTGATAAGTTATTAGCAAGAGAGATTACCTATCAGACAGTGGGAAAGGGCCTGACAAAAGTTCTCTAAGATGGGAAGAAATCATTATGGCCCATTTTCCCTGTCAAATGTGGTTCTTTTGCTTTAGCCAATTTTGTTCATGCCACTAAGGAACCAGCACAAATGGAAGCCCTTAGGCTTCATACATTTCCTAAGAGGAAATTTGATCCAAAAAAAGTGGCGTACAATGTCACTACTGGAGTTAAACTCAAGCGATACAATCATGATGATAATCATTTTGAGGATTTGTTACAGTCAGTCGTATCCTTCGAACAAGCATTTGAATGGGCAAAAGCGAACCTAAAACTTAAAGATTTTAAAAGATTTTAGTAATTTAGAGATGAAAGGCTCTTGGTGATCCCAATGCGTCTATTAAAACCCAAGGATAAGTCTACAAGCATCACTGTTGATAGTGGAGGCCCTAGGTCTAAAATAGACTCTCAGGTAAACACTGAGAAGACACCAGACACAAGGAAGCCCCAAGATGCCAACAAAATAGTTGAGTCTAGCAAGAAGTCAACTGAGAAGCAAGTGATGAGCATCCTAGCTACAGAAATCAGTTCAGAGACCAAAGGCGGTAGTTTGGAGCAGGAGTGGGATCAGTTTAATCAGAAATTCCAAGGCACTACCAAACCCTGAAATGCCCAAGAAACAAAGGAATTCAAAACTCCACCGCATGTTCAAAAGGACACAGAGCCCAATTCTGCCGACAATCAATCTACACCCATGGAGGAACAAGCAATAACATCCCAACATACTAAAATCATCCTTGCTCTACCGACATCGCAGATTGTTCTCAGAGTGATTGAAATACCTTGACATGATGTGTTTTATAGCCCTCTCCACACGGCTGTAGTTTGAAGGCAGAGGAAGAGGAGAAGGGTAGATGCACTTGAATTCCCACCTAGAAACAAGCCCACGGATGTTGTCTGGAAGGACATTCCTTTTAGTCCGATCGAGAACTTGACTAGACTATCACAGTTCACGAGAGCATATGCATCGGCCACTATGGACAAGGCTACTGGGACCTATACTCTGCTAAGGGAGAACGAGGAGAGAATTATGCAGCTCGAACAAGAGGTTGAGGTAGAGAAAGCAAGCACAAATAGGCAGGTAGTGGAGAAACTAAAGCAATTGCAACAAGACATGGAGGTCTTGAAAATTAGCCATGAGGCCGACATATCAGCCAAAAACATGCAACTCCAGGAAATGTAGCAATCCATGGAGAGATACAAGGACATTCCCACTACTGAGGAGTTCATCAAAGAGGCCTTGGAATTAAATTCCCTTCTGGTGAGACACCAAGAGTATTTCTGCCAAAAGATGTCGCATATTACTCCCTATCTGACTACTAGCAACCAGCTGATAGATAAGGCAGTCAACAAAAGAACGAATTTTAATGATTTAAATACCAAAATCTCTGAGTTCATTGAGTGGCATGAAACAAAAGATGTAAAGAAGGCCAATCTACCCGAGATTGAAGAAACTCATAAAGACATTCTCTTTACAGATTGGGATGCCAGAATCAAACAGGATGAGCTAGTAGTAGCAAGGATAGTTGTACTATCAGAGGACATCATCAAAGCAGTGAACCACATCCTGTTCACAACCAATCTCATCAAGGAATGAAATACGAAAGAAATATCTACTTTAACTGCCGTATATAAAGATTGGCAAGAGAAGGCAGGGATTTAGAGAGAGGCAATTACATAACTGACCACACCAACTGGGAGTCATATATGCAGTATGTAGTTAAGCCACATAGCTAGATTATTACTCTCAACTATTCCCTTCACATGAGTCAAAAGATATTACCACCGCTCACCAATGCGATCTTCACTCGGCAGCTGAGGAGTCATTTCGGGCCACCTCCTCAAATTCAATCGATGACCAATATTTGCAACTTAAAAGGACAAGCTGGAAGACAAAAAGTCATCCTCTTAGTTTTGTTTATTTAGCCTCTGTTTATTTTTGGAGTTAGTTACCTAGTTAGGAGGGAGGTTGTTTGAAACCTCCTCAAATTTTGTATAATCTATTTTTACACATTTATTTAGAGTAGCATTTATACCCTTCTCATGCATTTAGAGAAGGGTCCAGAATTTAATCAAAATTTTTTGCAAAGAATGCACGATTGTAAGTTTTTGAATGCTTTGGTGAAATGATGGAACATGATCATTTCTTTTAGATATCAGACTACTTTCCTTTGTTGATGCACTTTTGTATTCTTGGGAGACAATTTGATTTGAAGAAAGAAGTTGGTATATGTTTTTTGTCAAATGAGCAGGACTTCACACATATGGCACTATTATCATGTATGATTGATTCTGTTTACATTTAATTAGTGGAAAAACTTTACTTTCATGTATTATATGTGAGATTTATTATTTCGGTTAAGCGTTAATTGCACTTTTGTATGATGCCTAGCTGAGTTGGGATTTTCATATATAACTCATCATATATGCGATTTATTTTATAAATGCATTTGACTAACTATTTAGTCAAAGGAATAATCTTTTACGTTATCATCTTTGTTTAGTTGTGTTCAATCTTTATTATCACATGCTAAATAGATATCTTTGTAGATCGCATATCACATAAACAACACTCACTTTTATATTAGAATAAGTTAGTTAGAGAAATTGCATTGTAGAATAAGTCACTTAGATTATCATTATTCTATTGCCAATCACTCATAAACCACCCACTCTCATCTTAAAACCCACACTGGGAAATTGGTCCCATTATCCCCAATCGGAGCCACCACTTTAAATGGAAAAGGAGTTATCTTAAGGTGCGGACCGGGTGGTTATCCGCCATGTTTCGATAGCATAACTTTGAGGCCACAACATTTGGTGCTAAAAGGAGGGCATTCAACTATGAATGAAGATGAAGCTAAAAATCATTCGAAAATAATTCAATATTATGTGTCCGTTTCCATTTGTGTCAATATTATGGTTGCGTATCATTCAGTGGCACGTGGAAAACTCAATGGAAATTCTATTTCGTCTCTAAAGAGAAATAGAAGGTGAGACCCTAATGGTTGCACCTGCAATCATTACTAAATTTAATCGTTCATTATATATATTTTCAGACTTCTCAACACTGGTTTTTGGCCAGCAATAAAATTACAACCTGTTTATGCAGATGTAAACAAGGGTCCACTTTGCAGTTGTCTATAAAAAAAAATTTTCTGGTGGGTTTTTTTATTGGAATCACAAGTTTGATAGCTAGTTTCTGCACAATCAAAGCGTCCCAGGAGTTTTTCAGGGTGCTAAATTCAAATATGCAGTTAAAAAATCATTTTAAATAATACAAATCGAGATTTAACCTCAATTTTTTCCACCGGATTCCATCCCGGGAATCTCCAAAAAATCACATTATAGACAACTCCCTTTACTTCAAAGCACGAGAGATGCGATCATGAAAATGGTGAATTAAAATTAATTTTCTCGCATCAAGCAATCATTAGTCGAAATTTTTATAAATTTAACGTACTGACATAAACTAATGGATTATTCAAAATGGATTATTCAAATTTTATTAGTATGGATTACTAAATTTTATTATAATGTAACTTCATAGATAGTGAAATTGTGTTTTTATTATATTTTGAAAATTCTAAATCAATATATAAATATGGAAAATCCAAGAGTTTATAAATTATTATTTTTCTCAAATTTTGATTAAATTTCACTATATAATTTTTGGCAATATGTTTTTAAGTTGACAGGTAAGATTACTTAAAGTAATATTTATACTAATTTATATAATATTTTTTCCCTAAAATATTTATAGCAACTCAATTTGAATTGACTTATAGAATAAATTTGAATATATGATTTCTTAATATCAACCGATGAAATTAATCTATTGAATTTTAACTTGAGACGTGTGACATTTTTTTGTCAAAATGTCTTAGGTGAATCGTCTAACTAAGTGAATTCACCCTTCGGAATTGTATGTGTGTACAGTCCCTCTTCACTAGGATATAGAGATGGAGGGTATATCAATTCCCAACTATATAGTTAGTGGCAAATCCAAGGGATTTGACTACGTTTGAACATGTAATATGTTTCTTCCTTGGTTTGGGTAGATGATTAAACTAGTTTAAATAACATACACATTTTGAAAAAGAAAAATCCAGTGATTTAATTAAAAATGACAAAATTATAGAAATTAGGTCACAAAATTATAGAACTTAGATGTTAAGTATTCAACATTCTACAAGCATTTCTTAATAATAGATTTTTGTGTTGAACTATTCCTATATAGTCACCATTTAAATTTTAGATATATAAAAAAAGAAAAAAAGGAGCTCAATATTCTTATCATTTTCAACAAGTTCAATGTTCCATACACTATAATATAGAAAGGGAATGAAAAATAGGATTTATGAAAATGAAAAGTAAGGTGTACTTATTGATACTAAATGATTTTCCAAGTTTCTTCTTGTAGCTCTAATCCTTGGACAATTTCTTAGTTTTAGAATTTTGTACGCTGAACAAATGAGTAAATGAAATTTGATATAAAGAAAATTGTAGGTTCTTGATGTTCTAAAATAAAGGTTGTATTAAGAAATTCCGTATGATATATTTCTCTTTCATCTATTGTATAGCTAAGAGAGAGTCACCTAGTGATGAGCCTCACTATCTCAACAATAATGTTGAGACTCCCAAGGCTTCCAACTTTAATATCAACCTGGGGTTCATACAAACTTAGAAGTGACAATGTTATATGCATAGTAGGTCAAACTCTACTCATGCCACCTTCAAGCAATGGACCAGATAGAGACATACATAGAATAATCCTTCAACGAGCCTAGAGAAATTAATTGCATGAAAAGAGAGAGTTCTACTCTATTTGCAAGAATGAAAACATTACTCTAGTTGCATAAATGAAAGTACTACTCGTCCAAATGCCAAGACTAGATCTAGTTGCAAGAATGTAAAAAATATGTTATTTGCATAAATGAAAATTGTTATCTTACTCGCAAAATGTAAATCAATGCCCAATTTGCAGAATGTGGAGAGTTGCTTTGAAAAAGGAAATTTGATCTTTTCAACAACAATGTGAGTGACTAAAATCCTAAGAAAGAAAAATATTCAAGAATCACATCTAATTTACTTTGCTTTGGTGAATCATCTTTTTTTTATCATAGTGTCCAAGGAAATTTATCCATGGTAACAGAATCCATGTACATTTCATAAGAAAAAATTCATTGTTATTCAAATGTGTGGAAAGTTGTCTTCTAATTCTAATTGCAAATTGTATTTGTAGTGAAAGAAAGGTGGGTCTAGTGTGGTCTTTGGTCCTCCCCAAATTTTGGATTCAAAGTAAGGGGGTCATTATTCAGTCCCAAGAGGAAAAAATCAAGTTCTGAGGGAAAATATGGTCAAGCTTGGGTAGTGCCACATGATGTTAAAGGGCTGCTACAAGATTTCTATAGAATGTTATATGATTGCCTTGTTTTGTTACAGGATTGGATCTGTGAGAATCCCGAGGGTAGAAAAATTGTTCTGAAGGTGGAGAAAGGTAGATGGAGGTGTATGAAGTTTATGTAAGGCCTTTTCCAAGAATAGCACCCGTCAAAGGCCCATCTTGCACAAACAAAAATGTTCATGGTGTCATTCAATGACCCAAATTGTAGTCTCAATGGAAGAGTTTTGAGGGCAATGTGAGATGTCAAGGAGGAGGTTGATGATGAAAAAGGAGATGTAGGATGAGTGTGCAACCCTGGACGCCACTGGTAGTACCTATAGACCAACAATCAATCCCTTCTTGTTCTTGAAAAGAGTACCAAAATAATGATCAAATTGCAAAAAAATAAATTAAGAAAGAAAGGATGAGTCAAATTTTATGAAATGAAACAGATAAGGATTAGATTTCATTAAGAACTAATTCACCTTACAACATGCATCTAACCTACATACATGAAAACTTGAGAAATATTATTTTAACTCCTAGATTGTAGAAACATAGTATGCAATAGGCAATGAGCTAAAGCTTAGGAATTTGCAAAGGAAAGCAACCACATATTTTTGGCTTGCTATTGTAGTCTCCTCAACCAAAATTCCCACAAGATAGGTGGTAATAAGGCCCACAATCACAATTTCTATGGCAAATAAACTTCTACTCAAACAAGGAAGGAAATTATGCTACTAAAATAATCCATAAAAATATACACAAAGAAAGACTAGAGCCTCTGGGTTGGGCCCTAACCTAAGGGGACTCATTCCTCTACAAAAACATTTTATGTGAAGCAACAAAAAACCTTTCATTAACATAAAATGGAGTTCAAATACATCATGCAAATGAAAATGGAAATGACAGTCTTGAGCACTTAGCTCTTAGTAGCTCTCCTTGCTACAAAATTTATAATCCTCATAAGCTCATGAGATTATCGATTTATAAAAAGATCACTAAGGGGTAGCCTCCTTGGAAAGAGGGATGGTTCCCTCCAAAATCTTGAGAAAAGTGGATCTAGCTCACCTAGATCCTTGCAATTACTTGAGTTCATTATCTTCAAGTAGACCTCGAGCTATTGATGAGTGATTATAGGGATTAAGTCCAGTTGAAGGAGAGTAAATGGACAAGACAATCCTCTTACATCTCCTCTAGATTCCTCCAATGTGCCTATGCATAGTAAATGCACTCAAAATTTCTCTTTTTGCTGCACATTTACCACATTATGCCACAAAATATGACAAATGCCATTTAGCCTTCCTATTACGCACATTATAGCCAAATATATGTTAATTAATGTGAGAAAAGAAGAATTTATTGGTTGGAGGATGGAAAAATTGCCTTATAATATACCTATTGATGGGACCCATAATTATCCCCTGCTGAAAGTGTTTCTCACCCTCTAAGAAACTTACTGACTGATATGTAGTTCATTCATGACCCAAGTGGCCTCTTTGATATCCCAAGACATATCAAATGGTGTGCCCTCTTGTGGATAGGATCCTTCATTTTCCTCTATGGCTTCCCACTCCCTTTGTTCCTCTTCTTGATCTCTTCTCTCTTGTAGGCCAAATAACAAGGGAGGATTGAGTTTTAGCCCTATCTGATTGATTTTAAACCTTTGAATAATTCTTTTGTAGAGTGGGGTCATTTCTAGGGGATTCCTCAACCTTTCATGAGAGTGATATTCCCTGATTTGTAGACTATCGGGTAGAGCATGCCATCTTCTTTGGAAATCTTGCAAACTCTCAGTGCCTAATAACCTAAAGGTATCTTTGAAATGGAGGATGGCTTGTTCTTGTGTTTCTAGGTAGCGAGCGGCTGATTTGGGATCTGTAGAGAACATGTTATGGTTACTTATGATAGCCTTGGGGATTATGAGCTTTGCTCTAATGTATAGGGAATCACTTGCTTCTTTGGTAATATCCTTCTTTACTTCCTCAACCCTTGTTTATTCATGGGTTATCTAAGAGGCCAATGCCATCGATTGTGCAGCCCCCAATATTGAATTGGGGTCCCAAAAGTTCATGTCTATGAGGATCATGTTGTGCATATAAAATTCATCCAATTGGCCCTATCCTCAATGCTTACATGTTAGCAGAAGTCTATGAACCTCCTATAATCCTAAAATGGTAGAGAGCCATATTACGTTAATGTTTTGATTTGGAATTTTATCCATTTTTATTTGACGAAAATGGCATATGATTTGGATGGCTTCCTACATTGGATGGACTCCATGGATAAGCTTTCCATGGTGACAAGTTGTGTCTCCTTTTCCTATAAATTCTCTCTTAGCCTCTTGTTCTCTAACTATAACTTCTCCTTCATGACTTATTCCTTTAGCCTCAAGTCAGCCAATTCCTTACCCATTTTTTGCATATTTTCCTCCATGAGGCCCACATCATCTACTTTCCTGAATTTATAACTTGCATCCACTAATGAGTTCTGCTTCTCTCTTTTTCCAACTCAAACAGTCGAGGAATTTCAAAATTTCGAGGTATAATTCCCCTCCCCTTCAATAAACCTCTAATACGACCCAAGATCAAGCTGTGGAGTAGGATCTTGGAGTACTTGTGGACCTTCTCCCTACTCTTGAGGTGTTTTTGTCTAGTCTTGTATCACTTTTCCTTCATCTTGTATCAACTATGTTCTTTCTTGTAGTAATTTTGTTCTTTCTTGTAGCAACTTTGTTCTTTCCTGTAGCAAGGAATTTTGTGCCTTGATTTGTTTGGTTGTGAATTTTGTAGTGTTTGGACTTTTCATGGGTGTTAAAGGTTTCTTTACCTTAGCTTTGAGCGAGGTGGCCTCCTTAATTTTCCTTTTTCCTCATCCCAATTCTTCTTCTTATTGGCTAATTGAATCATCAATTGTGATTGGGACTATTGAAGGACGTTGAGGCTTCCCTTGTTTGATTTTAGTTCTATTTCTTCTTTTAGAGTATAAGGGACCTCCTATTGAGTTTGAAAGGTGTGGTAAGGGCTACTAGAGTAGCTGCCACGTATTTTTGTGTATTCCCCTCTAAGAGTCTTATTTACTGCCTTCGTTTTCCCTTCTTCTGAGGTATATATGGCTCTAAAAGGGTCTCTTCTACTTCCTTTTGTTTCCCTCTTTCTTTTATCCCCTCTTCTCCAACTTCTCCTTCAACCTCTTATTCCTTCTCTTTAGCCTCTTCCTCTTGTTCTTCTTACTTTTCTTCATCTTCTCCTCCATTTTTTTAGCCTCTACTTCTTCTTCTTGCTTATCTCCAACACTAGATCTTGTGGTTTCCTCATATTGTGTCAGGATTTGGGCTTGTATTTCAATGAAGTCATCCCTATCCATGTCCACAAAATAAGTCCAAAACATAGGGCTCCTAAGGTGGCTTAAGGCATTCATAACAATGAGCGTTATGTGTTCATGGTGGGAAATGTATAGATGCTTCCCTTCCTTCACCCTCAAGCTCATTTAAATCATGGATCGAAGGAGAAAATGTGGAACAATGAGCCTACTTGGAATGGCAAATTATGTTCGGAACCTTAGCTCATAGAGTAACCTAAATTGATAGGAATATACACCACTCAACCTCTCTTCACATGATATGTACTTGAGGATGCTATAGGCCACTTCATCCTAAGGGTAAGGGAGGATCTCCCTTATTACTCTATTTTTTGTCTTCAACTGAAGCTTCTCTTTAGGGAGGAAGAAATTTATCTTGCCTATGATCACTTCTGTTCTATATTCCTTACCACATTTAACCCCTAAGGGTATGGTGGTTACTTTTCTAATGAGATCTACGTTCTAATGGATGGAAAGTCCCCTAATAATAGTGGAAACATTATCTTCCCCTTGAGAGTGAACGTTGATGGCAAATTTGTTGGCATTATGGTTAATGTGTTGTCCTTGATGGAAACCTACTTGATAAAGATGTCAATATTATGGTAACAGGATGATTATGCATGCTGGTACATATGTGACAGGTGATATGCATAAAGGAATATTATTTCAGAGATAGATGAGTAATAAAGGTAATGTTTGGGAAAGTAAACGGGGATCCTATTTGAAAGGGTCACGTACATACACATGTATTGTGAAGAAAATTCATGTACAAAATCTACGGAATGGTAATATAGATACCAAGGGACTTTACCATGGTATTGGCCCAGTGTAATGAACGTGAAAATGGTTATTTGATCTTGTCAAAGAATACTAATGACATTACCAAAGGATTGGCCTAAGGTATTGGCTAAGGATAAAACTATATAAGGCGATGGAGATCAAAGTGTTATGCGTGTAAGTAATGTGTTATACATGTGTGATTTGATTTGGAATAGGTGTGCACTAGGGAGCAAGGAAAAGACTCTGACCTGAAAGGTATGAAGTATGATGACATATGTTCTTATATGATGTACTTATTGAAAATTTTTAACAGTGATATACCTGTGGTTATAATTCTTTGATCTGAATGAAGTATTTTGAAAGTGTGTAATTCTGATAGTAAGGGTTGCAGAGTGTGAAGATTATTTTTAGAACGAAAGTTTTCAAATCCTTATGAAGGTTTGTCTTAGGTTAGTCACATACATATGAGGATCGACTACTGAGTAGTCATGTATATATTCTACGAAGTGTTTACAGTTTGTTTAGATCTGTACATGGGTGTTGTGAATGGTAAGCACGTACATACGATTATATGTTTTGTGGAAGTTGCGTACATATGCTAGGGTTCTGCAATATGGCTTGTTGATGACATTTGGTCAGTTTTGTTCTGATTGTTGTTTTCTGTCAATGATATCTCTATTATGATGATCAATATCTAATGGTGTTGACTAGGTTTAATGTGGAATTGTATATTTATTGGTAATAATGCTACAATATGATGCTTTAAGTTTGGTTCAATAATTTGTGCTTGGTTCAAGTAATAAGTGACTAATCGATTGATTTAAGTATGGTTTAATGATTAATGATTCAGTGTTCATTATTCTGAGATTTGTATGTAGGTTTTGTACAGAGGAAGTGTGTACATATGCAGATGTTCTTTAGAACAATAGCGTATACATTCTTATGTGTGTTTGACCAGGGTATGCAATGACAAGAATTGATTTCTGTAACGAAAAGATTATGCCTTGTTGGTTCAATGATTAGATGAGTTGGTTTAGTATTTGGTTTTAGAAGTGTTACTTAGTTTCAACATAATTATGAAAGTGGGTCTAGTATGAAAATATGATGAAATGTGGCCTATTGGTTTGATGTTTTGAGTCAAGTGGATCCCGTATGAAATATTATAAAACATGGTCCACAAGAGGTGCTGAGCGATGGAGTCTTCAGTGAGGGAGTCAAAGTTTCTTTCCATTAACAACTGGTGAATTCGTGCAGGGAGTAAGAGCTCCCTTCCAGTAGGAGTTGATAAACAAGATTAGGGGGTTGGAGCTCCCTTCCAATGGGTGTTGGAGAACGAGAGAAAGTTGTAGCCTTCTGCAGGTGGGCTCTTGCATACTGGTATGACTCTACGCCAATACAAGATTGTAATAAGTCTTTCTTTATAATAAAAGAAGAAGAGAGAGACGATGACAACGGTGGTTTACTCCCATATTAGGTTCCCACCTAAAATCCTAGTGTTCATGTGTGTTTATGATATATCCGCTTCTTACTAGTAATCGTTAATATTTAATTAATGAATAATGAAATTATGATGCACTAGTTAAAGATGAACAAGTGATGAAATATATGAAAAGCTAGTTAGTTGGATATACGTCGTTTTCCTTTACTAGAGTCACATACATATGTTGGCTGCTTGACTGAAACTAGTGTATGGAAATCAAAATATGAAATGAAAAGTTTAAAGTGAGTTTAAAATACTGATTCATCCTCCCCTCTCAATATTTTTCCCAACAATTGGTATCAGAGTGGGTCACTTCAGTTAAATCTTATCGATTGGAGTGGATCAAGGACGATGGGAAAGAAGAAAAAGAAGAAGAAAACTCAAAGGAAGAAGTCAATTCAGGAGAACAATGAAAATGATGCATCTTATTCTATAAAAATATCTCCATTTATGGGTCAAGAACTATATTTAGTAGAAGAACAAGGCAAGTCAGAAACAATGGGGAATAAGGGTATGTTTATATTATTAAGTAATAAAAACTAGAAGGAATGGGAAAAAAGGACAAAGTCTAAATTAATAAACCTAGGATATGATGTCTAGAAGTTAGTATGTAATGATTGCTCTACAACTCCTCCATGAAGTGAAGAATTACAAAAGAATAATGTCGCATTAAATGAAATCATCTGTAACTTATTTGATTCAGAATTAGGAGAGGTTATGAACTATGAAACTGAAAAGGAAGTATGGGATAACCTGCAAGTCATTCATGAGGGAAAATCAAAGGAAGATTGTTCATCAGGAGAACCATCAGGTAATCTTATTCATAAATATGTGTTGGACGATGAGTATGATGATAAAACAACCTATGTTATGGAAGATGGAGTTATGGATTCAAAAGAAGACATGTTAGAATAAATTCTTAATCTTAGAAGGAAATTTGATTTTTCTTTAAAAATATTAACAATATTAAGGATAAGTTGTAGGCATGTGATGACAGGGATCATGTTAAATTGGTAAGTGTGAAATATAATCTAAACAATATTGTGAAGGACTAGATGATGAGACTGTCTCTCTAAGAGCAGACCTTGATAATTTAAACAAGTGAAATGAAGAGATAATTCAAGTATTTTAAAAACACGAGAATGGGTTGAAGGAAGAGATTATCAAATTAAAGGAGAAATTGGAAGAAGGAAAAAGGTTGAATAATGAATGAGGAAGACATATCCAGGAAAGGAAGAACAATACCAAAGAATTAAGGTTGAGGTAAAAATTCTAAGAGGTAAATTCAAAGAAAAGGTTAAACACTTGATATTTCAATATAGTACTAATATTTTGGATAACATTCTCAGTAGTCAAAGGTCTCCTTCCATTAAATCTAGTATGGTTTTCATGAAATTGTAAAAGGAAAATTTAGTTCACAAGCTTGTATAAGGATCTTGAAGGATAGCAATATGACATCTGAAATTGTTGTTAAAGAGATAAGAATTCAACTAGATCAACATCCAACAAAGATGAGCTTTCAGAAGAAATCATTTCCTGCTAATAATAGAAATATTAATCGATTTTCTCCTCTAATCAATAGCATTGAATGCTTTATATGCCATAATTATGGACATGTTGTAGTCAATTGTAGAAGAAAATTGTTTCAATCTCAAACAAATAGCCACTTCACAAGAATGTCATTAGCTCCGGGGTACTCAGGTTTCTTTAAGGGATATTGTTTTTCCTGCAACATATTTGGTCCCAAAGCTATTAATTGCAGTACAAGGAATATGAAACAGACATATAATAATTCGTTAGATCCATTTTTTGGTCATATAAGATGTTATGCTTGTAAAAAATTAGGGCATGTAGCGAAAGAATGTAGGAAGAAGTCATTGAAGCTTCCAAGACAATGTGGCAAGAAATCAAATAAGAATATTGTTTAAAAAATACGTAAGAAAAATGGATCCACCAACACTTCTCATAATAAATCGAAAGAAGAAGAACAAACCAAGTGTGGTCTTGCTCTTTTCTCATTTGAAGATGAAGAAGAATGGTACATAAATAGTAGATGCTCTCATCACATTACTGGAGATAAGGACAAGTTTGAATTTCTCAGGAAAAACAAATATGGTAAGGTGATTCTTGGAAATAGTGCTCCAAAAAAAGTTATGGGAAATGGTAGAATTAAACTTGAGAAGTATGAAAAAGAAGTTGATGCGTTATTAGTTCAAGGGATAATGCATATTATTTTAAGTGTAGGTCAAATTGCTGACGAAAGACGTATAATTGTATTTACATCAGCTAAATGAAAAGTTATAGATGAAGAAACTAGAAAAGTTATAGCAAGAGGATACATGAATCTAGACAAATTATATATGTTAGCATAGAAGAATTCAGGCAGAAATAATAGGTATTGTTACTCTTCTTCTTCAGATTCAGAATAAAATAAGATAGTTCCCATTGGAGTCGATTTTGTTTAAAGCATACTTCTAATAGTGATTGCAGAAGAGATGTGAGAGAAAGGATCATTGATTTATGATCTCAGGGGGAGCTAAACATAAGTATCTTGGTGATAGTTGTGTAGTTTGGTTTGATATTCATTTGGTGATGCTTATACTACTAACACTGAATAGAAAAATGTATGGTATGTTCAAGGGGAGCTGTTTTCATAAAAATTTTAGCATTTTACTTTCGATACGTGAATGTTATGAAGGACAATCATGTATATACATGCGTTTTTCACTAGACAGTCGCGAATGTTACTCTGAGATAAAGAAATAGTGTGACAAACTCAGGGGGAATTTCTGATATGCTTCAATCAATTATTATTTGGATTTTTGGTTCTGACATTGATTGGTTACAATCTGTTGATGATGCTCAGATGTTACTTAGAAATCATGATAGATAACAAGTTGGTACAATGTGTCACTGCTTCTTTGGTTATTTGATGGATTTTTTGATTGATGAGGTGGATATAATCAGATTTGATAATGATAAGTTGGAACAAGTTCAGGGGGAGCATCTGCTATGCTTTTAATATTGCATTTTTCGCATTATTGTTTCTTGAGAGATTTCTTGTTGCATGTTGGTTTCTGATAAGTTCATGTCATTTGGTGATGTATAGTTGTTGTTGATGAAGACACATCCTGTTTGGATTCTGTCATTAGTGATGAAGAGGATTTGCATGTTATGGTTGTTATTAATTTTGGCTGATGATTTTATGATTCACTCACTACTTGTTGACATTTATATGTTGTTGTCATTATGTCTTCAATGATGCATAAGGTTGCATATGGTGAAGTTATATATGATTCCTATATGTTGCTTGAGCTACATATGAAAAGTTGTGATGTTTTTACTCAGTTCTATGTGATATTCTTAGTTCTCACATATGTTGTTGATGCATGGAAATATATGTTTCTTATGGTGTTGTGCTGCAAGAAATTAATATGTCTATGATGTTCATAGATTGCAGTTCTTCCAGCAAATGGAAAGAGCATGTTGACCTTGATGATATGAGGTTAAGGGGATGAGTTGCTGATAAATATCTACTACACTATCTTATGATTCTATTACATTTTCTTGGTAATCCTTGAAAAAATTACATATTTGGTCAACTGTTGATGATGTTGAAGATTGATGCTACATTTCCCTATCTTACTTCATAATGACGATGAGGATGTTCATGTTGCAGGTTCCTATATGGCATATAATGGTTTTCGATTACTATCATGGTCTTTTTACCTCCCTATTGAGGTCTCTGGTTTTGGTTATAAATGCCATGTAAAGACCCATGTTGTAAATCATTGTAAAATTCAATCATGTATTGGGTATTGGGGTCAAGTCATTTATGTATTTCATCCCATTATTTTACTTAATTGATGTAATGGTGAGTCAAATATGTAGCCTCACTATGTTGGATAATTGATGTACACATGATTCATTGGTGATAGGTCATATTTGGTTGAGTCATAAAGTCTTGTCCTTTTATTGTATATCTTTATAGGTTCCAAGATATGCTCAGGGGAAGCATGGTCAATATGTATTTTTTCAGAAGATAAGGCCTATAGTGATATTATGTACAAAGGGGTAGAGAAGCCTTCATTCAGCATTGGTCAACCCTTTGCCTTGATGTCAAAGATGGAGAGAAGCTTCGTGTTTGGAGAAAAATGCTTGAAAAATCTTTGTGAGAAGCCTTGGTATTTGCAAGAGTGTTTGTAGGTGACTACAGGTGATGACCAAATGCCAAAGTGGTTGCCATTAAGTCAAAAGTGGGATATTGTTGGCATTATGGCTAATGTGTTGTCCTTGATGGCAAATTACTTGAGAAATATGTCAACGTTATGGTAAAAAGGTGATTATTTAGGCTGGTACCGATGTGACAGGTGACATGGAGAAAGGAATATCAATTTAGAGACACATGAATAATAAAGATGATGTTCGGGAAAGTATACGCGGATCCTATTCGAAAGGGTCTCATACATACACAAGTATTGTGAAGCAAATTCACATTCAAAATTTGAACCATGGCAATTTGGATACCAAGGGAATTTACCATGGTATTGAACCATAGTAATGTGTGCGACAACAATTATTTGATCCTGTCAAAGAATACTAACAACATCACCGAAGGATTGGCCTAAGCTATTGGCTACACATAAATATATATAAGGAGATGAAGATCAAAGTCTTATGCATGAAATTAATGTGTTATACATGTGTTATCTGACTAGAATAGGTGTGCACCAGGGAGAAAGGTAAAGACACAGATTTGAAGGATCTGAAGTATGGTGACATATGTGCTTCTTGTTGATTCAATGATTAGATGAGTTGGTTCAGTATTTGGTTTCATACGTGTTACTTTGTTTGAGCTTAATGATGAAAGTGGGTCTAGTATGAAAATATGATGAAAGGTGGCCTATTGGTTTGATGTTTTGAGTCAGGTGGATCTAGTATGAAATATTATGAAACTTGGTCCACAAGAGGTGTTGAGGGTTGGAGACTTCAATGAGGGAGTCAAAGCTTCCTTCCAATAATAGCTAGTGAATTTTTGTAGGGTGTAGGAGCTCCCTTCCAATAGGAGCCAGTAAATGAGATCAGGGGATTGGAGCTCCTTTCCAGTGGTTAATGAAGAACGAGAGAAGGTTGTAACCTTCTACAAGTGGGTGCCTGTGTGCTGGTATGATTCTGTGCCAATACAAGATTTTAAGAAGTTTTTCTTTATAATAAGATAAGAAGATAGAGATGATGAAAACAATAGTTTTCTCCCAAATTGGGTTTCCACCTACAATCTTGGTGTTCATGTGTGTTGTTATGTTTCTTGTGTATTGATGATGTATCTATTTCTTACTGCTCATGGTTATTGTTTAATTAATGAATAATTAAGTTATGACTCACTAGTTAAAGATGAACAAATGATGAATTATATGAAAAGTTAGTTAACTGGACATACATCATTTGCCTTTACTAAAGTCATGTGCATACGTCAGTTTCTTGAATGACAGTAGCGTATAGAAATCATAATATGAAATGAAAAGTTTAAAGTGAGTTTAAAATACTAATTCACCCCCCTCCTCTCAGTATTTTTCCTAACAAAATTCATGGGTTATCTCATCATCCTACCCCTTTAAATTATCAAATAATTCCATCCACTAATGGCTCAAGAAAATATCTCTAACAACAGGTTGTTGATAAATTTTGTTGGTGTTTGTGGGCTCCATTCTATTAAAACCCCCTCCCATGTTCATACAAATACTTGCTCAAATTCCTCAAAGAATATTTCTGTGGAGGTTGTCTTTTGAGCAGCCTAAGGTTTCAATATAGCAATGAGAGGGTTGGAACTCTACCCCTAGTTAGAGGAAGGAGAATTTTAGGAAAAAATTCAAGTAGGCTATCTATACTTGATGAGCCTCATCTTTGGGTAACTATATGGACCTTAATACACCTCCTAGATTATTCAAATCAACTCTTCTCATAATTTCTTACATATTTTGTTTATATTTTGCTTAATGAGATGAGTAAAAGTGAGATATTATGCCTAGTGCACTAATGTGCATTGATTGTAGGTTTTTGAGAGCAAATCATGGATATTTTGGCTAATTAAGGGATGAAAATCGAATGAGACAAGGAGGAGAGATTGTAGGGGATGGATCCTCCTCATTTACTCCTCACTCATTTGAATATTCCTCCATCAAATCACACTAGCTAGGAGTTACAAGTAGCCAAGTCATGAAGATTAAAAAGCATCAAGCCAGTGACAGTTAAAGAGTCGGTCCATCTCCAGTTTGGGAGATGAGCCTCCCTAGATTTAAGGAAGTCATTGGAGACTTAAGTTGCATAAATAAGGAGGCCTAGAGCCTCATTATGATTCAAACTTTTGATGTAAAAACACCAGGCATTTTCGAGTTCAAAACTTGTGGAAGACATTGTCATGAAATTTTCTGATTTAATAATGAGAATGAGCATGTCCTTGATCCAACACTGAGTTGACTCAAAGGGCTGAAGCTCTTGGGTTAGGGCCCAACCCTAGCAACAAAGGCTCCTCTTCTTTCATTTGTATGCTTAGTTGATTTCATAGATTAATGGTTGAATTATCTTTAGCATTATTTCATTACAAGTAGTTTTGGATTTGATTAGTTTGCTTCCATTTGTGCATTGCTTCAGCATTAGCTTAGGAGTACAAAGGAGTATAAAAAAGATGTTAGTAGGTGGATTTGTCCTCACTCCTTCCTTCGGGGACCATGGTTTTAGGAAAGAACTCCTATGCAACCCCAAAAAGGAAAAATTATGTTTTCTCATGGAATTTAGGCTTTTCTATTACTTAGGTTAGCATTTTACTAGTTTTCAAGAATAGGATTTAATTGTCATTTCTTCTATATTCAGTATTACATTAGATTTCATCAAGGTTTCATATTATTATGTAAGTTTTTCCATGCATGAAATAGGCAGCTAGCTCATGAATTTTTTTTCCTTAGTTAATTGAAAAGCTTCTTGTTTACATGATTTATGGATAAAAATGAATGATTGATGCAGTGCAGGAGTTTTAGCAGCACAGAGAGATTTTGTGATCAACAATCCCATCATAACCTTATCCATCCATGGTTATCACTTTCTTTCACTATATCCCTCACCAAATTCATCATTCCACACAAATACTTCTCCAAGCTTATTGAGAAAATCAAACCATCTCACAACTCTGGTTTTGAGATCTGAAGGATTCCTAGGCACTCCCTTGCCTCATTTCATCCACCATCCACCTTCCCTAAACCTTACATCACCTTCCAAACCCCTCCTGTTGCTATCGGCTATATCCTGTAGGAATACAGGGGATCCTTTAGGAGCATTAGGATGTCCTGTAGGATGCATTATGCCATCATCCTTAATCCACCTGCCACATCACAAAAAGAAGTTAGATTTCACACTTTCACACAAAAAAGACAAAAAGGAAAAATGAGTTATTTTGTTCATTTACATGCACAACAATAGAATGTGTGATGTTTCAAATTGCATGCCTAGGACAGTAGGATTGCACATATGATAATTTAGCATTCTCTTGAAGAAAATCCTATTAACAATTAGATTAGATGAATGGTGATTTTAAGCATTTGATTTCAGTGCTTTTCCTTACTACAGTAGACAAAATTTATTTTAGTATAGATTTACCATTTTCCTCATTAGTAATAAAGCTTCTTTTGAATCAATAGAAGTCTAGTTTGAAAAATCTTAGTGGTCTATCTCCAGCTTAGCAGTGACAAAGAGCAGACTCATCACATTTACTTGTGTGTACAACACTGCCACCTCCAATTTTGTATGAACCCCTAGTTGATAAAGTAAAGTTGGTAGGCCCAGGAGTTGCATCATTCTTATTGCAATACTGGTGCTCATCACTTTTTGGCACCATTGTCGGGGAGGTGTCTGAGTAATATGTGATTTTTTCTTTCTTCTTCCATTTCTTATCTCTGACATTCTGCTATTAGCTTCATTTCTACAAAAGTAGTTTAGTTTTCTTTCTTTTCCATTCTGCAAGTGAGATTGCATTCAAGCAGTTAGTTTTCATTCAATCAGTTAAGTTCCATTCAGTTTTTTATTTCAATTCTGTAATTATTCTCAAAGCTTGAAAAAAAACAAAAACAAAATCTCTTCTTTCATGCCTCATAGGAATAGGGATAACTTAGGAAAATTTCTACCAATTACCCCCACCACTTCAAACAACCAAACTTCTCTCTTCTTCAGTGGTTTTGAATTGGAGGACCCCTTAGGTGAAAAGCCGGAGATATTTGAAGAGCCTACAGTGGGAGAATAAGAAGGATAACCCATTGCAACTGACCTAATGGCTGAAAATAGAAATGACATAGGAGATAGAGAATGAATTGATGGTGCCTTTCCCATTAGAGAAACTAATGGGGATACCAAGATGAAAAACATAAGCCCCTCTACTCTTCCTCATTTCCATTCCCTGAAATCAAAAGATCTAGGTCACACTTTCCTTTTTGCGTTTTCTGTCACATGAAAAGCTTATGATTACGTGAATGATGAGTAGAAATTGAAACTATTCACATCCACTCTCAAGGATGCAGATTTGCACTGGTTCATGGGTTTACCTGGGGATAGAATCACAACCTGGGATCAGATGGAGAAAGCCTTCAACAACAAGTATGAAGACTACTGTAGGTCCAAAGACACTAAAGAGGAAATTTTTAGGATGACCCTAGGGCATGATGAATCCCTATAAGATTATGAAGAAAGATTCCAGCTTAGCTACAAAAGGGTCAGGTTCACACTTGATCCTGAGTCACGGAAGCTAGTCCTACTTAGAAGGGCAAGGGAAGATCTTCTGGATACCCTCAACTTGCTAGCAGGAGGGGACATCTACTAGCTACCCTATGAAGATATTGAGACTTTCTTTAGGAACCATTCTAGGGCAGCTAGGAAAAAGGTTAGGGGTAGTCAACCAATGTCTAGTCCATCCTCTTCAAACACATCCATCAAAGGTGAAATTGGAAATATGCTGGAATATATCAAGAGTGAAATGATGCAAACCCTTTCCCTACAGATGGACACTATGCACATCAAGAGAAAGGAGGAAGTAGAGAGAACCTTAGCCATTTTCTGCCCTAGATGCACAAGGAGGTACCCTAGGAATGAATGTCCATTGAATCTGATTGAGGTTTTCTTGGTCTCTGAAGAAAAGCACTCCACATACAAGTGGCCTTCTCTACCTGGACTAAAAATTGTGTATCAGGGAACAGAAGGGGTGACTGAACAAATCTGCTACATAAATCAAAAGAGAACTCATGGGCCTCGACCATACCAGCAGGGCATACAAGGGTCATCCCATTCATATTACAACCCTAACCAAACCACATCCATTCCCTCTTGAGCCCCCCTACTCATCCCTCCTAGTCTACACCTCCTCCTTAGTCATTTTCACCCCAGTACCATTCCGAGCCGACTAGCTAGTCATTTCATCCATATGCTCCGCCACAGCCTCAATGGAATGCATTGCCCTATGGGTGGAGACCCCCATACAACAATGCTCCAGCTTTATTACCTTCACCACCTACTCAAACAAAACATTTACACCCTACTCCACCTGAACAACCTTAGATGCCTACCTAGCCAAATACAAACCTAACCAACAGACATGAACAACAAGTGTTGAGTGGAGAGACTTATGCTGTGGAGATTTAGGAAATCAACCTGAGATCTGGGAGAGTACTCCCGGAAAACCAACCTCCACCTCCACCTAGGGAGAGTGAGGAGGAAAGAAGGAAATCATTCCTAGAGTAAATCCACCACCCTTTCCTGAGATATTAACTCAACCAGTCTAGCCTACCCTAGAAGAGAATGAACCTCTAGGTGAATTGAAACATCTATGTCAAAATTCCACTTCTCCAAGCCATAAAGGATGTACCCATTTACAACAAGTTTATTAAGGATAAGTGCTTCAAACATCTAGGGATGCGAAAAAGAGATACCCCTACCATTAATGTCATTCGACAACTGTCCAACTTAATGCTGGGGTAGGCAATTTTCCCAAAGTATTTAGACCCTGGAAGCATTGCAGTAGATGTGCACATCAATGGCACCATTGTCGCACACAATTTGATTGATCTCGGGGCTGCCGTCAATGTAATGAATAAGGACACCATGCTCAAGCTCAATCTCCAGGGTTCATTGAGAAAGACAACAACAATCTTGCAACTAGTAGACCATTCCACAGTGACTCTGAGTGGATTGTGGATGATGTGATGGTCTCCATTGACTCTTTGGAGTCCCCTGCAGACTTCCTAGTTCTCCATCCTAAGGCCAAGCTTATTAGTTATCCTATCATCCTTGGGAGACCCTAGTTAGCCACTTCCGATGCCTACATTAGCTGCAGGGCTAGAAATATGACTATAAAAAATGGGCATATGTCCAAACAATTAGGCTTGTACCCTCCTGCTCAACCATCTCTAGAACATGACTTACCTTTATGGTTGTGTTGTAATACGAAACAACCCCCTCATTTATAACAAACAATAGGTAGGCTTAGAGTTTTAAATGGGGATCCATTTAAATTTTGAGGCTTAAGATAATAAAACCCTAACTCTTAGAAAATTCCTAGCAAAACCTTGCAAAAATAACTAAGGATGAAATCTATATCGCAAATCGAAAATCACACTTCTCCACATGACCATGTTAAAAAACTGTTACAAAAGTGTGATATACGATTAGGTCTCCCGCTGCGATAACATCACCTGGTCATTTCACAATCACATTTCGTACATCGCATAGTTTGTAAAAAACTTGACCATGCCATTAGAACAACCATAAATGATTTGTGGAATGTGATACTATGATCTCATAATTGCATTTTGCTTAACACATCCAATAACGCTATACTGTATCCCTTTTAAGACCGTGCGCAATTAAGTCTGGTAAAACGTGTGGAATAGTTATGTTTTAAATGATAAAACAAATGAGTTGACTAGTTATCAAATATTTAGCAGCCTAAGGAAGGATAATTATTTTCCTGGTTATGGGAAGTTATAATCAAGTATCTCATTAAAACCTTTCTCACGATCCAAAGTCATTTCACAGAGGTTTTCAATCTTAATTGCTAGATATCGTCTATGTTGATATATATTGTCTATCACAGGAAAGTGACAAAAGACATGTCCCTTAGAAAGGTGATGTAGAAACTTAGAAAACAGACCATTGTTGAAGCTGTGTATATAGAGTTGGCTCCTATCTTTGCTGATATATTTGTGAAGCTGTCAGAGGCGAAACAACTTGGGAAGTAATTTACAATAGGCTGGAGGATGAGTGTCCTAAAATCACTGTTATGAGAGCAACAACTGACTCCAAAAGGCTTTCAAAACTCCAATGTAGAGATGCTTCATGTTCATTGCTTCATAGGATAGGAGCAAGGGCTAAAATCCTCCCCTATACAGATATGATCAGGTGGGTGATTGAAAACCTTATAAATGAAGATAGGTAGTTTAAGAGTTCAAATATGGAGCTCATTGGGTCGTTAAGAGTAGAGGATTTGAAGAAGATGTACCACATACCTGATCCCCAGGAGCTCTACTGTGGTACATTTGTGGCTAACTTCGCAAAGAAGAATTCAGACCCATTCAAGCTAATTCAGGGTTGGAGGGTGTTGGACAACAAATTCAAGTATGACAAATCGGGTATGTATGCTATATCCTCTTTGGCAAACCCCTACAACTATGCAGCAACCATGTTATGTAGATTGTACGGGCTACCCAATAATACTAAGTTTTCAATTGAATGAATTCCTCTGATTGATGCCTATGTTAATTCCCACATCATGAATTGGTGTTCTATCCTATCTGAAAACCTAGCCACCACCATTACCGAATATTGACAAAAGAAAGCTCCTTTTCATACAACTTCCCTCCCTTCTATTTTAGTGCCTACATTATGGATGCTATCTATTTTTGCACAATATTTCCAACCATGGGTTGGAAATGGACCTTGCAATATCCTTACCCAATCCATCTCAGTCATAAACAAATATGGGAGTCACATTAAATACCTCACTTCTATAAGATATTCCATGTTTTTGTGTTGCCCCTACATCAAATGATTTACAATAAGAAAGACCCTAGATTTCCCCAAGAAGCTGCAGCAAGCCTACTTACTGTCAGCAAGCATTTTATTGAAGAGTGGTTCACCTATATTAGGGTTTTTGGTAGCATATATGATCCACACATCCTTCCTCTATATGTTTTGATAAGTTATTAGCAAGAGAGATTACCTATCAGACAGTGGGAAAGGGCTTGACAAAAGTTCTCTAAGATGGAAAGAAGTCGTTATGGCCCATTTTCCCTGTCAAATGTGGTTCTTTTGCTTTAGCCAATTTTGTTCATGCCACTAAGGAATCAACAAAAATGGAAGCCCTTAGGCTTCATACATTTCCTAAGAGGAAATTTGATCCAGAAAAAGTGACATACAATGTCACTACTGGAGTTAAACTCAAGCCATACAATCATGATGATAATCATTTTGAGGATTTGTTACAGTCAGTCATATCCTTTGAACAAGCATTTGAATGGGCAAAAGCGAATCTAAAACCTAAAGATTTTCAACGATTTTAGTAATTTAGAGATGAAGGGCTCTGGGTGATCCCAATGCGTCTATTAAAACCCAAGGATAAGTCTACAAGCATCATTGTTGATAGTGGAGGCCCTAGGTCTAAAATAGACTCTCAGGTAAACACTAAGAAGACACTAGACACAAGGAAGCCCCAAGATGCCAAGAAAATAGCTTAGTCTCGCAAGAAGTCAACTAAGAAGCAAGTGATGAGCATCCCAGCTACAGAAATCAGTTCAGAGACCAAAGGCGGTAGTTTGCCGACAATCAATCTACACCCATGGAGGCACAAGCAATAACATCCCAACATATTGAAATCATCCTTGATCTACCGACATCGCAGATTTTTCTCAGTGTGATTGAAATACCTCGACATAATGTGTTCTATAGCCCTCTCCACAAGGCTGTAGTTTGAAGGCAGAGGAAGAGGAGAAGGGTAGATGCACTTGAATTCCCACCTAGAAACAAGCCCATGGATGTTGTCTCGAAGGACATTACTTTTAGTCCGATCGAGAACTTGACTAGACTATCCCAGTTCAGGAGAGCATATGCATCGGCCACTATGGACAAGGCTACTAAGGCCTATACTCTTCTAAGGGAGAAAGAGGAGAGAATTATGCAGCTCGAACAAGAGGTTGAGGTAGAGAAAGCAAGCACAAATAGGCAGGTAGTGGAGAAACTAAAGCAATTGCAACAAGACATGGAGGTCCTGAAAATTAGCCATGAGGCCGATATATCAGCCAAAAACATGCAACTCCAGGAAATGCAGTAATCCATGGAGAGATACAAGGACATTCCCACTACTAAGGAGTTCATCAAAAAGGCCTTGGAATTAAATTCCCTTCTGGTGAGACAACAAGAGTATTTCTGCCAAAAGATGTCACATATTACTCCCTATCTGACTACTAGCAACCAGCTGATAGATAAGGCAATCAACCAGAGAATGAATTTTAATGATTTAAATACCAGAATCTCTGAGTTCATTGAGTGGCATGAAACAAAAGATGTAAAGAAGGCCAAAACAAAAGATGTAAAGAAGGCCAATCTACCCGAGATTGAAGAAACTCATAAAGACATTCTCTTTATAGATTGGGATGCCAGAATCAAACAGGATGAGCTAGTAGTAGCAAGGACAACTGTACTATTAGAGGACATCATCAAAGCAGTGAACCACATCCTGTTCACAACCAATCTCATCAAGGAACGAAATACGAAATAAATATCTAATTTAACTGTCGTATATAAAGATTGGCAAGAGAAGGCAGGGACTTAGAGAGAGGCAATTGCATAACTGACCACACCAACTAGGAGTCATATATGCAGTATCTAGTTAAGCCACATAGCTAGATTATTACTTTCAACTATTCCCTTCACATGAGTCAAAAGATATTACCACCGCTCACCAATGCGATCTTCACTCGGTAGCTGAGGACTCATTTCGGGCCACCTCCTCAAATTCAATCAATGACCGATATTTGCAACTTAAAAGGACAAGCTGGAAGACAAAAAGTCATCCTCTTAGTTTTGTTTATTTAGCCTCTGTTTATTTTTGGAGTTAGTTACCTAGTTAGGAGGAAGGTTGTTTGAAACCTCCTCAAATTTTGTATAATCTATTTTTACACATTTATTTAGAGTAGCATTTATACCCTTCTCATGCATTTAGAGAAGGGTCCAGAATTTTATCAAAATTTTTTGCAAAGAATGCACGATTGTAATTTTTTGAATGCTTTGGTGAAATGATGGAACATGATCATTTATTTTAGATATGAGACTACTTTCCTTTGTTGATGCACTTTTGTATCCTTGGGAGACAATTTGATTTGAAGAAAAAAGTTGGTATATGTTATTTTTCAAATGAGCAGGACTTCACACATATGGTACTATTATCATGTATGATTGATTATGTTTACATTTAATTAGTGGAAAACTTTACTTTCATGTATTATATGTGAGATTTATTATTTCTATTAAGCGTTAATTGCACTTTTGTATGATGCCTAGCTGAGTTGGGATTTTCATATATAACTCATCATATATGCGATATATTTTATAAATGCATTTGACTAACTATTTAGTCAAAGTAATAATCTTTTACGTTATCATCTCTGTTTAGTTGTGTTCAATCTTTATTATCACATGCTAAATAGATATCTTTGTAGATCGCATATCACATAAAGAACACTCTCTTTTATATTAGAATAAGTTAGTTAGAGAAATTGCATTGTAGAATAAGTCACTTAGATGACCATTATTCTATTGCAAAGCACTCATAAACCACCCACTCTCATCTTAAAACCAACACTGGGAAATTGGTCCCATTATCCCCAATCGGAGCCACCACTTTAAATGGAAAAGGAGTTATCTTAAGGTGTGGACCGGGTGGTTATCCCCCATGTTTCGGTAGCATAATTTAGAGGCCACAACATTTTGTGCTAAAAGGAGGGCATTCAACTATGAATGAAGATGAAGCTAAAAATCATTCGAAAATAATTCATAAGAGTCAAAACCCCTCCACCATTTCTACACCTTCTCAAACTCGTTCAAAATCTCCTAATCAGAAGTCTGAAGTAGTAGAAACATCTCCCTCGTCTCCTGAAGTAGTAAGGCGACCACCTTCCCCAATTTTCACTCTTGAGTCTCCCGAAGTTCATTCTTTGATACATCAATTGTAACAGATATCCATTTCTGTAGATAAACCACAAAGACCCGAAGTATCTAAAGAGAGTGTTACCTCCTTATTGCAGCAACCTGGTGTATTGAGTAGATTGCAAAGTGAGAGACTTGGCGTCACCACTTTCGAGTTGCCCATTCCTCCACGACATAATACTAGCGAGATCACATCACCATTCCATCCATTTACTCCTCCATCCACTTCTATCCAATCCACTACTTCTCAAACATCCACTTCTCCAATTAGTACTACAATTATTAGTACTAATCCAGTAGTAAGTTCATCATCATCTATACCTAATTCTGGACTGACCTTCCCATTTTCCCAGTCCCCATATCAAGTTATGGCCAATCAACCTTGGAGAAATCTTGGTGTTTTCTAGTTGCAAATCCAAATGCACTCCCAACAAACCCATAAAAATGGCTGCCAAAGTATAATCCTGACGATGCTCTCCTCGCTGAAGAACATCTAAATAATTTTATGTTAGCCATGAATCTTAATGGGGTTGCACATGAAGATGTTGTAATCAGACTATTTCCTTATACTTTCCAAGGATCTACTGGGTCTTGGTAATTTTCCCTCCCAACGGGTTAAATTAGAGACTGGGATACTTTTCAAGAAGTGTTTCTTGCAAAATTTGGTGATGATACGATGATAGCATCCTTGATCAATGATCTTTGTAATTTAAAAGCTAATCCAGATGAAAAGATCAAAGATTTCAACTCGAGATTTAACAAATTGCTAAATAAAATCCCAGCTACCTCTAAACCTGTTGTAGATGTACAAATAGAATGGTATATATCATCTTTGCCTTCTAATATTTAAATTTTTGTAGATAGAGCCAATAAGGCTACCCTTGTAGAAAACATGAAACAAGCCCTATCTGTAGAAAGAAGAATCATAACTTTGGAAAAGAGATCACAAATAGACGAAAGGAAGACCAAAAAATGACATTCAAGTATGACTCTAAGAAGAAGGCTTCAAAATACCTTTCGATCTTGAAGGTCTTCAGAAAGTGTTAAAGAGAATGTCCAATGAAATGGACGGAATTAAAAAACAAGTTGCAGAATCCTCTGCTCCTAAGAAACCTTTTTGATCATTCAAAAGGAACCCTTCTTCTATGTCACAACCCCCAAACACCATTTCAAATGCTTAATCTGACGAAGAATCAGAAGAAGATTCACCAAATGAAGAGGAAACAAAAATGGAAGAAAAAATTGAACTAAATGGCATGTGGGATTTTATTTTCCCAACTGAAGAAGAGGTACAGGAAATGCCAGTGACTACAAGAAGCAAAAATTCTCTTGACATGTCTATCACAAATCACAAGTAGAAAGTTTCTACTCCTATAAAGGAGAAAATAATAACTAAGAAATCTAAGACTAGCTAAACCGATCCTATCCATCCATATTCCCCAAATGCCTCAAAAACGTTGGTAATCTCAGATATGTTCGGATACAATATAGTAGAAGACATGAAAAAAACTAGAGCTAACATCTCGTTGAATGAGCTTAGTAAACTCAAACAATCGCAAAAGATTTTATTAAGGGAATTGAAAGCAGGTCTAGTATCGCCTCTGCTATATGTTGTCATTACTCAAGCTGCCTACAATATGGGAAAACCTCCCTCATCCTCAGAAAAGGTAGATACTTCAGATCTAGTTCTGATTGGTGATAGGTCTATTTCTCATGTTCCTCCATTTATGCTCACCTATGAAATTTTCAACAGGAACATTCACAACTGCGCTCCTCAAATATAATGCCAAGGGCTGTGTGTACCAAATTGAACATTACACCTCAAAAGTTTGTAGTGCACATGGTTCAGCTAGATAGGACAAAAGTCAAGTTGCTTGGAGAAATAGCATCAATTTCAATAAGGCTTTCCTCTAATCCAAAAGTTTCATAAATAATTGATATTCTGGTGGATGATAGCCCTGAATTTTATGGTTTAATTATTAGTAAGGCTTGGTTTGAAAAGCTACACGATTATTTCTCAACTGATTGGTCTCACATGTGGTTGCCACACAATGGTAAACCTAACCAAATCAGAATAGACCAAGAGAAATTCATGAAATATATGGTAACCGACCTTGAGGGAAGCAACTAACCTGTTGCTTTCACTAATAATATCATTGGAAACTACTCAGTCGAGTCCTCTTTAGGATCCTTTAATGCTCATAGGTCTCCCATTTTAGATAATGTTGTAGTCTCTCAACTCGAAAAATTTTCACAAACGGATCCTTCCAAATGTCTAAATTTAGTAGATAAAGTTTCTAATAACTCTTCGTTCTTGACTCTCTATTTTGACTGTTCTTAGTCAGAAGATGGTGCGTGTGCAGGATGCATTTTGATCAATCCATAAGGAGAGGAAACCATGATGGCCTACAGACTTGAATTCCAGTGCACAAACAATGTCGTTGAATATGAAGCACTAATCCAAGGACTATATAAAGCCATCAGTCTTAATGTCAAATACCTGCAGGTCCATGGTGATTCAGAGATAATTGTGAAATAGGTGAGAAGTACAATTCATTGTGTCTCTGGTCACCTTAAACACTATCAATCTTTAGCCCAGAAATTGACTTCTCATTTTTCTGCTTTCAGCATGTCTTTAGTCCCTAGATTAAAAAACACAAGTGATAACTTACTTGCTAATGAGGCATCCAAGCTTATACCCTCATAAAATTTTAGTCCAAATAGATTTTCAATAGACTTAATTTTTAGGCCATCAATTCCTGACAATGTAACAAATTGGAGAGTATTCAACAACGATGTGGATATAGTTAATTTCCTTACATCAGAGGGATCATATGAAGAACAGATCATAGATGAACATGACCATGATCTAGAAATCAAAATTAATCATAATCATAACCCAATCCCAAAGTTTGTGGTTAAAATGGAAGATATTTATGATCTAAAGAATAGATTTAAGAAAATTACTAACTCAAAAACTCAAATTTCTACTTTGAGATTTGAAGTAGTAAACCTAGGGTCAAACGAAAAACCTCAAAATTTCAACCTAGGTCTAGGCCTATCATCTGAAGTAATAATATCATTCATTAGGTTTTTGAAGACATATAAAGGTCGTTTTTCTTGGGATTATGCAGATCTTATGATGCCTCTATAATTCAACACACCATACCCATGACTTCAAATGAAAAGCCAATTCAATAGAAGCTTCGCAAAATTCACCCAAACCTTGAAAGTCAAATAAAATATGAATTGAACAAGCTTCTAAAGGCCAAAATAATCTTCCTGGTTAGATATTCTAAGTGGGTATCAAATATGGTACCCGTAAGGAAAAAGAATGGAGATATTAACATTTGTATTGATTTTAGAAACCTAAATCAAGCTTGCCAAAAAGATAATTTTTCCTTGCCCACCATGGAACAAATTTTACAATTAGTTGCAGGTTCTAAATTAATGTCCCTTCTAGATGGATTCTTAGGATATAATCAAATACTTGTCCATCCAGATGACAGATTAAAGACAACATTCAGGACCAAGTGGGGAACATGTGCTTATTAGAAGATGCCTTTCAGACTCATTAATGCGGGTGCCACATTTCAACGTGCTATGGACATTAATTTAAGAGGTATAATCAATAAATCAATGGTTCTTTACTTGGATGACATCACAGTCTATTCCAAGGATAGAAACAATCATTTAGCTGACCTCAAAAGCATTTTTGAAATATGCAAGAAATATGGCATTTCCTTAAATCCCAAGAAATCCTATTTTTCTTTACCAGAAGGAAAACTCCTCGGGTTAATAATATCCAATAAAGTAATTTACATTGATCCTAATAGAGTCCAAGAGATTGAAAAAATTTCCCTCCCACACAACAAGAAAAACATGCAATCATTCCTAGGCCAAATAAATTTTGTAAAAATATTTGTCCCCGATTTCTCACAAATTGTTCTACCTCTTTAAGCGATGAGAAGAAAAATGGAGTTTTCAGATGGAAGAAAGATGAAAGAGATTCATTCGAGTTGATAAAAAAATATATTATTAATACTCCCTCATTGAAAACCCTGTACTTTCTCAAACGTTTTGTATTATATACTTTCTCATCTGATACATGATATGCTGTAGTTTTGACAGAACTGAATGACGAAAATAATGAGGCACCTATCTCCTTTTTCAGTTCTAATTCACAAGGCGCCAAATTAAATTATTCAGCTGTATAGAAACAAGCATTTGTTTTCTTTTTTAAATTTGAAACATTTCAGGCCTTTTCTTCTTAAAATCCATACAAAGATAATTGTACCCTACCCTGCAGTAAGACAACTATGGATCCAAAGAGAAGTAGGGGAGAAAAGTGCTAATTGGGTAACTGCACTCCAAGAATATGATGTAGAAATTTGGCTAGCTAAAATTGTCAGGGGCCAAGGTTTTTGCAGGATGTTAACAGGAGCTTCCCAGTTACAATTAGAAGAAGATCATGGTAATGAAGTACAAATATCAGAGGTAAGCCTCAATGAGACCCAATCACAATATGCTGATTTCAAATTTTATCTAAAAAATGGATATGCTCCTATGCATCTTAATTATAAAGCAAAGTGAGCTTTAATATTGAAATCAAATCAGTATGAGCTAGTTAATGATGTATTGTTTCGGAAGAATTATGATTCAGTATTGCTAAGATGCCTAGAGAAACGTGAAGCCGAAAAGGTCATACAGGAATTACATGATGGACCAACTGGAGGACATTTTGGAGGAAATACCACGACCCACAAAATCCTACATGCAGGGTATTATTGGCCAACAATATTTAAAGATGTACATGAATATGCAAGGAAGTGCAAAACTTGTCAAACCACAGCTGGAAGAGAAATAAGGCCATCATTCCCTTTACAACCAGTTAACATCCAACAACCATTCGAACAATGGGGATTAAGCATAATTGGTGGGATTGTTCCTAACTCTTCTGGACATCATAGGTACATCCTTACAGCTACTGATTACTTTACTAAGTGGTTAGAAGCTATCCCATTAAAGATAGCTAATACAGAAAATATTACAGACTTCATTGATTAGTACATGGTTACCAGATTTGGCTTACCCTCAGCTTTAATATTTGACAATGCATCTTACCTTTCTGGAAATACAATGATAGAATTTGCTCTTAAGCGAGGTTTCAAGTTGAAATATTCAACCAATTATTACCCTCAAGATAATGGTTAGCATAATCAACAAACTAGAGCCTCATTATATTTATCAAAAGGACTATTGATCAAAATCGCAGGAATTGGCACAAAGCATTAACATTTGCTCTATGGGCATACATGATTACTCATAAAGCCTCTATTGGTTCTTCTCCTTTTACTTTGGCTTATGGAAAATAAGTTGTTCTTCCCACAAATGTAGCAATCCCATCTCTTGCCCTAGTGCAATTTATTGATGAAAACCCTTCATCTTCTCTTTAGGCCAAACAATTTCAAATTCTCAAGCTTGAAGAAGAAAGAGAAAAGGCTAAAGCAATCCACTTCTATCATCAACAATTAGTCAAAGCTTCTTTTGATACAATTTTTGCCAGTCATAAAAATCTTGAAGTAGGTGGCTTAGTTCTGAAATGGGACAAAGCACATGAGGAAAAAGGTATACATACCAAATTCCAAAGACTATGGCTTGGCCCTTTTCAGATCATTGAAGAAATTGGACAATCAACATTTCTTCTACAAGATTTGTCAGGTAAGAAGGATTCTTTGCCCATCAATGGGCAAATTTTGAAAAAGTACTTATCCTAGGAGATAACCTCTTCCAATTTTGTAAGATATTTCTTTCTAGGAAAATAATGGTCAAATAGTATTTACTTTTGGATTTTCAAAATAAAATCTTTGATAACATTTTTGTTTTTTTCGCTTTTATAAGAAAGTAAGAGTTAAAAGGAATAATTAGGACATTTGAGCGCTAAAGTAAACTTGATTTCTCTGGAAAAACTTGACTTTTCTTCAAACATTTATTTTACAAACAAACTCTTATCTTTCTAGAATATAAAGGTTTTGTTATCAGTCTAGAAAAGAATCTTTAAACCAGTAAATATTTTTGCAGATCAACAACTTAAAAACTCTATCATTATCACCCAAAACTCTCAAAAGAGCCAATGATCCACCCCATCTGTTAAAATTTTCCTTTTTCTAGAGTGTAATTCTAAAATATAAAAAACTTAAAAGATAAAAGTCTCATTACGATCTTGTTTACCATGTTCATAGGGAGGTGATTAAACTGATATTACCAATACTGCATATCAAATAGGGTAATAGCTAATGGTCTCCTCGATCAGAAGACAAGGGGTCTCATCAAGAGCCATCTTGTTCAGTTTAGTTACAACTAGTGAATGGAATTGTCATTAGTAGGTTACCACGCCTAGAAAATGTCTTTTAAGAAACCAAAAAAGAGAAAAATTACATTTAAAAAAGGAAAAAGAGGACAAGGTCCAAGTGATATTCAATCCAAGTGAATATCATTTTGAAATTTGAAAATTCATACAGATGGGACAATGAATCATTGTTGGTTAAAAGATAACCCTATCGAGGCTATGAACGCCTGCTGGTAGTAGAGGCTCTATTTGTGATAAATGAATAAACTATAAAAAACTAATCTGCAAAAGACACCTACTATATTTCTTTAAACTTTATTGGCTGATGCAAATGCTTATACTTCTATCATTACAAGAGTAAAGTAATTAAGTAAATAAGCTGAGCAAGTAATGATGATTCCAGAGACATGTTGTTTACTTTATAACTCATGTAATCATTATTCTTATATCCCTAATTACTTTCAAATTTTTTAGAAATTTCAGAAAACTACTCAAAGATAACTGGTTCTCCCAAGTGAATTGCCAATTGTTGTACTACGAAACAACCCACACATTTATAAAAAACAATAGCTAGGATTAGAGTTGTAAATGGGGACCCTTTTAAATTTTTAGGTGTAGGTTTTAACCCCGTATATAAATTACCTGCATATGAATTCTAAAACACAGAAAATAAACAATGCAAGAGCATAACACATAAAACACATATACACAGAGATTTCCCCTGGATCCCAAAACCGTGACTACCAGCTTGATTTTTCATTATATTCCTTTCAATGTTATAATGCATATTTATACATGTCGAAGCATCCAATACCATGGACCAAAAACCATCGCATCCAATACCATGGACCGAAAACCATCGCCTCCAAAAACATGTGCAAAAATCACGCACAAAACCATAGGTGGGTCTGCCCATCCTAACAGTGGGTCCAAAACCAAAATTTGACCCCATAAAGTGGGGTTACGGGTACGCCTCAAATCCCCTGTGACCCCCCCCCGCTACACAATCGGCACAAAGAAGGGGGGATCCAACCCCCCTCTAACCCCCTGGTTAACTATGTTGGCTAGTCATGGAAAGAATATAACACAACCCAACATTCTCCCACTTGTTGTTTTGTTTCCACAGGGGGCCACAAGAGAGCTTAGTCTTTTTTCTAGCCTTGAAATGCCCATTGTCTCTCTATGCCAAGAGAAATTCTTAGAGCTCATAGATTTTGTCAATGCATCTGCAGTTACCAGCAACACCTTTTTTTCTTCTATCATATCCCTCACAATGTGATACAAAATATCAATGTGCTTTGTCTTTGAATGATATGTGGGGTCTTTTGCTAAGAAAATTGCACTTTGGCTATCACAGTCTATCCTTATAGCTGTCTATACTAACCCCTTACTTGAACACAATCTCTGTAACCAAACTGCTTCCTTTCTTTCATGAGTGGCTGCCATGTATTCTGCCTTTGTAGTTGATAGTGCCACTACAGATTGTTTCTTACTCATCCATCTGACTGCACCTCCAAATAGGTTAAACACATACCCACTTGTAGATCTTCTTTGATCCAGATCTCCAGCCCAGTCAACATCAACAAAGCCATGAATATCCATCACTCTGTCCAATCTTGGTCTTCCTTGGTAGCACAAACCATAATCACTAGTGCCACGCGAATACCTGAAAACTCACTTCACTGCTGTCCAATGCTCCTTCCCTGGTTTTGACATAAACCTGCTCAATACTCCCATTGCATGTGCAATGTCTGGTCTAGTATAGACCACTGCATACATCAGGCTACCGATTGCACTTGCATATGAAACATGGGACATGTCCTCTTCCTCTTCTTGTGTCTTGGGATACTGTTCAGTAGATAACCTTACACCTACGTGAATAGGAACTGTTAGTTCCAGTCTTCGTAGCTTGTCACCAGGGATCAACATGAGCTCTTACTATGTCTGGTTTTGTTAGATGTTTTGCACATGATGTTCAACACAAAACATGTCACAAGTGTGTCCATCAGAATAATCTCAGAAGAATCTTTCCAACGGTATATCACACTCTCGTAACCGGTTCCTGGATTAGAAGAAATGAATGAGTGATTCTTGGTTATGCATGTTTTGAGGTCAATTGCTGCACACAATGACAAGTTTAGTACAAAATCAGTTTCTGAAATAATGGTAAGGAATTTTTCAAAAGTGAAAGACACTTTTGTTCATATCATATCAAATAACAAAAACCACATTCCGTTTACGCACAGGTGCTACTATGTGGGAGATATACAGTGATATTTGGAGCCTACATTTAAACAAAGCAAAATTTTCATATTTTTTACTGTTTTAGTCATTTTAGTGCGGGGCCATTTTACAACAGATGGAAAGTAATTTTGCAAAACCCAAGGAATTTTTTGTTAAGCACGAGCCATATAACAAAAATAGCTTTCAGTGTTTTCACAGGTGTGATGGATTGGGATATGTGACTAGATCTTTACAGCTCATTTTCACAGATTTAAATTTTTAATGATTTTTTGTTTTAGAGATGATTTTGTGGAACATATTACGAGCAACTGGAAATGAATTTCCCAAATTTGAGAGAAAGTTTTCTCTAGCATGACCTTATATACCAAAACCTCTTTCAGTTTTGTAACATATGCTATGGTTGAGGAGATACGAGTTCATCGTCAACACCTATTTTCAGAAATTCGGCCCAAGTTTAATGTAATTAATTCTATTTTGAAGAAAATGGTTGAGGTCAATCCCTTAGAAGAAGGATGAGAAAATGTATATATTTTATGAATTTCATAGTGTAGGGGTCGGATTTTGGTAGAAGGTTGGATACTTGGGATTGCTTGGCACTTCATTGTACATTTCATTTCTGCAATTTTGGCAAAGGAAAGACCAGGGTTTTGCAGCACTTGTTGGGATCCATGTAGCTCTATGTTTTGATGGTGTTTTTCTCTATGTATTTGTAAGTTCACTGATGTTTATGTGTATCATTTTCCCTTGCCTTGTCTTCTTCAATTAAACAAATGAGTGATTAAGGTAGAATTCATTGGACTTCTATGCTCTGTCTTGATATTTTGTTTAATTCTACCTGTTTTCATCTGTTTGAGGAGGACTCTTGAGACCCTCTTGCCCTCCTTAGCTCCTAACTAGTCTGATCCACCCATTCATTAAATCCAAAGCATCAAAATTGCTACCTATCCTGCCCCTACCTGAACTCTGCAAAAATCTGGCCTCATCCCCAAACCCAAAATTTGCCTGTCCCATTTTTCCAACAAAACCCCCAAAAACTCAAATCAAAACTTTGCACACTTCATACCTAGCCTAAGATCAGTTGTTAAATCATTCATCTCAAGCCCATCGATTATCTTTCGCTGAGATTGACTCGGAGAGAGCCCTCTCCTATCCTCGTAGGGCTAGCTACGAGGCTGAGCGTGGTTTGATGTTGGCCCTGGATCCTACCTTTTCAGCTTGAGGTAAATCTAGGCCCTAACATAGTGGCAACCATACTGGGGAAAAAAGTTTATTTGTTTTTTAGTGTTCTTTGTTTTATAGACTACAGATGGAGCTTGAAGTTAGCCAGGTAGCCTTCGAAACACTTTTGCTTTGCATTAGCGCAAGTAGATAAAAGCTACTTCAGTCAATCTCTGGTCTAGTCTTATGAACTGAACATCTGACTTGCAAATTGCCCTAGTACATGTATCAAGTTAGATCTGATTGTTGATGGTGGACAGCAGTCAGGCACATATGAAGGCTGAAACATTCACCTGGTGACTCCAACTCAATCCTGAGATTCCAACGCTCACTGATCTATTCATGCACTAAAATAAAATGGTAGGGTATGTGGCAGACCCTGTGTTTTGTGAAGCTTTAAAAGAAGTTAGAGATCAGTTAGTGGATATTGAAATTGATGAAGCATTTTTCATTGTCGTGCTTAAATGTTTGAGATCTCTGAAGTTTCCTCCTAAAGCTAAAACTGGTTTCTTTGAGTTAGTTGTTGAAAAATTTGAGAAGGAGATTCAGTATTTAAATGATCAAATCCAATCATATGAATTTCGAGATCCCAAAAAGTTCTTGGAAACTCTCCCTCCTTCAAAACAAGAAACAATAGAGCTGCCCGTGGATGTTTGCATTGACAGTTTGCAGTTGGTGGTCTGTGTTGAGGAGTTAGGGTAGCAAACAAAGTCTGGTTTCTTTGATCCTATTGTTGCATATATGGAGTATTTTTTCAGTTTGAATGATAAGTCAGATTGCCTTTTACATACCCAGACTCGTTATGTGCATGTATGGTTGTCAACATTTACATTTGTGTCCTGGTTGAAGCACTTTCAAGTAGCATCCTTGTCACACTTATTTGATTGGTTGATATGGCATTACAACATTACTTGATCTATCAATTTTGCAGCAAAGTGGGTTAGATTTGTACATAAATAAGCTGCCCAAGACAGCATTTCAGTTTTCGGTATTTGTTTATGTACAAGTTGCGGTACGTATATGTTTTTGGATTGGTATGAGTTGTTTTGGGTTTGCAGTTGTTTGACCATCCATGCCCAATGGAAGAGGCACTATCTACTTTCCAAAGATTTGTAGTTCTTGGCACCTCCAAGGAGCTACCATCCCCATTGGAGCTGATGTTAGTTCCAGTCTTCGCAGCTTGTCACCAGGGATCAACATGAGCTCTTACTATGTCTGGTTTTGTTAGATGTTTTGCACATGATGTTCAACACAAAACATGTCACAAGTTTTTCCATCAGAAGAATCTCAGAAAAATATTTCCAACGGTATATCACACTGCCGTAACCGGTTCCTGGATTAGAAGAAATGAATGAGTGATTCTTGGTTATGCATGTTTTGAGGTCAGTTGCTGCACACAATGACAAGTTTAGTACAAAATCAGTTTCTGAAATGATGGTAAGGAAGTTTTCAAAAGTGAAAGAGGTTTTCGTTCATAGCATATAAAATAACAAAAACCTCCTTCAATTTATGTACAGGTGCTACTATGTGGGAGATATACAATGATATTTGGAGCCTACATTTAAACAAAGCAAAATTTTCATATTTTTTTACTGTTTTAGTCATTTTAGTGCGGGGCCATTTTACAACATTTGGAAAGTAATTTTGCAAAACGCAAGGAGGTTTTTGTTAATAACAAGTCTTGTAACAAAAACCTCTTTCCGTGTTTTCACAGGTGTCATGGATTGGGATATGTGACTAGATATTTACAACTCATTTTCACAGATTTAAATTTTTAATGATTTTCTGTTTTAGAGATGCTTTTGTGGAACATATTGCGAGCAATTGGAAACGAATTTCCAAAATTTGAGAGAGGTTTCTCTCCAGCATGACCTTATCTACAAAAATCGCTTTCAGTTTTGTAATAGGTGCTATGTTTTAGGAGATACGAGTTCATCATCAACACCTATTTTCAGAAATTCGGCCCAAGTTTAATGTATCTAATTCTATTTTGAAGAAAATGGTTGAGATCAATCCCTTAGTACAAGGATGAGAAAATGTACATATTTTATGAATTTCATAGTGTAGGGGTTGGATTTTGGTAGAAGGTTGGATATTTGGGATTTCTTGGCACTTCATTGTACATTTCGTTTCTGCAATTTTGGCAAAGGAAAGACCAAGGTTTTGCAGCACTTGTTGGGATCCATGTGGCTCTATGTTTTGATGGTGTTTTTCTCTATGTATTTGTAAGTTCACTGATGTTTATGTGTATCATTTTCCCTTCTCTTGTCATCTGCAATTAAACAGAGTGATTAAGGTAGAATTCATTGGACTGCTATGCTCTGCCTTGATATTTTGTTTAATTCTACATGTTTTCATCTGTTTGAGGAGGACTCTTGAGACCCTCTTGCCCTCCTTATCTCCTCACCAATCTGATCCACCCATTCATTCAATCCAAAGCATCAAAACTACTGCCTATCTTGCCCCTACCTGAACTCTACAAAAATCTGGCCTCATCCCCGGACCCAAAATTTGCCTGTCCCTTTTTTCCAACAAAACCTCCAAAAACTCAAATCAAAACTTTTCACACTTCATACCTAGCCTACAGTTGTTAAATCAGTCATCTCAAGCCCATCAATTATGTTTCGCTGAGATTGACTTGGAGAGAGCCCTCTCCTGTCCTCGTAGGGCTAGCTACGAGGCTGAGCATGGTTTCATGTGGACCTAGAACCTTGTCTTTTCAGCCTGGGGCAAATCTAGGCTCTAATAGGAACCTTCACTGGTTTACTATCCTCCATATTAAACCTCTGCAATATTGTCTCGACATACTTTCTCTGGTTTAACTAGAGCTTCCCCTTTGCCCAATCTCTTTTAATTTCCATGCCCAAAATACAGTTTGTAGCACCAAGATCTTTCATGTCGAATTTGGAGGACAATTGGGTCTTCAAATCTTGGATAATTTCTTTGTCATTTCCAACCAGTAACATATAATCCACATACAAGACCAGATAAATAACACGGTCACCAATTAATTTAAAATACACACAGTGATCTACATTTCTTCTGGTGAAGCCAAGTCCCCATATAAATGTATCAAATTTCTAATACCACATCCTTGGTGATGGTTTTAACCCATACAGAGACTTCTTTAACTTGCATACTAGTTCTTTCTTACCCTTCACTGCAAAGCCTTTAGGTTGCTTCATGTAGATCTCCTCTTCCAGATCCCCGTGAGGAAATGTTGTCTTCACATCCATCTATTCTACCTCAAAATCAAAAGCAGCAGCAATAGATAAAAGTAATCTAATAGAAGTTACCTTGGAAACAGGAGAAAAAATATCACCAAACTCAATTCCCGGCACTTGGGAATAACCTTTTACTACCAACCGAGCTTTGTATTTGTCCACTTTTCCTTTTGCATTTGTCTTCTTTTTGAGCACCCATTTGCTGCCAATGGGTTTCCTTCCAGCTGGCAACTCCACCAGATCCCAAGCCTTATTTTTATGCAAAGATGCCATTTCATCAACCATGGCCTCTTTCTAGAGTTTTCCATCCTCTGAATCTATTGCTTCCTTCACAGTTCTGGGATCATCATTAGTAATAGATAAAGTAAAATTTGAATAGAAAGCAGATGGACTATACCTTTATGGCTACCTTTTTTCTCGAATTAATCTTCTCATACCCTGAGTTTGTGGCTCTTCATTTTTTGATTCCTCCTCTGTTGTAGGGTCTGATTCTTCCTCCTTATGCTTAGACTCTATCTTCTTAGGTTCCTTGGTTGGACTTCATGTTTAATAACATCTTTTACCTCTCTGAACACCACATCTCGGCTGTACACAACCTTCCATGTGATTGGGTTCCAAAGCTTATAACCCTTTAAACCATCCCTATACCCAATAAAGATGCACTTTTCAGATTTACTATCCAACTTGGTTTGTTTCTCCTTTGGAACATGTACATATGCATCACATCCAAATACCCTCAAATGTGAAAGAGAGGGTTTCTTACCAGTCCATACCTCTTGTGGAATCTTATCCTCCAACACTGATGAAGGTGACCTGTTGACTAGGTAACATGCAGTATCCACTGCCTCTACCTAGAATTCCTGTCCTAACCTAGTACCACTGAGCATGCTTCTTGCCCTTTCCATCAATGTCTTATTCATTCTTTCTACAACTCCATTTTGCTAAAGTGTATATGGAGTAGTCTTCTATCATGCTATACCACACTTCTTACAGAATTCTTCAAATTCCTTGATGAAAAACTCTCCACCATTATTTGTCCTCAGCACCTTTATCTTCTTCTCTTTATGATTTTCCACGAGAGCCTTAAATTCTTTAAACCTGTCGAAGGCTTCTGATTTCTTCTTAAGGAAATATATCCATGTATTCCTTGAGAAGTCATCTATAAATGGTACATAGTACACAAACTTACCCAGTAATGGAACCTTCATAGGTCCAAACACATCACTCTGCACAAGTTCTAATATCTATTTGGCCCTCTTACTACCAGAGGGGAAACTCACCCGATTCTGCTTCCCATATACACAATTTTCACAAAAATCAAAATCTAGAGAGCTATTACTCATACCTTCTACCACACCTTTACCATGAAGTATTCGAAGGCCCTTCTCTCCAATATGTCCAAGCCTTTGATGCCACAACATGGTCTTCTCTCTAGAGACCACTAGATTTTCTGCTCCACTTTCATGAACCAAAGAACTGTTGTACCCATCACTAATAGTGCTACCTTGCAGCTTCTACAGAGTTCCAATTTGAACTCCCCACATCAATACCAGTGCTCCCCAAACCATTTTACAAGTATTCTTCTCGAACACTATTTTTACAGTAGCATCATCCATCTTGCTTGTAGAAATCAGATTTTTGGCCAATGCAGGAATATGGAGAACACCCGTAAGTGCTCTAACCCTTCCACCTTGCAACTTCAACTTTACTTTTCCACAACCAATGATTGTAGCCTTCCTATCATCCCCTAAGAAGACATCACCACCATCATATTTCTCATACTCGCAAAACCACTCTCTATGGAAAGTGAAGTGAAAGGATGCACCTGAGTCAATAAACCATGCCTCATGATCTACATGTGTACTTGAAGAAGCCAAGTACACATCTCCAACTTCAGCTGAGGTGGTTTTCACCTCTGCAGAAGGAGCCTCATCAGATCCATTTCCTTTGTCAGGAGCTTTAGATTTACAGTCCCTTTTGAAGTGGCCTTCCTTTCCGCATTTCCAGCACACCACATTTATAGGTTTTCCTAGAGATTTAGATCTCCCTCTAGATTTAGATCTCCCACTTGATGACTTATTTTTGTTTCTGTTCTGGGACCATCCTCGTACAGACAAGGCATCACCATTCTGGCTCTCCATATTTTTCCCTCTCATCTCCTCCGTCAGTAAGGCTGAGACTATTTCATCAAAATGCAAGGCAGTTGCATTGCTACCTATTGCAATAACTAGACTATCCCACAAATCTGGTAGAGAACACAACAAAATGATGCACTTATCTTCATCTGAAATTTTAATATCAAAAGATGCTAACTGACTTACCACAGTATTAAATGCATTCAGATGCTCTATCATCGAGTCTCCATCTTTCATCCTCAGGTTATACAACTTTTTCTGTAGGAACAGTTTATTCATTAGAGACTTAGATTGGTACAAAGTCCCTAACTTGTCCCATAAAGCCTTTGCTGTAGCTTCCCCTGATACATTCAACAATACTGAATCTAAGACACACAATAGTATCAAGTGCTCTTTGCCTTTTGATCCAACTTCTTCCATTCTTCATCAGACACTCCTGTTGGTTTAGTACCTAGATCTACCATGATCCACTGATCTTTATCCACTAATAGATCCTCCATCTTGAGTTTCCACAACTCAAAACTCTGATCATTAAATTTATCGATCTCTATCTTTCCACTACTCGCCATCTTCTTTCACCACCAAAATCAATCTCGCAGATCTCTCAATGAACAGGGTCTACCACAGGCCCGAGTGAAACTCCTCAGCAACAAAGGCGTCCATTGAATCTAAAAAAAACTCTGATACCAAACGTAGGTTTTAACCCCGTACAGAAATTACCTACATACGAATTCTAAAACACATAAAATAAACAATGTGAGAGAATAATGCATAAAACACATATACACAGAGAACAAAAATACATAGAGATTTCCCCTGGATCCCAAAACCGGGACTACCAGCTTGATTTTTCATTATATTCCTTTCAATGTTATAATACATATTTATACATGCCAAAGCATCTAATACCATGGACCGAAAACCTTCGCGTCCAAAAACATGTGTGAAAATCATGCACAAAACCATAGGTGGGTCCACCAATCCTAACATAGGGTCCAAAACCAAAATTTGACCACATAAAGTGGGGTTACGGGTATGCTTCAAACCCCCTGTGATCCTCCCCTCTACACAATCGGTGCAACAAAGGTGGTCTCCGCCCCCCCTCTAAATCCCCCGGTTAACTATGTGGGCTAGTCATGGAAAAAATATGACGCAACCCAACATTAGTCTTAGGATAATAAAACCCTAACTATAAGAAAATTACTAGCAAAACCTTGCAAAACTAACTAAGGATGAAATCCATATCACAAATTGCACTTTTCCACATGACCATGTTAAAAAATTGTTACAAAAATGCTATATGTGATTAGGTCTCCTGCTCAATAAAATCACCTGGTCATTTCGCAATCACATTTCGCACTTCACATAGTTCGCAAAAAACTTGACCATGCCATTAGAACAACCATAAACGACTTACGAAATGTGATAATGCAATCTTGCAATCGCATTTCGCTTAACACATTTGGTAACGCTATATTGTATCCATTTTAAGATTGCAATGCGCGATTAAGTCCAGTAAAACATGTGGAATAATTACATTTTAAATGCTAAAACAAACGAGTTGACAGGTTATTAAATGTTTAGCAGCTTGAGGAACAATAATCATTTTCCTAGTTATGGGTAGTTAGAATCGAGTATCTCATTAAAAACTTTCTCATGATCCAAAGTCATTTCATAGAAGTTTTCAATCTTAAGTTTGTGTTGATATATCTTGTCTATCTCAAGAAAGTGACAAAAGACATGTCCCTTAGAAAGGTGATACAGAAACATAGAAAACAGACCATTGTTGAAGCTGAGTTTACAGAGATGGCTCAAATCTTTGCTGATGTAATTTGTGACACTGCCAAAGGTGCAACAACTTGGGCAGTTGCATTGCTACCTATTGCAATAACTAGACTATCCCACGAATCTGGTAGAGAACACAACAAACTGATGCACTTATCTTCATCTGAAATTTTAATATCAACAGATGCTAACTGACTTACCACAGTATTTTTTTTTTTTGCATGTGGTTCACGAGCACCCTGGTCAGTGAGTGATCGCTACGTCCACGGAAAAATCTGGGTGATAGCTAGGCTAAATCGCCCCTCGGCCTACTGCAAGACCTGACCCCAAGGGCTTCGGGTGGATTCGACCCTGTGACCTCCCGATGGCGAGGCACGGTTTTTGACCAACTGAGCTAACCCTTGGGGCTCTGACTTACCACAGTATTAAATGCATTCAGATGCTTTATCACTGAGTCTCCATCTTTCATCCTCAGGTTATATAGCTTTTTCCACAGGAACAGTTTATTCACTAGAGACTTAGATTGGTACAAAGTCCCTAACTTGTCCCATAAAGCCTTCGTTGTAGCTTCCCCTGATACATTCAACAATACTGAATCTGAGACACACAATCGTATTGTGCTCTTCACCTTCTGATCCAACTTCTTCCATTCTTCATCAGACACTCCTATTGGTTTAGTACTTGGATCTACTGTGATCCACTGATCTTTATCCATCAACAGATCCTCCATCTTGAGTTTCCACAACTCAAAACTCTAACCATTAAATTTCTCGATCTCTATCTTTCCACTACTCGCCGTCTTCTTTCACCACCAAAATCGATCTCGCAGATCTCCCACTGAACAGGGTCTACCACAGGTCCGAGCGAAACCCCTCAGCAACAAAGGTGTCCCTTTGAAGCCAAAAAACAGCTCTGATACCAAATGTAGGTTTTAACCCCATACAGAAATTACCTGCATACGAATTCTAAAACACATAAAATAAACAATGCAAGAGAATAACACATAAAGCACATATACATAGAGAACACATATACACAGAGATTTCCCTTGGATCCCAAAACTGGGACTACCAGCTTGATTTTTCATTATATTTCTTTCAATGTTATAATACATATTTATACATGCCAAAGCATCCAATACCATGGACTGAAAACCATCGCGTCCAAAAACATGTGCGAAATTCATGCACAAAACCATAGGTGGGTCTGCCCATCCTAACATAGGGTCCAAAACCAAAATTTGACCCCATAAAGTGGGGTTACGGGTACACCTCAAACCACTTGTGACCCCCCCCCACTACACAATCGGCACAACGAAGGGGGGCTCTGCCCCCCCTCTAAAGCCCCTGGTTAACTACGTGGACTAGTTGTGGAAAGAATATAACACAACCCAACATTAGGCTTAGGATAATAAAACCCTAACTATAAGAAAATTCCTAGCAAAACCTTGCAAAACTAAATAATGATGAAATCCATATCGCAAATCGCACTTTTCCACATGACCATGTTAAAAAATTGTTACAAAAGTGCGATATGTGATTAGGTCTCTTGCTACAATAACATCACCTCGTCATTTCGCAATCACATTTTGCACTTCATATAGTTCACAAAAAACTTGACCATGCCATTAGAACAACCACAAACGATTTACGAAATGTGATATTGCAATCTCACAATCTCATTTCACTTAACACATCCAGTAACACTATACTCTATCCGTTTTAAGATTGCAATGCGCGATTAAGTCCAGTAAAACATGTGGAATAATTACATTTTGAATGCTAAAACAAACGAGTTGACAGGTTATTAAATATTTAGCGGCTCGAGGAACAATAATCATTTTCTTGGTTATGAGTAGTTAGAATCGAGTATCTCATTAAAACCTTTCTCATGATCCAGAGTCATTTCATAGAATTTTTCAATCTTAAATGCTAGATATCATTTGCGTTGATATATCTTGTCTATCTGAAGAAAGTGACAAAAGTCATGTCCCTTAGAAAGGTGATGCAGAAACAGAGCAAACAGACCATTGTTGAAGCTGAGTTTACAGAGATGGCTCCTATCTTTGCTGATATAATTTGTGACACTGCCGAAGGCGCAACAACTTGGGAAGTAATTTACAATAGGCTAGAGGATGAGAGCAACAACTGACTCCAAAAGGCCTTCAGAACTCCAATGTAGAGATTCTTCCTATTCATTCCTTCATAGGATAGGAGCAAGGGCTAAAATCCTCCCCTATACATATATGATCAGGTGGGTGATTGAAAACCTTATAATTGAAGATAAGCAGTTCAAGAATTCAAATATGGAGCTCATTGGGTCGTTCAGAGCAGAGGATTTGAAGAAGATGTACCACATCCCTAATCCCCAGCATATCTATGACGGTACATTTGTGGCTAACTTCACAAAGAAGAATTCAGATCCCTTCAAGCTAATTCAGGGTTGGAGGGTGTTGGACAACAAATTCAAGTATGAAAAATCGGGTATGTATGCTATAGCCTCTTTGGAAAACCCCTACAACTATGTAGCGGCCATGTTATGTAGATTGTATGGGCTACCCAATAATACTAAGTTTTCAATTTAATGGATTCTTCTGATTGATGCCTATGTTAATTCCCATATCATGAATTGAAATTCCATCCTATCTGACAACCTAGCCACCACCATTACTTAATATTGACAGAAGAAATCCTCCTTTTTAGACAATCTCCCTTCCTTCTATTTTAGTTCCTATATTATGGATGCTATCTATTTCTACACAACATTTCCAACCATGGGTTGGAAATGGACCTTACAAGATCCTTACCCAATCCATCTCAGTCATAAAAAAATATGGGAGTCACATTACATACCTCACTTCTATAAGATATTACATGTTGTTGTGTTGCCCCTACATCAAATGATTTTCAATAAGAAAGCCCCTAGGTTTTCCCAAGAAGCTGCAGTAGACATGCTTACTGTCGGCAAGTATTTTATAGAAGAGTGGTTCACTTGTATTAAGGTTTTTGGTAGCATAGCTGATCCACATGTCCTTTCTCTATATGTTTCTGATAAGTTATTAGCAAGAGATATTTCCTATCAAAATGTGGGAAAGGGCCTAACAAAAGCTCTCAAAGATGCCAAGAAGTAATTATGGCCCATTTTCCTTGTCAAATGCAGTTATTTTTCTTTAGCCAATTTTTTTCATGCCACTAAGGAATCAGCACATATGGAATCCCTCAGGGTTCATACATTGCCTAAGAGACAATTTGATCCAAAGAAAGTGGCATACAATGTCACTACTAGAGTTAAACTCAAGCCATATAATCATGATGATAATCATTTTGAGGATTTGTTACAGTCAGTTGTATCCTTCGAATAAGTGTTCGAATGGGCAAAAGCGAATCTAAAACCTAAAAATTTTCAAAGATTTCAAGAATTCAGGGATGAGAGGCTCTAGGTGATCCCAATGCATCTATTAAAACCTAAGGATAAGACTACTCTAAGCATCACTGTTGATAGTGGAGGCCCTAGCTCTCAAATAGACTCTCAGGTAAACATTAAGAAGACACCAGACACAGGGAAAGGCCTGTGATGAAGTAAATATCATCCATTTCCATCATGAGTGGCATCTAGTCAATAATAAATGCATCATCATCGATACTCCAGTAATTAATGAGCATCTCAAGAAGACATGTGTTTGCTTTCATATTTGGCAATTTGAAGAATTTTAGCAAACCACATCCCTGTAGGGCATCCAAAGCATCAAGATCATTCATGACCTCATCATCCACTACGGTATGCTCTCTTTCTCACCAAGTGACTGGCATCCTGAAGAAAAAATGATTTTCAACTGTTAGTTTTTTTGTTTAAAATGTTCGTGGCGTATACGCGGGTCCCTTTGCACACAGTCACGTGTAGGGCCCGCGTGTACATGGGTTTCATATTTCCAACCCGCGTATACCCCGCGGTGAAATTTTTGACAAAGAATTCAATAGTAAAACATAAATTAAAAATTCTAAAACTAGTCACAATTGATTGCAAGTCAAGTATAAGAGTTACCTGGGGATTTTGGAAGAATCTGAACAGTTGAATTTGGCTTATGTAAAACTTGCTTCTTTTGCTCCGCCTCTCTGCTCTCAAACTCAAATGGTGGAAATGGTGAGTCCAAAAACTCTTCTATAGGTTTTGAAAATGAATTTTTTTTTTCAAAATTTTATTTTGTTTGGCCTCATGTAACTTTTAACTTAGGAGCTTGGAATGTCGACAATGGTTTGATTTTCAGGACATTTTGGACGTTTTTTCGACAACTTCGAGACAGTTCCATGACTGCTGACCCATCATGGTAGGTATATTTTTCTCACTGGCATATAGTTTAGGGAAGCCTTTTTTCCTTTGCATTATGCATACTAGCCTCCAACAGAAGCAGAGTATCGTGGTGCCGTGGAAGCTAGTAAGGAAGCAGAGTATCAGAGTTTGGCTTTGAGCAGCAGCATCCAACCACACTTTGGTGTGATAATCAAAGTGCCATTCAGCTATGCAAAGATCCAGTCCAGCATCAGCGCAGCAAACACATTGAACTACACATGCACTTCATCAGAAAGCTCATTCATGACCATGTTCTTGAAGTGCAATATTGTTCAACAGATGTTCAGGTTGCAGACATCTTCACAAAGGCTCTCACAGAGGCGAAGTTCACTAAACTTCGATATATGCTTGGAGTTCAGGAAGTTGTCACTAAGGGGGGATAGGCTCTAGTGCCTCCTTCCTTCTCCTATTGTGTCATATTTGTAAATCCTTCAATCCTATCCCAAGTTGTTCTTAAGGGGGGATGTTAGGATATTCCGACACATAGGATATAGTTAAGTTCAACTTGGTCTAGTGTAGAGTTAGGTATAGAGTTAGGTAAAGTGTGTTTCTTTACCGTTGTACATTTTGTAACTTACAATCTGACGGTCACGATATGTAGTGATCCGACGGTTCATTCTCTCCTCGGTATTACCGACACTTGATCCGTGGCTTGACACCCAATTGGTCCATGAGTTCTATTTAAAGCGCATGGAGGGTCATTGTTCGGGTAATCCGTGCATGAGAGAAGCCTATGTAAATTTTCATTCTTTGATTAATAAATTGCCTGTAGTACCCACGTTGGGACAGGCCGTGGACTGTTTCCCTCTTTGAGGGTTTTAACCACGTCAAAAATACTGGTGTATTGATCTGTGATCTGGTTGTGAGCGGTGTCCTTTTGGTATTCTTTCTGAGGAACTTACCCTGTAAATTCCTACAAAGGTGTAGGGAGGGAACCATCAATAGCTAACCCATCATGGGTTAATTAGAATTATCATACAAGATTCCCTCCAAAACATAAGATTCCCTATCACATGGGAAACTTTCAGAGACATGCAGACAGAGGAAGACATAAAAGCCCTTGAATATGACAAAATCCCCACTGCCAGTGAAAGGGATGAAGAAGAAACAAAGAGGGATGAAGAAGAAATAGATGGAGATGAAGAGGAAACAAACGAGGAAGAAGACGAAGAAAAGGAGAAGGAAAGGTGAAGAGATGGAAGAAGATGCAAAGGAAGAAATTGATGAAAAAAGTGAGGAACTAGAGGGATAAGAAGAGGAGAAAGACAAGAGTGAGAAGGAGAATGGAAAGGGGGAGACAGAAGACAAGAAAGAACAAAGGTCTATAATGCAAGGAAAATAAGAGGAGGAATCACCCAGGGTATGTCCAGAACCCACTGAGAAAGAGGCAGTAGCTTCCCTCACTGTCCTAAGTACCCCTATCAAGAAAAAAGGGAAGAGACAGAGACAAACTCCACTATACTTTAGGACAAGAAAAAGTACAAGGATCAGTCAAGGAAAACCTCAAACACACACCTAAGTTCCTATTTACATTCAAGACTCACCAAAACAGCAAGAAAAGATAGCTCCTCTTGTGAAAAATCAAGGGGAGGATCATTAGGACAAACCTCTCCCAAGTCTCCTATCACTTATGTTAGGAGGCCTATCACTAGATCTGCCTCATCCAAAGGAAAAGGTCTCATACAGGAGACACAGATGAACCTACAGGAAGCAGATTCCATCCTACAGGAAACTTTGCTAAGCCTACAGGAAACTTAGAAATTGGATAAAGAAGGGATCATGCATCAAGAAACAAAGAAGGAGGATCCAGAACTGAGGGAACCTAGTCCTCAAGCCAACCTGACTCCTACTACAGGTTCATTGAAGGGGGTAGGGTCATTCCATATAAATTTTCCATTCCCTTATTCTTTGAGCTTGAGAAAGAAAGGGCAAGAACATATAGGTGAATGCAAATTTCCAAATGCAAAGGAGTAGAGGATATATGCCACATGGAGGCGAAAGTAAAGGAGATGGGCAGAGAGTTGAGCAGTCTAAGAGATAGAGAGGCAATAACGAAAGCTCAGTTGGAGGAAAAGAATGGATGGTTAAGGGGATGACTACAAGAGACAAATAATCAATTGGAATCCATGGCCAATATATCATTAGATGCAATCCAGTGCAGGATGCCAGCGAAGTCCTATGCATTGTATCTTAAGGAACATTGGTTGTAGTTCTAAATCAAAAATTTAGCACAGAGAGGCAATATGCCCTTCCAAGATTATAGACAATTCATTGACCTCTATGATCAAAGCACCTTGGAGAATAGAGCTAAAATGTTTGAGTTTTACCTCCACAACTTGGCTTTGACTAATCTAAATGTGTGGGATCCAAATTCAAAACAAGGGGACTTACAGTTGATGGCTTTTTCATCATGGATTAATAATGAGGAAGCAAGGGCTGCAGAAATGAAGAATGTAATGGAAAGAGAAGAAACATAACCCCTCATGATAAGAGCTGAGTAATCAAATCCAATGGATGTCATCAACACCCATAACTTGGTTACGAGTGACCCTCAACTTTCACCTAGGTACCTTGCTGCCCAAGAGCAAGCATTCACACACTTTGAGGACATGTTCATGTTGTTAGGAGATGACAGCGTGCAAGCCTGCCAAAGGAGATGGAACACTTTTCCCTATAACTTGAAAATTAGAGAGTACCATTCTCCTTAGATAATGAGAGAGGCACTGAACATAACACCCATGTACAAGCAAGCTCTCCAAAGAAAAAATTACAATTGGATTGGCTTAAGACTCAGTCCACCACTGCTCTTAGGAATGTTGGAAGGAAGGAAGGAAGAGGAAGAAAGAAATCAGTGGGAGGAGATAGAGAGGAAGGTTGGATTCTATGCATAAGAAGAGAAAACTATAGCAGAAGCATGGGATGTCAGGGAGGCCACTAGAGCAATGAAAGACATGGATATAGATTGAGTTTCTCAGAGGATGAACAACACTTTCACTAGGGGGGTGATGATGAGCCTCATCAATGGGTAACTATATGGACCTTAATACAACTCTTATCTTATTAAAATCAACTCTTGTCATAATTTCTTACATATTTTGATTATATTTTTCTTAATGAGGTGAGTAAAAGTGAGATATTATGCCTAGTGGACTAATGTGCATTGATTGTAGGTTTTTGAGAGAAAATCATGGAAATTTTGGCTAATTAAGGGTTGAAACTTGAATGAGACAAGGAGGAGAGATTGTAGGAGATAGATCCTCCTCATTTACTCCTCACTCATTCAAATATTCCTCCATAAAATCACACTAGCTTGGAGTTACAAGCAACCAAGTCATGAAGATCAAAAGGCAGTCGAGCTAGTGACAGTTAAAGAGCTAGTTCATCTTGAGTTTGGGAGCCGAGCCTCCCTAGATTTAAGGAAGTCATTGGAGACTTCAGTTGTATAAATAAGGACACCTAGAGCCTCATTAGGGTTCAAATTTTTTATGTAAAAACACTAGGCATTTTCGAGTTCAAAACTTGTGGAAGACATTGTCATGTAATTTTCTGATTTGATAATGATAATGAGAATTTCCTTGATCCAGCACTGAGTTGACTCAGAGGGCTGAAGCTCTTGGGTTAGGCCTCAACCCTAGAAGAAAAGGCTCCTCTTCTTATATTTGTATGCTTAGTTGATTTCATAGTTTAATGGTTGAATTGTCTTTAGCATTATTTCATTACAAGTAGTTGTGGACTTGATTAGTTTGCTTCCATTTGTGCATTGCTTCAACATTAGCTTAGGAACATAAAGGAATATCAAAAATATGTTAGTAGGTGGATTTGGCCACACTCCTCCCTTGAGGGACTATGGTCTGAGGAAATAACTCCCATGTATCCCCAAAAGGACAAAATTCTGATTTCTCATGGAATTTAGGGTTTTTATTACTTAGGTAAGCATTTTACTAGTTTTCAAGAATAGGATTTAATTGTCATTTCTGCTATCTTCAGTCTTACATTAGATCTCATCAAGGTTTCATATTATTCTGCAAGTTTTTCCATGCATGAAATAGGCAGCTAGCTCATGAAATTATGTTTTCCTTAGTTAATTGAAAAGCTTCTTGTTTACATGATTTATGGATAAATATGAATGATTGATGCAATGCAAGAGTTTCAGTAGTACAGAGATATTTCATGATCAACAAACCCATCCTAACCTCATCCATCCATGGTTATCACTTTATTTCACTAGATCCCTCACCAAATTCATCATTCCACAAGAATACTTCTCCAAGCTTGTTGAGCAAATCCAACCATCTCACAACTCTAGTTTTGAGCTCTAAAGGAGTCCTAGGCACTCCCTTGCCTCATTTCATCCACCATCCACCTTCCCTAAGCCTTACATCACCTTGCAAACCCCTCCTCTTGCTCTCGGTTGTATCCTATAGGAATGCAGGGGATTCTGTAGGAGCATTAGGACATCTTGTAGGACACATTAGGACATCCTATAGGACACATTAGGACATCCTGTAGGTTGACATGTAGTGGCCTATTTTGAGGCTGAATTGTGGAAAAATCACCTAGGAAGATAGAAGAGGACCCCTACTTTCCACTCAACCCATCTGAACATCCACCATCATCCCTAATCCACTTGCCACATCACCAAAATAAGTTAGCTTTCACACTTTCACACAAAAAGACAAAAAGGAGAAAAGAGTTATTTTGTTCATTTACATGCACAACAGTAGAATGCATGATGTTTCAAATTTCATGCCTAGGACAATAGGATTGCACAAATGATAATTTAGCATTCTCTTGAAGCAAAGCCTCTTAATAGTTAGATTAGATGAACAATGTATTTAAGAATTTGATTTTAGTCTTTTTCCTTACTGCAATAAACAAGATTTCTTTTAGTGTACATTTCCCTTTTTCCTCATTGGTAATCAAGCTTCTTCTGAATCAGTAGCAGTCTAGTTTGAAAATCCTTAGTGGTCTATTGCTAGCTTAGTAGTGACATAGAGCGGACTCATCACATTTACTTGTGTATACAACATTGTCACCTCCAAGTTTGTACAAACCCTGGGTTGATAAAGTAAAGTTGGTAGCTGTAGGAGTTGCAACATTCTTGCTGCAATACTAGTGCTCATCACTATTGCCACCTTGTCTTCCACACATAAGTTTTTTTTTTTTTAAGGGAAATTCAACCCTATAGGGATTTGCTATAGGATGTTTACATAGGTAGAATTTAAATTAAATTCTCTTCATTTTTTATCATGCAAGGTGGTGAGAAAAAAAATACTTACTCTTCCCTAGGTGATTTCTTCAAGATTGTGGGTAATTGGAGGAATAATTTTGTCAATTTGGACCCTCTTTCCCTTCTCAGACCAATCATGTAACAACTATTATGCAATCCTGTAGAAAATTTTGCAATCCTATAGAATTTTCCTTCAACCCTGTAGCACCTGCTAGCTGAAATCATAACATTTCTGTAGCATGCGAGGGACCTCTTGGTTGGAGCTATCTCACCTATCGATGTCTTTGTGGCCCTTTTCCAACCATTTTGGGAATGAGATCCTTGGCACAATTGAAGTTGGGCATGTCCATTTTATCTCATCTTGTGGTAGTGGGATCAACACGCTTTGTGAGATGGCCCCTACTTTTCATACACGTATTTCCTTTTTCAGACCATTGGCCCCCACTCCTCATAATCATCAGCCCCCTTCATTTTAGATTTCCATGTTGCATGAAAGGTGATTGATCTGTGCTTTAAATTCCCAAGGGTGTCCAAGTTTACTTCCCACCTCCAATCTATAATATTCCTCCCTCATCTATTAAAAACACTTTTGAACCATTATGCGCTTAAAGGAAGTGGCGAGGAGTGTCGTACTTGATTCTACCCAGTGATGTCGAGTTGTATTGATTCTTGCATGCTACTTCAGTGATCAATCTACTAGTATATGGAGGTGTTATCTCTCGTACCGGTCCTTTTCTGCACAAAACATATATTTTTTCATAGATATACTCTGATGTGTGTTTGACTGAGTGAAACCTTCTGATACAGGTCCTTCATGGACAGATCTATTGTTGAAGGTGATCAATGCCTCTGTAGATGATCCTAAAGAGTATTATGATTTCCTAGGATCTCAAGGATGTTCTATTAATGTTTATGGATGGCCAAGTTTTGGTTTAGGAGTTGTCAGATGTCTATGGATGTGGTTCTGTAGGGTTTGTGCAAGTTACTACAAGATTGGATTTTTTCCTGTGGAAATCACTTAGATCCTATCCAAAATCATAATAATCTTTTGTGAAATATAGTCATAGGCTTGGATACTTCATGGTTAGCCTATTGAAAAGGACTGGAAACTCTGATGGTGGTGAGAACTTGTGAAGAAGTGGTAGGAATAAAGTTTTTTTTATGAACAAGGGTGAAGTTTTGGATGGAAAAATGGATAAGTGATGTGGATGGAGGGTGATGGAGGTGTGATGAATATATCCCTCCATTAATCAAAGAAAAACATGAGATATAACCCATTTTCCTATGTCGATCTCAATCTTGTAGCAATTATGGTCAATGTTGTAGAAGTTGTAGGATTGAGGTGGAATTAGGTTAGATGGGGTGCCTAATGATGGAGGATTGTAGGGAAATGGATGGATAGATAAAGGACATGCATGAGACTAGCTTGGGAAGTGGAAAAGTGAAATGTGGACCCCTTGCTTCCCTTTGTTGTTGTTCTTTGACTGTGGCTGGAACCCTGCAACAATTTGTTAGTAGAACTAGTGTAAGGGCTGATTTAACTCGATGTTGATTTCTCCTTCTCTTTTCTCTTTTTCCTTTTTCTTTCTTATCTCTTTTTGAGACTTGCATGCTTCCTCTACAAAGGTTTTCAATTTTCAAGACTGCCCCAGGTGCCTCAAAGGAGGTTTTAACTTGGGGATCTTTTTATTTTTCCCCTTTTTTGCTCGTGGACTGCCTCTTGGAGGATTTCAACCCTAGAGTTGGCTTTAGGTTCCTCATGGAGGTTTTCACCTAGGCTAATTATTTTTTCTTTTCTTTTTTTTTTCTCTCTTTTTTGTTTTTGTTTTTGTTTTCCTTTGCATTCTTTTATTGATCATAGGTTGGGTGAATTGAGGGTTGTGAGGCCCCCAATTACATTCAAATCCTCACTTATTAAACTAGTAAACTCCTCTTTGAAATCCTTCAAACTTGAATCATATAGAAGGGCCAAGTCACCCTCTTGGAAGTCTCTCTCCCTAATGTGTTTGTCATGCCAAACCTTTCTCTACATTTGGACTACCTCAATGTGCATGAGAGCCTACAATATGAACTCACCCAAACCATTGAGCTGGAGCATCCTTTCTTGTTGTGTTGCAGTGAGGTCTAAATCCAACTATGCTGCCATCCTCAAGGTATCGTATTCAAACTCAATGGACAACATGGCCTTCTTTTGATAAACCAATTAAAATGGGGTGAATCCAGTGGTGGTCTTCCTGGTGTTGTTGTAAGCCCAAGTGGCCTCCAAAAGTCAATATACCCAATCCGTTTGGCTGCTGCTAACAACCTTGGTAAAAATGTTCTCCAATGCTCTATTTGTGACCTCCACTTTCCCATTTTCTTAAGGGTGATAGGCAGTGCATTTCCCGTGGTTGATGTGGTTCCACTCCATGATGTGTTTAATCAAATTTGAGGTGAACTTTGTCCCTTGATAAGTGACAAACTCTCCCAAAAAATGAAACTTGTAAAAGATTTTCTCCCTTAGGAATTCAACTACTTTCTTCTTGGTTGCTACCTTTATTTACTTTTCGTCATCTCACTTGGTTAGTAAGCAGTGCACACAATGATATACCTCTTCTTGCTAGATGGGGGATCAATGGGCCCAATTAAATCCATGCTCCACTTCTGAAATGGATCTAGGGTCACTTGAGGTTGTAGGGGAATATCATCCTTGGGTGTAGGCTTTCCCATCCTTTGGCACTCATCAACCTAGTAGTATACTTCCTTGCATCTTGACATAGAGTAGGCCAATAGTATCCCACTTGTAGAATTTTGAATGATGTCCTTTTAGCAACAAAATGCCCCCCCACCAGGCCCATCATGGCATAGTGAGAGGATTTAAAATACCTCCTCCTCTCTCAAACCTCTTCTTAGAATATAATATGGCCCCAACTTGAATATATTTCCTCCAATATAGGTGAAAGGGGCTCTTTCCCTAACAATCTTTCTCTTCTCCCTTGAGGATATATTGAGAGGGAACCTCCCAGCAACCAAGTATTTTACTATATCAGAAAACCAATAGGATAAAACCGAGATGGAAAAGAGTTTTTCATCTGGAATTTGATCATTTACCATATCTTTGTTTCTTGCAAGCAAGGTTAGCCTTGAAAAAAAATCTGCAACCACATTATCTTTTCTTGGCTTGTCAACAATATTTAGATCAAATTGTTGTAATAATAACAACCATATAATGATTATATAATTGAAATCCATTTTATTCACTAATAATATAATGGATACATGATCAATATTAGTAAATACTATATATCGAGTGATATAATGCCTAAAATTATTCAAAGAATGCACCATAGCTAAGGGATCATTTTCAATGATTGTATAATTGAGTTCAAATTTAGAAAGGTTCTTACTAATGAAGTATATTACATAAGGAAAATTTTCATCCACTTGTCCTAATTAGGATGCTCCTACAACTTCAACTTATGCATTTGTCTGGATGTGGAAAGTCAATGCCTAATTGGGGCTTCTAAGGATTGGCACAGTGGTCAATTTTTCATTTAATTTTTCAAAGGCTTCTTGGCACTTGTCTATCCAACAAAAGTTCGAATATTAAGCCAACAATCCGAAAACGGGTGAGGCCAACTTATTGAAGTCATTTATCAATCCTTTGTAATATCCAACCAACCCATGGAAGCTTTTGACATCCCCTTTTCTTTAGGGGTACGAACTTTTCTAATGATGGAAACTTTGTTGGGGTCAACCTAGATCCCTTCCTTGGATATGAAATGGCCTAGGACAATCCTTGCATTCATCACAAATTCACATTTCTTGAGGCTTAATGAAATATTCATCTTAATACATTTCCTCAAGACTTTAAATTATTAGAAAGGGCTTCTGGAAAATCACTCCCATGACGGGTGAAATCATCCATGTATATCTCAACAGTGTCATGCACAAGGTTAGCAAAGATACTAAATACTTCCCTTTGGAAAGTAGTAGGAGCATTACACAAACCAAATGGAAGGACCCTATAGGAAAAGGTTCCCCATGGGCATGTGAATGTGGTCTTATCTTGGTCCTTAGGGCTGATTTGAATATGGTTATACCCACTAAATCCATCTAAGAAGGAAAATAATTTCTTCCCTATAAAGTCCATTTAAGACTTTATCAACGAAAGGAAGTGGAAAATGGTCCTTCTTTGAAACCTTGTTAAGTTATCTATAATCAACACAAATTTTCCTCTTCCCATTCTTCTTGGGTACTATGACAATAGGGGACACCCATTCACTATCTAAAATGGGGTATATCAACCTTGCATCCAACAGCTTTTGCAATTCTTCCTTTATAACATCCTTAAGGGAAGGATTCATCCTCCTATGGGGTTGTCGCATAGGCTTTCATCCCTCCCTCATATAGATATGTTAAGTACAAACTGAGGGATGCACCCATTTCATTTCCTTGTAGTCCCATGCAAAAGCATCAATATGTTTCCTCAACAATGTACATAATTTCTTTTCTTACTCAGCACTATATAGATTGGTCCATGGATTGTTCTCAAGTTGCTTTAAGGATTCCTCCACCAGTTCATAAATCTACGTGGCTATAGGAGGTTGATTCTATATGAAGTGGTTAATAAGATCATCTTCATCTAGCTACCTACTTCCCACCATAGTGTCTAGTGTATAAACTAGGTAGAGGGATGAATGATACAAGTTTTCTTCTTCCTCATCCTATATCCACAAGGGTATGTCATGCTCAGAGGGTTGAGAAAGGGGATATAATAAAATATTATTTGAGATATACCCATTCTTTATGGTCATGTTCCCAACCCTACTACTAATGTAAGCATCAATAGTGGCCAAGCTCTCCCTAGGATGAGAGGGTAACCATTAAACTTGGCCTTGGGCTAGAGGACGAGGAAATCTATAGGATATTCCCAGAAACCATTAGAGACCATCACATCATTAATAACTCCATCAAGGGATATGGTGGACATGTCTGCATGATGAAATACTATGGTGGTATTCCTCAAAGCTCCTTGGAGGTTGAGATTTAGCATAGTTTCCCTGGTCATAACATTGATTGCAGCCCCAAGTCAATCGGGGTATTAGGCAACACAATGCTATTAAAGTGCACATCCACTACTGGGCTACTAGGATCCAATTACTTTTGGGAGATCAACCTCCCAAGCATTAGATTAGATAGCTTCCCAACAACATTGATAGTTGGGGAATCTAATTTTCCTCTCCCAAGCCTTTTGAAAAATTATTCCTTGATAAGATTATTGTAAATAGGGACATCTTTGATGGCCTAGAGAAGGGGTATTTTAACAAACAAGTTCTTCAATTCTCACGAAATTTCAACCTCTTCAAGGTGTGTTTTTTAGGTTGGAACAACGTTTCAAGATAGGGAGGCGCATTGGCTTGAAGGGTTCCATCTTCCTTCTCTTCTTCAAGATATTTAGGTGGAGAAGGTAGGTGATTATCTGGGAGTACCTTACCAGACCAAAGTTTGATCTCTTGGATTGCCACAACATAGTTAGGATAGGATGTTTTTCCACTGTAAACTTGTTATTCCTGCTTATTGTTCAGTTTTAGATTGGGTTCGACAGGTATTTGAGGTTGCTTAGGTGTTTCTTTTTTGGGTATCTACGGATGAGGTTGAGGAGGATGCATTGAGGGAGGAGGTTGGGCTATCTAAGGCCTCCATCCTTGTGAATTATTCCCCCATTGAGGAGGTTGAGGTTGATATGGCTAGAAAGGTGGGTTGACAGGACGAAGAGGATACTAAGGAGCATAGGACCAAGGATAGGGCATAGACCAAGATGGATGATTTGGAGGTACCAAGGCTAAAAAACTGAATTCTTATTTGAATTGTAAGAAGGATGTTGTGCAAGTGGAATGCCCTGTTTATAAGGATGAGGGACTTGGGACCTCCTATGGTTGAGCAAACAGAGTTGTTCAAAGCCATTCTCTACTCCTTTGTATACAAACTTTAGGTATGGAAGAAAGGGGTATTTATCAGTTACATGTTTTTCCCCACAGACAGATAAGACCTCTATGGTGTTCAGTGGGCACTCATTTCTAGGATGCCTATTACTGCATCTAAGGAAAAATATAGCTAGTGCCCTTTCTGCTTCCTCCTAGTTCAATTTGATTTACATAGTGTCCATCTACAAGGTAAAGGTATGCAATATTTCACCCTTGAAATCTTCCAACATACTCCCTATCTCATGTTTCATGGTTAAGGTGGAGGTACAAGAGTTAACAAGGCCTTACTAGACCTTCCCCTTTTCTTAAAAGCCCTCAAATGGTTCTTGCATAAGTTGTCCTGATGTCATCGTAGGTCAGCTAGTAAATATCTCCTCCAGATAACATATTGATGGTCTGCATTACATCCTCCCTGATTCCTTGTAGGAGTACATTATTGAGTGATTTATGATCAACAATACAATTAGACCTCCTATAATTAATTTGAAACCTTTCCTCATAGTCTTCCAAGGACTCATTTGGCCCTAGGGTCATCATAAAGATTTCATCTTTTGTCTCCTTAGACCTAGAGTAATCCATGTACTTCTCATTAAAGGCTTGTTACATTTGTTCCTATGTAGTGATTGTTTCTCTACGTAGGCTCATAAGCTAGTGCAAAGCTGCATCCTTGAGGGTGGAGGGAAACAACTTCAACTTGTGTTCATTAGAGGCATAATCATAGGTCCTACAAACTACAAAAAAATCAAACATAAATGTGTCCGAATCCTCAGAGGCTAAGCCATAGAAGTGTGGAAGGCCACTGGGGTTGATATTTTTCATCCTTGCCTCCCCATTTGTTTATTGGATGGAAAAGAACTCATTTTTCCTATTTTCAGCCATGTTTTGGATATGTGATATGGGCTCTTCCCCCCTTATGGGTTCTTCAGACATTTCATGTTGCTCACCTAGAGGATTTTCTTACTCCCCTGTGGTCAGAGAGGGAAGCTCACAGTCACCAACGAAGAGTGTTGATGGACATTTTGAAGGGGTGGGGTTTATCAGTAGGAATTTCCCTTGATTATCCCCACTCCTATGAGCATGAAATAACTAGTTTTTTTTTTTCTTTTTAGGATTTTCTCCATTTTTTGAAAATATCAAGTCAATTGTACTAGTGAAAAACAAATAATAGAAAAGAAAAATATTATAGGTATAAATAACACCTAATTGGACACCTCCTTGAAAATGGTGCCAGAAAGTAATGAGCCTTAGTATCTCAACAAGATTGTTGAGACTCCCAAGGCTACCAACTTTAATTATCATCTTGAGGTTCATACAAACTTAGAGGTAACAATGATATATACACAGTAGGTCAAACTCTACTCATGCCACCTTCAAGCAATGGAACAAATCAAGGCATACAGAGACCACTCCAACTAACCTAGAGAAATAAATATCATGAAAAGATAGAGTTCTACTCTATTTGCAAGAATCAAAAGATTACTCTAGTTGTAGAAATGAAAGTAGTACTCATACAGATGCCAAGTCTTGCTCTAGTTTTGAAAATGTGAAAACTATGCTATTTGTAGGTTATCCTACTTGCATAATGTAAATCAATTCCCTTTTTTCAGAATGTGGAAAGTTTCTTTGAAAAAGGAAATTTGATATTTTCAACAACAATGTGTGTGACTAAGATCCTAAGAAAGCACAATATTCAAGAATTAGATTTAATCTATTTTCATTGGTGAATAATCATTTTTATCGCTGTGTCCAAGGAATTTATCCTTAGTAACAAAATCCATGTACATTTCATAAGAAAACACTCATTACTATTCAAATGTGGAAATTTGTCTTCTAAATCTAATTGTAGATTTGTACTTGCAGTGAAGAAAAGGTGGTTCTAGGTTGGTCTTTGGTCCTCCCCAGTCATGAAGTGAGAGCTTGGGAGTCGTTATTCAGTAACAAAAGGAAAAAATAAATCTCCTAGGGAAAATCTAGTTAGGTTTGGTCAATTTTATAGAATGCTACATGACTGCTACAAGCTTGCTACAGGATGCTACAAGATTGCCACAGGATGCTACAAGATTTTCGTGTTTTTCTATAGGATTCATTTTGTGAGAATAATGATGTTAGAAAAAGTGTTTTCAAGGTGGAGAAAGGTAGATGGAGGTGCATGAAGGCTATGTAATTCCTTTTCCAAGCTTAGCACCCCTTAGAGGCCCATATTGCACAAAATAAAATTCTCACGGTGTCATTCAATGAACCATGATTGTAGTCTCAGTGGCAGCGTTTTGAGGGAAATGTGATATGTCAAGGAATAGGTTGATGATGACAAAAGATATGTAGGATGAGTGTGCCAACCCTGCAAGCCTATGGGAGTACCTTCATACCAACAATCAATCCCTTCTTGTTCTTGAAAAGAGTGCCAGACTAATGATCAAATTGCAGCAAAAAAACTAAATAAGGAAGGATGAGTCAAATTTTATGAAATCAAACAGAGAATGACTTTATTTCATTAAGAACTAATTCACCTTACAACATGAATATAACCTACATAGATGAAAACTTAAGATAGGTGATTTTAACTCCTAGTTTGTAGAAACAAAATATGTAAGATATAATGAGATAAATCCTAGCATTATGCAGAGGGAAGAAATCACATATTTTTGGCTTGTTGTTGTAGAATCCTCAACAACACTTCCCACAACAGAGGTGGTAATCATGCCTGCAACCACAATTTTTTCTGGAAAATAAAATTCTACTCGAACAAGGAAGGAAAGGTTGCTACTAAAATAACACATAGATAAGATACACAAAGAGAGATTGGAGCCTCTAGGTTGGGCCCTAACCCAAGGGGACTCAACCATGTCCAACAAACTCAGATGTGAAGCAACAATAGACCTTTCATTGACATAAAATGGAGTTCAGATACATCACACAAATAAAAAGTTTGGTTCTGCAAATAGAATGTTGTGTTGGATGCCTCAACCCACAGATGCATAGGTAGGCCTTAGTCATGTGACATTGCCATCATTGCTCCCAAAAGGCTACAATTATTTCTCTAAGCCCATTTTGGTGTGGGTTGTGGGGTGTTGTCAACTCTCATTGAATTCCTTATTTTGTACATAATTTTTTTAATTCATTTGACACATACTCACCTTCGTTATCTCTCCTAAGAGCCTTCACCTTCCCACCAGTTTCTTTCTCAACCAATTCCATGAATTTTACAAACTTGGAGAATGTCTCATCTTTCATCCGCATGAAGAAGATCCATCACTTCCTTGAGAAGTCATCAATAAAAATAAGAAAATATTTGTGTTAGGAAGTGGTGGATGTACAAAGATCTCCATAGACATCAGAGTGGATCAATTATAATACTGCATGTGCTTTGTTTCCCCAATAAGGGAATGTGTATTTTATGTACTTCCCCATGGTACATCCTTTGCATACATCACATTTCTCAAGTGATCCTTTAGGGATGCCAATGTTTATTTGTTGCATAATCTTCAAGGTGCCATGATGCAAATTGTTGAATCTTCTATGCCAACGTTCATCTAAATCATGACTCTACACTTTCTTGACCTTAGTTCTTAATGAAACATAGTCTTCCACATCTAGCTTATAAAATTTCTTCACGCGAACCTCGATCTTCTTCACTTGTCCCATGGCTATGTGTCTTGTGAATGATTTTCCTTTGCTGAAGATCACATCATAGCCATGGTCTTCCATAACTGCAACATAGATGAGATCATTCTGTAGGCCTGGAATGAACATGACATCCTTGAGCTAGAGAGGGGAGCTTGACTCCCTCTAAAAGGTGACTATACTAATCTCGGGCATGTTGTACCTTATGTTGTCCCGTAGATCGATGTGCATCTGCAAATATTTCTCCTCCAAGTCACTGAAAAACTCTCTACACCGTGTCATGCCGAATAATGCTCCTGAGTCCAAGTACCACATGCTCCCCATCATTGTGTTGGGCATGCATGTGATATGGGTAAAATCAAGCTCAAATTGTGAAGCCAAGGATTCACCTATTTCTCCTCTCGATGTCTTCTTCCTTCCCTTTTTGTGTGGACACTTTGTGGAATAGTGTTTGAATTCATGACAATTGAAGCATTTAATTTTGGTCAAATCTTTCTTCTTGCCCCCTTGGCTAGATTTTGGTTTTGTTTGAGATTTATTCCCTTTTCCTTTCTTTCCCTTTCCAACCAATGCAAAGTTTTCTTCATCCTCTCCCTTGGATTAAGTCCCATTTTTGGTATTCCACCATATCTCCTCATGTACCAAATGAGACCATAAGTGTTCCCAATTCGATAGTTTCTCCTTACGTTCACTGAATCTTGATAGTTTTTCTGGCATTTGGGAAGTCCTAGAATGGCTAGGCTTACAAAGTCATCTTCTCCAACATTAACACCAACCCCACCAAGTTCACCGTGACATTGTGTGAACCTACTCAGATACTACAAAATAGTGTCATTCTTCTACATCTTGATATTTCAAAGTTTATCCTTGAGCACCAGCTTTCAGTGGTCACTACTATTCTCAGACAATTCTCTCAGATCTTTCCACATTGCGAATGAAGTTTCTTTCCTTTGGATATTTGAGACAATGTAATCACATACTCCCTCCAAGATTATTCTTCGCACCATGGCTACATCTTTCTTCCACTGAGCAAGGTTATGAGCATGAGATGCTTGTGGTTTTGAAACATATGTCTGGATGTATTATAGCAAGCCATTTTCGTCCGATATCGGCTCCATGCAATCCTTCCATGCGATGAAACTAGAGGTGCCTTCCAAGGCATACCCTAGCCTCAACCTGTTGAAGGTCATCTTCTCATCCTTGAAGAGATCTTGCTACACTAAACTATAAATTCGATTCTCCTGAGAAACAAATTTGAAATTCCTAATCTAACGTGAATCCTGCTCTGATTCCATGTAGAAAATATGGTGTAGATTTGTAGTTTCTCATGAAGTTTTAATGAAAATCACAAGACACAAACCTACTCTACTACTCTGCAGAACTTAATTCACAATTTAGAACAAAAATTCCAGAGATGTAATACAAAATAACACACATGCACACAATATTTTTCCAAGGGAAATTAATCTCCTAAAATCCCCAATGCCTGCTTGCATTAATCTGATGATTAAATATGTATTACAATTTATTTTCTCAACTAAGCACAACTTATAAGTGAATAACCCATCTCTCTTCTCACTTAGAAGCTTTGACCCAGACTTAGTCAAAATTTTCCTATGCTTGAGCCCCTATTTCCTTGCACAATTCCTGAGAATTTAGGCCCCTACTATTTAGGAATTTCTCCAAAATGGATTGCACAATTCCCAAGGTTGATCATCGGGTTGCTTGCAAGGCCTGTACACTCAAGACTAATATAAAATTGATGTTACTCTGCCTTGGAATCTCCATCACACTCAGGGAAATTTAGTTCTTTGCACGCACTAGCTATTTTGGGCTGATTAATCAATTAACTGGATGATCACTGAGTTTGATTGAAGTCCCACTCCACAACTGACCTTCCATTAGCTCCTCCAATAGTTGGAACTAGTTTAACTAAAAACAACTTGAGATAACTGACTTTGATTATTACAAATTAGAAATCACACATGCTTAACTAAATGCTAACTCGTTCAACTCGAATTTACTGAATAAACTGCATGACATAAGCCATGTCAAACAAGTTAACTACATCCAAGTTGTCTACTAATGTGGAAATTTGAATTTTCTCAATTTAATAAAGGCAAAATCAAATTGAGAATTTCTTGCTACATTTTCCAGCAAAGAGTTGAAGAAATAATTCTTAAGGAGGATCCTACCACCAACTAATCCTACATAGAATGCACAAAACAATTTTGGAAATGCTACTACTTCTAAGAACACTTCCACCAACAGCAATAGCAAGTCTATCACTCTGGAAGCTTCAACTAAAGTTACACCTCCAAACACTTGAGTGCTTCTTGTTATAAATTAAAGTATTCATTATAACATCATTGAGGACATGAAAAGAGAGTGTTATAACATTTCCATCTTTGAGCTCGCAAAGATAGCAGGTTAGGTTGAGATTCTTGTCCAAGCCCTTTCATCTCAACCCTCATAAGGTGACAAAGCTTATACTTATCAAACAGTGTCTGGTAAGTCTCTTGGAATTATTGAATTTGTAGTTAGCATTGTGAATTTCAATGCTAACACTCTTTCCCCCCCATTCTTGTTAACTTTCAAAATATTTAATTATAATGTCCATAATTTTTTGGTTTATTTGGGTGCATCTTCAAACGTAATGCCTCTATCTATTGCTAATAAAATCAATGCAAATTGGGATAAAAGTTATGTATGGATCATCTAGCTAGATAGATCACTAGTCTTGGTGAACTCAACAATGTCATTATTCATTTTTCACAATACCACAGAGTACACCAATGTAATAATATTGTTATTGCAGACATCCCTGAACCCTATGGTTTATTGCTGAGTATAGATTGCTCCAGTAAACTTCAATGACATTTTTCAACAGACTGGACACATTTATGGCCTCCATACAAGGGAATAAACAATTAGATTAGAATAGATATTGATACTAACATGAAATACATCGTGACACCATGTGAGGGTCAACACAACCCTGTTGGCTTTGCAAACGTTATCTTTGAGAAATATTTCTTTGAAATTTATCGTGAGTGTTATCAAGCACAACCATCACCTATCCCACCAAAAACAAAGTTGGAGCTCCTTCCTTATACTCCAAGTGGTGAAAATTAATCATGTAATATTGATGTACATAATAGTACTAACGTAGGAACCAACTTAGTAGCTAATGATATTTGCACTTTGTATTTTGATGCTTCCAAAACTTAGGATAGCTCTAGAGTTGACTGCGTCGTTACAGACCCACACAATAAGAAGTACATTCTGTCATTCTGTTTGGAGTTCGAGTGTACAAATAAAAGTGTTAAATATGAAACACTCATCATAGGATTAAATATATCCATTGACCTCAACGTAGAGGCATTTAAGGTAATTGGTGACTCAAAGATTATTGTCTACCAGGTATGAATACTATCCACTCTGTCTCACCAAGTCTAAAAAACTACTAGTAGGAGGTATGACAACTTATTTATCATTTTAAATCTTTTAATATAATTTTTTCCTAGAATTAGAAACACCACCATAGATACATTAGCGAATGCAGTTGCTAGGAGGTCACCTTTGAAAAATGGTTTTTTTATATAGAAATTATTTATAAACCATATATGCCTCATAAGATAACTAACCATTGTGTTTTTAATCACGGCCAATAGATACTGCATTTTATGGATCACATGAACATGTTTGAAGATGCATCCATTGAAGAACATGAGCATGATAAGGATTTACATGAAGTAGTCAATGCAACAAAAGGGAATACTATGCCAAAAGGTGTAGTGTGTCTTGAAAAGATTTACAACCTGCAAAATTGATTCAGAAGACCAGTCAACACTAAGAATCAAAGCTCAAAGTTACCATATGAACAAGTCAACCTCAGAACTCAAGACAATCTGAAATATGTAATCTTTGGTACATGTTGTTCTCCACAAGAAGTACAAACATCTATTCTCCTTTTCAAATGGTATAGTGACCTGTTTGCATGGACATACGATGATTTAAAGACATATGATACTCATATTATCCAACATGTCATTCCTATTAAATAAGGGGTGAAACCATTCCAATAAAATCTAAGGAAAGTCCATCCAACGCTTGAGCCCCTAATCCAAAAGTAATTAAGGAGTTTTTTTGATGCTCAGATCATTTTTAAGGTCAAACATCCAACCTGGGTTTCAAATGTGGTCCTTGTTAGGAAAACGTGCGGTGAAATATGCATATGCGTCAATTTTCACAATCTCAACTAGGCATCAAATAATGACAATTACCCATTGCCATCTGTGGAATAGATTCTCCAAACAATATTGGGGTTTGAGATTTTCTTGCTGCTACATGGTTTCTATGGTTACAATTAGGTGCTAGTAGCAGAACTAGACAATCTAAAAACCAATTTTAAGACCATGTGGGGGACTTTTTCCTTTAAGAACATGTCATTCATACTTGTTAATGTTGGTGTTACATTTCAAAGAGCAATGGACATCACTTTCCATGGCTTAATTGGTCAAAGTGTAGTAGTCTATTTGAATGATGTAACTATATTTTTTAAAATAATATGAGATCATGTGCCTCATCTAAAACAGATATTTGAACGGTGTTGCAAGTATGGGATTCCTCTCAATCCCAAGAAAAGAATCTTTGGTGTGTCAAAAGGTACTCTCTTAGGGAACATCATTTCTAAGAGTGGAATCAAGGTTGATCCAGAAAGGGTCAAAACTATAGCCCAAATCCATTTTCCTGTAAATAAGAAGGCTATGTAATATTTCTTGGGGATAATTAACTTCCTACATAAGTTCATCTCTGACTATGAATATATCATTAAATCATTGCAAGAGATGATAAAGAAATATGCAATGTATAAATGGGATAAAAGGGAAAAAAATGATTTTGCTTGAATCAAACAAGCTATTGTTGATGTGCCTACATTGTTTAGTCTTGATTATGTCAAGGATTTACTACTTTATATCTTCAACTCAAATTCATTTATTGCAGTCGTATTGACAAAAAAGGATAGTGAAGGAAATGAACAGTCTATTTCTTTCATGAGTGATGGCCTACAGGGGTCAGTGCTAAACTACCGTGTCATTGAAAAATAAGCTTATGCAGTATATAAGACAGTTAAGCATTTCAGGCCCTATCTCTTCAAAGCTCTTATGATTATATATGTGCCTTATCCAATGGTCAGAATGCTCTTTGTGCAACACGAGTTGGGTTAGAATAGGCATAATTGGATGCCCTGTTTGCAAGAATATGATTTGGAGTTTAAGTCAGTTCACACTATTAAGGGTCATGGATTTTTTCAACTCATAGTAGAAGAAAGAGATTCTCTAAAGCAAGATATTTCAAGATGGGTTTTATTGCCAAAAAATGATTACCTAGCCATCTCTAACTAGGTGGACCTAAATACACCATGTAGATTTAATTTTAGCATAGTAAAATCACTTCCAGTGTGGAAAATAATTTAGTAAATCACTTTTATTAAATTATTTTCTTATTTAAATAAAAAAAAACCCATGAGAGTAATTAGATAAATCATGATTTATTTAATTTTCTCTAGGAATAATTATTAAATCACTATTTAATAATTATTTTGATTTCACAACTTCCTTATTTATGACAAAATAATTAATAAATCATTTTATTTGTTAATTATTTCTAAATAAAGGTATTTAACCATTTTAAATATCTTTTCCCTCTCCAATAAATATAATAAATATTCCAAGTGGTTATATCTGAATTTGGTTAATATTATTTTATTATTCTCCATTTTTGAGATTAACTCCATACTTTGTTATAAATAGGAGGGTTTTTCATTCATCCTTCACCATGATCATAATCACCGTCAAGATTATCGCCTTTTTTCTTTGAGCTCCCATTTGAATTCTTCGTACTTTGTCTCATTTGTTCTCATATTGAGAGAGAGAATCATTTTCTAAATAATAAAGGACATCAAATGACCCATCCCATGGAGGGGGTCTTGCAAATCCATATGTAGATCTCCTTCACCGGGTGTTATTGATAAAATATATATTTATTCAAAGTCTTTTCAATTTGTTTATTTCATTGGATATTTTATATTGTCACTTTCTATTCTGGATTGTCTATACTTTTATTGCATGTTTTCCATTTTTTTTTGCATATCTGAATTGCTAGCAGCCATCAACTTGTTGTTAGGGTCACTTATCATCTAGTGACTTAAGTGAAGTGATTTTGGTATAACTTCCAAGAAATTTCACGCTAACAATGGGAGCAAGAAATAGATATGTATAACATTGAATAAGCCCCTCCAACAAGATCAATAACACCTTGGTATTCAGATTTACGACCATACTTAGAGCACGACACTCTTCCCACACATTTATCGAAAAACCAAAATAAGGAAATTCACCTTAAAGATCTATCTTATCAACTCATTCATGGAGTGCTTTTTAGAAAGTTCCATACTGGTGGCCTGCTAAGATGCCTAGATTTTCATGGCACATAGAGTATTAAGGGATTTGCATGATGGACTGAAGGTGAACAATTTGTGAACGATACAACTTCACACAAAGTAATGAGGGCTTATTACTATTGGTGCACCTTATTTAAGGATGCTCATGCTTATGCCTGAAAGTTCCCAGCTTGTCATAGATGTGTTATTCGAGACCAGAAGTAAGTTGCCCCACTACTACCAATAGTAGTTGAGGAACCTTTCCAACAATTGGGACTAGATTTCATTGATGATATATTCCCACATTCATCAAAGCAACATCGATACATCTTAAAAACAAAAGATTATTTCACTCAGTGGACTGAAGTGGTTCGTTTAAGGCAAGTCAATGACCAGGAAGTCATCCAATTTATAAAAGAAAACATCATGACCATGTTTGGCATTCCAACGTCACTTGTCTTTGATAATGCAACACATTTTTCTTTGTTGAAACTACATGAGTTTGCATTAGAAAATGGGATTATTTTAAAGCATGCATCTAACTCTTACCCGTACATAAATTATTTAGCAAGATCAAATAATAAGAATCTTATTCACATAACTAAGAAAATTGTTTTCTCTGAACAAAGGAAATAGCACAATGCTTTGGTGAACACATTATGGGCTGATCGTGTAACTCCCAAACCCTCTCTTAAAACTTCACCATACTTCCTCATATATGATAAAAAATATATCTTGCTAGCTAACCTATATCTCATAGCCTTGTATCTCTCTCAAGAGTCCCAAGGCAGACCATGCCTTATGGTTCAAAGCAGGATATATACCTTGCTTAAAATCAAGGAAGAAAGGTTCAAAGCTAAGGAAAATATTTTTCATACACCAAAATCGTATCAACTGATGGTACGATAATAAAGATGTAGGGACTAAGAATTTTTATGTAGGTGAATTGTTATTGAATTGGAATAAATCCCACGAAGATAAAGGAAAACAAAGTTGCAATCTCTGTGGATAATCCCTTACACCATCGAAGAGAAACTAGGTCATAATGCTTTCAAGATAAAATTATTAGATGGGAGGACTAACCCTCTTCCCATTAATGACTGATATTTGAAGCATTATTTTTAGTAGAAACTCTAAGTTGTTTTCCCTCTATAATTTTCTTTCTTTTTCATCTGTCGTCCATCCTATGTTTGTCATGTCAAGTCATGTTTTTTTTGGTTTTCTATGGTTTTTTTGTTGTACATAAATAATACCTTGTGTGAAATAGTGCATGTATTTAAAGGGCTATGTGGTGAAATGCATGGGGAATGGACAACAAAGGCACGTGGCTACCTATCAGTTCTTCTTCTTTGTTTGGGAAGTTGCCTTAAGCTGAGCTAGGTCTAGATGGAAAATACAATACATTCAAGAAGAGAACCTTGAGTGAACCCATGAAACACATATTTATTCTAGTATCCCAACTCCTTAAATTGGTCTCAAATGTACTTGGTGTTTTATATTCTTATTCGATCACGTATAGAAAGGATAAGGGGAAAATATATAGCGAGAAAAATTATGTGAGCGGTTATATAAATACTTATCTGCAGGGGGGACCTCTCCTTCTCTCAATAAGTCGGGATCCCCCATCCACCCCATTAAAACAATGTGTTGAAGAAAAGTTATACTAAATAAATAAATAAAGTGTTAAAGAGGAGAAAGGCTTCCTGCAGAGAGAGGTGAAGCAAGCAAATTCATTGCGGTACTGTTCAGGCTCACTAGCAATGAAGTAACACTTGTTCTCCTTTGGTGACTTTGTTGGGGTACTTGATAATCCCACTGGAAGCAAAGCAACACCAGATATGAAACTCATACTCTAAATATCTTAAAAGTTGTCATTATATATTACCCATTCCTAGATTGAAACAATTGTGATATGGCATAGTATCTCATCCATTGAACCAATGAGAGAAATGTTGGGTGTTATACATATAACTGGGATGAAAGGGGAAGTCAAGGCAATCTAATTGGGGAATCAATAGTTCTTGAAGGGCTAAATATCTAACTTAAAGTTATCCCTAGGCATAAAATCTAAAGTTCACCCAATGTGCCAGCAAGTGTTGTCGCCACCACAACACCCTCCAAAGTATCACTACATTCGAAGTTTGGAGCCTACCTAACTATCGTATCAAGTGTCACTTTGGTTGTCAAGTGTTTCTTCATGTCATTTTATATGTTTCAAGTATTCTTTTTCACTCCTAAGTGTCATCACATTCCTTATAACATCTATGGTGTACTTTATGGATATTAAAAACTGAGTAGTCATAAAATGACACTTTTGGTTGCAGTCATACACACTTCATCTATTGTACTTGGAGAGTGTTTGTAAATTGGAAATTTGATGCATAATTATCAGTATTAAATCACGCCTATGTTTTACTAATGAGATGGCATGTGTCACACTTTATTTTTCACCTAACTCATTGTGTTTTCCTCTTGTCTTATCCTTCAGACTTAGAAAAATTTTGGTTTTGCAGAAGCTGGCCCACCAAGGCTAAGAGAGCATGCAACACACTCTTAAGGCCTAATAAGGAATCCTTCCTTGTTTAGACTATTCCTTGGACATCTCCCAAAGCGCATAGAAAACTCCCAAGCAACAAACCCTCCTTCCCTTTTTGAACTACACATGGAAGTAAGCCTCTCTCTTAGCCAAGCACTTGGTGCATTATCAATCAACATTCAAGCCTTCCTTCCCTCTTCAAGATATGTCATGTGCCCTCACCAAGCCCTAAATTGAGTGCATGGCTCATCAACACTGAGCATTTAGCCTCCTTTAGCCTTCACACTGTGCCCTGAGCCCTCCTTGTGAATTAGGCTTTCCTAGTTGAGCACATGATGCATCAAGAAGCATCATTGAGCCCCCTTCATCTTTCAGATTGTGCCCTATGCCCTCCCTCAATCTAATTATTCTTAGTTAAGCACACAATCCATCCTCAAGCCTCAAGAACTTAGCCCTTGCCCCTTGACAATGCTCCTTGTGCCCAAAAATCTTTCCCCACTCTTCCTGAGCGCACAGATGAATCATGATCAGACAATTTGCATGAAACATGTTAGAATAGGAGGTTCTGGAGCTGATGTTTGCTTTCTATGAGTGATCATAGTTGCAGGTGTTCTAGAACAACATGACAAGGATGCACGAGGAGATTTGTTAAAGGGAGAAATTTGAGGATGAATTCAAGATCGAAGAGCACATAATAACATGAGATGCAGAATATTCGAAAATTGATGATCGAAGTAGCTCATAATGACTCCATATGATCTAACAACCTTGAGAGGGTAAAGGAAACAACAACATGAAGTTTGCATGCAAGATCGAAGATACAAGTGGCAACACTGTCACATCTCAAGAGAGTCCATGTCATCAAGAATTATGAGTCCAAGTCATCAATCTTAGTAATTGTTCATGTTGCCACCTCCTAATGATGTGGAAATAATTATGTAAATATGTAATTATTGTAAATAAAAAATGTGAAAGTCCAAGAGTCATGTATGGACAAAAAATAAATATGAAGAAGTCCAAAAGACACATATAATTCCAAAGTTTCTGAAGAAGTTAAAAAGTCATTTAGAATTCCAAGAGTTATATAGAAGTCCAAAGGTCATAAGAAGTTGAAAATTCATATTAGAAACACAAGAATCATGAGCATGTGAAAGCTCAAGCCTCTAGCTATAAAGGAATCCTCATTACTCAATCAAAAGACTTTTCACCTTAGCTTTTCCTACAAGGAATTAGAGAGATAGTGATAGTTATTTTGGAGATAAAGTAGTGGCCGTAATGCTCCACTATTGGAGCTAGTGGTGTTTATTGTGTTCATGTATCTTAGAACTTTTGCTTAATACTTGAAGCCATTTGGCGAGCACATTTACATGCATATATCGTAGATGTTTTGAGACTACTCTTCAAATGTTTGTGGTTTATGTTGGCTTACATATGTACTAAAAAAATTGAACTATTTCAGTAGCTTTGGTGCTCAACTTGTTGGAAATGTGTTGTTATTGTTATAATGATCATGGAATCTATGTGAAATATTTTGATTGATGGCTAACAATTCTTCCATATTATGTGCATGTGTCTTTAGTATATTAGTACTATTACTCTTCTTTCAAAGACTCACTTTTTTTCCTTTTAGTAAAATAACCTTGATTAAATTATCATTAAACATTTCACAAGGCATACCCTTTTGCTCATTCAAAAGAACATGCACACTAATCTCTTATGTTAATTGTTTAAGACAAGGAAAATCTCTAAGTAAATTAAAATCGGGCTATATTTTCGAATGGGACTCCTATGCCAAATGGTGTGAGATATAATTAGGAATTCATATCAAGGAGATCCCATGTAAGTTGGAAGGAACCAGCATTATCAACAGAAGGAAAATCTATAACATTATAGGGTATTAAGAGGTTGATTACACGTAGAATGATCTCAGTGATTCAAATAAAATGATGTAGTATAAAGGGTTGTTCCCTTTATGCCATCCAAATAACAGAGGGGAAAGAAGCCAATGTAGTTACCTTTGTGAATTAGTTATTATTAAAATAATACAATGATGTGAACCTTGGTGAATTTCCAGGATTGCAACCTAACATAGACATTGATTTCAATATCGAGTTAATCCTGAGAAAAGCACCAATAGAAAAATATCCTTATCACATGAGCACACCTAAGCTAATGGAATTAAAATTGAATATGAAGGAATTAACGGAGAAATGGTATACGCATCCCAATGCTTCACCACAGGGAGTCGTACTGATTTTTTTCAAAAAGAAAGACAAAATGTTACATTTTTGTATTGATTATTGATAGCTAAATAAGGCAATTGTGAAAAACAAGTATCCACTTCCCAAAGTTGATGATCTAATCAATCAAGTAAGAGGGGCTATTTTATTTTCCAAAATTGATTTAAGGACTAGATACCATCAAGTCAGGATCAAAGAGGAGGACATCCACAAAACCACATTCAAAACAAGTTATGACTACCATGAGTTTGTAGTAGTTCTGTTCGGGCTTACAAATGCTCCAACAACCTTTATGTGCCTGATGAATAGTGTGCTCAAACCATACTTGGAGAAGTTTATACTAGTATTTGTAAATGACATCCTAGTATATTCAAAGAATGAAGAATAGCAAGCGGACCACCTAAGAGCTATTCTACAGCTACCAAGAGAGCATAAATTGTTTGAAAAACTATAAAAATGTTAGTTCTTTCAAAGTTAGGTTCACTATTTAAGGCATATAACATCAAAATAAGGAGTGGTTGTGGACCAAAAGAATATCAAAGTAGTAATAGGATGGCCCACACCCTAGAAAGTGACAAAGTTTAGATCCTTTATGGGGTTGGATGGTTACTATCATAGGTTTATTTGAAATTTCTCAAATATTGGACATGCCATCACATTTTTACAAAGAAACGAAGTAAATTTTTAATGGACCCCTGAATGTGTAAGTAGTTTTGAACAACTAAAGCTACTAACTTGTGCACCTATATTATGAATAGTTGACCCAGAAAAATATTTTGTAGTTTTCACTAATTCTTCTAAGGAGGGAATTGGTGGAATCATGATGATAAAAGGACATGTAATCTGTTATGAATCCAAGAAACTAAATGGATATGAAAGGAATTATGTCACCCATGACTTGTAGATGGACACCATTGTGTACACACTAAAAATGTGGAGACATTACTTGTTGTGAAGGAGATTTGTGTTGATGATAGATCATAGTGAACCGAAATACTTGTTTGAGTAGCCTAAGCTAAATGCCAAGAAATCCATATTGTTGGCTTTGGTCAGTGAATTTGACTTTGAATTTAAGCATATCAAAGGAAAAGAGAATAAGGTAGTAAATCCACTCAAAAAAACTTGTAAGAGGTTCACTTAGTAGCCTTGATAACATGTTGATTTGACATCAAGGGAAGAATTATAGAAAGGATACTTCATGATGAATATTACCAACATGTGAATAAGTGTTGGTAGGGACAACTAGATGGATCTGCAATCGAAAGTTATGAAGTCAGTGATGATGGGATACTAATGTTCAAGAAAAGAAAATATGTGTCTAATGAAAATGATCTAAGGAAGCTTGCCATGGATGAATTCCATAGAAGACCTTACTCAGGTCACCCCGAATATCAAAAGGTGATGACAACCATGAAAAAAGCATATTTTTGGCTAGGTATGAAGAAATATATTGCATAATACCCTGCAAATTGTTTGGAATATCAAGAAGTGAAGGTAGAGTGGAGGCATCTAGTTGGACTGCTACAACCAATCCCAATTCTAGAATGGGAATGGGAGGTCATATACATGTATTTCATTACAAGTTTTCCAAAAACAATCTAGACATGATGATGCCATTATGATGGTAGTGAATAAGTTAAGTAAGGTAACTTACTTTATAGAAGTTAAGTCTACTCATAAATCAATTCATATATCTTAGATATTCAGGAAAGAGATATTTTGGTTACATGGAGTACCTAAAAATATAATATCAAATAAATATCACAAGTTTACTTGAAACTTTTGGAAATAATTGTTTGCTGGTTTTGGAACCCAACTATCTTTTAGCACTACTTATCATCCTCAAATAGATGGTTAAACAAAGAGAGTGAATATAATATTGGAAGGCATGTTGAGGGCGTATGTGAATCATCAACTAAGAAAGTTAGAAGATTATATTCCATTGGTAGAATTTTCATACAACAATAATTATAAAAAGTCATTACGAATGAGTCCCTTCAAGGAACTTTATGGTAGGAAATTCATCACCCCTATCAAACAGAATGTCCTAGTAAACAAAGTAATCATTAGACTATATTTGCTAAAGGAAATGGAGTAGGAGATGATTAATATTAGGAAAAAGTTAAAGGCAATCTAGGATAGGAAAAGAAATTATGTAGACTAGAAATGAATTCACAAATAATTTCAAGTGGGAGAGCATGCTTATATCCATGTTAAGCCAAAGAAAATATCATTGAAAGCGGGCTCATGTTCCAAATTGGCACCCATATATTATGGACCATTTCAGATCTTGGAAAGAGTGGTGCCAATAGCCCACAGATTTGCATTTCCACCAACATTGAAAGCACACAATGTTTTTCATGTTTCCTTACTCAAGAAATATGTTCATGATACTAATGACATTATTGACTAGATAGTGATACAAGTGGAACTAGAGGGAGAGTTTCAACCAAATCCAATTTCCATCTTGGGTCAGAGGTAAATCACACTCTGAAATGAAGAAATAGAATAGGTCAAGGTGCAATGGAAGCACTTTGAACCAAATGAAGCACTTGGGAAATGAATAAGAAAATAAGAGTGTTGTAACCTTAATTTGTTTTCTGAATAATTGAATGTAAGAGCTATGTGTGAAGCCTAGTTTTTCTTTCTCCTTTGCTAACAAGAACATCGAGTACAATGTTCCCTTTAAGGGGGTGGTGCTTGTGACACCCCTGGTGAAATTCCCCTTGATTTTTGTAATATAATGGCACTATGAATTATAAATAAGTATATTACTATGTAATGGCCTAAAGAGTCGCACCATAGATCCATGATCTAAGGAGGAAGAGGAAAAATAAGCTTTTGTGGACAAAAATTGGGAACATTGTTTAATTTCTGGGAAGTTATCAAGAAAAACAAGAGGAAGCTTCCAAGAGGAGCATAAAGAGACATCCAAGAGAGAAAAAAATAGAAAGGGACTTGTACAACAATGTAGGGGTTGGACTTTTTCTTGATGGAGTCCATGAGGAGTGTTCGAAAGGCCTATAAGATGAGGTAATGAAATTCCCTAAAATGATAAATTGTGACCAAGAGGATTTCAGGAAAATATTGAGGAGATGGGAATGAATTCTTGCTAAGCATTGGTTGAGAAACCACTCAAGTTACTTGCCAAGGGTTGTGAAACCATATGTACAAGGGTGCTTGTTGTTGGGATGATAAACCACCTTTAGAAGTGTTTTCCAAAAATGATAATCCACCCAATATTGTGATTTATCGTTGTTCTTTACAAGTTTATTAACCACCTAAAGATATAAGTGATTCCTATCCTCGTTGAGCTGATATGGCTTCCTATTTAAACTATAGAAGAAAATTACCCTTAGATCATGGATTTGGATTGGGGGTGCCTACTGCAAGTGATTCTAAATGCAATGAGTCTAGGTTTGAGTGGATAACTGAAGTCTCAAGTTTAATTTGGCCATTTTCCTTATGGTGAATGAATGCATTATGATAATAACTATGAATTTAAATATCTTCCTTTTGGAATTTAATGTATAACTATGACAAACATTGCATGGCTGTAGAGTGTTAGTGCATGAAATTATTGACTAAAATTTTTGAATGCCCTTTGGAATTTATGAATTTATGTCATGCATCTATAAGACATTTTATTATGTTTCATGTGGATACCATGTCTGTGTTTAATATACTAATTACACTGTTGTGGAATTATTGAGGGATGTTAATATCCCGTGTAGAAATTCCAAGGAATGGTTTAATTCTTGTGTTCAATTCCTAACTTGAAAGTACCTAATTATTTGAACATAAGAAATGGGAAAATCCTTCTTGTTGTATAATCTTTGTCTTAATGAAATTTTTATAATTGGTCTTTATATGACTAGAGAAAGCTTGGGAGGGAGGGTGCTTATGCATATTAAATATACATATAATACATATGCATGTATAGGTTAGGCTTGGTAAGTGCTTTAATCCCCTAGAAAGGATAATCTCGTCGAATTTAAGTCCTAGACTATGTGTGCATATAAATGTGTATATGTACATGTAAATTTTGGTTCCCAACACAAAATATCAGGAGGAATAATGCCTTTCATTTAACTAAACACGAAGAGGGATAACAACACGTCTATATATATATATATATATATATATATATATATATATATATATATATATATATATACATATATATATATATATATATACATATATATATATATATATATATATATATATACATATATATATACATATATATATATATACATATATATATATATATATATATGTATGTATATATATCTTACGGTCTGTGTCAAAATAGTATATTGCAAGCTCAGGAAGGATAGCGTGATGTTATACTTATATTCATATATGTTTTTGCAGGCTAGAAGTCCAAAAATTTTGACTACTGAGCTTAAACCCATATCCCATATGACAAACTGCCATAACCAAGCACTAAGGGGAAAGGCCCATCTATAAGCCCAAATCCCATTTGGTAGAGCATTATAACCAAGCACTAAGGTGGTGATCTCTCTCTCTCTCTCTCTCTCTCTCTCTCTCTCTCTATATATATATATATATATATATATATATATATATATATATATATATATATATTATTTTTGGGGGCTTTGCATTGTACCTCCACTGTTGAATTGAGTGGGGGTCAGGTGAGTCGGCCAAAGGCGGTTAGGAGGCAGCTTTAGAGTTCAGTTCATGCATAACCAAAGAGCGTTAATATGGGTTGAGTATCGGAAAGTCAACTAGATGTTGGGCCTAGGCCAAGTCGAGGTCAAGGTATTCGAGGTCAAAAGAAAGACAACCACATTATCTTAGTTAGATGGATCCATTGGTTGAGAGATCCACTAGGTCAAAGGTTAAAGCGCTGGGTAAACGTTACATATTGTTTTACCTAATGGGAAAACTAATGACTATATGTGATGTGCAACCTTGCCATGTGGATTATCCAAAGTGGAAGGGTTTCCACATAGGTGCCAGAAAAGGTGCAATGTGGGCATCACATGGCAGCCACATGGCCAGTTTGGGTCATTCGAATGGTATTGTTAGTCAAGGTAAGTCAACTCGTTGGGGTCGTTTGAATGGTCATGTTAGTCTAGGTAAGCCGACTAATTTGGGTCATTTCACTGGTCTTGTTAGTTGAGGTAATTCGATTGGTTTCAGCCATTTGAATGGTCTTGTTAGTTGAGGTAAGTTGACCGGTTTAGGTCAGTTAACTGATTTTGTGAGTCGAGGAAAGTCGATCAAGATGAGTCAGCATGGCCAGTGGTCAAGAGAAGTCAACTAAGATGAGTTGGTAGGGGATAAACAATTAAACCTTTGAGAGTCTATAACTTCCGAAGAGCGACTAACAAAAAAGTGTATACCATTAGAAAGGTCTGAGAAATATGAATGCAATGGTGAGGTGTTTTTTAGTTTTTCAAGAATCGGAAAAAGGCCAAAATTTTCATACCCCTCCTTCATAACAAAATATTGGAGGCTAGGTTAACATAGTAATTTCCTTCTTCTACCCTTAATAGGGAAGTATGTTACAACTTCATGCTGACAAATGTCCTCTTAAATTTTAGGGGGAGTGACAGAGTGGAAAATAACAACAACATCTTAGGCTTGGACTTGGGTGTGTAGGTGACCCTAGGGAGTCATAACCCCAAACCCTCGGTGACAACAAATTTGCTATTAGGGCATATTGCAGTGAAAAATCAATAGATAGAAAATATTTTTATCCACATTGCTAAAAATCCCCAGGAATTGGAGAAGAAGGGATCAAATAAATGGTAAATTTAGAGAACCGATAATTCCACAGAGTTTTGTTGTTTCGAAGAGAAAAAAGCTTGTAAGGAGGGGAAAATAACAAACTCCTAATAGGGTCCAACAACCACTAGGGTTCTACAACATTCAAACCATGATCCACAACTCACCTTCCTTGAACTAAAACAATGCATTTTAACTCCGATCTAATGAAAGATGAGTTAGGGAAGGAATTGGAAAAATCAAAGGAGATGAAAGAATATAAAATTACCCAATTTTGATTAACATACTAGAGCAAAGTGTGAGTATTCATGACAACTCATAACTTGTTTCCGCCTCTCGCTCATGTAGTGCAAAGCTCCATTGTTTCCACCAGTGCCCCATGAGCTAAACCCATTGTAAGCCTGTGGTTTTTCCCCTTATAATTATGTAGTGTGTTGAGCATAGGATGAAGAGCCACGATCCCAAGGTAAGTTCACCACATAAACCACCACATGCCAATCCATGGACTTGGAAAAATTCCTTCGCCCAAGCCCAAAAAAACCAAAAAACCCACCAAAACCTTGTGTTTCCATAGTTGAGTGGAAGCCCTCCACTATTAGTCTCCCAAAGGAATCGTCCCACTTTCAGCAGAGGTGAGGTCCCAATGGGCCAAAAAAGTCGAAGAGCAAGGACGCTCATCCCAGAGCATTCAAGCATAATGTCATCTGTCATAAGGAAAAAAGGTGGTAAACGTTGTTCTCAACAGCCCGCAAACTTTTTAAATGCGATGGAACCCTCCCCCACCTCCAATGCTTTAACTTGTTGTCAAAAAACATTAAACCTCACAACACACGCCCTCCACTCCCCACCGCCCTCTCCCTCGCCTTCCCGCGACTTTTTAAATGTGATGGGAACCCTCCCCCACCTCGAGTGCTTCAACTTATTGTACAAAAACATTAAAAAAAAAAAATTATGTGCTTTAGGCGAAAATGTTAAAATTTTTAAATTATATAGGACCTTATCACCTTAATCAATTAAAAAATACTATAGTTACAATGTTTGATGTATGTTAAGTTAACAAACCAAACTCAACCATGTACACATTTGTGATAGTAACTCGAAGTCATCAATAATGACCCTATAAACACAACCAAGACCACAAATTGAATAAAAAAAATATCATTGTTCTAAATGCCTAAAAACATCACAATAACAACGCTTTATCCAAAAACATTTTTTGTCTACTAAATTAAGGCATACTCTAGTGGATTTTCAAAAATATCGATATCTTCAAATATTGAAACAAAACGTTTACATATCACCCTTTCTTATCATCATCTTGATTACCTTCCTTGCTTTATATTATAACTGTTTTTCTCAAAAGCATATTTTGATCTTGGATCATATCTTAGTTCAAATTTCCTGTCTATGTAAAACACATCTTGGTAAAAAAACAACATATCTTAGTACAAATCACACCTGTCTCTGTATAACACATCTTGCTTAAAAAAAACACACTGTTTTAAGAAGACATATAGCGTATTCCACTACATGCAACTAAAAATTAACACGAATAGACTTGCTTGATCTCAAACAAATGCATCTAATTATCCCAATTACGAGATATGACCAAACGGAATAGTTTGTGTCCGAGACTTGAGAGTCTACGTGATCTCCTGAGCTTAAGTCAATCGACGCGACGAGAGACTTCTACCTGAAAATTTGAACGTTCTTTGGCACTTCGGCAAAGAAGTCTCGGCCTAGTCCCCATGCCTCCCTCCTCCCATGTAATGCCCGTTGATACCCTAATTCGATTCAGAGCTCAATGTGCGAGCCTTTTATATTAAAATTGCAGGCCATAACGGTTGCGTATTTTAACATATATTTTCAGGGCCACATGTCTGTGATGTAATTGAATTACAAGTTAATAGAGGTTGTAGAATATTTTTCAAATTAGCATTTTACCTGCACGCCATTTATTTGTGGAAGGCGTTCCTATATCAGCCCAGGGTGGATGCACCGGTGTTGAGATTTTATTTTTCTACAAATGGACGACGACGATGATGTTTGAAGGAATATCCTTCATCCTAGTCTGGAGCATGGAGCGATGACATGGAAACACGAGAGGTGAAGCGACAGGAGTTTCCTCCACGCGGTTGATCACTCAAAACGAAAGTGCGTCTGCCTTCAACGTGGAAATTCAAAGGATTGCAGTTGAGTTGGATCGATTTGAAGCAATTAAATGATCGCTATTGTGGTTGGAAACCTAGTTGCTGAGGAAATTAAATCGGTTTCACCATGCTGCTGCGATAGTGTTTGTTTCCACCACGCTGTTGATCGTGGGTTTCCGCCAGGTTGTCCATGGAAGGTCACCCAGGGAAAACACGAGATTCATAACCTACCTTGCATGCTGGAAAATGTGGTATCAAGAAAGTGGTTATCATTTGAAACTCTTTTATTTCATTGAGGTTGCAGAGGCCCATATATCGATGTTGAGCTCCAATATGTAAACTTTGGGACCTATTCGGACCAATACGGATGGCTTCAGGTATGGAACTGATTTCCCCTGATTGCTCGTTGATGTCACCTAATTTCACCATCTACAAATGGATTATGATTATCACATTTTAATGATTTCTCACAGAACGTCATTGGTGGTTTGGAGCATTTTGGCCATGGCCGATCAATTCTAAAAATGGAGGATACTGGTGAAAAGGTTTCAACCCTCGCCATTAGAGTGCTTTTGTTGTCATGTGAACTCCAAAGAGATTGTAAAATGAGAATTGAGAACGAAAGTGAATGATTGAAATTATTTGAGGAGGTTGTAAGATCGTTTCCATGTATGATGGAGAAGACGATTATCTACGTTTGGCTCAACTCAATTGACACATTTCTGTCAGAGCAAGATGATTTTGAATAATGACTTGGGAATTGGATAGTATTTCTCTAAGCAGAAAAACCATTTTTGATAAGTTTTCCAAGGAGATCTGTCTAAAAGAATTTAAAAAAAAAATACTAATAATATGTGACACACCACAATCAAGGCAACACGTCAACGAAAATATGAATTCTTTTGTTTTATTAGAATATGAACTGGGTGATAATTCACAGTTTTCAGTGTTTTGCAATTGAAATTACTAACCTAAATCAAGATTTGTCTTCTAGATTGCCTATCACTAAAAATATTAGAATTATCAACTGTGAAATTGAAGGTTTTTGTTGTTTTCTAAAAATATTAGAATTATCAACTGTGAAATTGAAGGTTTTTGTTGTTTTCTAATTGTTATTTCGAATGTAAATCAAGGTTTTCAATAAATATAATGGTTTGCAGGGATGATTGTTTTTTCCATAAATGCATTGAATTAATACCATGGAGCCATGATTGCTTCGTATTTTGATTAGTTTGAGCTTTGCTCTGCAATAAATATCTATATATATTCAACGTAGAATGAATGTGAACAAATGACTGAACAAAAAAATGTAGAAAAATGGTAGTCAATGATGTCGATTCAGTCACTTTGAAGAAAAATAATGTTCACTGGAAACATTATTGGTATAGATTTTTAAATATTGTGAAAATTTAATAGATACACAAACTTGAATACTTTAAGAATATTTTTAAGAACATTTTGAAATTTGCATTCAAATAAAAGAAATAGTAAAATTTAATAATAGAGAACAAAGCCAATAATAATGTTATTTTGGAGTATACGTTTGTTTTTAACAAAAACGATAACGTTGAATTCATCCATGTGCTCCTTTCAAAATGGTGTGAAAGAAATTGTAATGTGTAATATTTTTGTTTAAAAAAAAAAAATGGAGTTCATCCCTTTTCTCTTTTCATTATGTTACGAAATGAATTTTGATGCGTTACTTTTTGAACATGGTTGAACTCAAATTTAACTACCAAAGTCTCATAATGAAGATAATTTTTTTATTTTGAAATCATTAACCTCTTTAAAGTTAGGCTAGATTTCAAATATTTAATATAGGAATAATTTCAACTAATTAGAAAATAGATTTATTCCATGATTCTTTTATAATAATTTTTTTTTATTCTCTCGCATTTATAATATTTATTTCAGGGTTTATATATTTTGGGTATATAATATTAATCTTTTGGGTTTAATATTGTTTTTTTGGGTTTATAATACTTTAGGGTTTAAGAATTAATCCCTTGGGTTTATATTATCAATCCCTTGGGTTTATCTCTTGGTGCATTGTCACATTGTGACAATGATGGTCCAACGCCAAATTGTGAGAAAGATTGTCTCAATATGAAATCAACCATGGTCAACTATGGTCAACCATGTCTATTATGAGGCTTATGGCCACATTGTGACATAGATTGTCACTTGGTCAAACATCACATTGTGACAACCATGGTCATCCATGGTCAACAATGGTCCAATGTCGCATTGTGACAAAGCTTGTCTCAATATGAAAATAAACCATGGTCAACCATTGTCCAACATCGCATTGTGCCAAAAGTTGTCTCAATATGAAAATCAATCATGCTCAACCATAGTCCAATGTTGCATTGTGACAAAGATTATGTCAATATGAAAATAATTTGTGGTCAACCATGTTTATTTTTGGGTTTATAATATTTGTCTTAGGGTTTATATACCTTGGGTTTATAATAGGCCTTTTCACAATATGAAAATTAATCATGGTCAACCATGGTCCAATGTCGCATTGTGATAAATACTGTCTCAATAGAAAGATCAACCATGATCAACCATGGTCCAATACCTTTATAATATTTATCTTAGGGTTTATAATATTTATTCCTAGGGTTTAATATTATTCCTTTGGGTTTATAATTCAATGGGTTTTTCATATTAATCTCTTGGGTTTATTATTTCCATGGGTTTAATACTATTCCCTTGGGTTTATAATACCTTGGGGTTTTATAATTAATCTTATGCTATCAATCATTTGAGTTTATCAATCGAAGTGTTCAATCCCTTGGTGCAATGTCACATTGTGACAACCATGGTCATCCATGGTCAACCATGCTCCAACGTCACATTGTGAGGAAGATTGTCTTAATATGAAAATCAACCATGTTTATTGCGGGGTTTATGGTCATTATTTAGTCTATTTAATGTTCTTAAATTTTTAACATATTTTATCGACTAGGGCGGGTATACTGATGAAGCACACATGCAATGTATGTGCTATAAGTTATTTTATATCGTTAATATATTTATGTTATTGTTTAGGTCTAAATTTAGAATTAATATGGAGATGGTGTTACTATCTATATTAGAGTAGTGTCCCTAAAATCTGTTAGCTAGTTATTCTAAAATTAATCTCATTTAATAAATTTTATGGATGGTTGGAGAGTGATCCTAAACTTTACTCTGTTAGACTATTTTTGATTTCATCTTGAATTTTATGCTGCAATAAAGCTAGACTAACTATAAAGAATGCACAAAAGGGATCTATTCTATTGAATTGGAAACAAATGATGCTTGAATTCAATTGCCAAGAAAAGGACTGCCACTCTTTAACCATTGCAGCTTCACTCTAACAAGAACTAAATTGATAAGCTAGAAAACATCCAAACAATGAAATGAGATAGCTAAATTATATAAGGTAGAAACAAAATGAGATGATCAAACTATACTAGTATAAAGAAAATGAAATAACCGAACTATGCTAGGTACAAAGAAAATGAAATTGCTGATGCAGATAACAGTTTAGTCACGAATTCCACTAGACTACATCTTAAAATATAAAACAAAGCATCCATAATTTAACTCTAAGAAATCAAAGGAAATCTATTTGCAATGGATCAAAGACCTGAAATGGATGTAGGGTCCTTCCATGAGATAGTCAACAATCTTTAATCAATGTAGCCTGGAAAGTATGAGACAAAGTCTATTAATCGCAAACAGTTTTGATAGGATCTTCAAAATTTACATACAACGGTATGCACCAAAACACAAAGCGACCATTGTTCTTATAACATTTCTTCAAATAATAGCATGAGAGTTTTAAGCCTACGTATCTTCATTACGTTCCCTATTAAACCAAACTATATCGCTTGATCATCGATTTGCTATATGGAAAAGCAAATTGATAATATTTCGTGAAATTCAGACTCTGTTCTGGCATATGATCTTGTAGTTGACTTTGGGGTTTACCATATTATAGTGTGATTTTCTTAAAGGATTGGTTCAATATAATAGGAAATAATCCATGAGGGGACCATTCCTCATCTATCCATATCTTATTTTGCTAAGTTGGTGCACTAGAACCCTATCAACAATGGGGGTAGCTGCGGATCTATGGATTAGCTACAAAATCAGGTCAATTCTGTAGTTGAATGCAAACTTTAATAAAAAAATAAGGTATATAGACAAAATCAAAAAAAGAGGACATGTAAGTTCTTATTTTAACAAAACCTTATGTTTATTGCATTTATTTAGGTGATAGGAATAGGAAAAAGGAAGAAGTATAGGCAAAAAGGGTGTCAAGGTAAAGCAGTCCTTGGACTCTACATTCCCCCACGCTAGAGGTTTTGTATGTATTCATACAATTCATAATTGTCATTCTCTTGTGCCTTTTGGTTATTACATTTAGGATTCAATTTCTTCTTCTTTCTGGCAACCACTGACATTCTTGGTTTCTTCATGAGGATTTTATATTTTAGGTTAATGATTTCTCTTTGCATTGCCATATTTTCTTTCTTCAACTTCTTGTTCTTTTTGTACCATAAACTCAAGTGAAGAATAAGGTTGTCACTCTTTGCAATTTGAATTCCATTCTATGATTTTAGTGTCTGATTTTCATTTTTGAGGTATCTGTTCAATGTCTCTAGCTCAAAGATTTCTTCCTTCCAAACATTATATGTTGAAGGTTCTTGTGGCTCATAAAATTGATTACTTCCTTCGCCTGGACTTTGGATTGACTCCTTAGTTTCTACTTCCTTCCTTTCTAATGACTTTATGTAGTCATAAATTTCTTGTTGAATAGGATCAACACCTAGACTGTGTACTGGACTTCTTGGAGGTGAACTGAAGGGGGGTGATGACACCCTTGGTGACAGTTTTGGTGATTCTTCTGGAGAGTCTACAAGGTCTTCAGTCTACTCCTTCACCTCAATATCGATATATTCTACACCTCCTGAGACTTCTTGTTACACCGTGTTCAATCTGGTACTTCTTCTTAGACCCGAGGTTGGTAATCCTTGAGTTTTCCTATTTTTAGCTTTTAGATTCTCTTTCTGAGGAAGGATATTGGTTTGGGATAAATCCTTTGTTCCTTTGCCAACTTTCTTTCTTCTAAGATTCCCTTTTTTCATTTTATGCAAAACATCTACTATGGGTAGTTCATCCTCTCATAATTCTTGTTGAAACTAGGGTTCTTGTTCTTTTATTGTTTCGATTTTTCTCTTCCTTCCCCTGAGGGTTCTACTACCACTGGGATGTTTATGAGTTCTTTCTTCAACATGATTCCTTACTAGAAAATTTTCCCAATTGTAACCTATACTCTGAAGGTGAAACTCAATCAATATTTTTGTCAATCCATGATGGTACATGGTATTGTCTATGAATTGAATTTTCTTTTGAACATTCATGGACATTTTCTTAAGATTTTATAAGAGGAAATATGTAAGATTCATTTGATGTTCCTCAAGAAAATTCATCATTATCCTAATGTGGTAGAAAAACATGTATCTAAACCGACCTTCACAAGTAATAAATTTATGAAGTACAAGGAGAAAATTCCTCCATTTACTCTTAGGGGTTGTACTAGGAATACCTTTTTTTGAAGATGGTGGTGTCCATATTTGGATTTTTCAAGAAGACTTTCCAATCTTCCCTATAGATTCCTCTGTTTTTGAACCATTTTTCTCCACTTCTGGGTAATTCGGTAGCTTTTGCAATCAGGGACTCTGTTATGGTGAATTTGATGTCTCCTATTTCAACCTTCATTCCATCAAAAGAAAATGAAAATTTTTTCATTACCTCCCTGTGGAAACCATCAAATTTCTCTATGAATTGTAACCACTGTACTTTTTGCAACAACTCCATGGTCTGAGGATATACTTCCAAGAACTTCTTTCCTGTTGTTTCTGTTCAGACACTAACACCCATTATGGAAGATGCTTCATCTCAAGGACTGTTTATTTGATAGGGAAAAAAATGGTGTTGGTAGGGTTTCGTTCAGTGGTAAAGGAGAGTTTAGGTGAATTCAGAGAAATGAGAGAACAAGTGAATTATAATGAAGGTTGTGGAAATGAGTTAACCATTAGAGCAAATTCAAAATAATGATTTTTCGATTACTTCAATAAATTTAGAATGGGGACAAGACAAGAGTTCAAATGGTGGATTATGATGATTTTTACAAGCGACCATCACCCACGTTTTGCAATGATTTCATTTTATTTTGGTAGTGTTATGTCCTCTTAGTTCATATATGCAATATATTAATTCTCATTGTAAAATTAAAGTATCACATACCTTTGAATGATTTGCTAACCTTATTTGTCCTTTGATATCTTCTGTAGGTACTTTGCACTGTCAATTATTCTTCAATTCGAGTCACTAAGTGTTCTTGTCAAGTTGGCTACAAAAATCTTATTAGAGTTGTAGAAACTTGTCCAAGCTACAGAAAGTTACTAATTCTGTAACTGAGAAAAAAAACTTTAGGAAAGGGGAATTTATTTTTGGAAAAGATAAAATTTAAGATGCCAACATGAGTTGGTTTTCATGTTTATACATTATTATTTTTATTTATTTTTTAATATATATATATATATATATGAAAATAAAATTTCTAAGGTGGAAAAGAAGAATTCTTCTCAACCATCTTCAGTTCTGAAATATCTTGGAAAATTTTGAAAAATTCTTCTTTTTCCAATGGCTTCTGATAAAGTCTAAGTTAATGCCCATTCACTAAAAGAGGAATTTTCTCTTCATCAATAGTCCTTGTTCTAACTGCACCATTGTCAAAGACATTTTCAGCTTCATAAGGTCCAAGCTAGTGGGTTTGGAATTTTCCTTCGAAATTCTTGAACTTTGAATCGAAGAGTAATGCCCAATCTCATGGATGACATTTCCTTTCTTTAATGTACTTATCATGCCATCTGGATCTCTGTTTCTGAACTAGGTTGGTCTTCTGGAGGGCTTCTTGACTTATTTCATCAAGCTCATTAAGTTGTCTCATCCTTTGCTTTCGTGCTTCTGATAAGTGAAGATCCAACTGGACTGTTGTTTTATAGGTTTGGATCTAGAAATATATTGGAAGACATGCTTCCCATAAAAATGTTCATAGGGAGTATGTCTTGTAGTACCTCTCCATGTAGTTCTATAAGCCCACAAAGTTTTTGGAAGCTTTTCTACCCAATCCTTCCTATGTAAGTGTACAATCTTGGTAAGGATTGCTTCAATCACCTTATTTGTAGACTCAACTTGTCCATTGGCTTATGGATGGTATGGAGTGGACTTTCGATGTTTGATTTTGTATTGCTCCATAAGCTTCTACACTAATCTGGATGTAAATTGTGTTCCTTGATCTGTTATAATTTCTCTTGGAACACCAAAACGAGTGAAAATATACTCGAAAAGAAATGAAACTAAAACATTTTCAATAACAAAAGGAAGTGTTTTAGCTTCTACCCATTTAGTGACATAATCAGTACATACCAGAATATACCTTTTTTACTTTGAAGGTGGACCGATTGAACCAACAGAATCTAGTGCCCATTTTTCAAATGGTTCAATGAGTACCTGTGGCTGTAATGGAATTTCATTTGAAAGAGTAGGTTTTCCCATTCTCTGACAATTGTCACATCTTTTAACATATTCCTTGATATCCTTGAAAATGGAAGGCCAATATTATCCTAAAAGTAGTACTTTATAATCTATTCTTTTGTCAGAAAAATGTCCTTCACATGGTTCATCATGGTAGTCTTTAAGTATTTCTGGTATTTCATCCTCTCGATCACATCTTCTAATGATGAGGTCTACCCCTGTTTTGTATAATTATTTGTTTATCCATGGGTGAGATGTGCTATTGTGAACTATCCTCCTCTTTTCTCTAGGCGACAAATGAAATGGAATTTTCCTTGTAGCTAAATAGTTAGCAATATCTACATACCAAGGTTATTTAGTAGACATTGCAAAAAGATATTCATCAGGAAATTTATCCTCTACAGGCTGATCATTATTATCATTTTGAATTCTATATAAAAATTCAACAATTGTATTCTGTTTTCCTGGTCTATCTAGAATGGTGATGTTGAATTCTTGTAACAATAAGAGCCATCTAGTTGTTCTTCCGTTAGTGATTGGTTTATTCATTAGGTATCTAATGGCAGAATGGTCTATGTGAATGAAAGTTTCATATCCAGTTATATAATGTCTAGATTTGTTAATGGCATGAACTATGACTAAAAACTTCTTCTCAGTTACAGTATAATTTAGCTCTGTAGGAGTTAAATTTTTACTAGATAATAGATTGCATAAGGAGTAAGGTATTTTTTTCCCTAACACAGCTCCTAAGGCTGTATCTGAAGCATCAATTGATATATGGAAAGGAAATTTCCAATTAGGTCCTTTTAAGATAGGTGCTTCAGAAATTCTCTTTTTCAAAGTTTTGAAGGGAGATTGACAATCGGAATTCCAACTGAATTCACAGTCCTTAGTAAGTAGTTTAAAGAGTGGAGATGTAATTTTTGTGAAATTTTCTATAAATCTTCTATAATATCTAATAAAACAAAGAAAACTCCTAACATCTCGTTGAGAGTTTGGTGCGGATAATTTCGAAATGACCTTGACTTTAGATGAGTCTACCATTATTCCATCTCCTGAAATACGGTGACCTAAAACAGTTCCTTCATTAAAAATCATGAAAAATTTATCATGAATTAACAAAATATTTGTTTCTTTACGTCTTATTAAAACTTTTTCTAAATTTTCAAGTGCTTCATTAAAAGAATCTCCATAAATTGTGAAATCATCCATGCACACTTCCACACAATCATGAATAAGATCAGAGAAAATTCTGAGGAATTCTCTTTGGAATGTTGCCGGAGAATTGCATAATCCAAAGGGAAGTACTTGATAATCATAAGTTCCCCATGGACAGGTAAATGTGGTTTTATATTAATGTTCAGGTGCTACCTGAATCTGGTTATATCCACTAAAACTGTCCAAAAATGAAAAATACTTTTTCCCTGCTAATGTGTCTAAAACTTGATCTATGAATGGAAGTGGAAAGTGGTCTTTTAATATTGCTCTATTCAACTCCCTTTAATCGATGTATAATCTCCATTTTCCATTTTTCTTTGGAAGGATTACTAGGGTTGAGACCCACTGACTGTCTGATATTGGATAGATGAAATTTACATTTAGTAATTTTTGCAATTCCTCCTTAACAATTTATTTTAGATTTGGGTTCATTCTTCGTTGTGGTTGTCTAACTGGTCTTTCACTTTGTTCGATGTAGATATGATGTATGAAAGTTTTAGGATAAATTCCTCTCATATCAATGTATTCCCATGCATAAGTAGAAGAATGTTTCCGTAAGACTTCTACCAGTTGATTCTTTTGTAATTCTTACAAGTTTTCATTAACATTCAAAGTTTTACTTGAAAAAATTTATATTAAATAATTCCCAAATTTGTCCATGGAGAGCAATGATACTTGTCTAGATGAGAGATATTCATTTTGACTACGGTCATAATGTGAGGAAGATTCATTATTTTCCAATAGATTTCAAAATTTGGTCCTTCTCTCTTACTTGTTTAGTAGTGAAAACAAGTTATATATCATCTTCATCATCTTCCTCATTTTCTATTTCTATTGTTGTTCTTGTAGGTGGGTATAATGTAAATTTCTTTGTAGAATTTCCATAAGAGATAAACATGTCACCTGATCTACAACCAATGAAAGCATCAGTTTTAGCTAACAAAGGTATTCCTAGGATTAATGGATATCCTAAATTATTCTTGGGTGTTAATACTATGAAATCAACAGGATATTCCCAGGAATCTAAGGATACACAAACATCTTCCAACACACCATCAAGTTTAACCATGGACCTATCTGATAATTGTAATAGTGTTGGTGTGTATTGAAGGTTAGGAAGCCTAAGTGAATCCATAACTTGTTTACTCATTATGTTTATGTTTTCTCCTAGATCAATAAGTGTGTTTGGTATTTCATTTCCATTGATGTGAATTTTTACAATGGGGCTTCCTAGATTTAGATATTTTTGGATTGTCATTTTCCCCATCATGATGTCTTCAATTTTCCTGACTAATTGAATTCTTTTTACGTTTTTTCTTTTTATTCCTGATCTTTGAGTACTTAATTCCTTAATCATTTTTGCAAATATTGGTATTTACTTTGTGGCTTATAATAAAGGAATTTTGATACAAACATTTCTTAATTCATCCATCATATTATAATCAAGCAATGTGATTTGTTTTTCTAGTCCATCAATTTTCAACCGTTTAGGGAAAGGTGGTCTAATTGATACCGAGGGTTGTTTTATAACATGAGTACTTATTGGAAAATTTTCTATTTTATTATTTCTTTTTGAGGGAGAAAGGTCTCTCCTTCTTCAGATTGATTTTTATGTTTTTGAAGATTTGTTATTTCTTCCTAAATAACAAAAGGGGATTTTCTTTGCAATACTCTTCCAGACCTTAATTGAAAATTATTTAGGTCTAGCAGAGTTATTACATAAGTTTGAGGATTTTTCCCTTCCATGCTGTACATAGGTTGTTGTGACATTCTATTATTAGGATTCGGAAGTGGTTGAGCGGGTAGTTGATTTGGGTTTTGTGCGAATGGTAGGGAGAGCTGTGGATTTTGACTCTGAACTTGGACTTGAGGTAATTTATTAGCTTGAGGAATTTGATTAGATTGGGGTAGGAATTGTGGTGGAAGATAAGATGGTGAATATTGTTGATATTGAGCATAAGCCCCATACGGGTTTTGCCATCCTTGATTCCAAGATTGTGAATGTGGTTGAGCCCAAGGATGCTAAGATGGATTCCAATTATTTTGTGAAGACTGAGAAAATTGTTGTGGTCTGAAGCCTTGTGGTTGATTTGGTTGGGAGTTTTTCCATGGTATCTTGGCTATAAACTAAAGAGGGTCTACCTGTTCCGGTATTCCTTCATCATTAAATACAGTCTTGAGACCTAATAAAGAAGGACACTCCTTAGTATCATGGTTATATGCACATATGACACAAGTTTCTATAGCTTTTGAATCTATGGGACATTCTCTTAGGGCATGCTTCTTTTGACATCTAGCACATAAAATGGATAATACAACATTTTCATATTTTTGCTTAATTTAATATTTTAAGGGTGTCTATTTGTTCACTTAGACTCCCTAAAAAATTTGTCTTGAAACTATCAAGCAAGCTTCCTAATTCTGCCCTACTAATTGTCTGAGCTACAAATTTATTAATTCTTGATAAAAGAGGGTCTCTAGGACTCTTTCCCACTCGTGCTTTACCACTTGAGATATGTACACATAGATCACAAATATCAGCAAATGGTAATTGAGAAATATCTCCTTTCCCTATTAAGTTAAGGAGATCGATCCATCAATCTTTTATAGAATTGTGCACGAGGGCTTTCAGAGTTTCCTCATCCAAATTATCCATCTTTTCTCTTTTAATATTATAGACAAATCTCTTTACTAAAACTTCAATATTTTCATCTTCTTTTGTGTCATTTCGAAGAATTCATCTTTAATTCTACTAGGCATACAATAATCCCTATATCTTCCTAGGAAAGCCTTTTTCATTTGTTCCCTTGTCCTTATATAATTCATTCCTTAACTCGTGAACCATTTTAATGTTGAATCCTTTAAGGTACGAGGGAACAATTTCAGTTTTTGAGCATCATGAAGATAATCATATGATCTGCATAATACTTCAAATTCGAAGAGAAATGTCTCTAGGTCTTCATTTATTTTTCCATGGAAATTAGGAAGAATAGAAGGTGAAATATTTTTCATTGTGAGGGTTGCATCTTCATCAAAAATAGGGAATCCAAAAGGATCTTGATTTCCTATACCTCTACCCCCTCTTCTATTCCTATCTCCACCTCCTCTTTGGGCTCTACCTCCTCTAATCCTATTTTTCTCACCATTGACATTGTACCTCCCCTTCCCCTTCTTCATCCATGACAAATTCCTCATTACTAATGTAAGGTTATTTTGATTCTTCTAGTTCTTCTATCTATGGGTGGCCAAAATAAGTTTCTTGTTCCTCTTATTCACTAAGAATTTCTAATTCTTCTTGTAGAATTTGTTCACCAGTGGAGGATAGAAAAACTATTCCTGGAGTTGGTGATGTAGGATTTTCTTAATTTACAGCATCAGTAGATGAAGTAGGTGAAGTTCTGGATTGGATTTCTGATCTTGAGAGTTTAGGAAGTCTTTGTCGACCTACAAATGGAATTCGAGTTTGAGTAGCTGGTGTGGAATTTCGAAGTCGTGGTGAAGTGAGCGGATTTGTGGGAATTAAGATTCTTCCTCGTACTATAAATATACCTCTAGAGTCTCTATCCCTATGCATATAATGCTTTTCTCTCTTTAATGTTCTTAAATTGTCAGCATAAATTATCAACCAAGGCAGGTATACTGATGAAGCATAAGTGCACTGTATGTGCTAGAAGTTATTTTATGTCATTAAGATATTTATGTTATTGTTAAGGTCTAAATTTAGAATTAATATGGAGATGGTGTTACTATTTATATTAGCGTATTTTGCCTAAAATCTGCTAGCTAGTTATTCTAAAATAAATCTCAATTAAATCAAGTTTTGTGGATGGTTGAAGAGTGATCCTAAACTCTACACTGTTAGACTATTTTTGATTTCATATTGAATTTTATGTTGTAGCCAAAGTAGACTAACTATGAAAGCATGTGCAAAAGATATATATTCTATAGAATTAGAAATGAATTATGCTTGAATTCAGTTGCGAAGAAAAAGGTTGTCACTCTTTAACTATTGCAGCTTCACTCAAACATGAACTAAATTGATAAGATAGAAAACATCCAAAGTGTGAAATGAGATAACTAAATTATACTAGGTAGAAAGAAAATGAAATAACCGAATTATGTTAGGTAGAAAGGAAATGAAATTGCTAATGCAGTTAACAGTTTAATTGCGAATTCCATTAGACTGCATCTTAAAACATAAAATAGAACATCCATAATTTAACTCTAAGAAATAAAAGAAAATCTATTTGCAATGGATCGAAGACCTGAATTGGACATAGGGGCCCTCCATGAGACAGTCAACAATCTTTAATCAACGCAGCATGGAAAGTATGAACCAAAGCCTATTAATCACAAACAATTTTGACATGATGTTCTTCAAAATTTACATACAGTGGTGCACACCAAAACACAGAGTGGTCATTGTTCTTATAACATTTCTTCAAATAATAGCATGAGAGTTTTACACCTACGTATCTTCATTACGATACCTATTAAACCAAACTATATTGCTTAATCATTTATTTTCTATTTGGAAAAGCAAATAGATAATATTTTGTGAAATTCAAACTCTGTTTTGTCATATGATCTTGCAGTTTACTTTGAGGTTGATCGTATCACAGTGTAGTTTTCTTGAAGTATTGTCTCGAGAGAATAGGAAAGAATCCACGAGGGGATCATTCCTCATTGATCCATATCTTCTTTTGCTGAGCTAGTGCACTCGAACCCTGTCAACAATGGAGGTAGTTGTGGATTTGTGGATTAGCTACAGAATTAGGTCAATTCCATAACTAAATGAAAACTTTAATAAAACAATAAGGTATATAGACAAAATATGAAAAAGAGGACATGTAAGTTCTTACCTTAATAAAACCTTATGTTTATTGCATTTATTTAGGTGATAGGAATAGGAAAAAGGAAGAAGTATAGGCAAAAAGGGTGTCAAGGTAAAGCAGTCCTTGGACTCTACAATCATATTGTGACAAATATTGTCTCTTGGTCCAACATTGCATTATGAAAACTATCGTAATCCATGGTCAACCATGTCCAATGTTTTATTGTGGCAAAGATTATCTCAATATGAAAAGCAACCATGGTCAACCATGGCCAACCATTATCCAATGTTGCATTGTGCCAAAGGTTGTCTCAATATGAAAATCAATCATGGTCAACCGTAGTCCAACATTGCATTATGCCAATGATTGTGTCAATATGAAAATCATTCATGGTCAAGCATGGTCAACCATGTTTATTTTCAAGTTTATAATATTTATCTTAGGGTTTATATACCTTTGATTCATAATAGACTTTTCTCAATTGAAATGATAAATTCCCTTGGGTTTATAAATCCCTTGGTGCAATGCCACATTGTGCCAACCATGTTCAACCATGCCCCAACTTTGCATTGTGAGAAAGATTGTCTCAGTATGAAAATTAACCATGGTCAACCATGTTTATTGTAGGGTTTATGGTCACATTTTAACAAATATTGTCTCTTGGTCCAACGTCGCATTGTGACGACCATGGACATCCATGGTCCAATGTCATATTGTGAGAAAGATTGTCTCAATATGAAAATCAAGCATGGTCAACCATGGCTAACCATTGTAAAACATCATGTTGTGACAACCATGGTCATCCATGGCCAACAATGGTTGAACATCGTATTGTGACAAATATTATCTCAACATGAAAATAAACCATGGTAAACCATGGCCAACCATTGTCCAACGTTCCATTGTGACAAAGGTTGTCTCAATATGAAAATCAGTCATGGTCAACCATAGTCCAAATTCGTATTGTGACAAAGATTGCCTCTATATGAAAATCAACCATGATCAACCATGGTCCAACGTTGATGGTCTCGAAATTAAAATCAATCATGGTCAACCATGGTCATATTGTGAAAAATATTGTCTCTTAGTCCAACATCAAATTGTGACAACCATGGTCATCAATAGTCAACCATGGACTAAAGTTTCATTGTGACAAAGATTTTCTCAATATTAAAATCAACCATAGTCAACCATGGCCAACCATTATCAAACATTGCATTGTGACAAATATTATGTCAATACGAAAATCATTTATTGTCAGCCATGGTCAACCATGCTTATTTTAAGGTTTCTAATATTTATCTTAGGGTTTATACACCTTGGGATTTTAATATTTATCCCTTGGGTTTTTAATAATAATTTCTAGGGTCTATAATATTTATCTTAGGGTTTATATACCTTCGGTTTATAATACCTTAAGGTTTTAGAATTAATCCCTTGGGTTTATCAATCCCTTGGTTGAACGTCACATTGTGACAACTATGGTCATCCATGGTTAACCATGGTCCAACGCTGCATTGTGAGCAATATTGCCTCAATATGAAAATCAAGCATGGTCAACCATGTTTATTGTAGGGTTTATGGTCACATTGTAACAAATATTGTCTCTTGGTCCAACTCTGCATTGTGACAACCACAGTCATCCATGGTCAACCATTGTCCAACCTCATATTGTGACAAAGATCGTTTCAATATGAAAATAAACTAGGGTCAGCCTAGCCAACCATTGTCCAACATCGCATCTTGCTAAAGGTTGTGTCAATATGAAAATCAATCATGGTCAACCATAGTCTGACGTTGCATTGGGACAAAGATTGTGTCCATATGAAAATCATCCATGGTCAACTATGGTAAACCATGTTTATCTTGAGGTTTATAATATTTATCTTATGGTTTATACACCTTAGGTTTATAATAGACGTTTCTCAATAAAAATGTTCATATCCATTGGGTATATCAATCCCCTGGTCCAATGTCATATTGCGAAAACTATGGTCATCCATGCTCCAATGTCGCATTATGAGAAAGATTGTCTCAATATGAAAATCAACCATGGTCAACCGTGTTTATTGTATGGTTTATGGTCACATTGTAACAAAGATTGTGTCTTGGTCCAACGTCACATTGTGACAACCATCGTCATCCATGGTCAACCATGGTCCAACATTGTATTGTGACAAAGATTCTCTAAATATGAAAATCAACCATGGCCAACCATTGTCCAATGTCGCATTGTGCCAAAGGTTGTCTCAATGTGAAAATCAATCATGGTCAACCATAGTCCAACATCGCATTGTGACAAAGATTGTATCAATATGAAAATCAATCATGGTCAACCATAGTCCAACGTTGTATTGTGACAAAGATTGTCTCAATATGAAAATAAATCATGGTCAATGATGGTCTAATGTCGCATTGTGACAGAGATTGTCTCAATATGAAAATCAATCATGATCAAGCATGGTCCAACATCGCATTGTGACAAATATTGTCTCAACATTACAATCAATCATGGTCAACCATGGTTGATAACCATGGTCACATTGTAACACAGATTGTCTCTTGGTCCAATGTCACATTATAACAACCATGGTCATCTATGGTCGACCATGGCCTAATGTTGCATTGTGACAAATATTCTCTCAATATGAAAATCGACCACGATCAACCATGCCGAACCATTGCACAATGTCGCATTGTGACAAAGATTGTTTCAATATCAAAATCATTTGTGGTCAACCATGGTCAACCATGTTTGTCTTAGGGTTTCTAATATTTATCTTAGGGTTTATATACCTTGGGTTTATAATATTTATCCCTTGGGTTTAATATTATTCCCTTGAGTTTTTAATATTAATCTCTCGTGTTTATTGTTCGCTTGGGTTTATAATATTTATCTTAGGGTTTATATACCTTGGGTTTATAATATTAATCCCTTGGGTTTAATATTATTCCCTTGGGTTTATAATACCTTAGTGTTTTAGAATTAATCTCTTGCATTTATATTATCAATCTCTTTGGTTTATCAATCGAAGCATTCATATCCCTTGGGTTTATCAATCCCTTGGTACAACATCACATTATGACAACTATGGCCATCCATGCTCAACCATGGTCTAATTTTGCATTGTGAGAAAGATTGTCTCAATATGAAATCAACCGTGGTAAACCATGTTTATTATAAAGTTTATAATATTCATTATTTATTATTAATATTTTTAGTAACAATATTATTGCTAGCATTATTATTTAACTAATAATAATAATTAAATAATAATGCTAACAATAATATTGCTTGTATTATTTAATTATTTAATATTTTAAATCATTTAATTTAATTGTTAATTAATTATTAATAATTATATATTAATAACTCATTATTATTAATAATTATTTAATTATTACTACTAATTAATTAATTATTTATTGTAAATGAGAGAGTCTTTGGGATTAATCACATTATTAGGATTTGGTCAAAGTTTAGAACCAAATAATGTGGTTCATCCTCAGGACAAAGGTGAAAAAATCCATAGATCGTAATGAATAAATAGCAAGGATGCATTAGAGTCCAGAATTAGCCATTAAAAAATAACCATTAGAAATTAGTTATTTAAGTAATAAATTCACACACACACATAAATGAATTAAAGACTAGTTGTTGTAAATTAGTTGACAATTGTTTAAATATATATATATATATATATATATATATATATAATAACTAAATAAGAAATTATTTATTAATAATAATAAATTATTATATATGATTTTTTTTTTCTAAGGTTAATCTATTAATATGATACAAAAAGGGTAGTTACAGTGAATCTTGGCCACAAAGGAACCCGGCCTCAATCAGCACACATCCATGATAGTTGTCTATGACTGCCCCAACAGAGGGGAAACCAGTCCAAAGATATGTCCAAAATATATCCAAAAATTAACCCACACAGGGGTGGCAAATTTAAACAGATCATTACCAAGACCAACAGTTTATCCTGACTAGACCAGTAGACCAACAGTTTATCCTGAGGACACATAGGACTGTAGAAAACTAAACCAAGAGCAAGACAGAAATCCACCTGGCAGGCATGACACATGGCGCTTAGTCTTCCAGAGCGGGCTCCTCCACAATTAGACACGCCCAGTCATCCGAGTTGTCCGACTCGCCACGTCCCAGTGCCTGATGGCCTTCCTCCATGTAGCAAGCCTCAACATGCGGGACTGACGTGTCACCCAAACGGCTGTTCGAGGCTTGAGTGTAACTATGAACGCCCATCTCAACATGCTGACTGCCAGCAATGGCTTTACCATGCCTTCTATTCCGACCTTCATTAGCTTCCTGCTCGTCATTGTTGCCCCTATTCCTGTTGCTCGGTACAGCTCTTTTCGCCACCTCCGTAGAATTATCCAGGGGAGCATGCTGCTCGGTCTATTCTGTAATGGTGATTGAGACTATAGCTACTATAACTAGGCAGTTCAAAGAGCTGCGAAACCAAAACTAGGTGGTGTGAGGAGAAGGGTGTGGAGGCAGGGGAAAGGTAGCAGAGCGAACAACAGCAGCTTCACAGCTTGAGCTAAGGAGGCCTGCTCTACCTCTGCCACTTCTTGTATCTAGGTACCAGCCTTCAAAACTGTGGTGGTGGGGATTTTTTCCAGAGGAGGCAAGCAAAGCAGAGTCAGAGCTAGGAAAAGCTGGGGAACGAGAACTTCCACTATGCGAGCCACCACATCAACTGTGCATATGATGGCAGACCATGCTGGCTATGGGAACAGGGAGAAAGTCCGCAGGAACATAAGAGGAATTGACGGGAGAGCTAAGCAACAAAATTACAGAGGGCTGGAGGTTGTGAGCTGAATTGCATAAGTTGGTATGGGAATGGTGGAAGCCATTACCTGAATCAATGCAGCGCACAAGCCAACATCTGCGGCTAGTGCTGGTGCGTTCCGTCGGCTCTCCCCGTTGCAGAGGGCATGCACAGTGAATCAGGGGTAGAATAATAGGAAATTTCTCTGGCTCCATGATTAAGTGGGTAATGGATCTGCTTCGACTAGTGCATGCATTAAATGGCTCCTGTGAGGTGCCATGAATGCCATTCATGGTGGCATTGGAAAGGTTGCAGAGGGCCAAGTGGCCGCCCCGCCCTCTGCCGCTCCGTCTAATCAACTTAACTTCCATAGTTAACACCTGCATCGAGGATATTATATATGAATTATTGATTTTAATAACTAGTTTCTTTTTATAAAATGACCAGAGTCAAATCAAAAACATATAATAATACAAACATATTAAGATCAAACAAACTAACCCTATTTATATTTCGTAATAAATAAATAAATCAATAAATAGAATAATAAAAATAGAATTATTTACTAATAATATTAAATTATTAAATGTGAATTATTGATTACAATAACCATTTTTATTTATAAAATGACCATAGTCAAATCAAAAACACATTAATAATAAAGCTAACCCTATTTCTATTTCATAAATAAATAAATAAATACTTAAATAGAATAAAAATATAATATTTACTAATAGATTATTATGAAATTATTGATTATCTAAAACAAAAGGGGGGAAATCAAGATGGAAGAGATGGAATCCAACTGTTACTCAATTTCCACCCATCATCTCTATTGAGATTGATAGCATGTTTCTCAATCTCAATAGACTCTCTTAACTTCCTATGGTGGAAATGATCAACCCTGGCAATGACCTTCACATCCTTAATGCAAGCATGGTGCTTATATTTCTCTACATGCTCTGCAAGAGCTGATGATTGAGATCGCTTGTGCCTAATGTATGCATCATGATCTTGGATTCTCTGTTTAATAGAGCGGACGGTCTCCCTAATGTAGGGAACCCCACAAGAACATGGGATCGAGTAGACTCCTTTCATGTCCTTGGGGTCAATACGGTCATTAATAGATCTAAGAGAATTTATAATGGTTTCAATTGGTTTGAAAGTAGGGGAGGCATTATTCTTCTTCATGATATGTGCAAACCTATCAGTGCTACCCTGGATAAATGGGAGTTGTACCTTGGAGATTGGGCCATCACTAGGAGGCTTAACCCTCGACTCTTTATGGGCTCTTTAGAAGGCATTGAGACCATGAGATCTATTGTAGCCATTCTTTTCAAAAACTTTAAGAAGATGAGATTTTTCCTCTTCTAGGTACATCTCATATGAAATTCTTAATGCAATGGTGGCTAGAGTACTAAGAACCCTAAACATTTGAGCCGAAAAATTATGAGAATTGGAATGAAGATATTATTTTGTGTGATTTTTCTTGCAAAAGACTTGGTGAAAAACAAAACCATCATTCATTCTATAGAGAAGGATGTGTAAGAAATGAGGACACCCATTCTTCTCAACCTCCATTATGAATATTATGGAGTCTGACTGAGAATTAAGATGGTTTAGAAAAAATCCAATTTTTCGTGACCATGATGCCAAATAACACAAGTATCATCAACAAAACTCTTCCATTTCCTAGGGAAAAATTGAGCCAAGGCTAAGGGCTTAGTCTCAAAATACTCCACAAATAAGTTAGCAACTATATGTGAAGAAGAGAACCCATCGCTACCCCACAGGTTTGTTCAAAGAACTCACCTTGGAAACTGCAAAAAGTTGAGGAGAGGCAGAGACCAACTAATTTGGTATTGTCATTATCAGTGAACCGATTAATGACATCAGTGGCCTCTTGAATAGGAATTTTGGTATAAAGGGAAACAACATCAAAAATCACTAAAAAATCCCCTGGATCCAATCTAATATCCCTCCATTATTTAACAAAGGAAGCACAGTCCTTAATAGGGGAATCAGTGTGACCAAAAATATGTTTGAGCCTTTGAGCTAAGAATTTAGTGAGAAGATACGAAAGCCCGCCTATTGTGTTAAAAATGGATCTGAGGAGGACCCCAAACTTATGAATCTTGGGAACGCCATAAATACTGGGGGTAAGTGGATTTCTTCCAGTAAGCTTTTTACAAAGAGGTTTAAGGGAATTAATCTAATTAATGGTGGTCATTATTTCTTTATTAACTTTTTTAATCAGATTCTTATGAAGCTTGATGTAACTACGACTATTATAAATATGGTCTAACATTTTGTTAACATAGTATAATTTATCAAGAATGATGATAGAACTGCCTTTGTCAGCCTTAAGGATGACAATGTCGGGGTCATCCTTTAATGCTTGAAGGGCAAGAAATTCATCTTTTCTAATGTTTCTTTTGGGAGGCTTAGCCTTCATGAGAACAATGGCACAGTCTTACCTAATAACTTCCTTAACAATATCAGGAAGGTCTCTAATACCAAATTCAATGTTATAGATGATGTCATTAATGAGAATCTTATTAGGGCAAGGGAAAAATTAAGCTCTCTATTCAAGATGTTAAAAACCGAAGGACTAAATCTTTTAATAGATATATTAATAACATTCCTAATAAGAGGAGAAATATTATTATTATTATTAAACATGTTATTATTAAAAAAATTAATATTATTATTTTTCTATTCAAATAATTGAGGGTCCTACCATCTAAATATTTAAAAACCAACTTATTATTAGTTAAAATTTTATGTGTATGATCTTGTACTCAGTTTTTAGAAGACTTAAGATTATTATTATTGAGCTTTAAGTTAATAAATGAAGGGTGGGTAGATGAAATCGAACATCAGGGATAGGGAAGGTCGTGAACAATGATCGATGAAGGTAAGCAGGAGGAAGGGTCATCGCAGAGAGAGGTATTTAAATGGACAATTGCCAAGAGAGTTTGAAACTGGACATCAGGGAGAAGGATTGTCAGGAAGGTTAAGAGAGCAAGGCGAACAAGAGGGAGGGTCATCGTAGGCAATGGAAGTCAAAGTGAAGTCGTCGCTGCAATGGGAACCAGATGACAAATAAAATGGACAACGACAAGTTTCATAAGGAGACAGGAGGAGAGGATACCGATTACGCAGAGAGAATTCTAGAACACAGGGATGAAGTTTCAATGGAACTACCCGGCTCAGTAATGAAAACACGTGCGGGATGGGAACAAAGATAAGGGTGGGCAACTGGCTGGGAGACATAATTAAATACTAATTATTATTTATTAGTTTTAAATTATTTATTATTTATTATTTAAATTATTCTTATTATTATTATTTAATTATTAATTATAATAATAAATTATTAATTATAATAAAAAGTATATTTTTATTGTAATATTGTTTTTTTATTATATATTTATCAATGGTTTGTGTGGTAGATACAAATGAAGCCTTTAACATATATTAACCACATTTAATTAACTAAATCTGGTTGTGCTAGTTTAGTAATGACATATGGTGATAAGAAAATCATATCATGGATGTTTGATGAATTTTTCTTTCATCATATTTTGATGAAAAATTTAATGTTTCAACCATATTGAGATATTTGATGATTAGAGAACCCTTCTATGCTATATTTTAAATTATGGTAGAAGGTGAAAAGGAGTTACAGTGTGGCCATCATTTTCTTGTCGAAAATGATGGTCCTTGGATATCAACTATGTATGTTATATATACCATTTGTAGCATCCAATCAATCACACGACCATTGATGATGAACCATTTATAGATTATCATTATTTAAATGGCAGATTTTTAAAATATGTTTAAATTTAAAGAATAGAAATGAGATTAAATCAACTTAGATCTCTCTCAAATTGGATCTATCATGAGTTGAGAGATATCAAATACCTCGAAGTGAACCTTCTAAACATAGATCCATCTTAAGCATGGATCTAACATAATGATCTAATATAATAATCGGGTGAATCAATCTCAATCTTAATAAACAATAATAAATTCACCATCCTTATACAAAAATACTTTATTTTATTTAATGAAAATCCAATTTGTATTGTATTATACAAAATGATATTATTTTAAGTTTTCAAAAGGCAACTAAAAAGACATAAATATATAAAACACTTAAAATAGTATATTCTTAGATGAACCATTAAAAAAAAGGCAAATGCATAAGACATTTACACTCGGATAGATATAAGAACCACATAATAATTAACACGAACCAATTCATTATCTCAATTAAAATAATATTTATTTCCTCATTTCACATTTTAAACAAAGCTAGATCTGTTGAGATATTAATCTAACTGTATACAAGGTGTCATAGTCAGTTTGTGAATCTCTTGAGTTTAGTTGAGTTTTAATTCAATCTCACTGAAGTCATTTATTATTGATGTCTCCAATGTAATTCTATTTAACTAGTTTTGAATATTGAGAAGAGTAGTTTGCTCCATTCTAGTTTCGATTTCATTCTCTGTTTATTTCCACTTCTACATTATTTTTCATGGTATGAGAGGATTATCCTTCATTGTTAGAGAGATGGAAACTGCCTCTTTTTTTATCTGATTGTTTCTTTGTGCATTCATGTCATAACGTCCAAATTTCTTGCAGTACTAAAATTGTACATTATATTTGCTCCATGTTTTGCTTCGTTGTGTTTGGTTTTGTCATGTTATTCAACTGCTCTGTTGCATAATTTTGTTTCGATCTTCCTCTGACTCGGCCTCTGCCTGGCTTGCTACTGCCTCTATATCCTCCTCCTCTGCCAAGAGAGAGTTGTTCTTTGAAAGCTTGTTTGATGAAATCTTCTATCAGGTTAAGTATTTTTTCATGAGCTAGAAGTGATCTAGCGAGTTGTTCTACTAAGAAAGTTGAAAAATATTTGGATTCTAGAATAGTTGTTACAACCATGCCATATTTCTTGGGTAGGCTTAGATGGAATTTTTCAACAATCTTCAGATCTATCATGGTTTCACCAATGAATTTGATCTAATTTACTATGCCCATGACTCTAGCCATAAATTGATCCACATTCTTTGTGTCAGTCATCTTCAAGGTTTTGAACTAAGCTCTCAATGTCTTCAATTTAACATCCTTGCCTATATCGTTACCTTGATACACAACTTTCATAATATCCCAAGTTTCTTTTGTTTTAAAACATCATAAGAAAGCCTCGTTTCTCTTTGAAAATTAGATTGACCTTTCCAACTTCAACAAAGAAATAATAAAGCATGAATAACGAAGTCCTTTCAACTTTGAATTTGACTTTTCAAAGGAAAGGAAATGGATCGTTTGTCTCGTACCTTTGTATTAATTGACTATAATGCACTATGTGTTGTTAGGAGGGTGCGTGAGATCAAAATTCATATAAGTGATGATGAGTAATGTGAGCTCTTAGAGTCCATTCAAGTCATAGTAGCACTTTTTGGACTAACGTGACTCTAACGACTTATATGTTGCATTGGTAACGTTGTATACCAAAGCTGATGAAGGTAAAATTCTCATTGTATGCCTTTATGTTGATGATCTTCTTTATACAGAAAATAATGATGTTAGAAGACTTCAAAACATCAACACAAACATAGTTTGATATGACTGATCTAGGGATCATGAAATACTTCTTAGGAATTGAAATTCAACAATTTGCTAATGGCATTTCTGCTGGTCAAAAAAAATATGTCATTGACATCTTCCAAAAGCTCAGAATGACCAATTGAAAACAAACCGATACACCAATTGCTCAAGGCACTAAGCTAAACATACAAGACGTAGCACCACCAGTTGATTCCCCATTGTATAAAAGTCTAGTGGGTAATCTATTATATCTCACTATACCTAGACCTAATATCGTGTTTGCAACTTGTTTTGTCTCCAAATTTATGAAATCACCCAATATTTCTCAGTGTAAGGTTGCAAAAATGATCTTAATATATATTGAATGTACCCTAGACTATGGTTTTCTCTAAACAAATTCTGAACATAACTCACTTTGAGGTTATACAGTCAACGGTTATGCAGGCAGTTTAGATGATCATAAAATCATCTCTGAGTATGTTTTTCATCTTGGAACCAATCTCATTTCATGGGAATCAAGGAAACAACCAATTGTTTCAATATCTTCAGCAGAGGAAAAATATGTAGCTTCCACTTCAGCAACTTGTCAATCAATGTAGCTCATAAGACTATTAGAAGATCTTTCAAATGTTCAGAAGGAGCCAACTCTGATTTACTGTGATAACAGTTCTCCAATTTCCTTATAAAAAAATTATGTCTTTCACAAAAAAGCAAACACATTAACACATGTTTTCATCTCATCTGTGAGCTTTGCAATGATGGAGACATATTATTTGCCTTTTGTGGTTCTAGAGATCAACTTGCATATATTTTCACAAAAGATTTGGGAAGAAACATATTTGAATTTCAAAGAGATAATTTGCATTGTAAGTGCCACTACTTGTAACATTTGAGATCATGAGGGGGTGTTGAGATATTAGTGTCACTATTTTCTAGGTGCCATGATATTTAATTCCATTGTCTATTAGGTGTCATAATCAGTTTTGATTATCTTGAGTTTATTTGAGTTCTAGTTCAATCTCACTGTATTCATTTAGTATTGACGTCTCCAATGTAATTCTGTTTAACTGATTTTAAATATTGAGAAGAGTTGCTCGCTCCATTCTAGTTTTCGAGTTCATTCTTTGCCTATTTCCACCTTTACAATCTTTTACAATATCTGTGCACGATCTAACATGAGCCGAGAGGGATCAAAGATCTTTATGTGCAAACGTTTTTTACAGTGCAAAAAAAAAAGTTTAATTTTTAGTTGTTTAAATTGTATTTTTGAATGATATTGAGATTACATAACTTAAGCTTGTATGTCCAAAAAATATTTGTTGGATTTTGACAAAAAAAAACATGTACCTAAAAAAGGATTATTATATACAACATCAAAATATTTTCTTTTAACATTTTTTTGCTCTATATAGATATATATGAAGTTTCAAATAACATGGGCAAGTACTATGGGTTGCCCAAACATCTAACTCAAAAACCGCCAATGACAAATGTATATATATATATATATGTATGTATGTATGTATGTATGTATGTATGTATATATATATATATCTATATATATATATATATATATATATATATATATATATATATATATGAATGTTGTATGTAATAAATATCCAATGTGAGTAATGTTTCTTATAGCCGACATTACTTTTTCATGTAGAGAATATTTTATTTTTATTTTAGGAGGGATGTGTGTCAACCCCAAATTGAGCACGGACATACTTACACATCGTGTTCACACTGGGTTGCAGAAAATTCCATCCTAACCATAGATCTACCAAGAGATAAGAATGATCAAATCTCTTTATATGCAAATCGATGTAGAAAGATCCATCTTAACCACAAATCTACTAAAAGCCGAGAATGATCAAATCTCATTATATGCAAATTGATGTAGAACGATCCATCGTGACCACGAACCTACGAAGAGTCAAGAAGGATCAAATCTCATTATATGCAAATCTATTTTTAGAATGCAAAACTTGAAAAATAATTACACCTGAGGAGATTTAATCCCTTTTAGTGCTTGATAAATCAATGATTAAGGTAGATCTATAGTAGTTCTTTTTGTCTATCTCTATAAACCATGTGAAATTTTTAATTGTTTAAATTGTACTTTTGAATAATTTATTATTATTTTATATTAAAAATTGAATGAGTTACACATTTTCCTCTTACTAAATTATTTTACCTTTAATTACTTTTTCTTGGGGCATTGAAATATTTTACTAAGCTAAACATTAACACACATATATACACATATCATATATCTATATATATATATATATATATATATATATATATTATTTGTTTAATGTTATAAAAAATTATATTATTCAACTTAAATATCCAAATATGAAGTAATGCCAATGTGATTAATGTCTTATTATGTTTTTAATTAAAGCCAACCAAATATGTATAATCATTTATCTTTTTATTATAAATAATAATGATTTTTCTTCTAAAGTAATTTTTAAAAGACATATGTCAAAATCAAATTGAGCAAACACAAAATTACATATCCCCTCAGCCTAAATTGTAAAATAAATCACTTGACTCAATAATTAAATTATTAACAATACAATATTCTTACACTATTTTTATTTTTATTATAATTTTAAAATTTAAAAAATAAAACTGAGATCAAATAATTCACTTCTTTTATTTATTAAATTTCACTCCAAATTATAAAATAATACTTCTAAAATCTAATAAAATACGTTGACTATATAATAATAATAATATCCATTTTTAAAGTCACAACCAAGCCAGACAATAAATTTTATTGGAATATCATATTTCCATTACAATTTTAAAAAAATATTTAAAATTTTAAAAAACACTTCTAAAATCTAATAGAATACATTAACTACATAAACATAAATTTCATTGTAATATAATATTTCCATTATAATTTTTAAAAATATTTTAAAATTTTTTAAAACATAAGCAAAATCCATGGTTTAATCTAACTCTAGACCATCCAATTTCAAAATATTCCGAAAATCAAATCTCACCCCTGTACACCAAATTTCAAAATATTTGAAAATAGATAAGGATGCCCACAGATTTCTAGACAAGGATACCCGCAGATTTCTGGTAATTCCAAAACTGCGGACGTCATCAAACACGTATGTAGGTTTTATATATTCAAATGATTATCTTAGAATCGTTTGTCCATCACTTCAGCAATAAAATATGATGTACCAGCTGTTTCACCAGGCTGGGAACCGAAAGCCATCTCTGCCGGAATCTCTTACGTACGGTAACAATGTTGGCTGTATTATTATTATACCTACAAAAAGGCAGATATATTGTAATAGAACATTTTGATTTTTAAACTATTAATTCTTTATTAAATTATATTTACAAAGTACGTCCAGAAAATCCTTTTTAATTATTCTTAAAAACATGATGTATTAATGTATTATATGCTGACTTTATATGTTATTCTTATCAGTGTAAAAATCAATCCCATCGATGGACGGTCAATTGATGACTTGAAGTTGATGTGTTAATCTATGATATGCTGACTTTATATGTTATTCTTATCCGTGTAAATATCAATTCCATAGAGACTTGAAGTTGAAGTTTATATGGATTGTGTGTTGGTTAATTTCATTATATTTGATTAGGTAGGATTATAATAATTGATCTGTTGGTTGATTATTATTGGTTTAATATTAAATCATTCAAATTATAATATCGAAATATTTATTTTTCAATATTATTAATTTATTTTTTAAATATTTAATAACATTATAATTTTGAAAATCTTATTATAGACTTTGTGCCATATAAATAACTAATCTCGATTTTTTTATTAATTCTAGCTACTAAGTGATATCGAGGGTTGTTATCATTCATTAAGTGTTTTTAGAATTAAATAATTGAGTTATCAATATCAAAGTTACATAAGAATTTTATAGTTTATATTTAGGATGTGTATCAATTATAGTGTTTAAGTGGTATTGAGTTTGGTTATGCTTAATTGATTTATGGTTTCTTTTTTTTAAATTGAATAATTGAGATATGAATATTAAAATTATATTTTGTAGTATTTTATATTATTGTTATTTTGTTGTATTTGTTATTGATAGAAAAAACTATGTAGTTTGCTAAAAAGGTTTTAAGTAGTTTCTATATGAAGATTTTAGGGTGAAATGGTTTATTATTTCTTTACTGGATCACACTAAATTTCATGTAGAAGGTAATTTATCATGCACCTCTAGTTCTTACATTCACTTTAATTTGAATTTTGATCCATGTAAATTATCTTTGTCTTTTGGGACTTTCCCATCCATGTCCTTTTTATTTCTTTATTTGTGTGAGTTTATTTGTTTACAATATTTGTTTGTCTATCTCACTAGGTTTAAACTAGCTATCACTCTTCTTTGGTTTGTTGGTAAGTCTATCTTCGCTTCTTTGGGTGGTCGACGAGTCTATCATCTATCTTTTGTTAGGAAATGAACCATTATAAATTCTATGCTTGTTCATTGTCCTTGTTGGGTTTTAGGCCATGTTCATTATACAATGAGGTTGAGTCATTTTGTTCAATGGGAATTTTACTAGTTTTGGTTCATTTTGGTGTTCAATGGATGGAGATGTTATTTGTGCTTCATACAAGTGGATTCCCACAACCAATCCAAATTCATGGTTTCAAATGATTATGAAAATGTCTCCCTATTGATGATCTCTTGAATATATGTATAAATCAATTCAAATAGGCTCAAATAGACACCATGTGCAAATGTTATGGCCTTTAAAAGTTGAAGGAAAAATAGGGAAAGGGATTGAAATATGAAACACCCAAAGGTTGACACATTGCACTCTCTAAGTTGACAAGTGGCATGGGAATAATATGGTACATGGCATGGAAATAGGCTATCACATGGCATAACAAGACATTGACATATAGATCAATAAAATTTTAACACATGGTACAATTGGACCAATTAAAGCTTGCCACATGACTTTTTAAAATAACTACATAACACTTATCTCTTGGATAGTAAAATTGATTAACAAATTTAATTATTTATGTTAACCTAATTACATAGCAATTAAATTATATAATCTCAAAACATTTGATATAAATCCCAACAATATTATAACAACAAGAACTGAACATATAGCCAAGTGATATATAACCAAAATACTTACCCCTACACCCAGATGTAAACATGTGAAACTTATTTTTGGAAAATAACCCAACAAAATCATGTAAGGGCAAGAGAAAAACATGTGAACATGTGATATATAACTAAAATACTTACCACTACACCGATATGTCAACATCTGAAACTTTAGTTTCGGAAAATAATCCGACAAAATCGTGTAAGGGCAAGAGTTAAACACACAATGTTTCCTACATAAACCATCCACTTTACCATTCCATAATTTGCATTGGTGATAAATGTTTCCTAGAATTATCTATAATCTTAATTTTGCAATAGTTTTTTCAAGAAAAGAAGGCCGTATAACTTAATTTTGCAATAGTTTTTTCAAAAAAAGAAAGCCGTATAACATTTTTATTTGTGGGAAGAAATTATAGGAAGTTTCCAAGATTGATTTTATCTTCTTGGAAGAATTATAAAGATGAAGTTTTGTAGGTTGAGGATCATTTGTGAAGTAAGAAGTAAAATTTGATGTATTCTTATTATTCTAATGGATTGGTTTCACATTTGAAGTGGACCTGGATATGTTGTTCATTAAGGTTGAACTCTATTTTCAAGTGGATGTTATTTTTCTTTTTATTAGGTATAGTATTACTATATTTTAATTTTTTATTAAATTATATTAATTTTACTCAGTTAAAAAATAAGGAAATTTATGTTTAGCATATAAAGATAATATTAATTTGAGATCAATTTTGGTATTAAAATACGTTTGATGGAATATTTGAATTTTTTTGAATGTTAATAAGGTTTAAGGTCGTGGAGAATGATCGCTTGAATTGTTTAATCTTGAAATTGATATAAGATTAGACTTTTCATAATGAGTAATTGAATTGGAAAGGGAAGCAAGTTTTACTGAGTGTAACCAGGCATTTTGGAAATATTTACCTAAAATAAAATCCATGATAGAAGAGTTGTACAAAGAGTAGAGAAAAAAAAGTAAAAGGCCTGTGACAAGTTAATGATGAATGAGTTCATGGTGACCCTCTTTCAATTTCTCTTCCTCCTCTTCCTTATTCTTCTCCACCTCCATTTGCATCTCAAAAAGGGAAATGAGGGAAGTATTATTCTAAATTACCTTTGTTAAAATTAGATGTGATATTTAATTTTCCCATTTATAACAGAAAATTGATATAAAGAAACTACTTAATGGGATCAAGCAAATTGAATTCTATTGTAGGGTTCAAAGAATTATGACGAAGTAGCTAAGGTTCAACTAACTATAATCCAACTTGGAGGCACATCATTGATATATTTGGATAGTAAGGTTCAAGAAGATCTTTGTATGAAAGGTAAAATGACATCTTGGTATGACTTCACAACTACAATAAAAAAAAATTCTATCCATAAGATATATGCAACAAGAATGAATGAAATTGTAAAATCTAAGGCAAGGTAGGGAACAAAATGTTCAGTACTAGAGGGTATCAACATTGAGCATTCCTATTTATATGCAAGAAACCCTTTTGAAGTATATTGGCAGGTTGCATAGTCAATTTAAACATACTATTCTTATGTTTAACCCATGGGGGCTTCATTCGGGGAGAAATACTATATGGTGTGCATTCATATTGAGGGATATATATTGAGGAAAAAATAGCATTATGTATAAATCATATAATAGGGGGTAAAATGTTTTTATATTTTGTGTATAAAAAATGGAGCTCAAAGTTAATTAAACAAAAATAAAGGGGCATAAGTTTTTTTTATTGAAAAATGGATACATACAATGTCTAGTGAAAGTAGGTATTTTTTAAATTGGGAAGGTGTATTGGGTTCATATTGGTAGGGGGTTAAATAACGTGATTTTGAGAAGTATTTTCCAATATGTAGTCAAATTAAGGGTATTGCTTAGTATTCCATGAACACATGTGCTATGTCATAGGCTCATTGAGTGAAACCCCTGTGGTTTTACCCAATTAATCTTGATGAAGTTTTTGTCCAATCTACTCACATTGAGTCAACGAGGAGGAGTGCCAATGAGAACTTCTTAAAAAAACTTGTTCAACTAGTTGAAAGCAAGAACAAAGGAAAGGCTAAGATGGAAAGAAAAGTTATAGTGAAGAAAGAAAATGGGAAGACTACATGTTCCAGGATGGGTATTTGAAAATCCTAAGTTATAGGTGTTTAAACAAAAAAATCATATTTTCAATTATGTCTAATTTCATTGATGGATTAGAGTTAAATTTCATATTGTTTGATATTTGTGGGATTGTTTTGAGAAGGCCTTATTTTTATGATAGGAAAACTATCTTCTACAAAGAGGAGAACAAGTATCATTTTATAAAATATGGAATTGCAATCATGATTTTAAAAGCTAAGGATGATGATAAATCTAGTGCTTTCAAAGGATGTGATATATTAAACAGTAATATGAATTAGCTAAGATTGTTTCTAACAATGACCAAGTATCAGGAACCTAAAGGATTGCCTCCCAATATATAGTCACAACATGAGATCCAATTGCAACAAGATGTTCATTTCCTAAAATTGGTGTATATGTGTCTCTAGCGATTGTGAATGAAGAAATAAAGAATTCAGTCCAATAGTTTCTTAAGAAAAGACTAATCTGACAAAGTACTTTTCCATGTGGATCTCCCATTATATCACTACCAGAGAAAGATGGTACATTCAGAATGTGTGTGTATTTTAAGCATTGAACAAGAGCACAGTGAAGAATCATTACCCTCCTCCTAATATTGATGGTTTTTTATATTATTTGAAGAGTACCATCTATTTCACCAACTTAGACTTAAGAAGTGGCTATCACCAAATTAGAATTTCTGAGGTTCTTATTTAGAATTTTTTTTTTAAAACAAAACACGGTCTATTTAAAAGGATAGTCATGCTCTTTTGGCTTTGTAATGCTCCTGATAATTTCATGTGAGTTATGAATGATGTATTTAGACCATTCATAGATGATTGTTTAATAGTATACTTAGATGATACACTTATTTTCTATCAAGACTAGAAATATCATGTAATGCATGTTATTAAAGTCTTATCTGTTTTGAAAAAGGATAAAATGTATCTAAAGATATAAAAAAGTGAGTTTTCGAAAATGTATTTTTTTATTTAGGATATGTCGTAGGGGACAATGAATAAAAAAATTAATCACTCTAAAGTTGAAGCCATCACAAAATGGCCTAAGCTGAATAATGTAATAGAAGTTAGGAGCTTCCAAGGAGCGATTTAGTATTCGAGGAAGTTTATTTCTAACTTTTAATTTATTGGATATCTATTGCATTCTTTGAGAAGTACTAAATAGTTTTCCAAGTGGGAGGAAAACAATATAAAACTACACAGACTTTAAAAGAGAAGATCAGTACAATCCTAGTTATACCATTGTCAGATTTACAAAAATCATTTGAGAATAAAACTTATGCAACTGATTATGCCATAGGAGTAGTGTTAATACAATAAAGGAAAACAATTTGTTACCATTATGATATCTTCACTTGTGCAACTAGGAACTTTCCCACCTATGACAAATAATTGTATAATTTAGTTCAGACTTTGAAGAAGTGTCAACACTATTTAATGGGAATAGAGATAATTGTTCATATGGATCATCAATCTTTGTAGTATCCTCAATCATATTCCAAGCTACAATAGTCGACATTTCTAGTGGATGTGTTTCCTATAACTATTCGATTTTGTGATTAGGTAAACGAAATGTATACAAAGAAAAGTTGTTGATATGTTTTCAAGAGCTTCTACTAGTGCATCCATTAGTTTACAACATAGTTGTTTAACTCATGAAATTTATATTAAACATTATGCTAGAGGTGATGATTTCAAATGTAACATCCCTTGATGCAGTGCCAACTCATTAAATCCTTATGCTGAGACCAAATTCCATGCCAATTACCCTTGGAAACTTGTCAACAAAAACATGCCCCCTTACTTTGGGAACGATGACATGTTGCCATACATGTATAAATTCGTGCTAGTACGTAATGCATATTCATAGGCATATTTTAACATGGATTTTCTTCTTAATTATAGTTCAAAATAAGATTCATAAGGAATTTCATCAGAAAGTAAACATAATAGGTAAATTCTTATCTTTTAATTATATTGTAATGGTCATAGACCTTCAACATTCCACTCAGCCATAGACCATGTTGTACAGGTTCATTCAATAGTGGTTAACACCCAAGATGGAGCTTGACTCAATGGGAATTATCTCACCCACATCCTTGTACATGACCAATAACAACAACCATCCAAGGTACCAAACTAAATACACACCAACCAACAAGCCCACATCCTCTGTCAGCACCTATATTAGCTGGCCAATAATGTGTTATATTCTTGTGACTTCCCGGTATTCCACTACCCTCATGGATATTTCAGGTACCCTTCCAAGTCCCTCACACAACCAAGGTGCTAAAATAGACAACCCACAAGTAGAGGCTCCCATTCCCCATCAGGTGCACCAAAGTGTTTCACATCGTCCTATACACATATAGTCCCTCGAGTTGTGCCACCACCTTCCAAAGAATCTTTCTCAGTTGCATAAGAGTGTCCTAGATCCATACATCTTCTAGGAGTTCCACTTCCCTCACGTGTCTTCTAGACACCCTTACAGGATTTCATTTCCACAATGATCTCCATGCTTTCATGACTATCTACTAGAATCTCTAAACAATAATCATCTTTACAATTCCAGAATCCCCCCTTTCATAGTGCCAAGATACCTATTTTATATGCATGTGTTTCTTATGCCACTTGGCACTTTCCCAAGCCACTTAGTGGAGCTTGGTTATTTCACATGTGCACTTATAATGATTATTTGAATAGTATGTGGCTCTTCTTACTCTTGCATGGAGTCTTATCCCCCCATATGCATTTCATCTTTTTGGTTATATTTTTATTAATATACATGTATTGTCATAAGTACATTACCAAGCTCTCTAGCCTTAAAATATAAAACATGTTCACATGGGCATACCAACCCCAAAATACAAAATACTCCTGCACACAGGAATAATGGCCTCCATAACATGTTTACAGACATGCACCTGAGCACAATGACCCTCTAAAAATGTGTGGATCTAGGTGGATATTGGCGGCCACCTTCCTATTCTACTTTTACCCCCACTACTATTTCTTTCAGTTTCCTTAATTATAGAACAATTTACTATTTTTGTCATTTTTTCTAGTCCTAAACTTCTAGAACCGTTATGAGGCCCTAAACGATGTTTCTTTTGGAAAATTGGCAAACATAAGGCGAAAAGTATGGGATTGCGGTATAAATTTGTTGTCCTCGAATAAATGTTTCTAATGAGGTATCTTATAGATCAAACAAAGATCATATGCAAAAGTTACGACCGTGGGAAGTTAATGTACCAACTACCCTGGAAAGTTAATGTACCAACTAACCCCAATGAGGCCCACAGACTTTTGGGCCTTCATCTACTATGGTTAAGTTTTTGGATGTGTAGGGTTTTCCATTAATTATCAATAATAAAAGGGCCTCCAAGACTCATTGTAACATAGTTCAGAAGGCATGTATCTGCAACATCTCTTCTCATATAAAGATACCATCGCCCAAGCTAGTTTATTTCCATTTTGTATGTAAATAGTTTTAGTATTTTTTATTAACGAATTAAAGTTAATTTTTCATTGTAGTTATGTATTCATGTTTAAATCCTTATTTCATTTCATTCCTACATAAATATGGATCAGTGCTATCAGAGCGGCCTTTGCTTTCTCTGTTTTACTATGCATGTCCCCAATAAGGTCAGGGTATGAGTTAGAACATCAACTTGTTGAACCCTTGCAAGATCGGCCTTACCGACCCCAACAACCTCGCATGGTAGAATTAAAGAAAGAAAAGGGAGTAGAAGATCCCTTCAGAATATTGTTCGAAGAAGCCCGCAAGCTAAAAAGGAATGAGATGATGGATAACTTTCTAGAGATCTTTCAACTGGTATCTATGGGAAAATCATCTTTAATTAGCAGCCACCTTGGAGGCATCGGTCCCTTTAAGGTACAAGTTAACTTTGGAATTCTTGTGTTTGAAGGTGAGATAGATGCAAATGTCATAGATAAATTGTTAAATCTGTTGGAAGGATATTTTTTAGTTCATGATTTTTAAAATAATAAAAATATCACTTTTTCTCTCCTTAAAGTTGCCCCCCATGTTAAGGGCTAGTTGGAAACCTATTGTGAGCAGTGGGATGAGAATGAACCCTTACTATTTTCAGCTGCACCCACTTGGAATTCTTTCTAAGATGCCATCAAGGAAAATATTACCCTATCAAAAGCTATAAATATAAGTACATAAAATTTACGACACTGTGATAGGGAAGGGACCAAGACATGTCAAAGTTCACAAATATTTTTCATACCCTTTGCATGAAATTGGGTATCAAGGATTATGACTGGGATTTGGTACTCAAGTACCACAAATATCTATACAAATACATCCAAGATGATATGGAGTTCTTTTAAATCTCCTTTCTCAGCGCCGGATACCAATAGGCTACCAAGATTGAGCAAAAATTTAAACTAAAGAAGTGAGACTTTGGATATGTGAATGGAAATAAAGGAAAAGGCACCAACAAACCATAGAAAAAGGACAAATCTAAGGTGGGGTGGCCTAGGACAACCCATCGAAGTTGCAAGAAAAGAATAACACCACGAAGATGAATAAGGACATAAGGGAGTGGTGTGAGTTCCACAGGAGCCCCACTCACAACATAAATGAGTTTTGCACCAAGAAGTAACTCATGGCTAAGATGAAGACTTCAAAGGAAGATGCTTGTTCTATTTAAGAGTCAGAAATTGAAAAAGGTAATGAAAAAGGGAAGTAGATTATTGGTGTTGAGCCCAGCGCCACCATTTCAACCTTTAAGGTTGAGAAGATTGTTCCAGAAGATCCACAGGATGGGGAGTGTCTCTTCCACTCATAGATGTGGGTGAAGGCATCTCCATTGTAGCTCATTGTCAATAGTGGGAGCAAAAATAACCTCATCTTAACATAGGTCATTATCAGCATAGATCGTTAAGTGTTTGGACATACCAACCACATCACACCTAGAGCCATACACCATAAGGTGGCTCCAACAAGGATCAAATCTTTACGTCAGCTAGTAGTGTCACCTTACCTACAACATCAAGAATTTCACGGATGAGGTATTGTGTGATTTTTCTCCTCTTGAATTTTGTGATGTGTTATTAGGCCAACCATACTTGTGGAAGCATTAGGTTTTGTATGAGTCCAAGCCTTGCACTGTCATTATTAATTTGGGAAATAATTTATACCGGATATCATAGGCAACCCTATCTTTCACCATCTCTTTGATCTCTGCTAAGAAATGCAGTAAGAGCATCTCCCAGACTACGAATTTTTTTTCTTTCTAATTCACTCTCAAAGTAAGGGGAAGATCATGGTCACATCCATGGCCCCCAAGAATGATTCCCCCACACAACATAAGCAAGTGCATAATGTTATGGAAGAATATAGGGACATCTTCTCCTCACACACAAGGGTACCTTTGGACTATCAGGTCAATTATTTAATCCATTTGAATCATAGAGAACCTCTACCTAATGGGTTGATATACCATCGCTCCATATTGGAAAATCAAGAAATCACTAGATCCAAGAGTTGCTGCAAAAAGGGAAAATGTGACCAAGTTCCTCACCTTGTGGGAGACCAATTGTACTTGTACAAAAGAAGGATGGGACCTAAAGGTTTTTCATTGATTATCAAGAACTAAAAAAAATCACTATCAAGAACACGTGTCCTATCTCATAGATTGATGACCTTCGTGAACAGATCAAGGGGTTCAAGTATTTCAGCAATATCAATTTTAACTTTAGCTAACACTACGTTCCAATAGAACACACAAATGTATGAAAGACTTCCTTCAAATCCAAGGAGGGCCTTTTTGAGTAGTTGGTCATGCCTTTCAGGTTGACGAATTCCCCTACAAGTTTTATACAGTTGATGGATGGCATCTTGCGGCCCTTCACAAAATCGTTCATGGTTTTATATTTGGATGACATCCTAATATTTAACAAGAGTTTGGAAGAGCACTTTCAACACATTCGGCTGGTCCTCCAAACCCTACAACAGCACAAAATATGTGCTAACTTGGAGAAATGCAGCTTTGGCATGTTCGAGGTTCAATATTTAAGTTGCATCATTGATGAACAAGGCATGCATATGGATCGATCTAATATCCAAGTAATTCGTGATTGGCCAGCCCTGACCACTCTAATAGAGCTTTGTAGCTTTTTGGGGCTTGCTAAGTTTTATTAGAGGTTTGTATTGGGATTATTTCATATGACTTGGCCTTTGAATTAGGTCACCATGGGTAGAGAGAAAGAAAATTTTTCTTGGTCTGTATCCCAACAAAAGGTGTTTATTGAGCTAAAGCACTGCCTCTACTTTACACATGTACTCACATTTCCAGACCTACAAAAACCATTTGAAATTGAGACAGATGCCTTCGACTATGTTACTGGTGTAGTCCTCACCTAGAAAGGGCATTCAATGTCCTATCATAAAGAGACACTTTCTGATACAATTTGGAAATACCCCACCTATGATAAAGAGTTGTATTTCATAATACAGATATGTCAGCAATGTAAACACTACAATTTGGGGAAGGAGACGTCATCCACATATATCGCTGAGCTCTTCAATGTATACAGGCACAAGGTAATTTGTTAAACGATTAACATCATAAGTGGTCTATATATCTACAAAAATTCCACTTGAACATTAAATACAACAAGGGAGGCACCAATCATGTTTCAGATTGCCTTAGTCGGTCCCTAGTTGCATCACTAAGTAGTTTTCTATTAGGGGATTTTTGAGGTATAAAATGGGCTTCCTAAGGATATTATAAAATAGTAGTGGAAATAATAAAATAATATTATATTACATCATCAAATTTTAGAGGGAAAAAAGAAAAAACTATTTTTTCAACTCGTATTTTCAACATATATCCCTACAGGTTTACTCAAGTTTCAAATGAAAACACTCATTGGATGAAACATTTTATTGCTCATCTAAGGAGTACCCATGTTGCATACTTTTGATGGACCCTCCTACATAAAAAAATGAAAAATACATGAAAAACGTGATTGTAATCACATTTTCTCATGTATTTCTCATTTTTTTGTGTAGTAGGGTCCGTCGAAAGTATGGAACATGGGTAATCTCTTGATGATGAATTAAATTTTACATCCAATTAGTACTCCTACTTGAAATTTTAGTAAAAACTTAGGGAGAGAAGTTGAAAATACGAGTTGAAAAAAGTATTTTTATTATTTATTATTTTTTAATCTTTTTACTTTTTTACTCAAAAATGGTGAATCATCACCCATGGTCGACATCATCATATTGAAACCAATGGTTGTACATTTTTCTTAGGAGGTCCATTTTAGATCTCAAAATTCTCCTAATGTCAACGCTTGTGGCCACAAGGCCTTTGGATGACCACAGATGTACAAAATGACCCATATTTTGCCACCACATACCAAATGCTAGTGGATGGAAAGAAAGTTCTAGGACACATTATTATGTTACCTAGGCCACCTTTGTGCTCATTCAAGTAAGCATGCCAAGATGATTGGGGAGGTGCACTATAGTCAAGTGGTAGGAAACTTTGGTGTGGAGAAAATTGTTGTTGTACTATAAAATTATTTCTATTGGCAAAAAATCCAACAGGATCTTGGAAAATATATCAGATCTTGCACTACCTATGCCACTTCCATGCCAACCTTTAAGAATCAAGGATTGTAGACCCCTCTTCCTACTCCCAACCAACCTTGGGAATCCATCTCCATCGACTATCTATCAGGCATCCCTTCTACCAAGCTTCATAATGACTGTGTATTTGTGGCCATGGATAGATCTTCTAGGATGGTTATATTGGTGGACTGCAAGAAGATTATCACAGCAAAGGACAATACCAAACTATTATTTGAAAGAGTATGGGCACATTTTAGGATCCTGCAAACCATTATATCATATCAAGATAGCAGGTTCCTGAGCACATTTTGGTCAAGCCTCTCGACATTATTGGACACCAAGCTCACTAAGTTGACCGCATCCCATCCCCATACTGATGGTTAGACATAAGTCATCAATAGGATGATAGTGTGCATACTACGCATGTACAACTCTAAGCATCCACAAACTTGGGACGAGAGCATTCCTTATCTACAACATAGTTATAACAGAGATCTACATAGCTTGACTGGATGTAGTCCATTTCAAGCGGGTCTAGGATTTCAACCATTGTGTCTAATGGATGTTTTCATGCCTCACATAACTACACAGACAGAATACACACATGCGTAATCTAAGCTTGATAAATCAACTAGGTTTATTGAATACATTCAGCACATTATCTGTTATGAAACCAGCTCACAAAAAGATAGAAATGATAGATCAACACCTTAGAAATAAGCCTCTTTGAGGGGGCAACCTCCTTTACATTACACAAATGAAAAATTCTTAGATGATACAAATGGCAAGACCTCCTTTCTATATAGACGAGTTTAAGGGATCATAATATAATCAGAGTCAACATAACAATAATAATGTAAGGGAATAATAATAACAATAGTGGGCTTCTATGGGGCACAATAATAACAATATGGGGACTACATGGGCACAACAATATAATGAGGGAGTTATACTAATAACAATAAGGGGTTACACTAATAGTATAGGACCTAACATGCCCCTCTCCTTCAAAAATTCTTGCCCCATGTCGAATCTGCAGTAGGTAAGTTCTTCCACTTGATGAGATACTCTAAAATTGATCAATTTCATAGTTGTCAGGTTCTTGTTTCTATGACTGCTCCAGGCTCTAATATTATTTTCCCTTCCTCATCAAGTTCTGGCAATATTGTTTGAACTCGGATCTTTTGCAACTTTTGAATGAGTGGTCACACTTCTTCATCCTTCTTCCATTCATCCCTTGCTTCGTTTATCCAATCTGGTTGGATAATAGAGATAGCACGAAAAAATTCTTCCACATCCTCATCCTTCCTTGAGAGTGCATATGCAACAACATTTTGCTTCCCTTTTTGTAGATGATTTCAAAGTCATAACCCAACATATTTTTTACCCATTTTTTATGTTCTTCTAAAGATAATATTTGTTCTAAAATGTATTTACGACTATCATGATCCATTTTTACCTTGAAGCGTCTTCCCGTTAGGTAAGGTCACCATTTCTTAAGTGCATGTAGTATTGCCAACATTTCCTTCTCATAAATAGCTTGCTTGAGATGTAGCCCTAAAATGCCCAATCAACTATGTCAAAACGTCTTTCACTACAATGTCAATTTTCCTGTTGTTTCATTCGATTCTGCACCAAAGTGGCCTTATCCTTTAAAAGTTGGAGAACTTGTTGTTGATGCTCGATGTGATCTTTTACCTTTTGAATCTTTTTCTTCTTTATATGTTCTTCTATATTGAGAGTTTGAGGAGTTGTGATTTCTTCCAATGCATTACAAGATATGATCAGATTCATTTCTTGATGCTCGATGTGATATTTCATTTCTTGAACATTTTTCTTCTTGATATGTCCTTCTATCTTGATAGTTTAAGAAGTGGTAATTCCGGCCAATGCATTACAAGATATGGTTGGATTCATTTCTTCTTTCTCGATGTGATCTTTCACTTCTTCAAACTTTTTCTTCTTGATATGTCCTTCTATCTTGAGAGTTTGAGGAGTGGTAATTCTTGCCAATGATTTACAAGATATGGTCGGATTCATTTCTTATTTCTCTGGGGTTTTTCCTGGTGTATATTCTCATATTTTGATGTTTCTTGATCCTTTTCTTCCTCCTCTTCACAATCAATGTAAAATAATTTCTTCTCAGCACACTTATGACCTTTAATTTATTTGTTATCACAATTGTAACAAAGCCCTTTTTCTCTTTTCTCTTCCAATTGTTGTGGTGTCAACCTTGTAGGTTGTGGAAGGCTAAGAGAAACAACACCTCCATATTTATAGTTGTGAGGGGTAGACTTCCTTGTTTCCATAATTTTTCTTTCCACATTTCTTTCCAACTTGAATTCCCTCTCCAATGAATCAAGTTCCCAAAGACGAACCTCATGTTGAATGTTATCCTTTAAAGTCCTTATGGAGACATCAACCCTCTACTTCTTTGGAATATCATTTTCACTTATATTCAAATTTTGAAAGCCCTCAATGTGCTCTGCCATTGAACAATTTTGTTTTAGATTTATCAATTGGCTAAATAAGGTGTTTCTCTTTGTATCCTCATAATGTGCTATCATTTCCTCCATGAAAATTGACCACGTAACAAGTGGTTTATGAGAACAAAGCCCTTTATACAATAAAAATTGATCTGGTTCAAAATGTTTAGATGCAATACATACCTTTTGTAATAGTGGTACACCATGTAGATCAAAATATTTCTCCATCTTTAGTATACAATTTATCGGATTCTTGTCATCAAACTTCCTCATCTCACTTTTTCTTCATTTTAGGAGCTCGATCTTGAAATGACTGTAACTCTGTAATTTCAGATCTTTAAGCTCTAAAATTATGACCTACAATAGCCCTCTTCATCCTCTTTCCAATGCCACCAGTCTGATCGAAATTTGATTCTCCAAGAAAGAGTTATGCACAATCTCCCAAGATGACCTGATTATATAACTTTTCAAAAGAGCAAAGTTGTATGAAATGTCACGTGTCATAGTTTTGACCTTTGGATCTGAAAAATATACACAGAAAACTACAGTGTGTCCTCTTTCTATAACTTTTTATGAAATTTCATTCTGATGCTCAGCGAAAAAGTTATGATGATTTTCCCAAGGTAACCTATTTAATATGTAATTCGGGAGTTTGCAAAAACCCTAACTTCCTCAGATTATATCTTCGAAAATATAGTGAGACAGGATCTAAAATTCAGAGCTACGGTTCAGACTGATTTCTTCTCAAATTATTATTTTTTTAGCTTCTGAAAATTTGTAGTGAATGAGTTATAGCGCAAATGCTACGATGACCTATTTTAGATGAAATTCTGGAGCTTGCAAAAGCCCTAACTTCCCGAGATCATATATCTGAAAATATACCAAGACAAGATATGAAATTCGGACCCGGCAAGGTTCAGTGAGATTTCTTTTCAAATGGGTTTTTTTTTTTTAGCTTCTGAAATGTCACAGAAAAAAGTTATAGTGAAAATGCCACGATGACCTATTTTGAGCAGCGAAACCCTAGAATCCAAAGCTCTGATACCAAATGTTATGAAACCAGCTCACAAAAAGATAGAAATGATAGATCAACACGTTAGAAATAAGTCTCTTCAAGGGTGCAACCTCCTTTCAATTACACAAATGAACAATTCTTAGATGATACAAATTACAAGAGCTCCTTTCTATATATAGGAGTCTAAGGGGTCAGAATATAATTAGAGCCGACATAAAAATAACAATGTAAGGGCACAATAATAACAATAGTGGGCTTCTATGGGGCACAATAATAACAATATGGGGACTACATGGGCACAACAATATAATAAGGGAGTTATACTAATAACAATAAGGGGTTACACTAATAGTATAGGGACCTAACATTATCTAGTAGGTACATGAAATCTTGGATAAGTCTAATTCTAAGTACAAGTAGCAACATGATCAACAATGATTGCCATATAGGTTTCAGGGGAGTGACAAAGTTCCGTTGCAATTTCAGAAAGAACGCCTTGTTGGAGCTCATTAGAAGCTCCAACCACTATAATACAGGCCTTACACCATCACCAAGGTTGTGGGAGACAATGATTTAAATCTTAGTATTCCCCCATTTCTTGGCTTGCACCTAGTTTTTCATGTGGACTACCTTCGTCCATACTTTCCACCATTGTTGGACAAATCAGACATAGCAGAACAACTAACACCAAAAAGTTTCAACCCATACTGGATGGAACATGCCACAACTGATTCCATAATTGGCACACATGTAGAGAACACTCATGAACATATGATCTAATTGTAACAGGTCATCAAAGTTGACCAACCCCTATACCAATGCAAGTGACTCATTTGGGACCAAGTTTAGCAGAAGTTTCCCCATCTCATGAAGGCACTCAACATAATAGGTACTATTGCTTCCTAATGGGGGAGGACTGATCCAGATGGATATTCGTGGCCACCCACCTATTCCACCTGGACCCACAACATAGTTTCTTTCAGTTTCCTTAATTGTAGTACAATTTACGGCTTTTATAGTTTTTTAGGTCCTAAACTTTTAGAGACATTTTGATGTCCTAAAAGACGTTTTTTTGGAAAACGACCAAACCCATAGCCATTAATAGGGATTTGCACTAAAAAATTGTTATCCTGAGATATATATTTATAACGTGGTATCATACAAATCAAATGAATATTATATGCCAAAGTTATGACCCTAGGATGTTGATGTACCAACTAACGCCAATGGGGCCCACACACGTTTGGTGCTTCATATCCTAGGGTTATGCTTTTTTTATTTTTATCGTTTTCCATTGTTTCTTGGTAATAGAAAGGCCTTAGAGCCTCATTGTAACATAGTTCGAAAGACATTTAGCTGCCACATCTCTTCTTAGAGATAACTACAATTTCTCGGCTAGCTTATTCCCATTCCACATGTAAACAATTTTTTGTATTTTCTATTAATGAATTGAAGTTCCATTTTTTTTGTAGTTGTTTCTTCCTGTTTAAATCTATATTTCATTTCATTCGTACATAAATATGGATCATGTGCTTGGCTCCAAAAGCTATTTAATGTGTCCTGTCTCACCATACTAGTTCTACACAGACATGGAATTTTCATTCCAGGGGTCAAACATGGGTGTTACACTCCCCTCCCTCATATTTAGGATTTTTCTTGGCTCTTATATATACGCACACATATAATAACTTATTGAGAAAGATGAGGGTATTTGTCCATCATCACATCCTTATGCTCCCATGTGGCGTTTTTACAAATGAAATGGATCCATTGTACCTCTACCAAGGTAATGAGTTGATTCCAAAGAACCTTGACATTCTCCCCCAAAACTTGTAGTGGTTGTGCCTAAAGGTCTCCCTTTAGATCTGCTTGAATCATGTTCCAATACCTCGCATGGTTAGCATTAGGAACATACCTTTTAAGAAATGAAACATGAAAAATGAATGTGCATGGATACATGGATGTTTGATTAAAACAAATTGATAAAAGCTATTTATAAAAGAAATTCCATCTATGGAATAAAGGAGTAAAGTCTATGATAATGAAGTTGTGTCACAATACATACTTGTGGGCTTCCTTGTGATAAGCCATGGACATTGTTTGCCTTCACAATGACATATGGTGAGTCAGAGAACATGAACCATTCATTGCTCCTTTGCAATCTTGGTCCATTCTATCCCTCCCACCACAACTCATTTTCAAGGAAAACAATGCCTATGGCTTATCCCAAGGAAGACCACAAGTAAGTATTTTCAAAACCCTTTTTTATCATAGAAAATCCTCCTTTATTCCATGGATGGAAATTATTTTAAAGATACCTTGGAGGAGTGATCACATTGAACCTATACACTTTGCTAATCATGTTTGATATGAATTAGGGGAATTTTGAGGTCTAAACTAGGCCTCCTAAGGAAATTATAAAATAATAGTGGAAATAATAAAATAAGATTAGATTACATCATCAAATTTTAGAGGGAAAAAAATAAAAAACTAAGTTTTTAACTCGTATTTTCAACTTATCTCCCTATGAGTTTACTAAAATTTCGAGCGAAAACACTCGTTGGATGCAAAATTTGATTCCTCATCCAAGGAGTACCCATGTTGCATACTTTCAATGGACCCTACTACATGAAAAATGGTAAACACATAAAAAATGTGATTGCAATCACGTTCTTTCATGTATTTCTCATTTTTCGTGTTGCAGGGTCCATATAAAGTTTGAAGCATGGGTACTCCTTGTATGAGGAATTAAATTTTGCATCCAATTAGTAATCCCGCTCGAAATTTGAGAAAAAACTTAGGGATATAAGTTGAAAATACGAGTTGAAAAAGTAGTTTTATTATTTTATTAATTTTAAATCTTTTTACTTTTTTACCCCAAAAATTGTGAATCATCCCCCATGATTGACATCATCATCTCAAATCTTATTGGTTCTTATAAAGTTTATTTTGGCTGTACATTTTTCTTAGGAGGCCCATTTTAGACCTCAAAACTCCCCTAATGGGTTCTTTCATTCTTATTCTAAAAAAGTGATCAACTTTGACCCTCTTTGTGCCTATCCATTCATGTTATTGATTATGTTCCCTTTTGTACTATAATTGGAGAATTATTGAACCTTTCAATTTTTCTTGTCAAGCCATCTAGAGAATTGATAACTTAAGAATGCTATCAACTAGTGTTTTGGAACATTGAAGGTACAAAACATGAACTTTTATGAAGCTTCCATGGACCAATTTATTCATTTTAAGTTTCAATATATTGTTCATCCCTAATGAACCCAAGGGGATGACATTTTTAGCTATAACACATGGGAAACCTTCAAATTATATTTATATCCTAGGGTTATGCTTTTTTATTTTTATCGTTTTCCATTGTTTCTTGATAATAGAAAGGCCTTCGAGCCTCATTGTAACATAGTTCGAAAGACATTTAGCTGCCACATCTCTTCTTAGAGATAACTACAATTTCTCAGCTAGCTATGGATTTTGACTCTGAACTTGGACTTGAGGTAATTGATTAGCTTGAGGAATTTTATTAGATTGGGGTAGGAATTGTGGTGGAAGATAGGATGGTGAATATTGTTGATATTGAGCATAAGCCCCATAAGGGCTTTGTGATCCTTGATTCCAAGATTGTGAATGTGGTTGAGCCCAAGGATGGTAAGATGGATTCCAATTATTTTGTGAAGACTGAGAAAATTGTTGTGGTCTAAAGCCTTGTGGTTGATTTGGTTGGGAGTTTTTCCATGGTATCTTGGCTATAAAGTAAAGAGGGTATACCTATTCTGGTATTCCTTCATAATTAAATATAGTCTTGAGACCTGATAAAGAAGGACACTCAGTATCATGGTTATCTGCACATATGGCACAAGTTTCTATAGCTTTTGAAACTATGGGACACTCTCTTAGGGAACTTCTTCTGACATGTAGGATAGAAAATGGATAATGCAGCCTTTTTAGATTTTTACTCAATGTGTATTTTAAGCGTGTCTATTTTCTCACTTAGACTCCCTAAAATATTTGTCTTGAAAGTTTCAAGCAAGCTTCCTAATTTTTCCCTATTGACTGTGCGAGCTATAGATTTATTAATTTTTGATAAAAGAGGGTCTCTAGGACTCTTTCCCACTCACGCTTTACCACTTGAGATAAGTACACATAGATCAAAAATATCTTCAAATGGTAACTGAGAAATATCTCCTTTCTTTGTTAAGTTAAGGAGATCAATCCATCCATATTTCATAGCTTTGAGTAGGAGGGATTTTAGAGTTTCCTCATCCAAATTATCCATTTTCTCTCTTTTAATATTATAGATAATTCTCTCTACTAAAACTTCAATATTTTCATCTTCATTTCATGTCATTTCGAAGACTTCATCTTTAATGCTACTAGGCAAACAATAATCTCTATATTTTCCTAAGAAAGCCTCTTTCATTTATGCCCATGTCCTTATAGAATTCATTCCTAAACTCATGAACCATTTTAATGCTAAATCCTTTAAGGTACGAGGGAACAATTTCATTTTTTGAGCATCATGAAGATAATCATATGATCTGCATAATACTTAAACTTCAAAGAGAAATGTCTCTGGGTCTTTATTTCCTTTTCCATGGAAATTAGGAAGAATAGAAGGTGAAATATTTTTCATTGTGAGGATTGTATCTTCATCAAAAATAGGGAATCCAAAAGGATCTTGATTTCCTATACCTCTACCCCCTCCTCTATTCCTATCTCCAACTCCTCTTCGGCCTCTACCTCCTCTGATCCTATTTTTCTCACCATTGACATTGTGTACCTCTCCTTCCCCTTCTTCATCCCTGAAAAATTCCTCGTAACTAATGTAAGGTTCTTCTGATTCTTTTGGTTCCTTTATTAATGGGTGGCCAAAATAAGTTTCTTGTTCCTCTTCTTCACTAGGAATTTCTAATTCTTCTCGTAGAATTTGTTCACCAATGGAGGATAGAAAAACTATTCCTGTAGTTGGGGATGCAGGATTTTCTTCATTTACAGCATCAGTAGATGAAGTAGGTGAAGTTCTGGATTGTATTTCTGATTTTGAGAGTTCAGGAAGTCTTTGTCAACATGTAAATGGAATTTGAGTTTGAGTAGGTCGTGTGGAATTTCGAAGTTGTGGTGAAGTGAGCGGATTTGTTGGAATTAAAATTCTTCCTCGTACTACAAATCTACCTCTAGAGTCTCTATCCCTTCGCATATCATATTTTTCTCTTTTTTTGTAAACTTCTATATTTACTTCCTCAGCAACGACACCAAAATGTTTAGTCAATTAATGTTCTTAAATTTTCAGCATAAATTATCAACCAAGGGAGGTATACTAATGAAGCACAAGTGCTCTATATGTGCTAGAAGTTATTTTATGTCATTAAGATATTTATGTTATCGTTAAGGTCTAAATTTAGAATTAATATGGAGATGGTGTTACTGTCTATATTAGGGTATTGTCCCTAAAATCTGCTAGCTAGTTATTCTAAAATTAATCTCATTTGAATCAAGTTTTCTGGATGGTTGGAGAGTGATCCTAAACTCTACTATGTTAGACTATTTTTTATTTCATCTTGAATTTTATGCTGCAGCCAAAGTAGACTAACTATGAAAGCATGTGCAAAAGAGATCTATTCTATATAATTAGAAATGAATGATGCTTGAATTTAGTTTCCAAGAAAAAGGTTGTCACTCTTTAACTATTGCAACTTCACTCAAACAGGAACTAAATTGATAAGATAGAAAAAATTTAAATTATGAAATGAGATAACTGAATTATACTAGTATAAAGAAAATGAGATGATCAAACTATACTAGGTAGAAATAAAATGAAATAACCTAATTATGTTAGGGAGGAAGAAAATGAAATTGCTGATGCAGATAATAGTTTAATTGCAAATTCCATTAGACTACATCTTAAGACATAAAATAGAACATCCATAATTTAACTCTAAGAAATCAAAGGAAATCTATTTGCAATGGATCAAAGACCTGAACTGGACATAGGGGCCCTCCACAAGACAGTCAAAAATCTTTAATCAATGCAGCATGGAAAGTATGAACCGAAGTCTATTAATCACAAACAATTTTGATATGATGTTCTTCAAAATTTACGTACAACAGTGCACACTAAAACACAGAGTGGCCATTGTTCTTATAACATTTCTTCAAATAATAGCATGAGAATTTTATGCCTACGTATCTTCATTACGATCCCTACTAAACCAAACTATATCACTTAGTCATTGATTTTCTATTTGGAAAAGAAAATCAATAATATTTCATGAAATTTGGACTCTATTCTGTCATATGATATTGCAATTTACTTTGAGGTTGACCGTAATATAGTGCAATTTTCTTGAAGTATTATCTTGAGAGAATAGGAAAGAATCCATGAGGGGATCATTTCCCATTTATCCACATCTTCTTTTGCTGAGCTGGTGTACTCGAACCCTGTCAACAATGGAGGTAGTTGTGGATCTGTGGATTAGCTGCAGAATTAGGTCAATTCCGTAACTGAATGAAAACTTTAATAAAGCAATAAGGTATATAGACAAAATATGAAAAAGAGGACATGTAAGTGCTTAACTTTATATAACCTTATGTTTATTGCATTTATTTAGGTGATAGGAATAAGAAAAAGGAAGATGTATAGGCAAAAAGGGTGTCAAGGTAAAGTGGTCCTTGGATTCTACAGTCATATTGTGAAAAATATTGTCTCTTGGTCCAACATCACATTGTGAAAACTATCGTCATCCATGGTCAACCATGTCCAATGTTTTATTGTGGCAAAGATTATCTCAATATGAAAAGAAACCATGGTCAACCATGGCCAACCATTATCTAATGTCACATTGTGCCAAAGGTTGTCTCAATATGAAAATCAATCATGGTCAACTGTAGTCCAACATTTCATTGTGACACAGATTGTGTCAATATGAAAATCATTCGCGTTCAAGCATGGTCAACCATGTTTATTTTCAGGTTTATAATATTTATCTTAGGGTTTATATACTTTCGATTCATAAGAGACTTTTCTCAATGGAAGTGTTAAATTCCCTTGGGTTTATAAATCCCTTGGTGCAATGTCACAGTATGACAACCATGGTCAACCATACCCCAACGTCGCATTATGAGAAAGATTGTCTCAGTACGAAAATTAACCATGGTCAAACATGTTTATTGTAGCGTTTATGGTCACATTTTAACAAAGATTGTCTCGTGGTCCAACCTCGCATTGTGACAACTGTGGACATCAATGGTCCAACATCATATTGTGAGAAATATTATCTCAATATGAAAATCAACCATGCTCAACCATGGCTAACCGTTGTAAAACATAATTTTGTGACAACCATGGTCATCCATGGCCAACAATGGTCGAATGTCATATTGTGATAAATATTATCTCAATATGAAAATAAACCATGGTAAACCATGGCCAACCATTTTCCAACGTTGCATTGTGCCAAAGGTTGTCTCAATATGAAAATCAATCATAGTCAACCATAGTCCAATGTTGCATTATGACAAAGTTTGTGTCAATATGAAATTGAATCATGATCAACCATAGTCCAAATTCATATTGTGACAAAGATTGCCTCAATATGAAAATCAACCATGATCAAACATGGTCCAACGTTGCATTGTGACAAAGATGGTCTCAAAATTACAATCAACCATGGTCACATTGTGGCAAAGATTGTCTCTTGGTCCAACATCAAATTGTGACAACCATGGTCAACCATGTTTATTTTAAGGTTTCTAATATTTATCTTAGGGTTTATACACCTTGGGTTTTTAATATTTATCCCTTGGGTTTATAATCCTTTGGGTTTTTAATATTAATTTCTAGGGTCTATAATATTTATCTTAGGGTTTATATACCTTGTGTTTATAATACTAATATCTTAGGTTTAATATTATTCCCTTGGGTTTATAATACCTTAAGGTTTTAGAATTAATCCCTTGGGTTTATATTATCAATCCCTTTAGTTTATTAATCGAAGTGTTCATATCCCTTGGGTTTATCAATCCCTTGGTCGAACGTCACATTCTGACAACTATGGTCATCCATGGTTAACCATGGTCCAACACCGCATTGTGAGCAATATTGCCTCAATATGAAAGCCAAGCATGGTCAACCATGTTTATTCTATGGTTTATGGTCACATTGTAACAAATATTGTCTCTTGGTCCAACTTTGCATTGTGAAAACCATAGTCATCCATGGTCAACTATGGTAAACCATGTTTATTTTGAGGTTTATAATATTTATCTTAGGGTTTATATACCTTAGGTTTATAATAGACGTTTCTTAATAAAAGTGTTCATATTCGTTGGGTTTATAAGTCCCTTGGTGCAATGTCACATTGTGACAACTATGGTCAGCCATGGTCAACCATGCTCCAACATCGCATTGCGAGAAAGATTGTCTCAATATGAAAATCAACCATGCTCAGCCATGTTTATTGTATGGTTTATGGTCACATTGTAACAAAGATTGTGTCTTCGTCCAAGGTCACATTATGACAACCATGGTCCAACATTGTATTGTGACAAAGATTCTCTAAATATGAAAATCAACCATGGCCAACCATTGTCCAATGTCACATTGTGCCAAAGGTTGTCTTAATGTGAAAATCAATCATGGTCAACCATAGTCCAACGTTGCATTGTGACAAAGATTGTGTCAATATGAAAATCAATCATGGTCAACCATAGTCCAACGTTGTATTGTGACAAAGATTGTCTCAGTATGAAAATAAATCATGGTCAATGATGTTGCAATGTCGCATTATGACAAAGATTGTCTCAATATGAAAATCAATCATGATCAACCATGGTACAACATCGCATTGTGACAAATATTGTCTCGACATTACAATCAATCATGGTCAACCATGGTTGATAACCATGGTCACATTGTAACACAAATTGTCTCTTGGTCCAATGTCACATTGTAACAACCATGGTCATCTGTGGTCAACCATGGCCTAATGTCACATTGTGACAAAGGTTGTCTCAATATGAAAATCAACCATAGTCAACCATGCTGAACCATAGTACAATGTCACATAGTGACAAAGATTGTGCCAGTATGAAAATGATTTGTGGTCAACCATGGCCAACCATGTTTGTTTTAGGTTTCTAATATTTATCTTAGGGTTTATATACCTTGGGTTTATAATATTTATCCATTGGGTTTATTATTATTCTGTTGAGTTTTTAATATTAATCTCTTGGGTTTATTATTCACTTGGGTTTATTATATTTATCTTAGAGTTTATATACCTTGGGTTTATAATATTAATCCCTTGGGTTTAATATTATTCCCTTGGGTTTATAATACCTTAGTGTTTTAAAATTAATCTCTTGCATTTATATTATCAATCTATTTGCTTTATCAATCGAACTGGTCATATCCCTTGGTTCAACATCACATTATGACCACTATGGTCATCCATGCTCAACCATGGTCTAATTTCGCATTGTGAGAAAGAATATCTCAATATGAAAATCAACCATGGTAAACCATGCTTATTATAAAGTTTATAATATTCATTATTTATTATTAATTCTTTTAGTAACAATATTATTGCTAGCATTATTATTTAATTAATAATAATAATGAAATAATAATGCTAACAATAATATTGCTAGTATTATTTAATTATTTAATATTTTAAATCATTTAATTTAATTGTTAATTAATTATTAATAAATCATTATTATTAATAATTATTTAATTATTATTACTAATTAATTAATTAATTAATTAATTATTGTAAATGAGAGAGTCTTTGGGATTAATGACATTATTAGGATTTGGTCGAAGTTTCAAACCAACTAATGTGGTTCATCCTCACGACAAAGGTGAAAATATCCATAGATAGAAATAAATAAATAGAAAGGATGCATTAGAGTCCAGAATTAGCCGTTAGAAACTAAACGTTAGGAATTAGTTATTTAATTAATAAATTCACACACACACAAACACACACAAATGAATTAAAGACTAGCTGTGGTAAATTAGTCATTAATTGTTTAATTATATATTACTAATATATATATATATATATATATATATATATATATATATATATATATATCTATATATATCTATATATATATATATATATATATATATATATATGAAATTATTTATTAATAACAGTAAATTATTATATATGAATTATTCATTATAATAACTAGTTTCTATTTATAAAATGACTAGAGTCAAATAAAAAACATATAATAATACAAACATATTAAGGTCAAACAAACTTCATAAATAAATAAATAAATACTTAAATAGAATAAAAGTATAATATTTACTAATAGATTATTATGAAATTTTTCATTATCTAAAACAAAAGGGGAGAAATCAAGATGAAAGAGATGGAATCCAAATCTTACTCAAGTTCCACCGACCATCTCTATTGAGATTGATAACATGTTTCTCAATCTCAATAGACTCTCTTAACTTCCTATGGTGGAAATGATCAACCTTGGCAATGACCTTCACATCCTTAATGCAAGCATGGTTCTTATATTTCTCTGCATGCTCTAAAAGAGTTGATGATTAAGATCGATTGTGCCTATTGTATGCAACATGCTCTTGGATTCTCTATTTAATAGAGCTGACGGCCCCCCTATTGTAGGGAACCCCACAAGAACATGGGATTGAGTAGACTCCTTTCATGTCCTTGGGGTCAATACAGTCGTTAACAGATCTAAGAGAATTTATAATGGTTTTAAGTGGTTTGAAAGTAGAGGAGACATTATTCTTCTTCATAATATGGGAAATCCTATCAGTGGTCCCCTCGATAAATGGGAGCTGTACCTTGGAGATTGGGCCATCACGAGGAGACTTAATCCTTGACTCTTTATGGGCTCTTTAGAAGGCCTTGAGACCTTGAAATATGTTGTAGCCATTCTTTTCAAAAGCTTTAAGAAGATGAGATTTTTCCTCTTCTAGGTACATCTCATCTGAAATTCTTAATGCAAAGGTGGCTAGAGTACTAAGAACCTTAAATATTTGAGCCAAAAAATGATGAGAACTGGAATGAAGATATTGTTCTATGTGAGTTTTCTTGCAAAAGACTTGGTGAAAAACAAACCATCATTCATTCTATAGAGAAGGATGTCTAATAAAGGGGGACACCCATTCTTCTCAACCTCCATTATGAATTTGATGGAGTCTGATTGAGAATTAAGATGGTTTAGAAACAAATCCAATTTTTGTGACCGACGCTAAATGACACAGGTATCATCAACAAACCTCTTACATTTCTTAGGGAAAAATTGAGCCAAGGCTAAGGGCTTAGTCTCAAAATAATCCATGAATAAGTTAGCAATTATAGGTGAAGAGAAGAACCCATCACTGCCCCACAGGTTTGTTCAAAGAAATCACCTTGGAAACTGCAGAAAGTGGAGGAGAGGTAGAGGCCAACTAATTCGGTAGTGTCATTGTCAGTGATCTGAATAATGACATCAATAGCCTCTTGAATAGGAATTTTGGTATAAAAGGAAACAATATCAAAACTCACTAAAACATCCCATGGATCCAATCTAATATCCCTCCATTCTTTAACAAAGGAAGCACAGTCCTTAACAAAGGAATCAGTGTGACCAAAAAGATGTTTGAGCCTTTGAGCTAAGAATTTAGTGAGAAGATACGAGTTCCCACCTATTGTGTTAACAATGGGTCTCTGGGGGACCCCAACCTTATGAATCTTGGGATGCCATAAATTCTAGGGGTAAGGGGATTTCTTCCAGTAAGTTTTTTACAGAGAGGTTTAAGGGAATTAATCTAATTAATGGTGGTCATTATTTCTTTATTAACTTTTTTAATCGGATTCTTATGAAGCTTGATGTAACTACGACTATTATAAATATGGTCTAACATTTTGTTAACATAGTCTAATTTATCAAGAGTGACGACAGAACCACCTTTTTCAGCCTTAAGGATGACAATGTTGGGGTCATCCTTTAATGCTTGAAGGGCAAGAAATCCATCTTTTCTAATGTTTCTTTTGGGAGGCTTAGCCTTCATGAGAACAATGGCACAATCTTGCCTAAGAACTTCCTTAACATTATCAAGAAGGTCACTAATACCAAATTCAATGTTACAAATGATGTCATTGATGGGAATCTTATTAAGGGAAAGGGAAAAATTAAGCCCTCTATTCAAGATGTTAGAAATAAAAGGACTAAAATTTTTATTGGATATATCAATAACATTCCTAAAAATAGTAGAATTATTATTATTATTATTATTATTATTATTATTATTATTATTATTATTATTAAACACTTTAATATTATTATTTTTCTATTGAAATAATTGAGGGTCCTATTATCTAAATCTTTGAAAACCAACTTATTATTAGTTAAAATTGTATGTGTATGATCCTTTAATGATTTTTTTAGAAAACCTAAGATTATGATTATTGAGTTTTAAGTTAATAAAGGAAGGAGGGGCAAATGAAATCGAACATCCGAGATAGGGAAGGTCATGAACAATGATCGATGAAGCTAAGCAGGAGGAAGGGTCATCACAGACATAGGTATTTAAATTGACAACATTGCCAAGAGAGTTTGAAACCAGACATCAGGGAGAAGGATTGTTAGGAAGGTTAAGAGAGTAAGGTGAACTAGAGGGAGGGTCATCACATGCAATGGAAGTCAAAGCAATGTTTTCACTGCAATGGGAACTAGATGACGAAGATAAGGGACAACGTCAGGGATCATAAGGAGACGAAGGGGCAGAGGATACCGATGACATAGAGAGAATTCTATAACACAGGGATGAAGTTCCAATGGAACTACCCGCCTCAGTAATGAAAACACATGCAGGATGGGAACAAAGATAAGGGTGGGAAACTGGCTGGGAGACATAATTAAATACTAATTATTATTATTCATTATTTTTAAATTATTTATTATTTAAATTCTTATTATAATTATTTAATTATTAATTATAATAATAAGTATATTTTTATTGTACTATTTTTTTACTATTATTTTAATATTATATATTTATCAATGGTTTGTGTGGTAGATACAAATGAAACCTTCAACACATATCAACTACATTTAATAAATTAAATGTGGTTGTGTTAGTTTAGTAATGACATCTAGTAATAAGAAAATCATATCATAGACCTCTGATGAATTTTTTTTTCATCATATTTTGATGAAAAATTTAATGTTTCAACCATATTGAGATCTTTGATGATTAGAGAACCCTGCTATGCTAAATTTTAAATTATGGTAGAAGGTGAAAAGGAGTTAAAGTATGCCTATCATTTTCTTGTCGAAAATGACAGTCCTTGGATATCAACTATGTATGTTATATATAACATTTGTAGTATCCAATCAATCACACAACCATTGATGATGAAACATTTATAGATTATCATTATTTAAATCAGAGATTTTTAAAATATGTTAAAATTTAAAGAATAGAAATGAGATTAAATCAACTTATATCTCTCTCAAACTAGATCTATCATGAGTCGAGAGAGATCAAATATCTCGAAGTGAACCTTTCTTCAAGTTCTAAATATAGATCCATCTTAAGCATGGATCTAACATAATTATCTAATATAATAATAGGGTGAATCAATATCAATCTTAATAAACAATAATAAATTCATCATCATTATATAAAAATACTTTATTTTATTTAAAGAAAATCCAACCTCTATTGTATTATACAAAATGATATTATTTTAAGTGTTCAAAGGGAAATTAAGAAAACATAAATATATAAAACACTTACAATAGTATATTCTTAGATGATCCATCCAAAAAAGAAGGCAAATGCATAAGACATTTACACTCAGATAGATATAAGAACCACACAATAATTAACAAGAACCAATTCATTATCTCAATTAAAATAATATTTATTTCTTCATTTCACATTTTAAACAAAGCATTGTTGAGATATTATTCTAACTGTCTACTAGGTGTCATAGCCGGTTTTTGATTCTATTGCGTTTAGTTGAGTTTTAATTCAGTCTCATTGACATAATTTAGTATTGATATCTCCAATGTAATTCTATTTAACCGGTTTTGAATATTGAGAAGAGTTGTTTGCTCCATTCTAGTTTTTTATTTCATTCTCTATTCATTTCCACTTCTACATTCTTTGTCATGGTATGAGAGGGTTATCCTTCATTGTTAGAGAGATGGAAACTACCTCTTTTTTGATTTGATTGTTTCTTTTTGCATTCATGTCATAACGTCCAAATTTCTTGCAGTAATAACATTGGACATTATATTTGCTCCATGTTTTGCTTCACTGTGTTTGGTTTTTTCATGGTCTTCAACTGCTCTGTTTCATAATGTTGTTTTGATCTTCCTCTGACTCTACCTCTTCCTCGCTTGCTACTGCCTCTATGTCCTCTTCCTCTGCCAAGAGAGAGTTGTTCTTTGAAATCTTGTTTGATGGGATCTTCTATCAAGTTAAGTCTTTTTTCATGAGCTAGAAGTGATCTAGCCAACTGTTCTACTAAGAAAGTTGTAAAATATTTGGATTCTAGAATATTTGTTACAACCATGCCATATTTCTTAGGTAGGATTCGATGGAATTGATCCACATTCTTTGTGTTAGTCATCTTCAAGGTTTCAAACTAACTCTCAATGTCTTGAATTTAACAGTCTTGACTATATCATTACCTTGATACACAACTTTCAAAATATCCCAAGCTTCTTTTGTTTTAAAACATCATAACAAAGTCTCCTTTCTCTTTGAGAATTAGATTGACCTTTGCAACTTTAACAAGTAAATAATAAAGCATGAATAATGAAGTCCTTTCAACTTTGAATTTGACTTTTCAAAGGAAAGGAAATGGATCGTTTATCTTGTACCTTTGTTTTAACTGACTATAACACACTATGTGTTGTTAGGAGGGTGTGTGAGATCAAAATTCATGTAAGTGATGATGAGTAATGTGAGCCCTTACAGTGCATTCAAGTGTTAGTAGCACTTTTTGGACTAACATGACTCTAATGACTTATATGCTGCATTCGTAACATTGTATACCAAAGATGATGAAGGAAAAATTCTCATTGTATGCCTTTATGTTGATGATATTGTTTATATAGACAATATGACGTTAGAAAAATTCAAAACATCAATGCAAATAGAGTTTGATATGACTGATATAGGGATCACGAAATACTTCTTAAGCATTAAAATTCAGCAATTTGCTAATGGCATTTTTGTTGGTCAACAAAAATATGTCATTGAAATCCTCCAAAAGTTCAGAATGACCAATCATGAACCAACCAATACACCAATTTCTCAAAGCACTAAGTTGAACATACAAGATGTAGCACCACTAGTTAACTCCCCATTGTATAGAAGTCTAGAGGGTAGTCTATTATATCTCACCGCAACTAGACCTAATATCATGTTTGCAACTAGTTTTGTCTCCAAATTTATGTAATCACCCAATATTTCCCAGTGGAAGCTTGCAAAAATGATCTTAATATATATTGAAGGTACCCTATACTATGGTTTTCTCTAAACAGATTCTGAACATAACTCACTTTCACGTTATACAGCCGGTGATTATGCAGGCAGTTTAGATGATCGTAAAATCACCTCAGGGTATGTTTTTCATCTTGGAACCAATCTGATTTCATGGGAATCAAGGAAACAACCAATTGTTTCAATATCTTCAGTAGAGGAAAAATATGTAGCTGCCACTTCAACAACTTGTCAATAAATGTATCTCATAAGACTATTAGAAGATCTTTCAAATGTTTAGAAGGAGCCAACTTTGATTTACTGTGATAATAGTTCTACAATTTCCTTATAAAAAATTATGTCTTTCACAAAAAAGCGAACACATTGACACACATTTTCATTTCATCCGTGAGCTTTTAAATGATGGATACATGTTACTTGCCTTTTGTGGTTCTAGAGATCAACTTGCATATATTTTCACAAAGTCTTTGGGGAAAAATGTATTTGAATTTCAAAGCAAGAATTTGCATTGTAAGTGCCACTACTTGTAACATTTGAGATTATGAGGGGGCGGTGAGATATTAATCCCACTATCTGCTAGGTGTCATGATATTTAATTCCATTGTCTACTAGGTGTCATAGTCAATTTTGATTATCTTGAGTTTAATTGAGTTCTAGTTCAATCTCATTGTAGTCATTTAGTGTTGATGTCTCCAATGTAATTCTATTTAACTGATTTTAAATATTGAGAAGAGTTGCCTGCTTCATTCTAGTTTTCGAGTTCATTCTCTACCTATTTCTGCCTCTACATTCTTTGCCAATATCTGTACATGGATCTAACATGAGCCGAGAGGGACCAAATGTATTTAGGTGCAAACGTTTTTTAGAGTTCAGAAAACAATGTTTAATTTAATTGTATCTTTTAATGATATTGAGATTACATAACTTAAACTTGTAAGTCCAAAAAATATTTGTTGTATTTTGACAAAAAAAACATATACCTAAAAAAGGATTAAGTTGTAAACTACTAAGGCCACTTCACATGTTTTAACCATAAAAAAATGTTTTAGCATTGAGCCATTTTATTAGCGCACACTAAAACAATTTTTCTTGTTATTAATACATTTCAAAGTATACTTCAATAATAATTTATATTAAAATATTTTATTCCTAACCCACATTCGATATTTTATTATATACAACATTAAAATATTTTCTTTTAACATTTTTTTGCTATATATAGATATATAAGAAGTTTCAAATACCATGGGCAAGTACTATGGGTTTTCCAAACATCGAACCCAAAAACCGCCAATGACAAAACTATATATATATATATATATATATATATATATATATATATATATATATATATATATTAAAAATATATCTTTTTTAATGTTGTATATAATAAACATCCAATGTGAGTTATGCATAAAATATTCTAATATGAATTAATATTGACATATACTTAAAAATATATATGTGTGTGTGTGTGTGAGAGTTACGTTTGTTATAGCCGAAATTACTTTTTTATGTAGAGAATATTTTATTTTTATTTTAGGAGGGACGCGTGTCGACGCCAAATTGAGCATAGACATACTTACACATCGTCTTCACACTGGGTTGTAGAAAAATCCATCTTAACCATAGATCTACCAAGAGTCAATAATGATCAAATATCTTTATATGCAAATCGATGTAGAAAGATCCATCTTAACCACAGATCTATGAGGAGCCGAGAATGATCAAATCTCATTATATGCAAATCGATCACACTGGGTTGTAGAAAATTCCATCTTAACCATAGATCTACCAAGAGCTGAGAATGATCAAATCTCTTTATATGCAAATCGATGTAGAAAGATCCATCTTAACCACGGATCTACGAAGAGCCCATAATGATCAAATCTCATTATATGCAAATCGATGTAGAATGATCCATCTTAACCATAGATCTACCAAGAGTTGAGAAAGATCAAATCTCATTATACGCAAATCTATTTTTAGAATGCAAAACTTGAAAAATAGTTACACCTCAAGAGATTTAATCCCTTTTAGTGCTTGATAAATCAATGATTAAGGTAGATCTATAGTTGTTGCTTTTGTCTATCTCTATAAAACATGTGTAATTTTTAATTGTTTAAATTGTATTTTTGAAAAATTTATTATTATTATTATTTTACATTAAAAATTGAATGAGTTACACATTTTCCTCTTACTAAATTATTTTACCCTTAACTACTTTTTCTTGAGGCATTGAAATATTTTACTAAGCTAAACATTAACACACATATATACACACATCATCTATATATATATATATAACACATTCTATCTGATTTGAGTTCATTATATATATATATATATATATATTACATTATTTGTTTAACATTATAAAAAATTATATTATTTAACTTAAATATCTAAATATGAAGTAATGCCAATGTGATTATTAATGCTTTATTATATTTTTAATTAAAGCTAACCAAATATGTATAATTATTTATCTTTTTATTATAACTGATCATGATTTTTCTTTTAAAGTATTTTTTTAAAAGACATATGTCAAAATCAAATTGAGCAAAGACAAAATTACACATCCCCTCATCCTAAATTGTAAAATAAACCACTTAACTCAATAATAAATTATTAACAATAAAATATTCTTACACTATTTTTATTTTTATTATAATTTTAAAAAATATTTTAAAATTTGAAAAATAAATAAATAATTCACTTCTCTTATTTATTAAATTTCACTCCAAATTATAAAATACTTCTTAAATTTAATAAAATACATTGACCATATAAATTTCATTGTAATATCATATTTCCATTATAATTTTAAAAATATTTTAAAATTTTAAAAAACACTTCTAAAATCTAATAAAATGCATTGACTATATAAATTTCATTGTAATATAGTATTTCCATTATAATTTTTAAAAATTTTAAAAAAGAATGAAGCAAAATCCATGGTTTAATCTAACTGTAAACCATCCAATTTCAAAATATTCCGAAAATCAAATCTCACCCCTTTACACAAAATTTCAAAATATTTGAAAATAGATAAGGATGCCCACATATTTCTGAAGATAAGATATCCACAAATTTCTCTGGATACCCGCAGATTTCTGGTAATTCCAAAACTGCGCACGTCATCAAACACGTATGTAGGTTTTATATATTCAAATGATTATCTTAGAATCGTTTGTGCATCACTTCACCAATAAATTATGATATACCAGCTGTTTATCAGCCGAAAGCCATCTCTGCCGGAATCTCTTACGTACCGTAATAATGTTGGCTATATTATTATTATACCTGCAAAAAGGCAGATATATTGTAATAGAACATTTTGATTTTTAAACTATTGATTTTTTATTAAATTAGTTTTACAAAGTACGTCCACAAAATCCTTTTTAATTATTCTTAAAAACATGATGTATTAATGTATTATATGCTGACTTTATATGTTATTCTTATCAGTGCAAAAATCAATCCCATCGATGGACTGTCAAGTTATGATTTGAAGTTGATGTATTAATGTATGATATGCTGACTTTATATGTTATTCTTATCAGTGTAAAAATCAATTCCATAGATGCACCGTCAAGTAATGAGTTGAAGTTGAAGTTTATATGGATTGTGTGTTGGTTAATTTCATTATATTTGATTATGTAAGATTATAATAATTGATTTGTTTGTTGATTGTTATTATTAGTTTAATTGATTTGTTTGTTGATTGTTATTATTAGTTTAATATTAAACTGTTTAAATTATAATGTTTAATTTTGAAAAAGAAATATTTATTTTTTAATATTATTGGAAAAAAGATTTTTTAAATATTTGATTGGACTATAATTTTGAAAATTTTATTATAGACTTGGTGCCATATAAATAACTAATTTCGACTTTTTTATTAATTCCAAGTTACTAAGTGATATTGAGGTAACTTCGATTTTTTTTTATTAATTCTAGTTACTAAGTGATATTGAGGGTTGTTATGGTTGATTAAGTGTTTTTAGAATTAAATATTTGAGTTATCAATATCAAAGTTATATAAGAATTTTATAGTTTATATTGGGATGTGTATCAATTATAGTGTTTAAGTGGTATTGAGTTTGGTTATGCTTAATTGACTCTATGATTTTTTTATAAATTGAATAATTGAGATATGAATATTAAAATTATATTTTGTGGTATTTTATGTAATTTATTTTTTATTATTGATATTTTGTTGTATTTGTTATTGATAGAAAAAACCATGTAGTTTGCTAAAAAAGTTTTAAGTAGTTTCTATATGAAGATTTTAGGGTGAAATGGTTTATTATTTTTTTAGTTGATCACACTAAATTTCTTTTAGAAGGTAATTTAGCAAGCACCTCTAGTTCTTGCATTCACTTTAATTTAAATTTTAATCCATGTAGATTATCTTTGTCTTTTCAGACTTTCCCATCCATGTTCTTTTTATCTCTTTATTTGTGGGGGTTTATTTGTTTACAGTATTTGTTTGTGTATCTCACTAGTTTTAAACTAGCTATCACTCTTCTTTGATTTGTTGGTAAGTCTATCTTCGTTTCTTTGGGTGGTTGGTGATTCTATCATCTGACTTTTGTTAGGAAATGAACCATTCTAAATTCTATGCTTGTTCATTGTCCTTTTTGGGTTTTAGGTCATGCTCATTATCCAATGAGGTTGAGTCATTTTGGTGCTCAATGGATGGAGATGTTATTTGTGCTTCATACAAGTGGATTCTGACAACCAGTCCAAATTGATGGTCTCAAATGCTTATGAAAATGTCTCCCTATTGATGATCTCATGAATATATTTAGAAATCAATTCAAATATGCTCAAATGGACACCATGTGCAAAATTTATGGCCCTTAAAAGTTGAATGGAAAAAAAGGAAAGGGATTGAAATGCGAAACACCCAAAGGTTGACACATTGCACTCTCTAAATTGACAAGAGACATGGGAATAGGATGATACATGGCATGGAAATATGCTATCACATGGCATAACAAGACATTGACATATAGGTCAACAAAATTTTGACACATGGTACAATTGAACCAATTAAAACTTGCCACATGACTTTTTAAAATAACTAGATAACACTTCTCCTACATGATAAAATTGATTATCAAATTTAATTATTTATCTTAACCTAATTACATAAACATTAAATTATATAATCTCAAAACATTTCATATAAAACCCAACAATATTATATCAAGAACTGAACATATAGCCATGTGATATATAACCAAAATACTTACCCCACCCAGATGTAGGGGTGTGAAACTTACTTTTGGAAAATAATCCAACAAAATCATGTAAAGGCAAGAGCCAAACATGTGAACATGTGATATATAACCAAAATACTTACCACTACATCGATATGTCGACATGTGAAACTTTAGTTTTGGAAAATAATCCGACAAAATCATGTAAGGGCAAGAGTTAAACCCACAATGTTTCCTACATAAACCATCCACTTTACCATGACATAATTTTCGTTGGTGATAAATGTTTCCTAGAATTATTTATAATCTTAATTTTGCAATAGGTTTTTCTAGAAAAGAAGGCCGTATAACTTAATTTTGCAATAGTTTTTTCAAGAAAAGAAGACCGTATAACATTTTTGTTTGTGGGAAGAAATTATAGGAAGTTTCCGAGATTGATTTTATCTTCTGGGAAGAATTCTAGAGATGAAATTTTGTAGGTTGAAGATCGTTTGTGAAGTAGGAAGTAAAATTTGATGTATTCTTATTATTATAATGGATTGGTTGCACATTTGAAGTCGACCTAGATATGTTGTTCATTGAGGTTGAACTCTATTTTCAAATGGATGTTATTTTTCTTTTTTACATTGAGGCTGAACTCTATTTTCACATGGATGTTATTTTTCTTTTTTATTAGGTATAGTATTAATTTTTTATTAAATTATATTAATTTTATTTAATTAATAAAATAAGGTTATGTTTAGAATACAAAGATAATTTGAATATTAATTTTACATCAAGTTTGGCACTAAAGTACGTTTAATGGAATATTTGATTTTTTTTAATGTTAACAAAGTTAAGGTCATGGAGAATGATCGTTTGAATTGTTTAATCTTGAGATTGATATAAGATTAGTCTTTTCATAGTGAGTAATTGAATTGGAAATCGAAGAAAGCCTTACTGAGTGTGATCAGGCATTTTGGAAATACTTACCTAAAATGAAATCTATGGTAGAAGAGTTGTACAAAGAGTAGAGAAAGAAGGGAAAAGTCCCAAGACAAGTTAATGATAAAGGAGTTCATGGTGACCCTCTTTAAATTTCTCTTCCTCCTCTTCCTCATTCTTCTCCACCTCCACCCGCGTCTCAAAAAGGAAAATGAGAGAAGGATTATTCTAAATTACCTTTGCTAAAATTGATATAAAGAAACTACATAATGGGATCAAGCAAATTGAATTCTATTGTAGAGTTCAAAGAATTATGATGAAGTAGCTAAGGTTCATCTAACTATAATCTAATTTGGAGGAACATCATTGATATGCTGGGATAGTACGGTTCAAGAAGATCTTTGTATGAAAGGTAAAATGACATCTTGGTATGACTTCACAACTACATTTAAAAAAAAAAATCTATCCATTAAGATATATGCAACAAGAATTAATGAGATGGTAAAATCTAAGGCAAGGTAGGGAACAAAATGTTCAATATTAGAGGGTATTAACATTGAGCATTCCTATTTATATGCAACAAACCCTTTTGAATTATATTGGCGGGTTGCATTGTCAATTTAAACATACTATTCTTATGTTTAACCCACGGGGGCTTCATTGGTGGAGAAATACCGTACAACGTGCATTCATATTGCGGGATATATATTGCAGAAAAAATGACATAATGTATAAAGGATATAATAGGGTGTAAAAGGTTTTTATATTGTGTATAAAAAATGGAGCTCAATGTTAATGAAACAAAAATAAAGCGGTATAAAAATTTTTAATAAAAAAATGATACTTACAATATCTAGTGAAAGTAGGCATTTTTTGAATTGGGAAGGTGTATTGGTTTCATATTGGTAGGGGGTTAAATAAAGTGATTTTGAGAAGCATTTTCCAATATGTAGTCAAATTAAGAGTATTGTTTAGTATGCCACGAACACACATGATATGTCATAGGTTCATTGAGTGAAACCCCCGTGGCTTTACCTAATTAATCTTGATGAAGTTTTTGTCCAATCTACACACATTGAGTCAATAGGGAGGAGTGACAATGAGAACTTCTTAAAGAAATTTGTTCAACTAGTTGAAAACAAGAACAAAGGAAAGACTAATATGGAAAGAAAAGTTGTAGTGAAGAAAGAAAATGTGAAGACTACTTGTTCGAGGATGGGTATGTGAAAATACTAAGTTATAGGTGTTTAAACAAAAGAAATAATATTTTCAATTATGTCTAATTTCATTGATGGATTAGAGATAAATTTCATATCGTTTGATATTTGTGGGATTGTTTTGAGAAGGCCTTATTTTTATGATAGGAAAACTATCTTCTACAAAGAGGAGAACAAGTATCATTTTATAAAATATGGAATTGCAATCATGATTTTAAAAGCTAAGGATGATGATAAATCCAGTGCTTTCGAAGGATGTTATATTAAACATGAATATGAATTAGCTAAGATTGTTTCTAACAATGACCAAGTATCAGGAACCTAAAGGATTGCCTCCCAATATATAGTCACAACATGAGATCCAATTGCAACAAGATGTCCATTTCCTAAAATTGGTGTGTATGTGTTTCTAGTGATTTTGAATGAAGAAATAAAGAAGCAAGTCCAATAGTTTCTTAAGAAAGGAGTAATCTAATGAAGTACTTTTCCATGTGGATCTCCCATTATGTCACTACCAAAGAAAGATGGTACATTCAGAATGTGTGTGTATTTTTAAGCATTGAACAAGAGCACAGTGAATAATAATTACCCTCCTCCTCATATTGATGGATTTTTAGATTATTTGAAGAGTACAATTTATTTCAGCAAGTTAGACATAAGAAGTGGCTATCACCAAATTAGAATCTGTTATGAAACCAGCTCACAAAAAGATAGAAAAGAGAGATCCACGCCTTAGAATTCAGCCTCTTCGAGGGGGCAACCTCCTTTACATTACATAAATGAACAATTCTTGGATGATACAAATGAAAATACCTCCTTTCTATATATAGGAGTCTAAGTGGTCCCAATACAATCAAAGCCTACATAACAATAATATTGTAGGGCACAACAGTAACAATGGTGGGCTTCTATGTGGCATAATAGTAACAATATGGGCACTACATGGGTACATCAATATAATAAATGGGTTATACTAATAACAATAAGGGGTTACACTAGTAGTATAGGGGCCTAACATGCCCCTCTCCTTCAAAAAGCATTGTCCTCAACGCTTGAGTAGTTCTTGATGCTTCTATATAAAATTCTTGTCCTCCCATGTGGAATATTCAGCGGGTAAGTTCTTCCACTTGATGAGATACTCTGAAATTGATCGATTTCATAGCTGTCAGGTTCTTGTTTCTGTGACTGCTCCAGGTTCCAATATGATTTTTCCTTCCTCTTCAATTTCTGGCAATATTGCTTGAATTGGGATCTTTTGCAACTTTTGAATAAGTGGCCATACTTCTTCGTTCTTCTTCCATTCATCCGTTGCTTCGTTTATCCAATTTGGTTGGATAATATAAATAGCACAAAACAATGCTTCCACATCCTCATCCTTGAAGCGTCTTCCCATTCGGTAAGGTCGCCATTTTTTAAGTGCATGTAGTATTGCCAACATTTCCTTCTCATAAATAGCTTGCTTGAGATGTAGCAGTAAAAATACCCAATCACTCACATCAAAACATTTTTCACTACGATGTTGATCTACCTGTTGTTTCATTTGATTTTGCATCGAAGTGGCGTTATCCTTTAAAAGTTGGAGAACTTGCTGTTGATACTCGATATGATCTTTCTCTACTTGAACCTTTTTCTTCTTAATATGTCCTTCTATCTTTTGAGGAGTGGTAATTTCTTCCAGTCCTTTACAAGATATGGTCGGATTCATTTCTTGATGCTCGATATGATCTTTCACTTCTTGAACATTTTTCTTCTTGATGTGTCCTTCTATATTGATAGTTTGAGGAGTGGTAATTTCATCCATTGAATTACAAGATATGGTTGGGTTCATTTCTTCTTTCTCGATGTGATCTTTCACTTCTTGCACCTTTTTCTTCTTGATATGTCCTTCTATCTTGAGAGTTTGAGGAGTGGTAATTCTTGCCAATTCTTTACAAGATATGGTCTGATTCATTTCTTCTTTCTCTGGGGTGGTGTCCTGACGTATATCCTCTTCTTTTGATGTTTCTTGATCCTTTTCTTCCTCCTCTTCATATTCTATGTAAAATAATTTCTTCTCAGCATACCTATGACCTTTAGTGCATTTGCTATCACAATTGTAACGAAGCCCTTTTTCTCTTTTTTCTTCCAATTGTTGTGGTGTAACCCTTGTAGGTTGTGGAAGGCTGGGAGAAACAACACTTCCATCTTTATAGTTGTGAGGGGTATGCTTCCTGGTTTCCATAATTTTGCTTTCCATTATGTCACAAAGCCCTTTTACTCTTTCCAATTGTTGTGGTGTTGCTCTAAAGAAGGTGTTGCTCTTTATATCCTCATAATGTGCTATCATTTCCTCCGTGAAAATTGACCACGTAACAAGCTTTTTACGAGAACAAATCCCTTTGTACCATAAAAATTGATCTGGTTCTAAATATGAAGATGCAATACATACCTTTTGTAACATTTGTACACCATGTATATCAAAATATTGCTCCATCTGAAGTATCCAATTTACCGGATCCTTGCCATCAAACTTCCTCATCTTTGCTTTTTCTTGATTTTAGGAGCTCTACCTTGAAACAACTGTAACTCTGTACTTTCGGATCTTTAAGTTCTGAAATTGTGACCTGTAGTAGCCCTCTGTGTCCTCTTTCCAATGCCACAAGTCTGACCCAAATTGGATTCTCCAAGGAAGAGTTATGCGAAATCTCCCATAGTGACTTGATTATAGACTAGTTCAGTAGAGCGAACTTGTACGGCGTGCCACAAGTCACTGTTTCGACCTTTGGATCTGAAAAACATCCACAAGAAACTACAGTCTGTCCTCTTTCTATACCTTCTTACGAAACTTCAATCCGATCCCCAGAGAGAAAGTTATGACGATTTTCCCCAGGTCACCTGTTTTGAATGTAATTCAGGAGTCTGCAAAAAGGCCAACTTCCTCAGATCATATCTCCGCAAATATCGCGCAAAAATCTCTGAAATTCAGACCCAAGGTTCAGCGTGATTTCTTCTCAAATGGGTTTTTTTTTGCGACTTCTGAAACGTCACAGAAAAAACGCTATAGCGAAAATGCCACGATGACTTGTTTGGAGCAGCGAAACCCTAGAATCCAAAGCTCTGATACCAAATGTTATGAAACCAGCTCACAAAAAGATAGAAAAGAGAGATCCACGCCTTAGAATTCAGCCTCTTCGAGGGGGCAACCTCCTTTACATTACATAAATGAACAATTCTTGGATGATACAAATGAAAATACCTCCTTTCTATATATAGGAGTCTAAGTGGTCCCAATACAATCAAAGCCTACATAACAATAATATTGTAGGGCACAATAGTAACAATGGTGGGCTTCTATGTGGCATAATAGTAACAATATGGGCACTACATGGGTACATCAATATAATAAATGGGTTATACTAATAACAATAAGGGGTTACACTAGTAGTATAGGGGCCTAACAGAATCTCTAATGTTGTATTTAGAAAATTGTTTTTAAAACAAAACACGGTCTATTTAAATGGTTAGTCATGCTCTTTTGGCTTTGTAATGCTCCTGATAATTTCATGTGAGTTATGAATGATGTATTTATACCATTCATAGATGATTGTTTAATACTATACTTAGATGATATACTTATTTTCTATCGAAACTAGAAATATCATGTAATGTATGTTATTAAAGTCTTATATATTTTGAGAAAGGATAAAATGTATCTAAAGATATAAAAAAGTGAGTTTTCTAAAATGTATTAAGTTTATTTAGGATATATCATAGGGGATGATGAATAAAAAAATTGATCATTCTAAAGTTGAAGCCATCAGAAAATGGCCTAAGCCTAATAATGTAATAGAAGTTAGGAGCTTCCTAGGACTGATTCAGTATTCGAGGAAGTTTATTGCTAACTTTCCATTTATTGGATATCTATTGCATTCTTTGAAATGTACTAAATAGTTTTCCAAGGGGGAGGAAAACAATATAAAACAACATAGACTATGAAAGAGAAGATCGATACAATCCTAGTTCTATCATTGTCAGATTTACAAAAATAATTTGAGAACAAAACTTATGCAGTTGATTATGCCATAGGAGTAGTGTTAATATAATAATGGAAAACAATTTGTTACCATTATGATATCTTCACTTGTGCAACTAGGAAGTCTCTCACCTATGACAAATAATTATATAATTTAGTTCAGACTTTGAAGAAGTGCCAACACTATTTCATGGGAATAGTAATAATTGTTCATATGGATCATCAATCTTTGTAGTATCCTCAATTGTAGTCCAAGCTACAATAGTCAACATTTCTAGTGGATGGGTTTCCTATAACTATTCCATTTTGTGATTAGGTAAACGAAATGTATACAAAGAAAATTTGTTGATATGTTTTCAAGAGCTTCTACTAGTGCATCCATTAGTTTACAACATAGTTGTTTAGCTCATTAAATTTATGTTAAACATTATGCTAGAGGTGATGATTTCAAATGTAACATCCCTTGGTATAGTGCCAACTCATTAAAACCTTATCATGAGACCAAATTCCATGCCAGTTACCCTTGGAAACTTGTGAACAGAAATATTCCCCCTTACTTTGGGAACTATGACATGTTTCCATACATGTAGAAATTCATGCTGGTATGTAATGCATATGCATAGGCATATTTTAACATGAATTTTCTTCTTAATTATAGTTCAAAATAAGATTCATAAGGAATTTCATCAGAAAGTAAACATAATATGTAAATACTTATCTTTTAATTTTATTGAAATGGTCACAGGCCTTCAAAATTCCACTTAGCCATAGACCATGTTGTACAGATTCATTAAATAATGGTTAACTCCCAAGATGGATCTTGACCCAATGGGCATTGTCTCACCCATATCCTGGTACATGACTAATAACAACAACCATCCAAGGTACCAAACTCAATACACTTCAACCAACAAGATCACATCCTCTGTTAGCACCTATCTTAGCTAGCCAAGAATGTGTTATATTCTTGTAGCTTCCCAATATTCCACTACCCTCACGGATCTTCTAGGTACCCTTCCAAGTTGCTCACACAACCAAGGTGCTAAACCAGACAACCCACAAGTAGAATCTCCCATTCCCCATCAGGTGCACCAAAGTGTTTCACACCCTCCTCTACACCTATAGTCCCTTGAGTTGTGGCACCACCTTCCAAATAATCTTACTCAGTTGCATAAGAATGTCCCAGATCCCTACATCTTCTAGGAGTTCCACTTCCCTCACGGGTCTTCTAGGCACCCTTACAGGATTTCATTCCCACAATGATATTCATGCTTTCATGATTGTCTACTAGAATCACTAAACAATAATCATCTTTACAATTCCAAAATCGCCTGTTTCATAGTGCCAGGATACCTATTTTACATGCATGTGTTTCTTATGCCACTTGGCACTTTCGCAAGCCACTTAGTGGACCTTGGTTATTTCACATGTGCACTTATAATGATTATTTGAATAGTATGTGTCTCTTCTTACTCTTGCATGGAGTCTTATTCCCCCATACTCATTTCATCTTTTTGGTATGCAACCATTATATTTTTATTAATATACATGTATTGTCATAACTACATTACCAAGACATCTAACCTTAAATATAAAACATGTTCACATGGGCATACCAACCCCAAAATACAAAATGCTCTTGCATAGAGGAACAATGGCCCCCATAACATGCTTACAGACATGCACCTGAGCACAATGACCCTCTAAAGATGTGTGGATCTAGGTGGATATTGGTGGCCACCTTCCTATTCTAGTTGGACCCCCACCACTATTTCTTTCATATTCCTTAATTATAGAACAATTTACTATTTTCGGCATTTTTCAAGTCCTAAACTTCCAGAACCATTTTGAGGCCCTAAACGATGTTTTTTTTGGAAAATTGATGAACATAAAGGTAAAAGTAGGGAATTGCGATACAAATTTGTTGTCCTCGAATAAATATTTCTAATGAGGTATCCTACAAATCAATCAAACATCATATGCAAAAGTTATGACCCTAGGAAGTTGATGTACCAACTAACCCCAATGAGGCCCACATACTTTTGGCGCTTCATCTACTATGGTTAGGCTTTTGGATGTGTAGGGCTTTCATTAATTATCAATAATAAAAGGGCCTCCAAGCCTCATTGTAACATAGTTCAGAAGGCATGTATCCACAACATCTCTTCTCATAGAAAGATACCATCGCCCAAGCTAGTTTATTTCCATTTTGTATGTAAATAGTTTTAATATTTGTTATTAATAAATTGAAGTTAAGTTTTCATTGTAGTTATGTATTCATATTTAAATCATTATTTCATTTCATTCCTAAATAAATATCGATCAGTGGTATCAGAGTGGTCTTCTCTTTCTCTGTTTTTCTATGCATGTCCCTAATAAGGTTAGGATATGAGTTAGAACTTGAACTTGTTGAATCCTTGCAATATCGACCTTACTGACCCCAACGGCCTCGCATGGTAGAATTAAAGAAAGACAAGGGAGTAGAAGATCCCTTTAGAATATTTCTCGAAGTAGCCCAAAAGCGAAAAAGGAATGAGATGATGGATAACTTTCTAGAGATACTTCAACTGGTATCATTGGGAAAATCATCTTTAATTAGCAGCCACCTTGGAGGTGTTGGTCCCTTTAAGGTACAAGTTAACTTTGGAATTCGTGTGTTTGAAGGTGAGATAGATGCAAATGTCATAGATAAATTGTTAAATCTGTTGGAAGGATATTTTTTAGTTCATGATTTTTAAAATAAGAAAAATATCACTTTTTCTCTCCTTAATGTTGCCCCCCATGTTAAGGGCTAGTGGGAAACCTATTGTGAGCAGAGGAACGAGAATGAACCCTTACTATTTTCAGCCGCACCCACGTAGAATTCTTTCTGAGATGCCATCAAGGAAAAATATTACCCTATCGGAAGCTATGAATATAAGTACATAAAACATACCACACTACGACAGGGAAGGGACGAAGATGTGTCAAAGTTCACAAATATTTTTCATACACTTCGCATGAAATTGGGTATCAAGGATTATGAGTGGCATCTTGTACTTAAGTACCACAAATATATATACAAATACATCTAGGATGAGATGGAGTATTGTGCATCTCCTTTCTTGGCATCGCATACTGATATGCTATCAAGATCGAGAAAAAATTTAAACTAAAGAAGTGAGACTTTGGATATATGTGAATTGAAAAAAAGGAAAAGGCACCCCCAAACCGTAGAAAAAAGGACAAAGCTAAGGTGGGGTGACCTAGGACATCCCATCGAAGTTGCAAGAAAATAATAACACCACAAAGATGAATAAGGACATAGGGGAGTGGTGTGATTTCGAAAAGAACCCCACTCACAACATAAGTGATTATTGCACCAAGAAGTAACTCGTGGCTAAGATGAAGACTTCAGAGGAAGATGAATGTTCTAATTTAGAGTCAGAAATTGAAAAGGGTAATGAAAAAGGGAAGTAGATTATTGATGTCAATCCTAGCGCCACCATTTCCACCTTCAAGGTTGAGAAGATTGTTCCAGAAGATCCATAGGATGGGGAGTGTCTCTTCCACTCACAGATGTGGGTGAAGGCATCTCCATTGTAGCTCATTGTTAATAGTGGGAGCCATAATAACCTCATCTCAATAGAGGTCATTATCAGCATAGGTCATTAAGCGTTTGGACTTACCGACCACATCACACCCAGAGCCATACACCATTAGGTGGCTCCACCAAGGACGAGATCTTTACATCAACTAGTAGTGTCACGTTACCTACAACATCAAGACTTTCATGGATGAGGTATTCTGTGATTTTTCTCCTCTTGAAGTTTGTGATGTGTTATTAGGCCAACCATACTTGTGGAAGAATCATGTTTTATATGAGTCCAAGCCTTGCACTGTCATTACTACTTTGGGAAATAATTTATACAAGATATCAGAGGCAACCACATCTTTTGCCATTTCTTTGATCTATGCTCAGAAATGCAGGAAGAGCATCTCCCATATTGGCAAATTTTTTTTCTTTCTAATGCACTCTCAAAGTAAGGGGAAGAGCATGGTCACATTAATGGGCCCCAGGAGTGATTCCCCCACACAACATAATCAAGTGCATAATGTTGTGGAAGAATATAGGGACATCTTCTCCTCACGCATAGGGGTACCTTTGCAATGTTAGGTCAATTATTCAATCCATATGACTCATAGAGCACCTCTACCCAATGGGTTGATATACCATCACTCCATACTAGAAAATGAAGAAATCAAGCACTAGATCTAGGAGTTGCTGCAAAAAGAGAAAATGTGACCAAGTTCCTCAACTTGTGGGAGCCCAATCGTACTTGTACAAAAGAAGGATGGGACCTTGTTAAGTTATGGTATGTTCTATGCTTATAATAGTTTACTTCTTTTTCTTATTATATTCCATAGATTAGCAATCACATATACATAAATTAATGTGTAGATAGAACATTAAACGATCAACAGAAAACAAGCCAAGACAAGAGACACAAGATGTGGCGGCTAGCCAGGGACAAACCCCACAATGTGTGGGGAAACCCTTTGATCAAATCTTTTTTTATCTTCAATAATTCAGCAAAGAGAAGTAGTACAATAAATCTAATTCATATCAGTAGTAGCAAACCCTAGATCAGTAGCATCAGCATTAGTAGCTTCATTATAAAACTAGGGCAGACGATATCTCACAAACCGACCATCCGATTGACTTCATTCCAACAACAAATGTTTCGGCTTCCAGTGGAGGTTCAGATGAACCTACAGCGCAATTCAGATGAGGAGATCTTCTAGGCCACGTAGATCAATCTTTACTTCTGCAGTTGCAGGTTCAGTTTCAGCAATTTCCGGCTTCAAACTAGGGCAGTCAATATCTTGCAAACCGTTTGTGGGATTGACTTCATTCGACCACCAAAAGTTGCAGCTTTCAGAGGAGGTTCAGATGAATCTACATCACAATTCCAAAGAGGAGATCTTCTAGGCCACTCAAGTCAATCTTTACTTCTGCATTTGCAGCTTCAAATTCAGCAGTTTCCGACTTCAAACTAGGGCAGTCAATATCTTGCAAACCGTTCGTCGGATTGACTTCATTCCACCACCAAAAGTTACAGCTTTCAGAGAAGGTTTAGATGAACCTACAACGCAGTTCCAAAGAGGATATCTTCTAGGCCACGCAAGTCAATCTTTACTTCTGCAGTTGCGGCTTCAAATTCAGTAGTTTCCAACTTCAAACTAGGGCAGTGAATATCTTGCAAATCGTTCGTCGGATTGACTTCATTCCACCACCAAAAGTTGTGGCTTTCAGAGGAGGTTCAGATGAACCTACAGTGCAGTTCCAAAGAGGATATCTTCTTGGCCACATAAGTCAATCTTTACTTCTGCAATTGCAGCTTCAAATTCAACAGCTTCCAGCTTCACATGTGTGAGAGAGAGACCCATTTCAGCGCAGTAGAGAAGAGACTCATTTCTGCGTAGTAGAGAGAGAGAGAGATGTGATGAGAAGAGTGAGTCCAAATGAGGAAAAGTCCTGTTATATTTATACACAATGTTGGTGGGTGAACAGATGCGACTGTTGGGCTTATGAGCCTACATGAGTTGTAGTTCGGCTTGATAATAATTCCATAATCAAAATAAATTCATATCTCCATGAATACTTATCGGAATCGGATGATCTTTATATCAATCCTACACCTCTCGATGAGAGGAATCTAATAAAAATATTACCAGCCATGAATAAGATGACCCACATGAATTTTTTTCCCTAGTTTCCAATTTTAACACTCCCTTTCAACCAGGGAGAACTTCATCTGCAATCTATGTATCGGTCGTTACTATTCATCCATCAAATGCACTACCATGTACAGCCTATCCCTTGCCCTACTCTACTCTATTCTGCCTATTCTGCTTTGTCTTGTTCTGCCCTGTACTGATCGATACTATTTTGCTGTGTTCTACTTTGCTCTTGCATTGTTCTATTATGCTCTGCTGTTGTCCGAATTATGAAGAAGAAGAAATGATCGAGGATGTATCATACTGACTCAAAGTCAGTCTCAGAGTATGTACCACTGGTCCCAAACCAGTCTCAACCAACCCGAAGTCAACGTCATAGTGAGTACAACACCACTGGTCCTAGACCAGTATCATCCTCCACTGACTCAAAGTCAGTCTCAGAGTGCATACCACTGGTCCCAGACCAGTCTCAGCCGACCCAAAGTCAGCTTCATAGTAAGTACCACTCCTACCACTGGTCCCAGACTAGTATCACAATCTCAGAGAGTGTACCACTACTCCCCGACCAGTCTCAACCGACCCGAAGTCAGCGTCACAGTATGTACCACTCTCACTGGTCCCAGACCAGTACTGCACTGATACGAGGTCAGTCTCTGAGTATGTACCGTTGGTCCCAGACCAGTCTCAACTGACCCAAAGTCAGTGTCATAGTATGGTACAACTCCTACCACTAGTCCCAGACCAGTATTGCAGTCTCAGAGAGTGTACCACTAGTCACAGACCAGTCTCAACCGTCCCGAAGTCAACATCATAGTATGTACCACTCTCACTGGTCCCAGACCACTACTGCACTGACACAAAGTCAGTCTCGGAGTATGTACCACTGGTCCCAGACCAGTCTCAACCGACCCAAAGTCAGCGTCATAGTATGGTACAACTCCTACCACTGGTCCCAAACTAGTATCATTGATCCTAGATAAATGGAGGTTATCCTAGTGTAGGGAGTGCGGTAGATACAACGATGCGTCCATCGGTACTACTGCGGTCCCTAACTTGATTTCCCTACTCATTGATCAGATTAGAGGTACTTCCCATGAGTCCCAGACTGCATGGGTAGGATGCCTCGACAGGAGAACTAATCAATCCTGTCCTCACAGGAGAACACATCAATCCTACTACAATCCCCGTGGAGAACACATCAATCCAGGCCTCACAGGAGAACTAATCATCCTGTTACACAGGAGAGCGAATCATCCTGTTCCACAAGAGAGCGAATCATCTTGTCCCACAAGAGAGCGAATCATCTTGTTCTAGTGCACACCACCAGGGGAGGGTGAGTCACCTTGTGGTCGTATGTTGCTCCAGTAATAACCACAAGCCCTCAGAGCTCCCAGAGCTCAATGTATGCAACATGCAAGACCCTTGTACAAGGGTTTCTTGCCGACTCTAAGTCGTTTGGGAAAATCACAGATTAGATCTTTCCTCGGGGCTTTGACAAGGTGTATCGACTTGTACATCATCTTAATGCGATGGAACCTCCTTGCTCATTGACTTACCATATCCCAGATGATGTTTATTTGCTGGAGCAATCGACGAATATGAGATTCTTCAATAATCGAATCCCACCTCTGGTTGTTATAGAGAATCACAGTGGTATCCAATGTAAATCCAAACAACGCACTAAAGAGCTTTTACAACCAGACTGCCTCACACAAGGTCATGCTAGCAACAATATATCCTGCTTTGGCAGTGCTCAAAGCCACTGACTTCTGCTTCCTACTCATCTAGGATATCGAAGCAGATCCCAAGGTGAAACAACACCTGGAAGTGCTCTTACGGTCCACCACACTGCCTGCCCAATCAACATCGGTATATCCAAGTAGTCTTACATCTTCGATAGTGTATCTTAATCCATGAGAGATTGTGTCCTGAAGACATCTCAGAAGATTCCTGGCATCAATGTAGTGAGGCTCAACCAAATATGAGCTCACAGTGCTAACTGCAAAGCATATGTTCGAACGGAGGTTCACCAAGAACATTAGTGCAAATCAGTTTTTGAAACTCAGAGGCATTTCCCAAGTCTGGTTCGACATCACTACCATATAACTTCTAAAAGTTAAGATCCTCGAGGTAGTCACAGGCTTGCAGTCTATCATACCAAATCTTTCCAATATCTTTACCACATATTTTCCTTGAGATAGGAAAATTTCCCTTCGCTTCTACCATACTTCAAGTCCTTGGTCCTTTATTTCAAATTCAAAAGCCAACTCCCTCTTACATTTGTGAATGAGAGGGTCTGCACCTGTTAGAAAGAGGTCATCCACATACAACACCAGTATGAGAGGCTTGTCATCTTCAACCTTAAAGTAAAGGATAGGATCGGCTTCACTCGTAGTGAATCCCAGCTTCATCAAGTAGCTATCGATCCTCTCATACCATGCTCGTGGTGCTTGCTTTAGCCCATAGAGAGCCTTCTTCAACCTGCATATATGATATTTTCAATCAAATCCTTCGAGTTGCTCCACGTAGACCTCTTCTTTGATCGAGCCGTGTAAGAACACAGTCTTGACATCCATCTGATGTAGGTTCTGTCCTTGTGAAGCCACAAGGGTTATGATCAAGTGGATGGTCGTATATTTGGAAACAAGTGTAAATATCATAGTCTATACCTTCCTTCTGGGATAAACCACAAGCAACAAAATGAACCTTATACTTTTCCATACTTCCATTTGCTGCATGCTTTATCTTGTAAAGCCATTTTGAAGTAACAATTGTCTTGTCCAGGGTCTGGGAACTACTTCCCAGACATCATTCTCCATAATAGACTCATATTCTATGGTCATAACACCCTTCCATAGTTAATGCTTGACGACATCTAAGAATGATGAAGGCTCATTTTCTATGATTGTGCTCATGATGGTCAGGTATCCCTGATACCTGTTAAGTTTCTTACTTTGACGGAAGGTTCCTCAGGGTGCAGCATGTCCTTCAGCATCATCAAGTATCCCTCTAAGCCATGAAGGCCTCTTCCTAGAAGAGGAAGGCTCATGTGGATGAGAATCAATCAGATCCATGGGTTCTTCTACATCAGGCATTGATTCATCATCCTTTTCTTTTGGTTCCTTGGTGTCGGCTTCTTGAGAGCTCCTCAAAGCCGGAAGATTGTTCACCTTGTGGTAAACTTTTCTTTAGGAGTCTTGGAACCCAATGCTTGATGAGGGCATCGATTTTGTACATATACGGTGGTGATTGTAGTTTCATCCCATAGAAACTCTGGAAGTCTTTGATCATGTAGCATGGCCCGGACAACTTCCATCATCGTGCAGTTCTTCCTTCCCACCACACCATTCTGATCAAGAGTATGTGGTGTAGTAGTCTCCCTCTTAATGCCAACATCAGGTATGCCTGAGTGAACCAACTGTAATATATTGGAGGTCTTGCTTTGGCTTGAGGGGAATGGTCCCCTTTTGAGCTTTCCTTCGGCACATCCTAGACATACACCTTCTTTCTCTACTCAAAATTCAGGCATCCCTATCACCATTTGTCTTACACTGAGTATAGACTTATAATGAAGGGGGGAAAACCTCCAATTCCAAAGTTTGGACTGAAGAGATGTGTCATAAGACATGACACCTAGCGGCCTTCCATCAACTTGATATAATGATTCAACACTAAAGCCAAGAGTAAAGGCATCTTTAACATTATTTTTCCATATACGTACCTTGCCATCACTGAAGGTTACCTTGTAGGCTTTGTCTTCCATTGCTGAGCTGGACACTAGGTTCCTTTTGAGGTCAGGTGCATTTAATAAATCCTAGACTTTCTAGCCTTCTTGAATGGTTGTCCTCTTCCTTGATTCCTAGCTCTCCTATTACGTTCGCTATTGAATATTCCATCCCTTCGATTACCATGAGAGGGATTTTGATCATCATCCCGGTGTGAGTCCTTCCTATTAGGGCACTCCCTTGCATAGTGGCCTACTTTATCGCATATGTAACATCGTCATTTTCTTCCAGCCTTAGGTCCAGCCTTTCCTTTTGATTTAGTCCCAGAATTATTTCTTTTCTTAGCATGAGAAGAGAAGGCAGTAGGAGGACCTTTATGCATGTGCATTTCTTGCTCTTCTTCCCTTGTTTCTTCTTGCATGCATCTAGCCATTAATTCCTCGAAACTAGGGATTACATTATAGTTCAGAAGAGTAGTTTTGAACACCTACCATTCGTATGGTAATCCAATCTATCGTAGATTTCCTTAGAGCTGTACAATTCAAAGATGTAGGCCACTAAGTGCTTTTCGATAGAGTCCCAGATGGTCTTATATTGTTTTGACTTCTCCATTTTTCCATTTGTTCCAGGCAGCAGCAGATGCATTTGATGGAGGCTCAACAATATTGGTTCTCACATGATCCAACACTCCTTGATTCTCAAGGGTTAGATCGATAGACATCTTCCATATGTGATAATCAGCTTTCTCACGGAGCTTGTCTTCGGCAAGAAAGAGTGTTGAGGACCCCATAGTTCTTTTAGGATAGCCTTGCCAATCTTCTCTTCGATGATTGCTCTTGCTCTTGCTCGGGCTTTGCCTTCACCTCAGCTCTGATACCATGTTAAGTTATGGTATGTTCTATGCTTATAACAATTTACTTCTTTTTCTTATTATATTCCACAGATTAACAATTGCATATACATAAACTAAAGTGCAGATAGAACATTAAACGATCGACAGAAAACAAGCCAAGACAAGAGACACAAGATGTGGCGGCTAGCCAGGGACAAACCCCACAATGTGTGGGGAAACACTTTGATCAAATCTTCTTTTATCTTCAATAATTCAGCAGAGAGAAATAGTACAATAAATCTAATTCATATCAGCAGTAGCAAACCCTAGATCAGTAGCGTCAGCATTAGCGGCTTCATTATCAAACTAGGGTAGACGGTATCTCACAAACCGACTGTCGGATTGACTTCATTCCACCACCAAAAGTTTCAGCTTCCAGAGGAGTTTTAGATGAACCTATAGCGTAGTTTAGATGAGGGGATCTTCTAGGCCACGCAGGTCAATTTTTACTTCTGCAGTTGCAGCTTCAGTTTCAGCAGTTTCCAGCTTCAAACTAGGGAAGTCAATATCTTGCAAACCATTTGTCGGATTGACTTCATTCCACCACCAAAAGTTGCAGCTTTCAAAGGAGGTTTAGATGAAACTACAGCGCATTTCCAAAGATTATATCTTCTAGGCCACGCAAGTCAATCTTTACTTCTGCAATTGCAGCTTCAAATTCAGCAATTTCTGACTTCGAACTAGGGCAGTCGATATCTTGCAAACCATTCGTCAGATTGACTTCATTCCACAACCAAAAGTTGTGGCTTTCAGAGGAGGTTCAGATGAACCTATAGCATAGTTCCAAAGAGGAGATATTCTAGGCCATGCAAGTAAATATTTACTTCTGCAGTTGCAACTTCAAATTCAGCAGTTTCTGACTTCAAACTAGGGCAGTCGATATCTTGCAAACCATTTGTCGGATTGAATTCATTCCACCACCAAAAGTTGCAGCTTTCAAAGGAGGTTTAGATGAACCTAAAACACAGTTCCAAAGGGGATATATTCTAAGCCATGCAATTCAATCTTTACTTCTGCAGTTACAGCTTCAAATTCAACAGCTTCCGACTCCACTTGTGAGAGAGAGACCGATTTCAGCGCAGTAGAGAAGAGACTCATTTCTGCGCAGTAGAGAGAGAGAGAGAGAGAGAGAGAGAGAGAGAGAGAGAGAGATGTGATGATAAGAGTGAGTCCAAATGAGGAAAAGTCCTCTTATATTTATACACAACGTTGCTGGGTGAATAGATGCGACTGTTGGGCTTCTGAGCCTACATGAGTTGTAGGTTGGCTTGATAATAATTCCATAATCAAAATAAATTCATATCTCCATGAATACTTATCGGAATCGGATGATATTTATATCAATCCTACACCTCTCGACAAGAGGAATCTAATAAAAATATTGTCAACCATGAATTAGATGACCCACATGAAGTTTTTCCCTGGTTGCCAATTTTAACAGACCTAAAGTTTTTGCATTGATTATCGAGCACTAAACAAAATCACTGACAGGAATAGGTGTCCTATCACACAGATTTATGACCTTCTTGAACAAATCAAGGGTTCGAAGTATTTCAACCATATCGATTTGAACTCTAGCTAACACTATGTTCTAATAGAACATACAGATGTATGAAAGACTTCCGTGAAATCTAAGGAGGACCTTTTTGAGTAGTTGGTCATGCCTTTCAGGTTGACGAATTCCCTTGCAAATCCTATAAATTTGATGGATGGCATCTTGTGGCCCTTCACAAACTCGTTCATGGTTTTATACTTGGACGACATCCTAATATTTAACAAGAGTTGGGAAGAGAACTTTCAACACATTCGGTAGGTCCTCCAATCCCTGCAGCAGCACAAAATATGTGCTAACTTGGAGAATTTCACCTTTGGCATGTTCGAGGTCCAATATCTGTTGAAAATAGCAACAAGAAATGATAAAAATAGAATCCAAAATATTCCATTTTTAATTTTTCCTTGAATCAAAATTGTCAATTAAAATTGAATTTAGTCTCACTAGCTGCTTGCAAATAATTAATTAATTAATTAATTGGAGAAATTCAAGTTAGAAGTGTTTTTCAAGTCATGCAACATTTATCCCTTAAAATAAAGAGATTATCCCTTAATTAAGGAGATAAGATTGAGTTATATTTGAGTTATCAGTCAATTGATGCATGCATGAACTCAATTAGTGTACTCCAGATAACTGAAGATTCCCTCATCATAAACTCATGCATGTCTATTTTGAGAGAGACCTAGTTGAGATTAGTGTCAAGGACAGTTTACTATCAGTTGCATGTGGTTTCCTATAAAGGAAACTCATGCATGTATTCAAGGTAAGGTTCCTTGATGATTGCGCAATTCTGACAAGGTGTGAAATCAGTGTGAGAGATCAGTTTTCCACTTGGTAATAGAAGGATCACCTAGGAGAAACAACACAAGGAAATAGGAGCTTGGAGGGCAGAGAGGAAGGCTTGTGAGAAGTCAAGTTTTCCCGTGAGAATCCAGGAGGATTGTATTGAGAGTTAGCTAGCTGTGAGAGCTAAGGCTTTATATAATTCTAATGTATTTCCACCTTGTATGATAATACATATAGTGGGGCCTTTAGCTGAGGCTTTCCCCTGAGTATTTTTTGTGTTTCATGTGCATTGATTCTTCTTCTTCTCGTTATATGTGTTCAACTCGATCTTTCTCAATCTTCAAGCTTCCACAAATTGATAGTAGAAGTAGTTGATAGTATTTTGCTTTGGTATATTGCATTATCGGGTTAATCTACATTCTAATTTTCTACATAGTCTTAGAGAAAGATTTGTAGAGAATTTGTAGAATTTCTACATGGTATCAAAGCTAGTTGATCTATAGAGAAATTTCTACAATATCTAAGTTACATCATTGATGAACAAGGCGTGCATATGGATCGATCTAATATCCAAGTCATTCATGATTGGCCAGCCCCGACCACTCTAATAGAGCTTTGTAGCTTTTTGGGCCTTGCTAAGTTTTATGAGAGGTTTGTATTGGGATTATTTCATATGACTTGGTCTTTGAGTTAGGTCACCATGGGTAGAGAGAAATACATTTTTTCTTGCTGTGAATCCCAACATAAGGTGTTCATTGAGCTGAAGCACTACCTCTACTTTACACATATACTCACATCTCTAGACCTACAAAAACCATTTGAAATTGAGACAAATATTTCCGACTATGTTATTGGTGTAGTCCTCACTTGGAAAGGGCATCTAGTGTCCTATCATAAAGAGACACTTTTTGATACAATTTTGAAATACCCCAGTTACGATAAAGATATTTATTTTATAATACAGATGTGTCGGCAATGGAAACATTACATTTTAGGGAAGGAGACTGGAGGGGCCCAGTATTGTAGCAATAATGCTACAACTCCTGGAACTCCCTTCTTTAATTTTATCAACCCGGTCGTTCGTAACAAACTTGGAAGCGACGGTGCTGTATGCACAAGTACTAGCTCTTGCCACAACTGTCACTTGGTCAGTTGGCACAAGTCCAGTAGGAGCTTAAGCCAACTTCTATGAGCTCTTAGAAGAAGCTTTTTAATTGATGGATGAAAGCTAACTCGAAAAAAGCTAATCTAATTGCAAAAAGAAACTGAAAGCCAAAAAGAAACGCAAACCCTAGCAAACCCTAATTCTACCAGCTAGTCCTACTAACGCAAAGAAGAGCATGCAAACTACTGAAAGAGATGCCATTACTTCTATGAAGGTAAAATACATGTGTCTAGACTACCTCTATCTGAAGAAAACATCTTTTTGTATTTTTGTTTAAGTTGTTGGAATTATCATGCATGTGCTTCTAATTATTTTTGACTGTGCAGAGGTGGATCAGGGAGGAGAAATGCTTGGGAAAGGTTGGGAAGGTTCAGAGAGGGTCTAAGGGGTCCCTAACACCCTTCCAGAGAGTCTCACAAAGTTTGGCTGCCAAGAAACCGTGTTTATGAGCTTCTACAGGAAGTCTGGAGGGGTTCTACAGGATGTTCAGGATTTCTACAGGATGTTCTGTAATTCTTCTACAGGATGTTTCGAAATGGGATTTTGGAGCATGGATGGAGGGAAAAAGATGGAGGAATGAGTATGGAGGTGAAATAGGGGCGTGAAGAGGTCTAGGACTTGGTGGATGAGGCTAAGGAGCGATTGGATTTGTTCAAGGATGGAGGACGCGATGATGCACAAGAATGTAGGAATTAGGGCAAGGTGGGGAAAGTATGGCAAATGAAGGGTACGAATCATGGAATAAGGGGTGGAGCAGATTATCTGATGGATTATGGGTAGATAGAGAAGGATAATAGGTGCTCTGCAAGTTATTTTTCGAATTTAACAAATGAAGACTTGGAAAATCAAGAACCTAATTACCTTGACCTAATCTGACCTAGATAATAGCAAAAGAAATGGAACAAAAGTTTATTTGCACAAAATCAGATGAACTAACTATGTAACTAAGCAATCATAACCCTAATCATGCAGTCAAAACTGATATCAAGTTTGACAACTAAGAATCCAACACTAATACTTGCATGGTGAAGCAAAACAGCGTTTTTGTGGGCAACAAGGTCACCTTTGTCCCAACTCACGATCCCGCTGAGGGAGAGGTAAGATCAGAGGTGCTTGAGCCCCTTTTTCCAAGGATCCTTTATGTTATTAATCTATCCAAATCAATCTGAACATGAAAATCTACTTTAATCATCAAAAGCAACCTAAATAACACAACAAGTTTTAAATCTAAATAGCAGATTTTACTCTGAGAATGCAGTAAAGCCATATAAAGGTAAACAAAGGAGGTACTGGGCGCTTGAAATGGGCCCAACCCCAAGAGCTACAGCCTCCTAAGAGAGATTTAGAGCTGGTGCAAAGCTGGATTCATCTTTATTGATCAAGAAATGAAGAGATACATCAAAACTGTCCACAAGGAGAACTTGAAAATGAGCTGACAACAAAACTAATCTATTGCCTAAAAATCGAACTACAAAATGACTACAACAAGACTATGAAATGACTAACTACCAGCTAACCAAAATGAGGCCCTAAGCCTTCTTATTTATACAAATTGAGGACCTCAACAGTCCTCCTAAACTTTAGGGACTCGGCTGCCCAAGACTTGTAGTTAACAGCAGTCCTACTTGACTTGCTTGGCTGCCCTTGTGCTAATTGGTTTGGTGTCCTTTGAACTCCGAGCTGATGGTGGATAATTCGAGGTAAGGGCCCATAAATGAAGGGGACACCTTCCTACAACTCCTCTCCCTTGTTCTCCCACGAATTTGGCTGCCAAGTGCTCATTAAGACCTTCAATTTTGTCTCCAAATTGAGCAAAAAGGCTACACAAAGCACACATTAGACTTGTTGGCATAATGACTAACCCAATTCACTCTATTAGCATAAATATAATTAAAAACATGCAATAAACTAATGAGAATGGTGGATTAAGTCGAATTAGGAGGTTGAATGAGCCCAAATAATTATCCATTTTTGGGGCTCATCATCACCCCCCTACTGAAAGTGTTGCTCATCCTCTGAGCAACCAATCTATCTCCTCATCTTTGATGGCCTTGGTGGCCTCCCTGTCATGCCAAGATTCTGAAGTGATGTCCTCTTCTCTGTCATGAAACCATGCTTCTTTGTTCTTCCCACTGCCTGTGCTCCTTTTCCTAGAGAAGTTTCAGCTTTGGTATGATTGTGCAAGTATATTCAATCTGATGGTGGCAATGGTGGTGAAAGGAGATGAAACCCATGGAGGATGGAAGAGAAGAGTGGTTGCATGCCTCCTCAACAGACTTCAAGCTTCAAATCCCTCTCCATACTTGATTCTGGCTTGCCCAAAGGCTTCTACAGGATGTTTCTGGTAAAAATACAATACTTCCTGTAGAAAGTCCTGTAGCTTCCTGTAGAAGGTTGAACCATGACTAAATTGTGTCCGAACCCTGAAAAAAATGAGTGTTCATGGAGGGGATGGATGCGCTTAGGGTGGCCAACACAGGTGCTGCCTCCTTAGCTAAAATCTCGGCCAATTTCTCCTTCTGCTGCCCTTTCTCTAAACTTCCTGTAGAAAGTCCCAAACAACGCAAAGCCTTTGAACTCATTTGATGAAACTTCCTCAAGAGTAATTCCCTTGATGCATCATCTAATTCAACAACTGATCCATCTGCAAGTTGTTGAAAAGCACTCCTTTCAAGCAAATTTTCCATGGCGCCCTTCACTAGCAGACGATTTTGTCCCATTGGTTCCATGACAATAACACCCATGGATTTTCGATCACAATCAAACTCCAATAAAGCCCGCCTCTTTGATCTCTGTATCCACCAATCACAATTGCCCAATTTCATTATGCCACTGTTGAGAATGGCACTTGTATCACCTGCCATTGGGTCTGGAACTCCCATTTTTCAACCAATACCTTCAAGGCTGCCTCAGTGGGAATACCAGTAGCACGGAACTGGTGACCTTGACAAGATATCCCTGCATCATTGCAAACTGCAGCAACTTCTGCCAGAGTTTCTAAATTTTCCCCCATATTATGTGCAAGCCAATCCAATATTTTTCCATCCTCAGGATTATATGTTGTTCCTTCAACAGTAAACTCTCTAAGTGAACCAGCACTGTGCCCTATGGCTATAAACTCACTGACAGACAACTGATTGGTTGTAAGAGTACCTGTCTTATCAAAGCAAATCACTGTGGTGCAACCCAAAGTCTCCACGCTCGGTAACTTATGCACAATAGCATTCTTTTGTGCCATCTTACAAGTGCCAAGAGCCAAACATGTAGTAATTACAGCAGGCAATCCCTTTGGTATAGCAGCAACTGCCAAAGCAACAACAATCTTAAAGTAGTACGTACATTTCTCAAAGGAAAACCTGATATTTTTTTATTTTTTATTTTGGCCACCCATCTATGACTTCCCATGAAAGAAAATATTTGTAGTTCATGATCCAAACAAGAATACAAATGGCACCAATCACTGTTGTCAATCTTTCACCAAATTCATCTAACTTTCTTTTCAAAGGGGTATCATGACATTCCATTGAAGCTTCCTGAATTTGTGCCTGAATTTTACCTATTTCTGTAAACATGCCAGTGCTCACAACAATGCATGTGCAGCAGCCATTGGTAACTGTAGTTCCTGCAAACACCATGCATTCTTTTGACTGCAACTCACAGTCACACAAGGTGGCTGGATATGTTCTTTTGACTACAGGCATGCTCTCTCTGGTCAGGGAGCTCTGCTCCATCCTAAAGGTGGATGTCTTGAGGGACACAATTCTCATGTCTGCAGGAACCTTGTCTCCCACCTTCAGTTCCACTATATCTCCTGGAACAAGTTCTCTGGAGGGAAGATCTACAACATAATGTCCATCTCTCAAGACCTTTGCATGATCAGATTGCATTTCTTTGAGAGCTTCCAAAGCCTTCTCAAAATTATTCTCCTGCCATACTCCAACAATGGCATTGAGGATGAGAATCAGGAGAATGGCCAGGGGCTCTACATAGGCTGTTATGCCCTCCTTAGAAGACACATTATCACGAAAGTAGGCGAGAAGAAATGAAATGCTAGCTGCCAGCAGAAGTATTTTAACAACTGTATCATCAAATTGCTCCACTACCAACTTCCACAAAGGTGTACCATTTTTCTTCTGGAGCTCATTCCATCCATATGTTTGACGGCGTTTTTCCACTTCATGAGAATTTAAACCATTCTCTAAGCTCACATCATATTCTTCTAAGCATTCTTCAACAGTTTTAGACCAAGTAGGGAATATCTTGTCCTCCATGGACTATGAAATAGATGATCAGATTTTGAATTCAAATAGATTGCTCCACCATTAACAGATCTATAATGTGTTTGAAAAACTCCAAAATCAATACTTTCAAGAACCCTCGTAACCTTGGACACGGGCTTTAACTACTTTTCTCATTTCAATCTTGAATTTTGACAAAAATCTCGGGTTTTCCTTCTGCAGAGCTGTTTTCTGCGTTTCCTATAGACGACTTCCTGTAGAAACGCCTGTAAAGTGCCCCTGCACCTCTAAGTGAGCCTGATACGTGGGATAATTTCGAAAACGGGTAGAAAACCCGATGGAGGACGACTGGTTAACAGATTGTGGGAGTAGAGGACGCGTACTTCGGCTAAGGACGTTACAGGTGCAAATGAATCAGCGGGTGGTGAGAGTCAGCCGAGCATTTTTCAATTACGGCATGATTTGTGGTGAGGGAGTGAAGTGGCTAGGGGTACGTGGCCACATGCAAACTACAGTGCTATCATGAACTGCATGTTCTCTTCTAGATCAGTTGCACTGGAGTTCAAACGGCCAACACTCCCTGTTTTTTAATTTTCACGTGAGTCGACTATCCACGTATACTGCATGATTTCTGGCTGAGCGCTAGAGAAGGCACTGTTGGGTTAACTTTGCTAGATTCCTGGCTTAATCTCACCATTTCATTCATTTATGCACTTTCAAATCATATTGATGCAAATAGAGGAACCGATTTAGACACATACCTGTAAGTCGGCGTGCTGCTGTGTCCTTTTTGTTGCTGCATGCATTTGTTTCTTTGGTTGCATGAGGGCTTGGCTGATGATTTTTGGTTTTTTTTCTTGTGTAGCTGTCCTCTGCCCAGATACATGCTTCAGGAGTTCATTTCCACGCTCAGATCTGCACCTTCAGGCTGGTGCTGCTACATTTTCACAGGACCAGAACTTGTCTTCACCATTGCTCCCAAAAGGTAAACTGGATCGATCTGAAACTTATTGAGCATGTTCCTATCATCATTATGCATCTCCCATAGTAAAATTGCGATCAATGGATGCACAGATTTCGAGAAAAATGGAAAATGGTTGAAGATTTCAGAGATCAATTTCTTGGAAACCGTGCATCGGAATTGGCTGAAACTGCTTGGGTAGGCTACTATCACCCAAGTGCATCTCCCCATGAAATAGGTTTTGAAACGGATGCACGGATATGGAGAAAATGCGAAAATGGCTGATGGTGATGGAGGCTAATTTCTTGGAAACCGTGCACCAGAATGGCCTGAAACTGCTCGAGCATGTTTCCATCATCCCTATACAATTCTCTGTAAAACGGTTTTTTAAATGGATGCATGGTTTTCAAGTTATGGCAAAAACAAATTTTGTTCTATGTATTTTCTCTTCAAAGCATTTTGCAAGTTTTTGCATGGTAAGAAAACTGAGCTTAGGTTGTGATGTAGGCATGGAGATGATGGAGGAGGAGGTTGAAAAGTGCAGGAGGACTTCTGAACCCTTGAGGAAGCTACCATGTTCGCCAAACCACCTTTTTGAAATCCATTTCTAGCTTCTTACAACTTCTACAGGAACTTCCTGTAGAAGCACAATGAGAAGCACAATGAGGTGGAAAAGATGATGGAAAAGGGTGAGAAATGGTAACATGGATTCTTGCAGGCATAACCAATGGATTCCAAGCTTTAGACCCCCTTCCAAAATCGAATCTGACTCGCTTGAAGGTTCTACAGGATGTTGCCTGTAGAAATATAGAACTTCCTCTAGAAGGCACAAAAACTCCTTTGTCTTTGTTTTGAGTGATCCTCCTGACCTGCAATGTCATTGCTGCAACCTGAAATTATTCAATGGAAATTAGATTTATTTTTCTTTTTCTTTTTCTCTTTTTTTTTGAAAAACAACTGGGGCGCCTCATGGAGGTTTTCACCCTAATTGCCTGCCCTGGGTGCCTCCAAGGGAGGTTTTCACCTAGAGATCTTATTCTCGTTTCTCTTTTTTTTTTTCCAACCCATTGACTGCCTCATGGAGGTTTTCAATCAATGAGCCAATCTAAGGCGCCTCCGAGGAGGTTTTCACCTTAGATTTCTATTTTCCTCCTTTTTCATTTTTTCCTTTTTCTTTTTTCTCTTTTTTCTTTTTTTTCTTTTTTTTTTTTCTACCCTATCCTACTTGAAAAACAAAATCGTTCTCAAGTATAAGAATACTTCCAATGGAGCCATTTGCACATCGAGATTAGAGGTAAACTGATGTGGAGGATTGAAATGCATGCTTTGACAGCTATCCAGATCTCAGAGACCAAATGATTTGACTTTGAAGGGATAAAACATAGCTGAAGAAGAGAGTACTTCTACAACTTAGTGACCTTCTGAAACCATATCTCAATATAGCTCTGATATCCTTGGTTCTTTTGCTAATCTGGATCATGTTTCATGTCACCTTCTAACATGACTTCCTCATCTTCGTCTTTTTGCTGATATTTCTCTTGAATACATGGAAGATTTGATGGTAACCATGAAGGATCTTTCTTTATCTCTGCTTCTGATGTCTTCTCTTCATCAAGTAAAGCCCATGGTTCTTTGATTTCCTCTTCTGAATCTTCTTTTGCATGATGTGGTCCTTCAATGCTTTCAAGATAATCTCTGCTTTGCAACACTCTTCCTGAGCTATAGTGAAGATCATCGAGCTCAAGAGGAGTCATTTGGACATGTTGTGTCTCAGCATTGCAATTTTGTTGAGCTACTCCAATGGACAAGTTTGGAAATGGCGGTATGGGTAGCTCAGTGGGGGTGTATATTCGAGATGGATGCAGATGGGGTTGTGGCTGGGTAGGCATTTGGGGTTGCCTTGGTGGAGGAGGAGGTGATGGTTGTGGATGAGCAGATGGTGGAGGAAAAGAAGTGGGAGGAGTGTTGTACTGGGGCCTCCACCCCTGATGAGGTGCATTCCACTGAGGTTGTGGCTGAGCATAAGAGTGAAATGAATGAGCAGCTATTTGGGCATAATATGGATCCATGAAGGAACACGGAGGAGGTGTGAACCAGGAAGGATGAGCAAGGGGACCCCAAGAAGGCATGAAAGTGGCTTGATAGGGGTCATAATAGGTCTCGGGTGTCCCTTGCAGCTCCTGCTGGTAAGATCTAGGTCCATGCGGCCTCCTTTGGTTCATATAATAGAGTGATTCAGTGGCTCCTTTGGCTCTCTGATATGCAGCTTTGATTCTGGGTAAGGAAGGGCACTGATCTATAGGATGGTATTCTTCACAGACAAAACACACTTCTATGGAGTACAATGGACATTCGTTCCTAGGATGCTTTCTAGTGCACCTAGGACAAAAAATGGCCAAAGCCCTCTTGGCTTCTTCTTGCTTCTTTTGGACCCACAAGGTATCCAGTTGCATGGCAAGAAACTGCCTCATATCACTCTTGAAATCTTCGATCTAATTTGCAAATTCATTTTTGGATAAGGTACTGCTCCCAACATTTCTGCTTGTAGCCATTCGCTCCAGAGGAATGTTTTCTTCTTCTTCTCCCCTAGAGGTTCTTTAAAGATGCCTTGATGTCCACCTAGGGCTTCTTCTTAATCACAGCCATCGAAGAAGAGAGAAGGTTGGCTGTGTAAGCGGTGGGGGGGTGTTGTGCAAATATTTTTCTAAATTACCTCTACTCCTACAAGGCATGAAATGAAATCTTTTTGGTTGATTTTTGCTTTTTTCTACTTCTACCTGCAAAACTGAAATAGATTGAACTGCAACTAACTATCTTGCTAAAATGAAAATGCGAAATTGAAATGAAAGTAGGAAAGGACTAATCTATTTTGCCCAAATGAAATTGCAAGAATGAAATGCTAGTCTACGCTTGCAGAATTGAAATGCTAATCTACTCTTGCAGAAATGAAATTGCGGAATTGAAATGCTAGTCTATGAAAGCGGGAAATTCTAATCTATGTTTGCACAAACGAAATTGCATAATGGAAATGAAATAAACTACTTAGCAGAAGATTGTAGTGGAAAATAGAAGAAAAGTAGCAATCACCAATACTCTGACGCTTCCCCAGCAACGGCGCCAAAAAGATGGTGGGCCCTAGTATTGTAGCAATAATGCTACAACTCCTGGAATTCCCTTCTTTAATTTTATCAACCCGGTAGTTCGTAACAAACTTGGAAGCGACGGTGCCGTATGCACAAGTACTAGCTCTTGCCGCAGCTGTCACTTGGTCAGCTGGCACAAGTCCAGTAGGAGCTTAAGCCAACTTCTATGAGCTCTTAGAAGAAGCCTTTTAATTGATGGATGAAATCTAACTCGAAGGAAGCTAATCTAATTGCAAAAAGAAACTGAAAGCCAAAAAGAAATGCAAACCCTAACAAACCCTAATTCTACCAGCTAGTCCTACTGACGCAAAGAAGAGCATGCAAACTACTGAAAGAGATGCCATTACTTCTATGAAGGTAAAATACATGTGTCTAGACTACCTCTATCTGAAGAAAACATCTTTTTGTATTTTTGTTTAAGTTGTTGGAATTATCATGCATGTGCTTCTAACTATTTTTGACTGTGCAGAGGTGGATCAGGGAGGAGAAATGTTTGGGAAAGGTTGGGAAGGTTCAAAGAGGGTCTAAGGGGTACCTAACACCCTTCCAGAGAGTCTCACAAAGTTTGGCTGCCAAGAAACTGTGTTTATGAGCTTCTACAGGAAGTCTGCAGGGGTTCTACAGGATGTTCAGGATTTCTACAGGATGTTCTGTAATTCTTCTATAGGATGTTTCAGAATGGGATTTTGGAGCATGGATGGAGGCAAAAAGATGGAGGAATGAGTATGGAGGTGAAATAGGGGTGTGAAGAGGTCTAGGACTTGGTGGATGAGGCTAAGGAGTGATTGGATTTGTTCAAGGATGGAGGACGCGATGATGCACAAGAATGTAGGAATTAGGGCAAGGTGGGGAAAGTATGGCAAATGAAGGGTACGAATCATGGACTAAGGGGTGGAGCAGATTATCTGATGGATTATGGGTAGATAGAGAAGGATAACAAGTGCTCTGCAAGTTATTTTTCGAATTTAACAAATGAAGACTTGGAAAATCAAGAACCTAATTACCTTGACCTAATCTGACCTAGATAATAGCCAAAGAAATGGAACAAAAGTTTATTTGCACAAAATTAGATGAACTAACTATGCAACTAAGCAATCATAACCCTCAGCATGCAGTCAAAACTGATATCAAGTTTGACAACTAAGAATCCAACACTAATACTTGCATGGTGAAGCAAAACAACGTTTTTGTGGGCAGCAAGGTCACCTTTGTCCCAACTCACGATCCCACTGAGGGAGAGGTAAGATCAGAGGTGCCTGAGCCCCTTTTTCCAAGGATCCTTTATGTTATTAATCTATCCAAATCAATCTGAACATGACAATCTACTTTAATCATCAAAAGCAACCTAAATAACACAACAAGTTTTAAATCTAAATAGCAGATTTTACTCTAAGAATGCAGCAAAGGCATATAAAGGTAAACAAAGGAGGTATTGGGCGCTTGATATGGGCCCAAACCCAAGAGCTACAGCCTCCTAGGAGAGATTTAGAGCTGGTGAAAAGCTGGATTCATCTTTATTGATCAAGAAATGAAGAGTTACATCAAAATTGTCCACAAGGAGAACTTGAAAATGAGCTGACAACAAAACTAATCTATTGCCTAAAAATCAAACTACAAAGTGACTACAACAAGACTATGAAATGAATAACTACCAGCTAACCAAAATGAGGCCCTAAGCCTTCTTATTTATACAAATTGAGGACCCCAACAGTCCTCCTAAACTTTAGGGACTCGGCTGCCCAAGACTTGTAGTTAACAGCAGTCCTACTTGACTTGCTTGGCTGCCCTTGTGCTAATTGGTTTGGTGGCCTTTGAACTCCGAGCTGATGGTGGAGAATTTGAGGTAAGGGCCCATAAATGAAGGGGACACCTTCCTACAAATCCTCTCCCTTGTTCTCCCACGAATTTGGCTGCCAAGTGCTCATTAAGACCTTCAATTTTGTCTCCAAATTGACCAAAAAGGCTACACAAAGCACACATTAGACTTGTTGGCATAATGACTAACCCAATTCACTCTATTAGCATAAATATAATTAAAAACATGCAATAAACTAATGAGAATGGTGGATTAAGTCGAATTAGGAGGTTGAATGAGCCCAAATAATTATCCATTTTTGGGGCTCATCAGAGACGCTCATCCACATATATCGTTGACCTCTTCAATTTATATAGACACAAGGGAATTTGTTGAACGATCGACATCAGAAGTGGTCTACATATCTGCAACAATTCCACTTGAACATTAAATACAAGAAGGGAGGCACCAATCATGTTTCAGATTGCCTCAATCGGTCCCCAGTTGCATCACTAAGTAGTTTTGTATTAGGGGATTTTTGAGGTATAAAATGGGCCTCCTAAGGATTTTATAAAATAATTGTGGAAATAATAAAATAATATTATTTTACATCATCAAATTTCAGAGGGAAAAAAGAAAAAACTATTTTTTCAACTCATATTTTCAACTTATCTCCCTATAGGTTTACTCAAATTTTGAGCGAAAACACTTGTTGGATGAAAAATTTTATTCGTCATCCAAGGAGTACCCATCTTGCATACTTTTGATGGACCATCCTACATAAAAATTGATAAATACATGAAAAACGTGATTGTAATCACATTTTCTCATGTGTTTCTCATTTTTTTTTTGTAGTAGGGTCCATTGAAAGTATGGAACACGAGTAATCTTTGGATGAGGAACTAAATTTTTCATCCAATGAGTACTCCCACTTGAAATTTTAGTAAGAAATTAGGGAGATAAGTTGAAAAAAGTATTTTTATTATTTTTTATTTTTTTATCTTTTTCTATTTTTACTCAAAAAATGGTGAATCATCCCCCATGGTCGACATCATCATATTGAATCCTATTGGTTTTTATAAACTTTATTTTGGTTTTAAATTTTTCTTATGAGGTCCATTTAGATCTCAAAATTCCCCTAATGTCAACTCTTGTAGCGACGAGGCCTTTGGATGACCATAAATGTACAAAATGATCCATATTTCACCACCACATACCAGATCCTAGTGGATGGAAAGAAAGTTCTAGGTCACATTATTATGTTACCTAGGCCACCTTTGTGCTCATTCAAGTAAGCATGCCAAGATGATTGGGGAGGCACACTACGGTCAGGTGGTAGGAAACTTTAGTGTGGAGAAAATTGTGGTTGTACTATAAAATTATTTTTATTGACCAAAACTCCGATAGGATGTTGGAAAATATATCAGATCCTACACTATCTATGCCACCGCCATGCCAACCATTAAGAATCACGGCCTGTAGACCCCTCTTCCTACTCCCAACCAACCTTGGGAATCCATCTCCACCGACTATCTATGAGGCATCCCTTCTACCAAACATCATAATGACTGTGTATTTGTGGTCATGGACAGATCTTCTAGAATGGCTATATTGGTGGACTACAAGAAGATTATCACAACAAAGGACAATACAAAAATATTATTTGAATGAGTATGGGTACATTTTAGGATCTTGCAAAAAATTATATCATATCAAGATAGCAGGTTCTGGAGCACATTTTGGTCAATCCTTGAAACATTATTGGACACCAAGCTCACCAAGCCAACCGCATTCCATCCCCAAACTGATGGTTAGAAATATGTCATCAATAGGATGATAATGTGCATACTATGCATGTACAACTCCAAGTATCCACGAACTTGGGATGAGAGCCTTCCTTATCTACATCATAGTTATAACAGAGCTCTCCATAGCTCAACTGGACACAGTGCATTTCAAGTGGGTCTAGGATTTCAACCATTGTGTCTGATTGATGTTTTCATGCCTCACATAACTACACAGACAGAATATGCACATGTATAATCTAAGGTTCATAAATCAACTAGGTTTATTGAATACATCCAACACATTATCCAGTAGGTACATGACATCTTAGGTAAGTCCAATTCTAAGTACAAGTAGCAACATGATCAACAAAGAGTGTCATATAGGTTTCAGGGGGGTGACAAGGTTTCGTTTCAATTTAAGAAAGAACACCTTCTCGGAGCTCATTAGAGGCTCCAACCACTCTAATACAAGCCTTGAACCATCACCAAGGTTGTGGGAGGCAATGCTTTAAAGCTTAGTATTCCGCCATTCCTTGGATTGCACCTAGTTTTTAATGTTGACTACCTTCGTCCATACTTTCCACCATTGTTGGACACATCAGACATAGTAGAACAACTAACACCAAAAAAGTTCAACCCATACTAGATGGAACATGAAACAACTGAATGGATAACTGACACGCATATCAAGAACATTCATGAACATATGATCTAACTGTATCAGGTCATCAAAGCTGACCAAACCCTATACCAAGGCACGTGACTCATTAGGGACAAAGTTCAGTAGAAGTTTCCCCATCTCATGAAGGCACTCAACACAATGGGTACTATTACTTCCTAATGGGGGAGGACAGATCCAGATGGATATTGGTGGCCACCCACCTATTCCACTTGGACCCGCAACATTGTTTCTTTTAGTTTCCTTAATTCTAGTATAATTTACAATTTTTTTAGTTTTTCAGGTCTTAAACTTCTCGAGACATTTTGATGCCCTAGAAGATGTTTTTTTGGAAAACGACCAAACCCATAACCATTAATAGGGATATGTAATCAAAAGTTGTTATCCTCATATATATATTTCTAATGTGGTATCATACACATCAAATGAATATTACATGCCAAAGTTACGACCCCGTAATGTTGATGTACCAACTAACCGCAATGGGCCCCACAAACATTTTGTGCTTTAGATCCTAGGGTTATGCTTTTGGATGTTTAGATTTTTCCATTATTTCTTGATAATAGAAAGGCCTTCGAGCCTCATTGTAACATAGTTCAAAGGCATTTGGCTGCCACATCTCTTCTCAGAGATAACTAGTATTTCTCAGCTAGTTTATTTCCATTCCACATGTAAACAATTTTTTGTATTTGTTATTAATGAATTAAAGTTCAATTTTTTTTTGTAGTTGTTTGTTCCTATTTAAATCTATATTTCATTTCGTTCCTACATAAATATGGATCATGTGCTTGGCTCAAAAACTTATTTAATGTGTCCCATCTCACCATCCTAGTTCTACATATACATGGCATTTGCATTCCAGGGGTCAAACATGGGTGTTACACTCCCCTCCCTTGTATTTATGCATTTTTCTTGGCTCTTATACACACACACACACATATAATAACTTATTGAGAAATATGAGGGTATTCGTCCATAATTACATCCTTATGCTCCCAAGTGGCATTTTTACGAATGAAATGGATCCATTGTACCTTTACCAAGGTAATGAGTTGATTCTAGAGAACCTTGACATTCTCCCCCAAAAATTTTAGTGGTTGTGCCTAAAAGTCTCCGTTTGGATCCGTCTGAATTATGTTCCAATACCTCACATGGTTAGCATTAGGAACATACCTTTTAAGAAATAAAACCTGAAAAATGAATGTGCATGGATGCATGGATGTTTGACTAAAAGAAATTGATAAAAGCTATTTATAAAAGAAATTCCATCCATGGAATAAAGGGGTAAATTCTATGATAATGAAGTTGTGTCACAATACATACTTGTGGGCTTCCTTGTGATAAGACATGTACATTGTTTGCCTTCATAATGAGATATGGTGAGTCAGAGAATATGAACCATTCATCACTCCTTTGCAATCTTGGTCCATGCTCCCCCTCTCACCATAACTCATTTTCAAGGAAAACAATGCCTATGGCTTATCCCAAGGAAGACCACAAGTACATATTTTTGAAACCCTTTTTTATCATAGAAACTCATCCTTTATTCCATGGATGGAAAGTATTTTAAAGATACCCTGGAGGAGTGATCAAATTAAACCTATACACTTTGTTACCATGTTTGATATGCATTAGGGGAATTTTGAGGTCTAAAATGGGCCTCCTAAGGAAATTATAAAATAATACTGGAAATAATAAAATAAGATTAGATTACATCATCAAATTTTAGAGGGAAAAAATAAAAAACTAATTTTTTTAACTCGTATTTTCAACTTATCTCCCAATGGGTTTACTTAAATTTCAAGCGGAAACACTCATTGGATGAAAAATTTGATTCCTCATCCATGGAGTACCCATGTTGCATACTTTCAATGGACCCTACTACACGAAAAATGATAAATACATAAAAAAATGTGACTGCAATCACATTTTTTCATGTATTTCTCATTTTTTGTGTCGCAGGGTCCATATAAAGTCTAAAAAATGGGTACTCCTTGTATGAGGAATTAAATTTTGCATCCATTGAGTAATCCTGCTTGAAATTTTGAGGAAAAACTTAGGGAGATAAGCTGAAAATATGAGTTGAAAAAGTAGTTTTATTATTTTATTAATTTTTAATATTTTTACTTTTTTACCCCAACAATTGTGAATCATCCCCCATGATTGACATCATCATCTCGAATCTTATTGGTTCTTACAAAATTTATTTTGGTTGTGCATTTTTCTTAGGAGGCCCATTTTAGACCTCAAAATTCCCCTAATGGGTTCTTTCATTCTTATCCTAAAAAAGTGATCAACATTGACCCTCTTTGCACATGTCCATTCAAGTTGTTGATTATGTTCCCTTTTGTAGTGTAATTGGAGAATTATTGAACCTTTCAATTTTTCTTGTCAGGTCATCTAGAGAATTTTTAACTTAAGAATTCTATCAACTAGTGTTTTGGAACATTGAGGGTACAAAACATGAACTTTTATGAAGCTTCCATGGACCAATTTCTTCATTTTAAGTTTCAATATATTGTTTGTCCCTAATGAACCCAAGGGGGTGACATTTTTAGCTATAACACATGGGAAGCCTTCAAATTCTATTTAATTTTAGCTACTTTCTTTTCCATTTCACTAAGCAAATATGAACCAACAATGGTCTCGTCAATCATACTGTTCCAAATCACTAGTGTGTTGCATTTCCTTCCATATAAGGTCTTGATTGGGTTCATCTTCAATATTATTGGTACCCATTATTATAATAAAATTGATCCACCAAGTGCAACTATTCTTCCCATTTCAAGTATTTCCCCATCACATACATCCTCAACATGCCTTCAATAACCCAATTAACTCTTTCCATTTGAGAAAATTTTGATTATGGATGGTAGGTTGTATTGAAATCTAAATCAATCCCAAATCACTTAAATAATCCTATTCTGAATTTGGACACAAACTTGGAATCTCTATCTAAAATCATTTCCTTGGGTTGACCATGCATCCAGACAATTTCTCTCATCTAAATCTCAACAAAATATGTTTCTTTATGTGTTGACTTCATTTGGATGAAGTGGGAAACCTTCGTGATTTTATCCACCACAACCATGATGGAATAATGATGCTTCGTTATCCTAGGAAAATTTGTAATGATATTCATGGAAACAATTTCCCATTTCCACCAAAGAATGGGTATAGGATGTATAAAACCAATCAATTCTTATGTTCAACTTAATATTTGACATTCAAAGAATTTTTCTATGTAATCAACCACCTATTCATTCATACTAAGCTAGAAATATCATTTTGTAACTACTGATATTGTGTTTTGGTTCTTCATGTGCCAAACATAAGGCACTCTATGCATCTAACTCAACACTAAATTATTGAGCCCATGGGAATTTGGCACGTAGACCTTGCCTTCATACAAAACAAATCCATATTCTTCCTTTTCATAATTCTTGTATTTGAGTTGCACTTCACGTTGTTGTAGGATGCTCTTTATTTCCATGTATTGTTGATTTGAATTCATGGCCTCTAAAATTTTTATTTTAAAATCATATTTACATGTTCTTATGGTTATAGGATGCATTAAAAGAACCCTTCATTTGAGTGCATCAACCACTCTATTTTCCTTCTCGTTTATATGCTTAATTTCAAAGTAATAATCAACTAAAAATTTTAGCCATCTTATTTTTCATCCATTTAAATGTGTCTTTCCAAAAAAAATCTTTAACCCACTATGGTTAGTTCTTAAAAATTCAAACCTCTTTCCCATGAGCTAATGCCTTCACATATTCAAGGAATGTATAATGGTTTCTAGCTCCAAATCATGAGCGGCATAATTCTTTTCATGATTCTCGAGCTTATTGGATTCATAACATATCACATGTATGTTCTGCATGAGAATTCCTTCTTTACATGCATCTATGCATCAAGAAAGCCTTCATTTGGATTAGGTATATTCAATATAGGTTCACTTGTTAAAAACCTCTTTAAATGCTAAAATTCCTCTTCACATTTATGAGAACAGTCAACCTTTTTACCCTTCGTTGGCAAGGAGATAATAGGGTGGGCTATCCTCAAGAACCCTCAAGTAAATATTCTATAATAACATGTTAAACCCATGAAAAACATTAACTGTGTCACATTTTTTGGTATTGTGCACTCCTTAATTGCTTTAATATTTGATGGGTCTTTTGCTATTCCTTCTTTTGAAATAATATGAACTAGATAATGAGTTTTTCTATAATAAAATGAGAGTTTACTTAGTTTAGAATATCACTGATTTTATAGAAGTACCTATAGCACCATCCTTAAATGTTTTTCATGTTGTCCGTCGGATTTGGAATATATGACGATATCATCCAAAAACATAATAACAAACTTATACTAATAATTCAGGAAAATACCATTCATGAGGCACATAAAAACAACTACTCCATTAGATAACTTGAATGAAACCACTATGAACTCATAATTCCCATATTGAGTTTGAAATAGTATCTTAGTATTGGAAATGTGCTCACTATTGAGAGGGGGTGGGGGGTGAATCAGTAGTGACAAGGTCTATATGTATTCTTTTCTGATTCCATTTTGATTTAATGATTCATAATCACACATTATCCCATTACTAGGTTAGCTCATATAATGCATAAATCAGAAAAGTAAATGCAATCAAATAATCACATGCACAAGGAACATAAGGATATCTGGTGGAAAACCCTTAGCCAGGAAAAAACTACCCTTCTTCTATTGCTACTACTCTATTTCAATTTCATTAATGAAAGAAATCATTTACATAACAATAGCTAGCTATTTCTATTAAGGAAATTTCTCACTTTGAATCAACCAAGTGAACACCCATCCACTACAGACTCGTATCCCCTAAAAGGCTCACCCAACACCCATTGGACTAGGATAATATTACTTCCTCTACTGAAGCTAATGACACCTATGATAAATGAACACCCATCCATTCTTCACCAAGCTATTTTGATTTGATGATCACTAGGGCCACATTTCAAAATGTTTCAAAGTGGACCCCTGCACCCAAAAACAACAACTTCCTCTCTAATGAAGTCAAAAATACGAAAACACCAATCAATAAAACAACCTCAACTCTACAAATACAATGGTTGCAAATCAACCCAATTCACTACAAAACCCACTCACAAGCTCATCGCATGATCAATCCAGCTACTCATAGATATATCTCACATACATACACCAAAATCAAACACATATGGCCAAAATACATTAGTTGCAAATAATTTAAGGTAAGCAATATAAACATGAACCATTGCTACAACTATGTAGATCAACTTTGAGCCCCCACAAACACAAATAAATAAGTCATGATCAAGAAGAAATTCTTGTTAGGTAAACTTGACTTAGGATAGAGTCAAAGTTGACCAGGTTAAACAATGATGGTTTTGGGGCACATGGTATTGTGCACCCATATTATTATGCCCGTGGTATAATATGAAATGGAGCTTATACAAGGTTGGAAGGACTTCATTATAATGTAAGACCTGGAGGTGAGTGGTGAAGGCTCACTTGGTCGGTCCTCTCAGTAATTATTTATGTTATGCAGTAAATTTCTTAACAACTGGTATCAGAGCCAGATATTGGCTTCAAAGGGAGTCTTTGATGCCAGGGGTTTTATAGTGTCTGATGAGATCATTGCAGCCTTTGTTTTACAGATCTGGGTCTGAAAATAATGGTGGAACAATCTTACGCAGAAGAACCTCAAGGAGAATGTGCGGAAGATAGTGCTGGCCAAGGATCACCAGTGCTGGAATCTATGAGGTCTCATGGTTGGAGCGGTTTGATAGAAGTTTTTGAGCACATCAAATTGGGAGAGGATGGATCATAATCACATCAGTAATAAACAAAAAAAAAAGGTTAATGAAGTCAAAATTATTGCATGTAAATGGGCATACTACTGTAAGACCTGGTAAGGCATGTGTACTCCTCAGTGATCACCGGTAAAGTCTGGGCTAGACCTAGGTGATAGGGGGGATGTCAGATTAACAATACCCTGGGTAAAAAATCTGAGGGGGTAAGAGCTAGAGTGAGCGGGATTGTCTCATTTAGCAAGCTTTTTGGAATTAGTCAAGGAACTCAAGTCAAGTTTAAGGGGGGAATTGTTAGGTAAACTTGACTCAGGATAGAGTCAAAGTTGACCAGGTTTAACAGTGATGGTTTTGGGGCACATGGTATTGTGCACCCATAGTATTCTGCCCGTGGTATTATATGAAATGGAGCTTATACAAGGTTGGAAGGACTTCATTGTAATGTAAGACCTGGAGGTGAGTGGTGAAGGCTCACTTGGTCAGATTGGTCAGGGTTTTGGCCAATGCTAATGAGATCTTATTAGGTTGGGTTTTACCCCTGATTTGGGGTTTTCCCAGATAAACATTTGTGTTTATGTGTTTATGGTTGTTGCTGGTTATTTTTATATTTATTCCTCCCGGTAATTATTTATGTTATGCAGTAAGTTTCTTAACAATTCTCTCTTCATCTCCTCTGCCATCAAGCTCCCAAAAATTTCAATTGAAAGATGCTTCACACTTGATCCTTAGCCTTTGAAATTATTCTACAATAGGAATTCAACCTATAGGTTCTACACATGCTTGAGCTCTCCAATATGTCCACTGTGTAACCACCCAAATGGAGAAGGTTCTCATCTATTTAAAAAATTCCTCCACCTTCTCCACTACTCACTTTTTTAATGTGTTCACACCTAAAACACTTGATTTTCCAGTTGATTTAGTCAATATAATCTTTTCCATAAAATTACAATTAATTTCCTTAAAATAAAATCGCAAAATGGTTGAGGCGTGTGAGGAATCCAGAGGTAATTTTCACTTATAGGCCCAATTGCATGGATAAAATTGCAAAATTTTGACTGGAGATCTTTAGTTGCTCGCACAGGCCTATAAGGGAGCCAATGGGACCTTCTCTTTGCTTGCATGAGCCTAGAAGGGAGTGACTGGGGCAGATGATGGTTAAAGTCAACTTTCTTCAGCTCAGGACCTACCCAAACTTGTTCCACTACCTGATAACCTTCTATAAGACCTCAAGAAACCACTGTAGCCACTATAACATTCCAATAAACCACTAATCCACCTCCATCATCAACACAATTCAAACGAGGTTGGCTTAAATTTCGTCAATCAGCTACACTAGCACATAAGCCATCAAACTACTCCTCAACTTCTCCAACACTTGCATAACTATCAAACCATCAATGATAGGAATGAACATGCTGGCCAAGAACCATCTACACACACACCAAGTAGCATAAACATGAATTTAGAGTCTCCATAACTTTCAACTATGTGAAGCAACTCCTCATCCTTCCAAAGCATCCCCACAAAAGCTAAATACCTTCACTAACATCATCTGCAGCCAATGCACAATTCAAGTCTACAACCAATGCACAAACTAGGTGCCTTTACCTCTCATGATATCAACAACTCATGCTACTAGGTTGACATCAATGCCAACCAACAGCCACTACAACTAAGCAACACATGATTAATACCAACAATATCCCCCTTTGGAATTCATGGAAACCCTAGCTGAACCATCCAACCAATACCATCCTTTGAAACCGATCTCTTGACACAATACCCCTTTGACATCAATGGAAAGGAAAAAGATAAATCCATCAATACTCATTGAAAATACAAGGATAACATAGTTGATCCAAGAAGCAATCACTCTAACTCCTCTATGAGCAACTACAATAATAAGATCTCCATTTAATGGAAGTAGAATCAAGGCAAATGTGTACTAGTAGCAAATTGAAGTAATCAATGCCATTTTCAACCAACTCCAATAGTAGTAACAATCCATGTCCATCAATTATAACATAGGGTGGATAGCAGAAAAACATCTTTCTAGGTAGCAGCATAACCATCAACAACAAGAATAATAACAATAACAAGAGTCTCAACAACAGTGACACATCATATGCACCAGTAATAACAACAAAAATAAACTCAACAACAACATACACATCAACAACAATATACCATGAGCAACATTACTCTCTACATAACCATCACAAAAAAACATACCCATCAATAATGACATGTCGTGAGCAGCAACAACAAAAACAACTTCATTCACATCAATCATCACTCTCAATGAAAGAAACAATAAATATGGCTCTAAGCAGTAGAAATATACATCGATCTCATTAAAATATAGCAGAACCAACCATGCTCCCTCAAGGGACAACATAATATCCACCTGATCAATAAACACATACAAAACATGCTCCCCTGAGCATTATAACATCAAACAACAATAGCACAATAAAGGCATAGTGTGGGAAACAACATATCATGAACAAAATTATGTGGCCATTGCCACTCTCTCGCCATCCTTGATATGTTAATAACCAGGTCCTCTCTTTGCTAAATATGCTCCTCTTGAAGATAAACAAGAGGCTACAACTGTCTCAACAAGATGTTGGACACAATACTTCTACAAAAATCATTTCCTTCATGCCACACGCAAGAGGCTAGAGAACCAAGGACTATGGCCCAAAAATATTTGCAATGGAAATACAAGGCTTCATAGGCCTATTACATGGGTACAAGAATGATAGAATGTGACTATACAATTCCTCCTTAATACTGAAATATGACTCCACCAAAGACTCAAGAATGATACATGACATTACATGGCTACAAGATATAACATATATCAACTGAAACAAAGTTGAAATGACTCTTAAATTTCTCTCTGTCAAGACACTCTTCACTCATGACCACACATACAATATCACCCATAATTCATAATATTAATTTAAAAAGTTATAACTGTTGTGACAATGTAAACAACAACCCATTATCATGATGAATAACTCCATGCCAATAGGAAATAAACACATCTCTCTCCAAAACGTTTGCTAGCACATGTCATGAACTAGCAACTTGCAACAATAATAGGTAGCAACCCCAACATCACAAGTCTTCATGAATAAATAATAGAAATAACTATCCATCAACATGTAGCAATAGGTAGTAATCAACATGAATTAATCATCATAACCTCCAACTGAAGAGTAAGTAACACCAATCATATAATCATCTGGAAGACATCAAAATCACATGCATTACGAGAAACAACATAATCAATGGCTCAACTTTAATAATTTGATCTAAGAACAATAAACGCAGGAGTCGTATATGAAAACAATCCTTAAATGCTACCATATTCCTATAGCACATCTTCTAGGCATAAGATGACCATCAACAAGGTGAGAAGTCTAAAATATCAATTTGATCCACACTCTCTTGATATTATATGTGCACCAATCAAGCATAATCATCAACAAGTACATGTTATAGTATTCAAATTAAAATATTCATGCAAAAGATTCAACATTTGACACTTGAGTACTTGTATCTTGACTAAATTTACATGACATGAAGGAGTAAAATAACTCATGAAGGAACACATGCAATATATAACACTTCAGCCATGAACACGACTATAATGTGCAAAAACTATGCAACAATACTCGTAAAAAACATTCACAAAACCAACCAACAACTCTTTAGGCACATGCATGCATCACTAATTATTCCTCATGTGAAAGATGACAATCTAATGAAGTACTATAAATGAGGGTTTAAATGAGAGTAATCTTATTCTCTCAAACTATCACCAATTTCTCCATGAAATCCATAGTATCATGAATGATATAAATGTTATATATGAAAAATATAAATCCATATCAAACTCCCCCTAAGTGTGTGCCATTTCTCCATCAACTATTGCTTGCTGCATAAGACATTCATTAGTGTGCATAAATTATCTTAACACAATATGTCTACAACCACTGACAATCATGAGACAAAAGATAAAATGACATGCAATATATCAATATTTGTGGACTCCCTCTAAACTTATGTGCTCTCCTTCTATGCCTCAGCCTAAAATGAATGGATGCATGAAGATGAAATTTACTTATTTTAATCACATACACCTATCAATATTGGATTCAATTGAAGCCATCTCCTATTAGGCATAAGACAAGGATTTACTCCCCCTGAGTAGATTATCTCTTTGCAAAAAAAAAAATCCTTCCTTGAAATCCTTTAAAAAGCTAGTTCTTTGCAACTCATATTTTCTCATCAATACTTTCTTTGTCTTTAATGGTGGGATTGATCCTTTTATTTGTTTAATTTTGTCATATTCACAAGTTAGAGCCTTGTTTCCATATTTTCTACACTTGTAACAATGGTTATCCAAATATCTTTGTTTTCTTGCATAATTTTTACAATCTCTAGCATGATGAAAAAATTGATTACACTAAAAACAACAACCATAACATAAGCTTGGATACCTTGTATTTTGATTTTATAGATGATTTACACTTGGATTCTTCCTTATTCTTTATAATTTTTGCATGTTGTAGTTGTGATCTTCTTTCCCTTTCTTCTGTTGATAAACTATTTTTTTCTTTGGCTTCCTTTGATGATGTTGCTTCCTAGGCCGTTCATTGACTTGGGATGGAGAGCATGTTATGTTGTTCTTATGATTTTTTGATACATGGATGTCCTTCAATTTCTCCTTTCCGTTTACAAGGATTGATCCTTCTTCGAATCCCAATCTAGTTTTGATAAGAGGAGATCTCTTATTGATAAGGATCTCATCTTAAATTTTGCTGCTTTTCTCCAAGTTTCGATATTCAGATAGCTGATTATTTGCATTTTCAATCTCACATATGAAAGAGTCTAATTCCTCTTCTAGTCTTTCACAATACACTTCCCATTCTTGCATTTAATTCTTCAACATCTCATTCTCCTTGATGACATCTTCATGCAGTATCTCTTGATCAATGGATTTCATGTCAATTCTCTCATGGCTGCTCTCACTATCTCCTTGAGAGGAGATCAGATTTGCTTCTGCTAGGAACATAGAATCTTTTGTAATATGTTCCTTTCCTTAAAGAATGGAGTGAGGTTATTCAATAACTATGTAAATATGAGATCCATCTCTTCTATACATACTATGCAACTTATCCATAATCTCTTTTGTAGTTTTTCAATGTCTTACATTAACAACATCATGATCTAATAGGGTCCTTAAGATTATATTTTTGTCTTTCTCATTTGATTCATCATACACATTGTATTCTAATGAAAAAAAAAATCCTCATCAAGATCAATAAACTATGCTTCCAATCTTTCCTTCCATAGTGCATAATTCGATCCATGAAGAGTGAAAAATTCATCTTCTCCATATCCTCCTTGGTAGCCCATGATCAACCTTCTAGTAGTGAAGTTGCACTAGAAGGAACTTGGCTCTTGTACCGATTATTGGAAATGTGCTCACTACTTAGAAGGGGAGGGTGTTTTGGGGGGGGGGGGGGGGGGGGTGGGTGGTGTGGGTGAATCAGTAGTCACAAGGTCTATATGTATTTTTTTTTATACCCTTTTGATTTATTGATTATAAATCACACATTATTCCATTATTAAGTACCATGATCATCACATGAAAACCATAATACAATTAACAATCACATATACAATTATCCTTGTAGGGAAAACCCTTCAGTGGGAAAAAAATCACCCTTCTGCTATTGTTGATGCTTTGCTATATTTTCATTAATCAAACAAATCATTTACATAATCATAGCTAGCTATGTCCAGCAAGGAAGTTTCTCACTCTAAATCATCTAAGTGAACACCCATCCATTGGAGACTACTATCCCCTAAAATCCTCACCCAACAACGTTTGGACTATGAGAATATTAATTCCTCTATTGAAGCTAAGAAATTTTGACTAGAGATATTCAATCACTTGGACAAGCTTGCAAGGGAGTGACTAGGTCCTTTTGGTCACTCGCATGAGCCTATAAGGGAGCGACTAGGGAAAGGGATGGTCAAAGTCAACTTTCTTCATCTCAGAACCTACCCAAACTTGTTCCACCACTTGACAACCTTTTATAAGACCTTAGGAAACCATTCTAGACACTATAACATTCCAACAAACCAATGATCCAAATCCACCATCAACACAATTCAAACTAGTTTGACTTGAATGTGATCAATCAGTTGCACTATCACATAAGCCATCAAACTGCTCCACAACTTCTCTAATGCATGCATAACTATCAAAACATCAAATACTAGGACTAAACATGATGGTTAAAAACCATCTATATCAAGTAGCATAAACATGACTTTACAGTATCCATCACTATCAACTAGGTGAAGAAACGCCTCATCCTTCCAAAGCATTGAAACACAAGCTAAATACCTACACTAGCATCATCTGCAACTAACGTACAAGTCAAGTCTAGAACCAATTCACAAACTAGGTGCCTCTACCTTAGATGATATCAACAACTCATGCTACTAGGTTGACATCAATTATAACCAACAACCACTTCAACTAAGAAACACATCATCAATGCCAACCCTTACTGATGTCCTCTTCCTTAATCGTTACCTAATGATACCCTAACCTTATATCAATTTTAAAAAATATCTTAGCTCCCCTGAGCTAGTCAAACAAATAAGCTATCATGGGAAACGGGTACATATTCTTCATTGTGACCTTGTTTAGCTGATGAAAGTCAATTCACAGTATTAGTGTATTATCCTCCTTTAAAAAAAATAAGACCATGGCACACCATAGTGATACACCTCAATGTAGGTACCCTTTCCTTAATATATCTTCTAGTTTCATTTGTAATTATTTTAGTTCTAGTGTACTTGTATGGTTTTTCAGACATTGATGCATCTCTAGGTACTAAGTCTATACATAATTCAATGTCTATTTTAGGCAATAACCATGGTGAAAAGCACATGTTCAAATTCCTTAATTATTAGGTGGTTCCCCAAGACTGGATTCTTGATCCTCAACCATCTCCTCCATGTGGGATGCATAAATTTGACACCCTTTTCTGAAACATTTCTTCAGTTGCATAACTAATATTTATTTAATAGAAATTTGGCTTGGTATTCTTTGCACTTGCCTTTTCTTCCCTTGTTCATCCAGGTAAGTGAATGTTATTCCGTAATAGTCTAACAATGCATGATGCTTTCCTAGCATATCCATGACAATTAGTTGAACATATGATCTTAGTGGTATTAAGTATAAATTTGAATTTCTATATATACCATATAAATTGATGGGACATTCTTTTGCCAGTTCAATTATTCTTCTTTTCGCTCCTATAACTAATTGAACTAACTGAACTTGCCATGCTTGGTTTTCCTCACGTTAAAATTTTTATCCAACTTGAGATAAATATAACTATGACCAACTCCAAAATCAATTAAAATAGCAATGGCTTGATTATTTAACTTACCTTCAACTTCGACCATGTGTGCAGGATGTTTGACTTTTCGGTTGTCCAATGATGCATAGATCCTAGGCATGCTTCTCCACATTTCATCTAATGTATCAACTCTTTGGATGTGATATACAATCTTCATTTTTCCTTCTTTATATGGGAAATACCTATATTAATGCTCTCCCCCACAACCCCAAAAGCTAATGGGTTGATATTTTGTTCCCTTTGGTTCCTTATTGTTTGGTTGAGTTTATTGATTTTCCTTATAATTGTTCTTGATGATTGAAGGTTTTTAGCCCTTCTCTCTTTGCTGTACCTTTCTTATTTTCTTGTCATCCCAAGCCCTTTGGAAAGTTGAATTATTTCTTCACTACTGATAGATGCGCTCTTTCTTCTTCATAGCTTCATCCAAGGTATTTGGTTCAAAAAAATTAATCATGTCATGCTAGAATGGTGGTAATCAACTCAAATATCTCTACACAATCAAATTTTCATCTTTAATAGAGTCCACATACATCAATAATTGAATGAAATTCCAACCACATTCCTCCATTGTCATGCTCCCTAATTTGAGTTTGAAAAAATGTGGAATTTTTCTCTCATAGTAGTGTTCAAACACCTACTTCCTTTAGAAGTAATTTTTAAATATTTTCCATGAAATATTCTATTCATTTTTTTTTACCTTCTTGGGTTACTCCCACGATGAATTTTCTTTCCCCTTCAAGTGATAGATGGAAATTCATTCCACTATATTGGAAGAGTAATAATGTAGTTGAAGCTAATTTCTCATTTCCAATAGCCACACCACATCCTCTTCTCGCTTCTTATTCTCATCATTAGACGTAAGTGGCTTAATTTTTCTATGTTCCCCTGACACATTATCCAAGACTAGTTTCCTTCTTAGCTTCCTTAATGGTTACATGCTTGAACTAATTTTTGACCCTCAACGAAAAAGGGTTGTCTTAGTGGGTTTTCTGGCTAGATAATGATGATTCCCAACAACACTCCTAGAGTTCCTTGAATCCTCATCATATTTCCCCCTTAATTCATCAGTGGTGTTCCTCATCCTATGGAGAAGTATACCCGTAGTCGATTATCACTTAGAGTTTGTTGAGGATCTATACAATTTGGGTATTAATTTGTCCTTTTTCTCTTATTAGATTCTTAATATCAGCTTTGTATTTTAGCATCTACATTTTGAGGCTAATTATAGTTCCAACTAGGTCTCTATCCTCTAGCCTATCCATTTCATTCCCATTTGACTAATTTCCATTATTACTTAGGCTCAATTCCATGCCTATTGCCTCTTCTTGCTTATTTTAGGACCCCTAAGTATTCCCCATACTCTTCGTCCTCATGTTAGTCCTACTATAAAGGCCACCTATTAATTTCTTTTGAAATTATTCAAAGACTTCCTACCTCACTCCAAAATTCTAGTTTTGTAGGTGTACTCTCATCCTTGACAGTTTTATGTTAATTATTTTAGTGCTCCAATATGAGTTTTGGTTGCTAAGGTACGTTATATTGAAGAGACTATATGTTATATCCTTTAGCAACATTGTTCAAGTCAGTCATAATTCCTTTACATCAACCCCCTAGTGTAATTCAATTTTCCTGTAACTATTTCATACATATGCACAGATTTGTGCACCTTCTATTTCCCTAGGAAAAATAACTAGCTACTATACTTTATTTTCTTTCCCTGGTTCTCTTTAGGCTAAAACTCACCTCTCTCATCTCCCTTGACACTTGTAATTCATGTTGTCTTCCCCTTCACATTCTTCAAGGTACTTTGTTACTTTTGGGTGTAATTTTCAGAATCCCCTTCGAGTATTTTCATTGATGATGTCACTCTTCAGGATCCAGGCATCAATTTCCCTCAACTTTCCTTGTACTCAGTTGAAAACATTGAGATCCAAAGGTCCGAGATCCAGTGGGGTCCTCTCCTATGCCACATCATCTCGATGCCTAGCCATTGGGGTTTCCTTTCTTCACTTCATTACAACCTAAATTAAAAGTGTTGAGTTCCAATGTCTAATACTCAATGGAATTAATCCATTATACTATGTTCCCAAGGTGGATCCCACTAATGCATGTCATCTCGACATTTCAACATTGGGTTTCCTCACCTTTGTTCCATTCCAACACAATTTTCAAATGTTGAGGTTTGAGATCTAAGACCTACAATTTCCCTTTCACCATACTCTATGCTTGAGGTATACCTCACCGATCCATGTCAGATTAGAGTCTCAACATCAGGATTTATTGCTTCTTCCATTCCCACTTTAGTTAGGAGTGTCAAAATCATAAGTTTGAGACTCAAAAAATTTCATATTATGATGATGTCAAAATAACATCACACTGACATGAAATTCCACATCAGTTGTCCATGCAAGCTACCATGTCATCATCTCCTATTCCTCTATGCCTACATGGCTCTATTACAACCGCCAACCCATGTCATCTTCACATGTAACCCTTAGCGGCTCCTTGCTTCCACCATTCCAAATTTGGTTATGAGTGTCAAGGTTCAAGGTCCAATACTTTTAATACATCATATTATGAAGACATTATAATTATTTCATGTCTTCATGGAGTACCACTTCACTTATCCACTCAAGCTACCACATTAAACTCTCTTGTTACCTTATTCCTACATTCCTCATCTTGGTTTATTACTTATCTAGCTTAGTCATCTTATATTCATGTGCCTGCTATAATCACCCTTACGAAAATCATAGGTAATGTAGACCCCCCCAATGTAGGTTTGAAGTTTGGGGAAGGGGGTGCCAAAATTAATCTCCATTGTTGATCAATGTTGGGTAGTTTTGTGTTTATACAAACCATATCCACCTCTCTCATTAAAAATTGATGGGGGGGTGGGGTTTGGGCGGTGTCCCATAATCAATCTCTATCTTCAATCTCAGACATGCACATTTTTCTCAGCTAACTTGCACATAGTTTAATGCCAACTTCATGGGTGAAAAGGTGGAACCACTATCCATGTGTGTAGGTGAATCAACATGATTTTGACCCATTTGAAAGTAGATAAAGCCCACTTTAAGTGTGGGGAGAAACCACCGAGATAATTTTTCATGTAATATTTCCATTTTTTACCAGTTTAGATCAAATTTTCAAGGAAATATCTGAAAATTTGGTGAGTTTTCCAAATTTCCTCAAATCCTCTATGGCCAACACTATATTTGGCCGCTACCATTAGCCTATAATGTCCCCTGCCTCATTTCTTCAAATTTAATGTCAACCCTTAATTCCTCAAATCTGTTAGAAATTTCTAAATTCTATTTGGGGCATTTCGACAAACACTTGGTAGGAGTCCACCTACCTATATTTGTTCAATCATTATGCCTATAACTTGCATATATTTGATATTGTACCTAGACTTTCTGAGCCTAGTGTTTCAACTTGGGCTATGATACCACTTGTAACATCCCCCGACCCAATTCCACCCCATTCCACTCTCTTGCTAAGTCCCAATTGCATGTTAGTTACCCATGACAAATTGTGACCTAAAAAATGCCCCCTTACTCAAGAAACTATGGCATGTTAACATACATGTCTAAATGCATGCTAATATGTAATGCATATTCATAGGAATATTTTAACATTAATTTTCTTCTTAATTACAATTCGAAAGGAAATTCATAAGGCATTGCAACAGAAAGTAAACATAATAGGTAAACATATATCTTTTAATTATATGCATTTTGTTATAGGCCTTCAACATTCCACCCTTCCATAGATCACAATGTTCATGTTATTTTAATAGTGAATGACCCTTGATTTGGGGCTTGACTTCATGGGCATTAGCTCACCCACATCTTGGTAATATCCCAATACCAACAACCGGCCAAGGTACCAATCCTACTAGACTCTCAACAATAGGCTAACATCAACCATCAACCCTATCTCAACCAACCGGGGATGTTCCAAGGCTTGTGGCTTCCAAGAGTTGCACTACCCCCATAGGTATTCTAGGTACCCTTCCAATCCCCTCACATAACCATGGTACCAAACTTGGAAGCCTCCAACTATAGGCTCACATTCCGCAACAACCTGCACCCAAGTGGTGCACACCCTTCTTTGAACCTATGTTCCCTAAGGTTGTACCACCACCTTTTAGGGAATCTTACTTAGCTAGAGAGGAATTCTCCATACGCTTATGGCTTCCAAGAGTTATTCTTCCCTAATGTGTCTTCCAAGTACCCTTAAATGCTTTGATTTCCACAACAATCTCCATTCTTCCATGGTCATCTATTATAATCCATGAACAAGAATCATTTTCACAGTTCCAGAATCCCCCCCTTCATAGTGCTAGCATGCCTCTTTTATATAAATTCCTTTCTTATGTCACTTGGAATTTTCCCAAGCTACTAAGTAGACCTTGGTTCCTTTTCATGTGTAATTTTAATTATTATTTAAATCATATGTGCTTCTTCTCACTCTTCCATCGAACCTTCGCCACCCCATACTCATTTCATCTTTTCAGTTTGTAGCCATTATATTTTTTATTAATATGAATGTGTTGTCATAATTACATTATTAGGCCTTCCAGCCTCAAAATATGAAAAATGTGCACATGGGCATACCAGCCCCAAAACAAATAACACTCATGCACATGGGGAAAGGAACATTTATAACACATTTATAAACATGCACCTGGGAACAACAACCCTCCAAATATGTCCTGAACTAACTAGTTTGTTTAATGTGTCCTAGATCACTAGCCTAGTTCCACATAGACATATCATTTAAATTCTAGGGTTCAAACAAGGACGTTATATCAAGGATGTATATGAACTAGAAACCATGGAACTCAAGTAGAATAATTATATTATCATGTTCATGACAAATAAGTACATCATCTTGGTAAATTGTGTATTCCAGAGGATGAAAGAGTACTTGTAATCAGACAAGCACATACTTGTAACATTTCTAGTCATTTAGGTGTATGAAAACCAATATATTAGTTGCAAAACTATTTTTATTGGCCTCAAATGAATGAAACTATCTCCAAATATGTAAATGGATGTGTCATGTGTGCTGCTATAAAATAAAGTAATATAAATTAGGTTTGTACATGGAACTTCTTGTGCTCTTTTGTGAATGGAGAAGTGTGTCTATGGATTTTGTAAGGCATCTATCTATGTCTAGAAGAGGGAATGATTACATGCATGTCATAGTGTATATATTTAGAAAGATATCTATCTTGATGTCTTGTAAGAAGTTGGAAACAAGTGAGTAGACTACATGCCTTCTTCTAGAAAGCTTAGGTTCATTTTTTTTTTCCTATATACATCATATCCAATTAAAATATTAGCTTTGTTAGGGAATATTTGTCATGTATAGACACAAATGATCAATAGGAAAATGATACATCTATTTTAAGGATGTTATAACAAGCATCCTAAGATTTTGGATCATTAGTTGCACTATGTGCAACATGCATGTAATAGTATCATATAATAATATGCACATAAGTCTCCTTACGAGACATTTTTTTAATATTTTCCTAAGTCCCCTTTAGACATAAATTTTGGGAAAGATTGATGGATGGACATAGAAATGTAGAGAAATCCATGAATTTCATCCATAAGATGAAATATGTTCATCAAGTTGTGCAGGAACAATTAGAAAAGAGCAAGCCAAATATAAGGTTAGATATGAAAAACATCGAGTCAATCATTTCCATGTTGGTGATCAAGATTGGTTATAGATAAACGAATAATGTCTTAAAGGTGAAGGTAAAAGGATAAAATCAATACGTTATGGTGCATTTACAATTATTTAAAAGATTGGTAACAATGCAATCTGGTTATATTTACCTCCCTATATGCATATGTATTCAGTATAAAACCTTATTTTTTGAAAATAATCCCACAAAATCATGTAACAACAAGAGTTGAACCCACAACCTTGCCTACATATACCGAGCACCATACCACTACTCCATAGGTTGCATTTGTGATATATATATCCCATATTTCTTTTAAGGCTAGTTTTGCAATAGCTTTGGAGAAGCAAGGCCATATATCCTTCTAACTTGTGGAAAGAAATCAAAGGAAGTTTCCAATGGTGTTCCTATCTTCCTTGAATAATTTTAAAGATGAATTTCCATAATTTGAAGATTTGTGGTGTATGAAGTAAATTTTTATGTATTTCTCATCATTCCAATGGATTAGTTGACATAGCCCATAAGGGTGGACTTTGTTATCAACTTTCTATTGTTTATATTATTTCTTACTATATGTTATTGTCTTTTTATTTTCTTATTAAACTTTATTAAGTCCATTTAATTAATAAAGTTAAGGAAAGTTGCAATTAACATACAAATGAAATTTAAGCATGAATTTCAAATGTTTGAGTGCATTGTCTAACTGAATTTAACTCTCACCCAAAACACTCTAGCATTAATGTTATCTTAATATACATATTAAATGGCTAAATAACAATGTGTTGTTTTGAAATTAATTCACTTACTTCTACATATTGTTGACTCATGAATGATTTTTTAATTTTCAAATCAATTCTAGAATAAATGTGTGTCTATAAAAGTAATTATTCATTTGTTGGATTTTCTTTAGTTTGAAATTGTTCATACATTGAGCAGCATTTTGATGTTATTTTTCCTCACAAAAGGGCTTCACCTTGTTCACTAATACATTATCATTTTCATCCATTTAAAGGGTTTTGAAATTGTGAAAATGAATTCAATATATTAAAAGTATTGGGGGTATGTACCCGTTAAGGAGTTTACAAATATTGGGGGATATAAAATGAGATATTTAGTAAAAAAATATAGGTATTCTTTATTGAAAACATGTAATGGGAGGGGAGTTCAACAACAGGAATGCGAGAAACATTCATCAATATCTAGTGAAATTAGTGATATGCTTTAATATAATATGCACATGCTATGTTACAGGTTTATTGAGTGAATACCTTGTTGGTTTCCTACATATTTTTCATACCATTGTATTTGTTTGTAACTCAAGGATAATTTTTTCTATATCTATAAATATTTAGCTAGATTGTTCATTATGTATTGAATTTCATATTTTGTTTAGAATCAATGACTAATTAATAAAGGGATTTTATAAAAGTAGTTTTTATTATGTAGGGATTGTTTGGGCTTTAGAGTTTTTGCAAGCTTTGGAGGAGTGAATGTATGTGATTTTGATGTAGGATTTTCACGGTAGGTTCAACTACATTAGCAATTCAACTTTTCCATTATATATCATAGATTTTAAAACATGTAGTCTTTTATCTACTATAGATCATATCTAATGCAAATACATGTGGATTAAAAAATAAAAGAATATCACATAAAATATCTAATCTAAACTACAATTTTCAAGTCAATGATCAAAGCTTTGTTGGATTTTCATATCAAAGTTTCTTCCTCCTTTGTTGGAGGATATTTGGATGCTCAAATCCAAAATGATGATGCAAGAGGAAATAAAATAAAATGAAGTTAAATTAACAGTGTAATTGTTGTTCGTACTTTGATTTATCAATCTAGAGTTCATACAAACTTAATATGTTTCAATGCTTTATGCACAGTAAGAGAGATTCTACTTAATCTAGTCTAAAGCAATGAATTGAGTCTAGATGTACAAAGACAACTTTGGAAAATCCAATGAAAGGCAAACTATCTAGCTTATGTTTGCAATAAAAGAGATGATTGAAGCATAACTTGTTATAATGCATGAAAGAAACCCTAACCTATTTATATGAAATAAATGTCAAAAAAGAGATCCTAATCTATCTTGCAAAAAGTAAAAGGAAGAAAATTAATCCTAATCTATTTGCATGAAAGTAAATACCAAAAATTATCTTTGATCGATCTTTGCAGGAAACAAATATATGCTATTACAAACAAGGTAAATTCTATTCTACTTGCGAAAAAAGTTAAATTCTCAAGCATGCTAAAGGTAAACTACTTTCATTCTATTTAACACATAACTAAAACAATATACCCTAGTTGTAGGATTGAAGCTACAACAATGAAATTAAAGTATCTAAAGGGTCTCTGGTCTTCTCAAGTTTGTCTTCAAGGCTTAGAGGACATTGTGGAGTGATGAGAAATGAAATGAGAATTTTTGAGAAAATTATGGACATGATATACAGGAATTTATCTACTGCTACACAATTGTTATAGGATGCCCTGTTTTGCTACAAAAAATCATCCCAGAGAAATATTATGGTACCAAGAGTAGTTTGACGGTGGAGGAAATTGGCGAGAAGCAATGGATCAGTGAAAAACACCTTACCAAGCCCAGATCCACTTAGTAGACTCACTTTTACAAGGGAGGATCCAAAATATCATATGTCTTAGTGAGGAAATTTCCAGCACACAGATAGTTTGCAAAAATGAATAATAATTGATGGAGGGGTGTTGAAGGAAGATTTTATCATGCATATAAAATGATGTGATCATATTCTATGAACCAATATACTCCATTCGCACAAAAAGTACATGTTTAGCTAATGAAACAAAGGTGATTAAATGACTTTCAAACCATTAATTGTAGAAAACATGATTACAATGAAGGGATGAGTTGAATTTGGAACATAATCTACTTATTGCACAAAATAAAAAGTATTTTTGGTGCTTGTCCACATAGGGTCCAAAACCAATCTTATAGAGAGAGCTCACTTATCAACTTGCATATACAATGCTTTTCTTATAGACCAGATTTGCAGGAAATCACAACTATACTAAGTGCATGCAAAATAAATGCATAAAGAAATTTACAAAGGATAGGTGGTTTGATAACTTTCATTGGGCCCTAACCCAAGGAGACTCAGGTCCCTTGAAACAAGATAAGGCTAGAAAAAACTGATACTTTTCATTAACCTCATAAACTATTCAAACATGTAACATAATAGTGGAATTAACAAGAATATGTCTCCTCTAATAGTCACTAGCCTCTATAATTTGAATCACTATTAAGTTGTTAGGATGTCTTATTTATACAAAAAGTGAGTGAGGGGATCTCCTTGAAGGGAAGGTTGCTTCCCTCAAAAACTCCAAAAATGGTGGATCTTGCCTCTTGGTGAACTCACAACCATTGAGGGGTTGTAACTTCTCATGAGGCATTCAAGTTGTTGATGGGAGGAAACAAGAAACAAGCCACCTAAATCTTCTCTTGCTGCAATCATGTTGGTGTCCAATGTATTTTGTAAAATAAATCCTCAATTTCCTCCAAATTTAATGCATCAGGCCCTGGGATGTAGAAAATACCTCCTAACCTTCCTAAGAACACATTATATCTTGAAAAATATATTATCAAATGAAAAAGGAGAGGTAAAATATGCCAAATGATGGCTAGATTGGCCTTGAATTGTACATATTTAGGAAGCCCATCATACCCCACTAGTGAAAGTGTTTCTCATCCTTTTAGAAACTTATTAACCTATATGTACTTCATTCCTAGCATTGTTGGCCTCTCTAACATCCCAAGTTATCTTGGAAGGGATGCCTTCTTACGGATGGGAGCCTTCATTCTTTTCAATCTTAGCCCATTCTTTATGTTCTTTTTCCTGGTCCCTATCCTCTTGCAAGCCTAATAGTAAAGGAGGACTCAACTCCATTCCAATCCAATTAATTCCAAATATTTAAAATAAACTTTTGTACATAGGTTTTCTATCAAAATCATTCCTAAACCTCTATAGTGAGTGATATTACTTCATCCTCAAGTTGTGTGGCAAGTTATAACACCTCCTTTAACAAGCTTGCAGGCTCTCATTTCCTAATAATATGAAGGTATCTTCAGAATGTAGGATTTTATGTTCTTCTTTATCTGTATAGGTTGTTTCCATCCTAGGATCTTAAGTTATGAGCCTATGTTTACTAGCGATGAGATGAGGGCCTATTAATTTTTCCCTGATCAACTGGGGCTCATCTACCACTGTTACCATGACTCTTTTTATCTCTTCATCCCTGGCCTCTTCAGGGGTTAGCCAAGGCCATCAATTTCACATATCCTAGTGTTATAGACATTTTTGTGCCTCGCATCATGGAGCATGGAATGTCAATAATTACAGGGAATCTTCAGTCCCTAAACATGTTGTTCTTACCCCTAAAAGAACAAGGTCATCAAACAACAGCACTTCCAATCAGTTCTCCACCTGAAAGCACTTCAAAACAGGCTTATTTTGGATCATGTCAGCTGCTTAACTGAGCTTCTGCGCTGTAATGCAACTGTCCCACTCTGTACCTGCGCTGGAAGTCAAAAGTAATGAAGGCTACCTGCGCTGGGCGAGATTGGCCAAGTGGCACAGTCATCCTGCAAGGTGTCAACTGCCCAGGAAGCTTCCAAACTGACACTTGGTTCATGAGATTCGCCCTGTGATGAGTAAGAGGTACTTGATCACCATGTGTAAGCAAGGATCTCCAAGTGGACTCAAGAACTGAAGATTAACTGAAGAGGGAGAGGACACTAGTCAGCTCTATGCCAGCCTCAAGCTGACTCATCCTCTCTTCTTCTCTCCTATATATAGAGCTCTTCTATGAGGTCTAAGGAGGCTGGAATTTTGTGTAAAGCAAGGAGGTGCTGTTGGATTACAGTTAGAGCTATTGGGTGATTGTTTTACTAGAGGTGAAGAGGAGAGTTCTTGCTGCTGGGGAGGTGCTGCTGGATTGGAGCCATCATTGGTTGTAACCTTCTCAGAACCCTGTTACTTCTATCAATAAAGTTTTGCAAGTTCTCCTATATACTTGTATTGCATTGATGTATTGTATTTACATGTATATTTGATTCATCCTAATCCATGCTTCAGTTATGAGTACATGTATCTTGTAGTTTCCTCTCTCGTTTTGTGCAGGGCTGGTGTATAGCTGGACCGGCGAAGAGAGCAAGGAGCTGGGAACAAGAGACAAAGAGAGAGGATCGAAATCGACTAAGCGAAGGATACCAGGTTGGTTGATCATTTCTTCCCCCTCTCTGTACTTTCATAAAGGAAAACATCAAAGCTTTACTTTCAGTTGTTGCTAAAGACTGTCACCTTTAGAGTAGGGATAGGGTCATCCGCATCGGATACTTTTCCCCACAACAAACTGGTGACTCCGCTGGGGAGCCTAGTATCTTGTTGGTGTTTGTAGTATTTTGCTATTCATTTCTTGAAGAAAAGAGTACCAAATCGAAAAGCTTTTGACTATATCAAAAGCGAAGTAGAGGGACTGCTACTCTTGCTCATTTGCTGAGCAAATTCAAGATTTGAAGAGCCTATCTACAAAAGACTCTTTACTCTTTGTGATAGATCTTCATCCTCTTGATCATCCCTTAGCCTGTACTTGACCTATAGCTTTTTATTTCATCAAAAACAGTGCATTTTTGAGCTTTTTATGACCCGGAATTCTTTGTAGACGAAACTCTCGTGAGTCAGTGCAGGCTGTACACAGGCAGTCTGCATTACAGCGCAGGTACTCCCTTCGGGAACTGCGCTGAGAGTGAAATTGGCAGACTAGAACCTGCGCTGGTCCAGTTAGCCATTGTCTTGCTTAGCTTTCCCTTTGTGTCTTGGCCCTGTTTGCACTTGTTTTTGGCTGATTGCTTGCTGGTTATTATACTTGCTGTAAGCCACTTCTCCTTGACATTATTCCGCCTCAGTTGTGTGATGAAACTGTGAATGTTCTTTCAGTATTTCTTGTTGCAGTTACAGTTTCCCATTGTGAAAAGCGAACCAGTATAGCTGTGACCTCTTAGATCATGAACTGTAAAAGTGTCTTTGTGATCTTAAGAGCTAGTTTCATTACTGTTCATGGCTGTTTGAGTTTGTTTGCTTTTCATTTCATGGTTTGAATCTATACATTTCCTGTGTTTTTTAAACAAGTCTATCATAAGGTGTTTTTTTTATTGTGGACAAGCTTGTTTATTTCTACTTGAAATTAGATTCAAAATTATACAACAGTTTCCTTTTTGTCTAGCATCAACATTAAGGATAACGAAAAGAAATACATGCATTGTGCATTTTGCATTTGACTGTATGCTTGACGATTTAGGAAGATGTGCATTTTAGTGTGTGTTCTTTGATCTGTGGAAAAAGTTGTGTCCTTCTTTTCCCTCAAGTAGATTAAGGTTTTCAAAGTTGAAAGATTGAAAAGATTTGCTTCTCATTCTTAGATTGCATATAGGAAGTTGTATATATACATCTCGTGGCGAACCTGAAAGGCAAACTGTTAAGAAAGATCAACATTAAAATAAACTCAATTTACATAACAACGCTTTGGAATTTAACGCAAACATCTAGAGGTCTAGGTAGAGACGTGTTCCGGCGTCGTTAAACATAGTGACTGTCGATCTCTACGAAGATGGGTGATTCCTCCTGAGAGTCGGTGGCACTAACACGGACTTGAGCTCCCGCGTACCGTCGCGTATATTGGGAGACCCCTATAGGCTTTTATCCTTTATCCTTTAGGAAACTGTGTCGGCCGCCCTACTAATCGCGATGCAGTGAACACAGCATTCACGAAGATCGACCACCCGTACCGTAAAACGTATTCTGTGGTTTCGCGAAAGGTTTGGCACACCCTCTGCCTAGATCTCCAGAGCAGTTTCTTTTGGCCTTTTTCAAACTCTATAACTGAAAAAGTCCAACCGAGCATTTGTCACTTCGGGCTCGTTAATACATCGAAGGCGACTAGAGTCATCTTTAGCTTTTTCTCGACTCTTAAAACATGGAAAAGCAAGTTTGTGTCTAAAAGCGTCGTTAATAAAATTTATTTTAAAGCGGAACATAATCACCTGTTATTCCCACGTTGATCTTTCAGTTGAAAAGTATGGAGCCCACCAACCAAGGAAGTAACCTTGGCGGAAGTCCAAATCCCTTCTCCTCTTGGGGAGATGTTGGTGCGCCTCATATGGCTACATTGTCTCTTCCAGGATTGACAATTGGTCTCCCTGTATGGCTCTTTTCAACTAATGTAGTCCAGATCGCCACTAATCCTGAGCAGTCGAATCAACAGTCAGAACAATCTAGAACTACCCACCAGCCTTCCACTTCTTATGATACTTCCTCTGATCCTTCATCTTCGCAAGGTAGAGCCGGCAAAAGTCAGCCTCCCAAGGAGAAGAAGGAAAAGAAGAAGAAAGAAAAGAAGCAGAAGGAGCCTCTGGCGAAGGCGACTGGGGGCAAGAAGAAGAAAGCTGACAAAAACCCACACACAGCACCGACCGGGCCTAAATCGCCATGTGTCATTTGCAAAGGGATCCATTTCCATCGTGATTGTCCTTGTATTCCCGGATACTAAGGGACTGGTCCCCAAGGTTGCACAATCCGGTAGCATCAACCTCTGGTTGTCAAGTTGATTGCATTCCGTCAACTAGCGAGAGTGAAGGACGAAGAAGGGGACCAAGATCACCCTGTCTATTGTGTGAAGGTCATCATGCCATTCACAAATGTCCATTCTTAGATGAGGCCAAGAGAGTTTTGGAAGATCGCCCGGTGTCACCGGTGCGACTTCCACCTGGATATCAAAAACTCGCGCCTAATCCCTCGATAGTTGAAAATCCGGTTGAACCACTCAAGTGGTCAGCTGAAGTGTCGGTCATTGAGAATGAACCTACTGAATCTAGACTAGACGAAAGTCTAAAGGTCGATACGGCAGTTGGCCCGGTTCTTCCTTCAGAGGTTCCATCGTCCAATGACCCCGTCATTGAAGACCCGTCTTCAAATGACACCGTCGCCGAAGAGTCATCTTCATGCGACACCCTCACTGATGAGAACAAGGATGACACCATCCAGGTTCTTTTCATCAGCACCGACTCCGATGAGCATCAGGGCAATGCGCCCATTCCTTTATCGCAGGAAGGAACGTCATCAGAGTCGTATCCGGCCGTATATTCGGTCCCACCGCCAAGCAACCTGGTTGTATCCTTTGATTGGAATCAACTAGGCAGACCCCGGTTACCAGCCAGTGTACCATTCAGAATCATTGTCTAGATCTATAGAATGATTATGGCTGGTACTATCATTGATGAAGGGGCGTCTGTGAGTATCCTTTCCTCTGTTGCTTGGAAAGCACTGGGTTCCCCGGCGCTTTTACCTGAGTTGAGAAATCTCTCAGGTTTTGATAAAGGAACCAGTCGACCATTAGGGATCCTCCCCGATGTACCTGTTACATTGAAGGGGAAGACCGTCAGGATGAACGTGTTGGTAGTTCAAGGACCCTTGGATTATAACCTACTCCTTGGACGCGACTATATTTATTGCATGGGAGCGATAGTCTCCTCACTCTTTAGAGTAATGTGTTTTCCACAGGAAGGAAGGGTGGTCAAGCTCGTAGACCAACTTTCATTTCTGGGATCTCGCATCGCAAATAGTCAAATACCGATCCTAAATGGTCTGTTCACTCAAGATTCGCCTCCGCCCCCGGTCCTCCTTCCCGATGAGCGCGAGTGATTCGGAAAGAAAGACTAGGACCCAGGGGGCATGCACCCTGGTCTGCTTCGGGCAGAAGAAACTCCGGGTATAAGACAGAATTTCCGCAGAAGAACATGACTAGTCCGTACCCCGTCCGTAGGAAGTGGGGTTGTTCTAGAATAATGATCTTTTGTTAAAGTTATGTGTTTGGGAATCATTCACCTTTGTCTAAAAAAGTGGGCAATGCCCAAGTAGGAATTCCCTTATTACAACAAGTAGTCACCATCTTTAAATTCAAGCCTCGCCCATCGAAACATATGTTTTGAAGGATAAGCAGGGGCAGTCTACTAAGAAGGAGACCGTATTGTTGTGACAGAGGGTAACCATCTTAGGACAACCCAATGATAGGCACTGCCGAAGAAAGAGATTGATCTGCGGCAGCAAATCGAACCGTCTTTGGAATAATAAGAAAGAGGCAAGCCTCCCTCAATAATACCAATGTTTTAGCTTTGAGTAGTGTTCTTCTATTGTCATAAATAGCTGTTTGTTAAAAGTGGGCCGATGGGAAGCCTGAGTACTGCGTAAGACCCCTTAAAATAACGAGAAGACAAGTATCGTTAGCATTAGATTAGCAAGATGACAAATAAATGTGAACACCCAAAGAAAAGCAGAAGTAGGGGAGAGGAGGGGCAGCCTCGAAATTCTATCCTATACCTGGGGGCATGCAAACTTTCTGGAGTGCAAGCTAGGGGCGGTTATTTATCTGGTTTTAAGATTAGCCGTGTCCAAACTTGCATGAAAGAAAGCCTGTGGGGCAAAAGTAAAATTTGCTAAAAGTGAGCACAGCTGTGGTAAGGCATAAGCTCTATAAAAATTGGTCCTTACGAGAGGCATTCTTCATATGACTGGTATATCGAGCAGTTTTAGCATATAGTTCATGCTCGTTAAAAAATAAACGCAAATCCGAGCAGTTTTAGGACTGAATTTATGCTCGTTAAAAAATAGAAAAGTGTGAGCAAAAGTTTCCCTCAGAGTTCAAGCTCATGGAAAAAATGAACCGGTAAATAACCTTTTGAGATCGTAAATTCATCAGCCATAAGAACCTTGATCGTGTTTTCATCCATCACCTCCACTGTTCATTTGGCCGATCATTCGCTTCCATTTGTGTGTTTACCTCTTTTGAGAAACAGCTGCGAAGAGTGATTTCACCTAGCCATCCTTGCGACACTGCCGTGATTGGAAAATTCCAACCTGTACCTGGAATCTGTAGCTATCCCTGTTTATCACTCGTTCCTCAAAAGACGAGTCTTCTTTCAGCTCTTTTCACTGACTCGTAAAATATGAAAAGTTTGCCGAGTTTTGGCCTTCCAGCTCGTTAAATGATCGGAATGCTATCCCTCCTCTAAATTTTAATCTTTTTGGACCTGAGGGATTATTGCACAAAAGGATCGAGCGCTTGTCTTGTTCGGCTCGTTAAAAGTACCGAACAACCATCCCTTCTGTATTGTTTTATACTTTTTCGGACTTAAGGGATTTGCTGACGAAAAAGGAATCATAGAGTTGACTTTCTGTACTTTTCAGACTCTCTAAAAATGAAAAGGGCTGAGTTTTCCTTGTCGTTAGACTCGTTAAAATGATTAAATAGCGACAAACTTGTCTTTAGACGAGAACGAGTTTCCCTATCGCTAGGCTCGTTAAATCATAGCGATGGGCTTGCCCGAAGGGCAGGTTATAGAACAAGCATATGTTATCCTCCTCAAGCTTGACAAAAATAAAGAGGTACTGGTCAGAAATGACTGGGGAAAAATTGGGAGAACATTCAAAGTTTAATGGTAGCAAGTCACTCTTGAACATGACACTTTTCCTCCGTATCACATCGGGTTGGGTTGTTTCATTCACCGGTCCTATCACCATGGTCCTCACCACACCATCCATGTTTGGGGTAATGCTACCGATCCATCGCATCAGTGTCGTTATATGATCAAGAGGGGTCATTCTGAAAGTGTCAACCGTGTCCCATCCACTGCCATACATTATCCTTCATCCATTCATGATCGCCACCCTGAATCATATGTCACAATTTGTTTTCACCTCCACTAAAGTCATTAGCTCCGTTCCGTGTCATTGATGTGGGATTCATTAAGGCCCTCCTTTGACGGATCGCTTCTTGTCGACTTCAGCTCATTATCCAAGAAGTTGATCTAGGAACACCCCCATCAGTACTTTGAAGCTTGCATGCCTCAATGGCAAGTTTCTCACTTCCGGCGACAGGTATACATCAATGACCTTCGACCAGAAGATTTTGCGTGGCGTTCGACGCCAAGTCCTTTATTCACGCCACGTGAATTGTACTGCAGTACCTTGAGGGTCATCGTCATTATTGGTGATTCCTCTCGCGCTTGTTAACGGTTTACATTATTGACCGGTAATCAAGCGATGTCTTTCCATGTTCGACTTCAGCGCAATTCTCACATGGATCGACTTGTACTTAGAGTGAAGATCAAATGAGTTTGAAGACCCCGGATCTAGTTTCATCCATCCGGGCTGCGATATATATTCAGGAAATATAAAAGCATTTGCCATGTACATCATTGCAGCAGATGATCATCCTACTCAAAGGATGATAATTTCAGCAGAAAATTATCAGTCTATCTTCAGACGATTGTCTGTCATATGTACCAAAATGTATTTATAAAAAGCTGAGCATGGGAATGCCCGCCTCAGCTAGATCATGAGAATAATGATGAATGAAAAATAATGTATTGTATTGTATTGTATTACAGGGCACTCTCCTCAGCACTGGAACGAACTTCGGATCCTCTAGATAAAGCTTTTCACCCGATAAACAGCCTCATACTTTAGGGGGCAACTGTTATAGACATTTTTGTGCCTCGCATCATGGAGCATGGAATGTCAATAATTACAGGGATCCTCAGTCCCTAAACATGTTGTTCTTACCCTTAAAAGAACAAGGTCATCAAACAACAGCACTTCCAATCAGTTCTCCACCTGAAAGCACTTCAAAACAGGCTTATTTTGGATCATGTCAGCTGCTTAACTGAGCTTCTGCACTGTAATACAACTGTCCCACTCTGTACCTGCACTGGAAGTCAAAAGTAATGAAGGCTACCTGCGCTGGGCGAGATTGGCCAAGTGGCACAGTCATCCTGCAAGGTGTCAACTGCCCAGGAAGCTTCCAAACTGACACTTGGTTCATGAGATTCGCCCTGTGATGAGTAAGAGGTACTTGATCACCATGTGTAAGCAAGGATCTCCAAGTGGACTCAAGAACTGAAGATTAACTGAAGAGGGAGAGGACACTAGTCAGCTCTATGCCAGCCTCAAGCTGACTCATCCTCTCTTCTTCTCTCCTATATATAGAGCTCTTCTATGAGGTCTAAGGAGGCTGGAATTTTGTGTAAAGCAAGGAGGTGCTGTTGGATTACAGTTAGAGCTATTGGGTGATTGTTTTACTAGAGGTGAAGAGGAGAGTTCTTGCTGCTGGGGAGGTGCTGCTGGATTGGAGCCATCATTGGTTGTAACCTTCTTAGAACCCTGTTACTTCTATCAATAAAGTTTTTCATGTTCTCCTATATACTTGTATTGCATTGATGTATTGTATTTACATGTATATTTGATTCATCCTAATCCATGCTTCAGTTATGAGTACATGTATCTTGTAGTTTCCTCTCTCGTTTTGTGCAGGGCTGGTGTATAGCTGGACCGGCGAAGAGAGCAAGGAGCTGGGAACAAGAGACAAAGAGAGAGGATCGAAATCGACTAAGCGAAGGATACCAGGTTGGTTGATCATTTCTTCCCCCTCTCTGTACTTTCATAAAGGAAAACATCAAAGCTTTACTTTCAGTTGTTGCTAAAGACTGTCACCTTTAGAGTAGGGATAGGGTCATCCGCATCGGATACTTTTCCCCACAACACCTAGTTGTGAGTTAGGTTCCCATATATTCATGTCAATCAATATTATATTGTGCATGTAAAACTCAAATGTTTTAGCCATATATTCATTTTTTCTCTTATGATAGAAATTGGTGAATTTTCTATAGTCCTAGGTGAATGTCCGAATCTATAATTGGCATCAATGATCTTTGAGGAACATTAAGTAGGTTTTTGATGGATGCCTACAGTGTATGAATTCTTGGAAAAACTATCCATGGTGGCAAGCGGTTCCTCCTTCTTCTATAGTTGGGTCTTTAGTCTTATATTTTCTTTTTGCAGTTGGTCCCTTATATTGGCTTCTAGGAATCTAAGGTCAAGCATTTCTTCCCCCATATTTTTCATTTTATCCTCTGTAATACCCACATACTCAACTCCTTTTCATATTGCAATTTCCATACAATTGTGGGTCCTTCCCTCTCCTTCTTTGCCTTAAAGAAAATTTGAACTACAAAATGGGTAGGGATTATGTTCCCTGCCTCAATCCAAGTATAGTAAGATTTGAGGTTTGGTTGGGGATTTGGTTCCTACAAGTCAATTTTTTTGTTCATGTAGCTCCATAGTCCCTTCTTGTAGTCTTTTTTTCTTTTCCTATGCCTACATAGTACCTTTATGTAGCCCTTTTGTTTCTTCTTGTGGTTCTTTCATTCCTTCTTGGAGCTTCGTAGATCCTTCATGTAGCTTTGCAAGTCCTACCTGTAGCCTTACAAGCCTCTCTTGTAGCATTACATGCCCTTCCTATAGCTTTGCATATATTTCCTATAGCTTGATAACCTATCTAGGAATCTCAATCCCTTTGGAACTGGGCCTTTTTTACAGGATTTGCAGTTGTTTTCCCTTCATTTTCATTGAGGCTATTTTCTCCAATTCCTTATTTTCTTTTCTTCAATTCCTCCTCCTGATGGATGTCTGATTATTTGATAGTTCTTTGAGTTGGAGAAGGTGGCTCAGGTTTCCCCTTCCTTATCTTATTGCTTTCTCTCTTCTTTAGGTACATGTGGGCTTTCCTTTGCCTCCTTTCCTTTGGTTTTGTTGGGGTACTTAATCCTACCAAGGTGGAAACAAGTCCCCCCTCTGTTTCCCTCCAAAGATATTTCCTTTTTCTTCCTTATCCTTCTCTTTTTTGGCCTCAATGATCTTCCAATGGCCTCTTGGGTGTTTTCTTCTTTTATTTTTGTTACAATGGCTTGGATGGGTCTTCTTTAGGAACTTTTTTTCTTCTTTCAGCCTTATTTTGTGCCTCTGCCATTTCTTCTTCCTCCTCAACTTCTTCTTCCATTTTTCCTTTAGACTCTTCTTCTTCACCTTTAGCTTCCTCTTCCTTAGATTCTCCCTCTATTTTTTCTCCTTCAAGTTCTAGTTGAGCTTGTGCTTCAATTTCTAGGAAGGCCTCTCTCTCTATATCCACAAAATAATCCCAAGTTATAGGGTTTTGGAGACCTTCCAAAGAATTCGTGACTACTAATTTTATCAGTGCACAGTGTTCCATGTAGCGATGCTTCCCTATTTTCACCTTCTAGCTCATTTCCTTGATTTACCAAAATAGGAAATGAGATATTCTCAAACTTCCTTGGATAGGAAAATTCACTTGAAATATGAGTTAATAGAGCATCCTGAACTAGTATGCATAAAAAATACTAAGTCTCCCTTTGCATGAGTTATAATTTAATTCATGGTATGCTACCTCATCCCAAGTATAGGTTAAACTCTCCCTTCTGACTCCATTTTTTTCCCCAATGGGTTGTTTATCCTAAAGGAACAAGTTTTTTCTTACTCTAGTGGCCTCAATCCTTTCTTCTTTGCTCCACCTCACCCCTAGAGATAGTTTTTTTATTTTTTTGATGCATTCCTAATTTAATTGAATAATGAGGCCTCTTATTATGGTGATGGAATCATGTACTCCTTGTCACTAGACGGTCAAAGAAAATTCTTGGGTGATCTCATCATCAAAACCCCTGAATCTTTCAAAAAACCCTAACAATTGGTTATTGGAAAAAATGTTTCTCACATCAAGCTATTGATAAATTCTAGAGGGATCTGTGGGTTCCCTAGAGTTGAATACTCCCCCATAGTCTCAATACTGATTTTTCTAGAGTAGTACAAGAAATTTCGCTTCTCTGTTGTAGGGTTCTAGAAATTTCTGTGTTTAGGGTTATTTAGGAAAAAATAAAGAGAATAGTTTTTTACGATGGTTAGGAGAGGGAAGAATTCATAATGCATCTCAAGAAAATTTCATTCCCTCCTATTATCATCCTAATTTCAGAAACACCCACACTTCACTTTCCTTCCTACATGAATTTACAGTAGAGACAACTACAAGGTATGCCTCTAAAATTTGAAGGGTTTTGCAAGCCTTTATATCAAAAGGGGACAAAAATATTTCTTCCTTACCCCTTCTCTGATGCTTCTCTTTTAATATTATGGTTTGGATGGAAATAATACTCTGAATCAAGCTTCCTGTAGCTCCCTATAAATTTCCTGTAGCATCTTGTAAATCTCCTGTAACAGCAGTCTACAGATCTTGTAGCTTTCATGTAGTAGTGTGCAAAAGAGATAATTAGGGTATATTATCCTTCAATGGATGTGGTGGGCCTATTTCACTTTAAAATAGATTTTATTTATGGAAAATGAAGCTTGGGGGTCTAACTTATGTGGTTGGTGGTTTAGTGGATGGGCTCAGCACGTTGTGTGAGTTGGCTCCCACCTACCACCTTAGCACCAAACATTGTAATGAGTAGGCACATTGGCCTACTTCTTGGAGTCAACACCTATCTCATTCCTTTTTCTGAGCACATGTTTGATGTAGGATATGACTGAAGTTTACTATCAAAGGTGATTGAGACTACTAAACCAAACATTTCCCATAAAACCTCTTATTCTATTTAATGGTAACACATTTTTAAGCTAATATGGAGTTGTGAGAAACTAGGGTAGCATAAGAGCTCAAGTTTAAAAGGAAAGAAGAAGAAAGGATATGAATGGAAGAAGAATAGAGAATAAACGATTGGGAAGAAAGGTAAAAGTAGGAAGAAAATGTAAGAAACAGTAGTAAAAAGTGGAAGTTAAACCTAAAAAAGGGCACTCAAAGTCCAATAGGAAAGAAAAGAATGGGATGCCCACTACGGCACAAATTTAATGGGAATTGACCTAGTTCATATAGCATTTCCCATCATCACTGGAGGCCACTTACGAGTGAATGATATGGGCATCACACAACCTAATATGAGAAAAGTCGTTAGCTTTGGCAAATTCTAGTATGATCCTACTTAAAACATGATAGTGGAATGAAAGGAGAAGAAATTATCCATTCCTTATGATCCTCCAATATTTTTCACCATGGAAGTGCCCATCATATCAAACACCCAAAAAGGCTCACTAGTCATGGACTTAATCGGAAAAGCCATCACTCAAGCCATGGAGATAAATCTAAAAGATATCTTAGAACAACTAAAGTTGAAGGATGACCAAAAAGTAGAATTGGAAAAATATTCTAGTAAGAAAAAATAATTTTTTCAGAATATCTTACAAGTAATGGAAACTATGTTTTTTAATGATATATTACAAAGCATGAGTTAGGAGAACAACATTAAAAAGGAGTAGTCTAGACTTGTGAAGTTTTGAGTGGAAGCTGCCCAATTTCAGTATGATGTGACTCCCTTATCTACATTCATCCACCCTCCAAATTCTACCCACATTTGATGTAGTCCTTTACCATAGTTTGTGTCTACTCCTACCATTTTTGTCCATCCTATTATCTATCCTATCCCATCAATGTCGAATGTCTCCTTGCTCGACTGCCCAACATGCATTAATCACAACCACCATCCTTCAAATGAACCACTACATTAAGTCAAAAATTCAAATGCCCCCTTCTCAATTCCAAATAGAGCCAAATTTCTATAAACAACATCTGTGACCAATCCTCATGGAAAAAACTTGGAGAAAATGTCACTTAACAACACCCTGCATCCTTCCATCACCATTTCATGAATAGTACTCTGATACAAAGGTTCACGAGGTACATGAAAATCGAAGTTTGAATTGATATCATTTATGTATTATGGACGATATCTTCGAATTAACAACTAAGTGTTCCTAGTAACCAACACCATCTGGGAAAGATACACTGCTGCGATGAAACAAAACTTCCAACACCTATAGGCACTAGTTATGTTCATGCATCTTGTCTTCCAAAAGCTTTTTTGAGTTTTATTTCTTGTCTATCCTCTACCTCAATAGTCTATGCTCTAGAATTTGTACCCAAGTTTGGCATGGAAGATATTCTATCATTGTTAATTAGTTCAAATTTCATTATATATACTAATGTTAATAGTGATTTTTTTTGTGCGTATCCATCCTATCTATTGATAATAGTGTTACAAAATACAAAAAACACATTGAAGCCTATATTCTAACAACAAGAGAGTCTGTTAAGCATTCATGAATCATAAGAATATTCAGTGGTATTTAACAACAACATGTTTCTCCCATGTGAGACATAATGGTATATTCAGTGGCTTGAACTTGCACTTAATTTTGGATAGGTATAATTGAAATGAAGTTATAATAGCAAAGCATGCTTCCAAAACATTCTTCATACAAGAGCGCATGTATTAATGGTAGTCTACTAATCCTATAAACAAAGAATATCACTACAAAACTCATTAAGCTTGTCTTCTTTATCATCACTGGTGAGATGTAGAGAATATTGAAGTTATTGGAATCATATGACCCTAGGGTGCTATTTCCACTATCACAACTGCTACTGCAGCTAAAGGTAGCATCCAACACTCCATCTAGGTTGCTAAGAACAAGGATATTGACAGTCCTGCTCTTTCTTTTCAAACTCAAAGTGAAACTTCCCAAGTGTTAAGGACCTATGTTATAGGAATCTTGGTCCTGTTAGTCTTTCTAGTTGTTTGAGGTCAGCTTGTAAATGTTAGTAATGATTACCTAAATATCATGGTTTAAAAAGGTATAGATTTAGATTAAGTTTCATGTAAAGTTTGTCTATTTTGCTAAGAGTCCAAATGTCTAAAGTCATGAGGTTTCATTGTTAAATGGGTAATCATAGGAAGTTTTTAGTCACCATGGAAGAGTACAAAAGGATCATGTCATAAAAATCCTTGGTCATCATAAGTTAGTTACCTAAGTCTAGAGGTCAAGTTTACATCAAAGGCAATCATGAGAAGGATTAGGTGCAAATTTGGAGGTTTGTCAAGTCAATCTCGATGTCATTTCATGAGTGGTCATGACCTCAACATGAGTAAAATGGTCAAAAGGTTAGTTCATTTCCTTTCCTCAAGAGTTTCACTTTCTAGGAGCTATTGTGCATTCATCATTTCCATTTTCAAATTGTAATCATTGCTACCAATTCCACTTCGGGCCATTTTGGGAGATTATTTGAACTTCTGCCTTCATCTAATATCACTCATTCTCAACTTATTCACATTGGAAACCTATTGTGTAGTCATTCTAAGGTGTTGAGAAAAGGAGGTAAGCACACTGCATTTCCACACAATGTTATGTTTCTCATCAATTCGAAGATGAAAATCCTTTTACGAGTGAAAAATCGAGCTAATATTTGTTCCATTGGCTATGAATAAATTTTAATTTTCATGCTTGAGCCTCTAAAAACGTTCAAAACATGAAAAGAGAGCAAATTCATCTTCGTTAACTTTTTCATAATTCGCTATGATTTCTAAAATTGTCGTGTTTTCTCCTAATTGTCACAATACTATATAGTCATATTTTGCATTTCTTCATTGCCAAGACTACATCCTCCTTTGCAGAGCTTCCATGTGTAAATTGTCCTATTTTTTGAAATTGCATTGAAGCCCCTCACCCTAACTGTTGTGCTTATTTGGAACCCAATTTCCTTGAGCGTTGTGTTTTTCACAAGGCATTGCACTTGTCCCTTTTAGTTCTCTGTCACCAGTTGAAAATTTTCAAGTTTTTTTGTGAAAAAATATGTACTCTTTTGCATTTGGTGTGGAGTTTGTTTCTTCTTAACCATCATCACATTTTTAAACTTGAAGAGTCCTTCTTATCATGACTCCTACATTTTTGCACAAAACAAGTTACTTTAAAACCCTAGACTATTCACTGCTAAAAAACAAAATCATGTCAACTCCAGAGGAAACGAAGCACAAGGGAGGTGACATTGTCCGGTTTGAGCCACAAGATGTCACAATTATTAATGCATACCAATCCATCAGAGTGGATTTCGTGCAGGTGGGGTGTTTGAGGTTTTGTGCAGGTTGGGGTACAATATACAATTGACTAAGGAATTTTCCAAGGGTTTTGATGGATTGCAAGGTGAAGTTTGGAACACTTATTTCTCAAGTCACATCTCAATCAATAGTTGATGTCATTGAGATCCCTTTACACGATGAGGAATGGTTTAAGGGTATGGACCTAAATTTGCCTCATTTCAAAGAGTTTCTTAAACCACAATACCAGGAGGGGTATGGGTTTGTTGTTCCAAGGAGTTATATACAGGACCACCATAGTAAACTATTGGAGGTGATTCAAAGGTATTTCACATGTGAAGGGAGTTTCAGTAAAGTTTATAAGAATCATATAAGACTCCTAATGAATTTTACAAGCAGAAAACATTTTAATCTTCCTTACTATTTATTTAGGAGTCTTAGCAAAATGGCTAATACAGTTCAAGCAGAGGGGAGTCAAATTGAACCAATTTTGTTTCATTTTTCATTGATTAAACTACTGGTGATAAAGAAGCTTGACAAGAAGGATCAATCATGGAAGGAAATTTTGATCTCATCAGGGTGGATGACACAAGCTTTTGATAGCCAAAGGACTAAGAGAGATGCCCCATCAGTTGCAATAAAAGAGGCCTCACCTACAGCAGCTAGGTCAGTCAAAAAGCCTTTGATTAAGAACAAATAAGTTTACAAAAGAAGTTCCAAGAACTCCAATTCTCACCTGAGGTAGAACAAGTGGCTAGGGGACTAATAAAAAGAGCTTTAGCTAAAAGATTTTTTATAGACCCTACAACTATTCACGTTATTGAATCAGAAAGTGCACATGAAGAAGTGGAAGCTGATGAAAGGGATAAAAAAATTAAGGACTTGCAAGATCAGTTGGACAAGGCTCATCTAATGGTAGCATATTTGTAGCAAGAAAATAAAGAACTCAAGCATAAAGTATCACAATAAGTTTACCACCACATTAAAGGAGAACTGTCAACGAGAGCATTGACACATGTTGTTAAAGATAAAAGAAAAGATATCATAGATATTGAAGATGTGTAGGTGACACTTGAGTAGTCAAAGAGATATAGAACTAGGTCTGCTTCCAAGATGGAAATGCAAATGGAGGAGACAATTCAACCAGAACAGAACGTGGTTTTTTATCAGTGAAAATAGTTTGATACACTATTCGAACAAATTGAAGGATTTCATCAGCAGGTATATCGGATTGCAAGAAAAGATCAAAGGGATAAACTGGATTTTTTTAAGTAATTACAAGTTGTTGAACCTATCCTTGGCAAGGCTAAGCATAAGTTAAAGTGGACCTTGCATCTTCATATGAAAGTGAGAAATTTGTATACCGAGAATTTGGTTTTGAAGAGTAGACTCAGATTATTGAAACAACGACTTACTAAGGCCAAGAAATATGGAAGAAAGTGTCAGAGGGTCAAGTTGGGTATACTAGCAGAAGGAAACACAAAGTTAAATATTCATTAGGAGGATACCACTAAGCTCTAAATTTTGTCCTTTGCTCAACAAGTCAAAAATATGTTAGTTTTGGTGGAGTTTTCAAAAAGGCAGCAAGGACATGCTACACATTTTATATGGTCCTTTATGCTGATGAGATAGTGCAATTTTGAATTTTTTTATTGTCTTATGGGGTGTTATAAAGATGTCAAAACACTTACATGTTTCCTCCAGTACTTTATATCAGAAGAATCCGTCATATCCTTAGAATTTTGAAGGTGTTGCACATGTTGATAGTTTGATGCAAAAGTCTCAGACATTGCCAGTCAAGAGGATCAGGTGATCATGAGAGTTGCAACCTTTTCAAAGCATGTTTTTAGGAGTTCATTACCATCACAATTATATTTTGAGACTAACTAGTTGCTCCATTTTTTTAGAGGAAGGCAACAAATATACAAAATGTGAGGCATTGCGAAAGTTGTTGCGAAACTAGGAGTTTTGCAATAGATGCTTTGTTTTCACACAGTCTTGATTTTTCCTTATCAATTCGATTCTTTTGGCTCCCAAAGGTTGTTTAATCATGTTTATAGGTGGAATAAATAATTAGGATGGTGTGGTTAGTGGTTTGTTTTGAGTGATTATAATTTTAATGATGTATTAAGTTGAAAACTACATTAAGTAATTAGTTCCCATTTTTATGCAATGTAGGTGAACAATTCAATGTATCTAGCTAATTGACTAGTTTCCTTTGGAAAAATTTGACCTTTGTGGCTCAGAATGGAATATGTTTTTTGATATATAATATGTAAAAAGATAAGAAGAGGGTTTTGTTTACCAGATTGGAGAGAAATAGAATTTGTGTGCACTATATTTCAGAATATTTTTTCTAGTGAATGAAAGAACAGACGTCAGGGGAATTTTGAGGTGTAAAATGGGCCTCCTAAGGAAATTATAAGTAATAGTGGAAATAGTAAAATAAGATTATATTACATCATCAAATTTTAGAGGGAAAAAATAAAAAAGTGTTTTTTCAACTCGTATTTTCAACTTACCTCCCTATGGTTTTACTCAAATTTTGAGTGGAAACACTCATTGGATGAAAATTTTGATTCCTAATCTAAGGAGTACCCATTTTGAATACTTTTGATGGACACTACTACACAAAAAATGAAAAATACATGAAACATGTGATTACAATCACATGTTTTCATGTATTTCTCATTTTTTGTGTAGCGAGGTTCATCGAAAGTATGAAACATGGGTACTCCTTGTATGATGAATTAAATTTTTCATCCAATGAGTACTACCACTCGAAATTTGAGTAAATCCTTACTAAGATAAGTTGAAAATATGAGTCGAAAAAGTAGTTTTATTATTTTATTATTTTTTAATCTTTTACTTTTTTACTCCAAAAATGGTGAATCACCCCCATGATTGACATCATCATCTTGAATCCTATTGCTTCTTATAAAATCTATTTTGGTTGTACTTTTTTCTTAGGAGGCCCCTTTTAGACCTCAAAATCCCTCTAATGAGGTGATTTATAGGGATTCATGTGTCAGATCCTAATGGTGTTGTGCTTATTTCATGTTGTAAGTTTGTCTTATGTTCTTACATCTCTTGAATGTATGTCTTCATGCTTGGAAAAACCATATTTTTAACTCATAATTTATCTAAAGGATGCTATGATTTAGTTTTACCAAGTAACCTATGTTTTCCTCTTAAAGAAACATTTAGAATTCATCTACAGTTTGATGCTCTGTGTGTTGTTTCCACCTTTCTTACACTCACCCTCCTATAGAGATTTAACTTGATTTCATCACCAAGATTTCCCAGATTACCCCTATAAAAAAAATCCTTTCTCTCTTCATCATATCACTCGACAAATAATAAATTTGACATGAATCCATGCCCAATGGATCTATCTCCTTTCTTACCAGCAATCCTTTGAAAAAAAGACCTTATTGAGCACTATACCTAGCCTAATATTAGATTAGTTGAATAAACGAAGTGAGGGAGCCCCCTCCAAGGCTAAAATGGCTAGATTCTAGCCTAAAAGTGGTATGTGGTTACTTGTGGAATTTCTCTTCTCATCCTAGGGAAATTCAAGGAGTGTTAACCCAAAGGATGATGATTCACGAGAAATGAGTATTTATATTCATATTTCACACATGTATTACCGTTGTAAAGAAAAAATACATATAATTAAACCATCATGCAAGATTGAATTCATCAAGGCTAAGGTCATAATTTCAAACACCTAATAATACAATATAATGCCAATTACCTTGTCCACTTTCATGGCATTGAGCAAGCGATTCTTGTACTGACATTGATTAACAAGCTTTGTTTCCTTGATCACATGCAACATTATTGGAACAGCTACAACAGAGGGAAAACAACCCAAAAACATTGCATCTAACCACAATATAAAAGCATCTTATTAAAATCCAATTAAACCTACCTTTAAAGCTAATCTGATTTGTCCAAATATGTAATATGCCCCTTGGACCATGATAAAGGAGAAGAAAATAAAACTATCAAAGATCAAATGGATGGGTTAGTGCAACTATAGTAAATAATACATTTAAATCATCCATTAAATTGTAAGAAATGAAATTCTTACCTATGAATGTATTCCACAGTATCTCCTTACAATGTATTGTGAAAATCCTGAAATGGTGATTCTCCAACCCAATCATATGACTAGTATGATAAATGTAAGACAGAGGAGTCACAATTCTCATTCACCATTCTAGAGTGTTGAGCGGAAATAGTTCCATTCTTGAATGGTGTGAGATTCGAATATATACTTAGCCTCCTCAACCTATGATAGGTGCAATGAGATTTTATAATTGTGTAACTTATTCCAAAATAACTCAAGGTAGGTGATAAGAAAAATCCAACATTATCACACATGCCACTTCAACAATTTACCTAAAAGTCCAAGAGAATAGGAACCTCTGTCTCATCCATCTTGGCAGCTAGGTGGAGGCAAGCAACCACTTCTAGTTAATTCATCCATGGATTATCTTTCTACATTGTATTAGCATAAACAAAACAAGCACGGTTAGTAGAAAAATCAGTCATTGAAACCAAAATGCCCACAACCCTATGGCAAGAGAATTACTTGTAATTGATTTGTAGAAAAAAACCGATCAAGGTAGTTTATTGAGAGCACCGCAATCACAGGACCAAGGACATAATGTGTATGAACCTACTCATAACATGTTGCTAGTGTTAGCACTCAATAAGCTCCTACAATACTAAAACTCCATATCACCAAAGCAAAACAAGTGACATAAAGTTCTTATAAATTTAGGAATGTGAGGCATCTGGTTCAATGCTATGTGATAGTAAGTGATATGTGCATTGATCCACCAAAAGAACCATTTTTCATGCCGGAGATGTCTAGTAGTTTAGTTCTCCTATGATCCAATGTTAAGGCCACTCCATTTTCTTCACTTTCATGATTCATTTATGCAATTGAGATCCAAACCAAGTTTCGCATTGGCCATGAATTTTATTAGATCCAAACCAAGTTTCGCATTGGCCATGAATTTTATTCAAAAAGTTTCAGAGGAATTGCTCTCTTCTTGTATCAAATCCTCATTGGAAAGATTTAGATTTAAAATTTCGATGAGATCTTGGCACCTATCTAGATTCCTATCAGCTTCCATCCTTTTCAATTATAGTTTGGAACCGGTCTGGATTCTGAATATAAGGTCTTGTTTGCAAGTGAGATACACTAATTTTTTTTATCAATTACTTTTTTTTCATAAGTACCAACCATTATCAATTACTTGGTGATTATAATTATCCCTACTCATTCTCCAAATTAGATCATTTTTAAACATGTAAAAGATAAGTGTTTGGTTTGAATATGCAAAGAGACTTACCAAATAAATGTGCCATAAAATATAGCCTAATGATCTTAATCCGATGACAAAGATGATTAAATGCTAAGTTGTAGTATTTGCATATAAGAGTTCTGTAACCCACCCGAATAGCATAAATTTGCACAGTGCAACAAGTTTAAGAAGCATTCATGTGAGTCCTTAAGCCAATAATTATGTGAGCCATGTAATAACCTGATCATTATTTTCAGACATGTTCCTTCCTAGGATTACCATAAATCATTATGGATTGACTGATGTGGTTGAGTTAAATCATGCTTATGCCAAGTGTGGATTAAGCTTTCAAAATAAAATAAAATCAAAAATATTTTAACCCGCTTGAAATTAGTGACGAAATATTGCAGATACACAGGTTCACTATAGATGAAATTAGTGACCAACAGGTTTTACAAATTATTCCCACAGTGCACTTAAAATAACATCATTGCACTCTTCTAATATACTCAACCTTTGATTTATGTGTCACTCAAAATAGAAAGCTTATTAATAACAAGTGTAGAGTTGATATCTTCCTAGAGTTTAAAACAAAGTGACATTTGTGAAATTGGTTTTAGTTAGGTGGTATCGATTTAAACTTTCAAAGGCACAACAACGTGAAACATCCATCAATTTCCATGAGAAATGAACTTAGCAATTAGAATTAGTGCACATATTATCATAATTCATAACGATGTTGACTGTATCCATAAAATATGACAAGAATAGAATATTATAGTAATCCTCATCACAAAATGACAGCGAATTTGTAATTCGGTTTTTAAACAATTAAAGACTCTTTGAATAGATACATGAATTGGTTATTTGAAATGTGATTCCACCAGGATGAATTGGTTATTTGAAATGTGATTCCACCAGGATTTAGATTGTCTTGTTATCCATATGGTTTCACCATTCAATAATATAATCCTCCATAAAGAGGCCAAATAGGGACACTTCAATTCAGGAAAAGAAAACGTTGAAATACTTGGAACACTCACATGGCCAATGCATGAATTAGATTCCTTGAACATATTAAAGCATAAAATAATCAAATTCCCTAGAAATTTTTGTCAAAAATGAGTATTCAGCCACTATAAATTTTAAAATTAAACCATTAATCTTAATGCACCCAAAGAGCCTTAAATCTATTAGTTCCTTTGGGAGGATGATTGGTTTCTTTATCTGTTAGATCTATGCAAGATATTAAACCAAAATGTAGCTCTAATATCCAAACTGTAGATGCAAATTGATTAAAAAATATAGGCAATAGAAAGTGCAACCTGTAATTAGTTTATAAAAACATATTGATTAGGAATAGAGCTAGGTTATGATGGCGACATATGATAATTCTTCATCTAATTAGTAACCTTTTCCTCCAGTCTTTGCAAACTGATTTTGGGATTATACTTGTTGGCTTATTATTATTCTTTATGTCTAGAGATCCATTTTCATGGTGTGCTTTAAACTTTTAAATAACTTTGTTCTATTAATACATTAATTCCTAATTTGAAGCACCTATGGAATTTACCTTTCAAGAATATGAACAATGTGTAAAGTTATATATGTTCACAATGCTCAGAAATATTCCTGAATCTGAAGCACCTATGAAATTTACCTTTCAAGCATATGAGCAATGTGTAAAGTTATATATGTTCACAATACTCAGAAATATGTGGTTATAGGGTAGGTATTTGAGATATTTTCGGTCAATGAAGGACATTCTAGAGTTAATTCAAGGCCCTTTATTCAAATATACATGAGATTTATTTATGAATACATTGCCAAACACATTTAGAGCTTAGAGTAGTTTCTTTGTCCATTATGCAGATTTATCATATTCCATACATTTCAGCAATATAGAAGAGTCATATCCCCTTTTTGTTATTTCTTTGCAAGCCAGAGTGTAATATTTTTAACATGATGTGAGGGAGTTGGGTTCCTTCAATTTTTGACTTGTAAACATTCATTAGGACAATAGGTTTCTTAATATGTTTCCACATTATTTGCAGACTGTGAGATAGAATGGAAAATAAATGGAAGACTATAATGAACCTTCAGGTGCAAGATGCTAAAGAGAAAATCATATTTTTTGGTAAAGATTTAGTATCATCTGAAGTATCTAAGACCAACATGAGTATTTATCAAGTTGCAAAAATTCCTTCACATAGAGTCCTTGACTTCATTAAAGGAGAGGAAATGATCCAAAAGCTCCATGTACCTTCGCTCAATGAAAAACCAAAGTTCCAAACTTAACCAAAGGTCCGAGCTCAAGGGCTAGTGCTTCCCTGCAATCAAAACTATAAGTATTTTAGAAATGACTTGTTTAGATGTTGGTATTAATAATTCTTTATTATTTTTCATATGTTTGACATCTAATTTTTTTATGTAGTTATGTTTGCTCATATGGTCCAAAAGTGAAATAGATAAAAATGTACAACCAAATGAAATCAATCATTTGTGAAAAGAGGGGTTGTCAGTGCCATTTTATTTTAAAGGTTATGTTTCAAAGCCTTGACAAAACAATATTAACATAGAACATGTATGATCATGAAAATGGGGAAGGGGAGACCTATCAAGGAAAACATGACATTTCAGGTGATGCTAGGTCTTTGCATATGACAAGGATTTCAAAGGGACATGGTTCCTTATCTAGAAAGTCGTGTTTTTCTACAGGTGCCAATTGTCTGAGCTTGTAAAATGCATATTAAAAAATATGTTGATATAGATGTCACTAATCGGGATAAGGATTTTTTCTTATGTAGAAAATATGTTGTAAACATCTATAATCTTCTGATGAAAGGAAATTAGCAACTGCATAAAAAGAAAATTAAATGAGTGTGAATCTATGGTATGAAAAACACCAAAGTGATTTCTTCTTTTACCAAAAGTCCAATAGTGGAGATTTCCCTTTTATTGTTGGAATACAAACAAAATGGATGTTGGAAACTATGGTTGAACTATCCCATAATAGCTTAATATCCATGGATTCAACATTCAACACAAATAAATATGGGGTTAGTATTCTTCGAATGATTCATTTAGTAAAGTCATTCTGATTGTAATAATTCAATGTGATTAACGGACTAAAATTAAGTTCATTTTTTTAATATGACAATATCAGTTGTACACACTCGTAGTGATTGACGAGCAATAAAGTGGGGTTCCAGTCGCATGGGTGGTAATGTCACGTAGTACATTAAAATATATATCACTATGGTTTGAGTAGCTAATCCATAGGTGTTATCAGGTTCATCCTGATTAGAAGGTCAATGTCTTTATGGTTGATGATGCATTGGCTGAAATTATTACTTTGAGGTAACTTCAATCTTCCTATTTGACATTGCAACTTGTATTCATTATAAATATTTCTCACTTAAAATGAATTAAATACGGCAAGAGAATCACTAGGTGTGAAGTGATCTTGTGTGTTTGGCATGTAAGGAGAGCATGGCTCAAAAATATTAACCGGTTGGCTAGTAGTCCAAGAAAAGAAAACATGTTGTTTAATGAACTAGGCCATATCATGAAAAAATGCCCAAACAATGAAGTGACTAATGCAACAAATGGATTTTTCACCAAATTTGAAACTAACGAGAAGTTCTTAGACTATTTCCATAAGAATTGGGTCGTTAGTGATAATTTTAGTAATTTCACATACTCTTTCTTCTGTTTATACCTTTTTTTTCATAAATAAAAAACTTATTTACTAATTGATTTTTTACGTTTAGGGATGTGAATAAAAGGTTTTCAAGATTTTCCTCATGCAAATCAGGAGTCAAATAATGCTGTGGAATCATACCAATGTTATCTGAAGACTACCTTCCTATCTGGTTGAATAAAGATATGTTATCGTAGGATGGATTGACTATTTTGTACTCTCCTGACAAATGTTGGACCATGTTACTGATTCAAGGAAATTTTGGAAAAATAAGGATATTTGAACAACGACATGAAAGAGAAGCAACTTGAGTCATCAATGGAAAAATCTAGAATATTTCCATATAGTGATTGTTTTCCTCATAAGAACATATTTCATGCTTATTAGGTGAGGAGTCAAAGTACACCTGATAAGCAATATCTTATCACCTACATCATACAAATATTTTCACTTGTGATTTCCCATGGTCTATTCATGGAAAAATTTGCAAGAATGCCATAAATGTAGATTGGTTGTACTCCCCTTCAATCAATTCAGAGGTTTTATTGATCATGCTATCACATCCAATACATTCAATACCACTCCTGTGATAACTATAGAGGAGACAAAACTCGATGTAGATGTCGGAAAAACTATTATGATTGATGATAATGTCAATCTAAATGTTGAAGAACTTTAGTTGGCTACAGAGGATTTTTTTGGCTACCTAGACATGTTGAGGAATAATCCTCTTGCTACCTTGCGCAACACAAAACCGTTGGCTGGTTTGGTTAGAGAAATGATGGATGATTCAAAAGATCTTCATATTATGGACTATGACTTCACCCTTGGGTTGGGTGTTAATGAGTCATATTTGAAGCGAAAATAGAGTTTTTTTATCCCTACAAAGAAAAACAAAAGAGGCAAACAAAGTGGCATCTTTGAAATTGATTTGAATGTCCCCACATTTGAATATGTACTATTTCAATTTCAACATCTCAACAAGAAAGGTTGTCCTCATTCCAACAATGCATCCTCTATTTTCCAAAGTAAGTTCCATAAAATTATGAGTTCAACATGTTTAGATTAGATTATATAGACATAACCATTTCTTAATGAAGTAGTGTGAAAATTTTTGTAGTGGTGCAACATCCTACCAGTGTATTTGCAAAGGGAAGAGCTTCTTCTATGGATATTACTCCATTCGAGCATGCTTCATTGGTTAAGAACTATTGAATTAGTGATTTATTAGGTTTGTTGCTATATATTTTCCCTTAATTTCCTCTTAAATGTGTGTACTGGATGTTATTGATGGTGTTAATGTATTTTATATATTTTTTTAGAGGTGCAACATCCCACTAGTGTTCCTTCAATTCAAACACATAGATATATGCACCATTGATTTAGTTATCATATCATTCAAGGTGCATTTGATGGGATTCCTAATTCATGTAGTCCATATTATGATGTGTGTATTACTTCATATGTCATTATTTTCTCTGATGAAAATTGCATTGTTATCTTACATATGCAAGAGCTTCCCTTATGGATCATCCTCCACTGAAACATGCTTCGTCAGTTGACAACTGTCCAATTAGTGATTTTTCAGGTTTGTTGATATATCTTTGCTCTTAATTTTCTCTTAAATATGTGTACTACATATTATTGTTGTTGTTAATGTAGCGTCTGAATGTTCGTAGAGGTGCAACATCCCACTAGTGTGCCTTCAATTCAAGCACATATATGGATTCACCATTGATCTAGTTATCATATCATTCAAGGCACATTTGATGGGATTCCTAATTCATGTAGTCCATATTTTTGTGTGTGTATTACTTTACATGTCATTATTATCTTTGAAGAAAATTACATTGTTATCTTACAAATGCAAGAGATTCTTCAATCGATCGTCCTCCATTGGAACATGCTTGACTATTTGACAACTCTCAAATTGGTGATTTTACAAGTTTGTTGCTATATATTTTCTCTTAATTTTCTCTTAAATTTGTGCACTAGATGTTATTGATGTTGTTAATGTACTATATGAATGTTTGTAGAGCTGCAACATCCCACTAGTATGCCTTCAACACAAGCACATATATGGATTCACCATAGATTTAATTATCATATCATTCAAGGTGAATTTGATGGGATTCCTAATTCATGCAATCCATATTTTGATGTGTGTATTAATTCACAATTCATTATTTTCTCTTATGAAAATTGCATTGTTATCTTACAGATGTAAGATATTCTTCAATGGATCATCCTCCACTTGAACATTCTTGGCTATTTTACAACTCTCAAATTGGTGATTTTCCAGGTTTGTTTCTATATCCTTCCTCTTAATTTTGTCTTAATCTCACTAGCAATCAATGGTGGAGATTTTTCTAAATCACCAGTGTAATTAATTACAATGTAGTAGACTTCTCGTGGCTTAAAACTAAAAGACTCTTCACTTTAGTAAAAATGAATTACAAAATAGAAATGACTCCAATGACTTCTGACACATTTGACACAAAAACTGTGCAGAAGTTCGTATCCAAGATACAAACATCAACATATATCCATCACTCAATCCCTAAATTTACTTTCTTATTACTTGTCTCAAGGGATGAATTAATCATTTCTATCATCACCTGTATCATTGTTCTAATCTATTATATTTCATGCATTTTTTGCAACAATCATTACTATTTTCTTGATTTGTAGTGTTTGGGATTATCTTGCATTGAATATTGACTTGATAACTATTTTAAACAACCCTATATTCACATCTAGTCAAATCTAGAAATTGTTTGATAACCACCTCATCCTCACCTTATTTATTATACTCCATCCATGGTGAATTAAGTAACAATATAGGTTTCCTTATACTTGATCGTATCTTCATTTAGGAATTCTAGAGGTTACTAGTGAAGTCTCCCTAGTGTTGGACCCATCTATCACTAACACAAGAGAAGTTGTTGCCTAGATGATAATGGTAACACTCACAATGTTCCACTAGTCTTCTCACCTTGTGAAGGTTTTGCATTAAGGTGTTATATTTGTGATAGGAGTAATGATTAAATATCACTCAAGAAACTGATTACAACATAATGAATCACAAATGACAGAAAACCAATTATTCTTTGCTTGAATTGCAAGTAGTGATATCATGAGGTTTGAAGAGTGAAATAATGAACAACTTTTTGTTGCTACTATGTTATCTAGAGAAAAAGAAATATCCATATTCTGAAATTCTTCTCAAACTATTTAGTAAGAACCTCAACCATTCATGAACAATTTTCCCATGTTGTTAGAATGGAGGAAAGAAAAGCCCCTAATTGTGCTTTAATTCACATAAATTCCAAGTGTATTGGGTTTTTTTTCCAAGGTTCATTTAACAAGCTTCTTTCCCTTTCCCTCTTGAATTTCAAATTGTCATTTAGTTGGATTCTCTATTGGGGGTTATGTTGTTTCCAAGGCAAGTCTATTGTTAAAACCATCATCCTAGAATTGTATGTTGTTGTTGTAGAATATTATTGTTATATCAACAAGTCTACAAAAGTCAATAAAGGTACCCAGCAAGGGATTCAAACTAGCTACCTATTTTACAGATTTTATTGGCTTGAAAACTTAGTTTTTTTCCCTGCATGTAAAATAAATATCTAAAGAAAAGTTTAGTATTTTAGGTTTTTCACCAACCACTCCTTAGGTGTTAAACTATACTATTTTCACTCTAACAAATTCAATGTGAGGTTTTTGCTTAACTCAACCTTCTTCCTAGCTACCTCCTTCACCATGTCCTGATTTGAGGGTTGAAGAGTGATATAATAAAGAGCTCTTTTTTTCTACTATGTTGTCTAAAGAAAAAATATCTAGCTTCTCAAATTCTTCTCAAACTACTTATAAAGTACCTCAACCAATCATGAACAATTCGTTCAAGTAGTTAGAAGGGAGGAAAGAAAATATGCCAATTGTGCTTGAATTCACACAGATACAAAGTGTATTGGGTTGTTGTTCCAAGGTTCATTTAACTATATTATTTCCCTTTATATTTTTACTAAGATATTGAGAATAAGTTGGTTGCTCTATTGGAGGTTAAGTTGTTTCAAGGTAAGTATATTATTAAGGCCATCATCCATGAACTATGAGTTTTGTTCCTTTTAATATGGTTCATCAACCCTTCTAGAGAAATAGTGTTTTAAACACCAAATTTTAGACATTTAGTACAAGACAGAGCTTCTGGAAAATGTTATCAAGCCAAATTTGTATTGGGAAAATCCTCCATCAAGGCTTTCTTCACTTCAACCTTGGATGATACAATTCAAGATCTCTTTAGGGCTCCATTCCTCTCTTTTCTAGGACACCTACCTTTATATCTTTTCATTTCTTTGAGGAGAGATTTTAGAGTCTAGGTATTCGGCCTATTTATGGTCACGTGTTGGATATTAGTAAACTTATCCTATCTTATCTTATTGAAACAAGCTCCATCCTATGAGAATAAACCGCCACCCCATAAACATTGACTCATAGAATGAAAAAAAAATAGTTATGGGCTTAAGTTATCAATGCTAAGGGCCCAAAAATTACACATTGTTGGCCCTTAAAAAAAGTATTTACCATTCTAATCCTTTAACGTGGTTTTCAGATTCCAACCCAAATTGATCCCAAATTCAATACTCCCTCTCCTAAAGCATTAATGAAGTGCTATAGTAAGTATGCAGGTCCATTTTAGATCATACAAACACATATATGTATAGTCATCTTTATATAGATGGCATGGCCTTCTTGCATCTTAGGTAAATTAGATTTTAGGCATAGGTGCCTCTAGTTTAAGCCAGGTAGTTGTTTGGGTTAGACTAGTTTAGTGCAAATATGACAATTCTCTAATTATTTACAAGTCATGTTAACTAGGTTTAAATAATCACAAGATCTAATGAAAATTGTACAATGTTACTTGTATGCTAGTTAGATGCTTTATTATACAACTCCAACGCCAGATCATACCTTATGACATTATTCCAAACATTCTAGATCTTAAAAGGATCAAGTAGAAAGAGTTAAATAAAATGAATCAATTTTAACCCCTATGCATTTTGGGGTTGAATGCTAGTCAAAGATTAACCTATATGCTTTGAATTGATGTTCTTTCCTTCGCAGAATCATGCAATGTTGTAATTGACCCAACACTCAGTTTTGACTTTAACATTCAGTGGGTAGTTGTTCTTTTTTATTTCATATCAATTTTCCTAATTCTCTCAAACAGTACACATTCAAAGGAGCATTGGTATTAATAGGATCTTAACAAGCAACAAAAGAGAGAAAATGGAGAGAGGAATTTCACAACTATGAAATAGTTAATCAGATAGCCAACAACAGTAAGCACAAAACAACTATAAAATACATTGTGTTCAATGAATTGTGTATGAGTAGAGAACAAGGGGTGTCAACAAGTTATACTGGTTGATTCCCAAAATTATAGTCAACACAACATAATGGATTTCACTTGTTTATTTTGTTCATTATTTTTGGGTCATTGAAGCTCTAATATAGCTATCAAGCCTGCAATAGTTTTATGTTTCATGTGATTCCAAATTATCATCTTGGGAACATTGTTCCTAGTATAATATTCACATGCATATCAAGATTTGGTTATGTTGTGTAGATCATTTACATGAGGCCATCAATGTCATAAATCAAATTATTGATGATAAAGTTGCCAAATTAGTTGGTCTTTGCCTGACATCGACCTTTTTCAGTTTCCAAGGTGAATTCTATGAACAGACATGTGGAGTAGCCATGGGTTCTCCACTCTCCCCTATCATTGCTAACTTATTCATGGGAAATTTTGTGACCAAAGCTTTGGCCTGCTCAATTTCGGCCCAAACTCTGGAAAAGGTTTGTGGATGATACCTATGTTATCTAGCCTCATGCTTCTGAGAATTTATATTTGTTCCTTAATCATCTTAATTCTTAATTGGAATCCATAAAATTCACCATGGAGGTTGAGGTTGATGGTAGTGTTCCTTTCCTTGATATTATCCTTTCTATAATGGAAGATGGTTCCTTATCTTACCATGCATTTCACAAAAAAACTCACACGGAACAATATCTTCATGCCAATTCTCACCATTTTCTAGTGCAGAAATTTAGAGTTCTAAGCACTCTTGATACCCATGCTCTAAGGATCTATGATAATAATCACCATATCCTTAAATATGAGAAATCCCACCTTTTGAGAGTTTTTGAAAATAATGGCTATAGCAAACATCAAGGTCTTGTAGCTTTTCAAAAATCTAGTAAAGGTCCAAAGATTAGAAAAGATTGGGAGGAACAAATTTCCAATTTCCAACTTCCATTCATCCATGCGACCACTCATAAGATTGTTCATATTATTATAAATAATAATGTGTCTCTTACCTTCAAATCCTTATTACATTTAGAAGCTCCCTACGATATGTTAAGGACCCTGTTAACCCTAAGGACATGAAAGGGTTTTACTCAACCCCTTTCTCCTATGGGATTCCTCACATTGGGGAAATGGGTCGCTCAATTAATATGATGATTCAAGGGCATGCAGCATTTATTAATCACAATCATTCCTGATTCTCAGCTATTGTTGAACATGCGGAGAAAATGAAGCACCATGTCTGCATTGAGGATTCTAGGGTCATCGTGAGGGTTGATAATTTCCACCATAAGAGGTTGAGAGAGGCTATTGAAATTGAGAAACAAGCAAAAAATCTCAATGTGGACGATGGTTGGAAATTGAGTAAAAGTTGGATTCCTACTGTCTCCTCTTAATTGCTTAGGTTTTTCCTTCCTTCCTTATATATATATATATATATATATATATATATATATATATATATATATATATATATATATACCTTACATTTATTCATTTGGGACCATTCCCTTATTAATCTTATTTTCTTGGATCATTCTTATAATATCCTATTATAATTTAAATGATTATTGTGCCTTAATGATTGTTTTTTTTTAACATAAATTATTTTAGTTTACTTTTAATTATTCTTTTGACCTATTTTTAATTTTATTTATCTATGAATTAACCTTGCATTTTTTTTGACCTTCGGTCAAATTATTAATCTTTCCTTTAAAATCTAATAACTGTTATAATAATATTATATAATTATTTATGTTAAGGTAACTATAAAATTATAATTTCTGGTTCCTTAATTTAATATATAATATAGTAATTTATTGTTAATTTACTCAATAGTATTTTCCTTTCGTACTTTGTGTATTAATTCTCTCTTTTTTTCTATTTCTAACAATTATTTTCTTTAATTTTTCTCTTATATTTATTAGATTATTTATTAAATATTGACCCATAAGTGCATGCATCATCAGAGAAACAATCATCAGAGATGGGCCTTGGTTCTGGGGAACATCGGGGCTGTTCATGATCCCATGGTTCCCAGATTTTGATCCAAACAACATGACTGTATCCGAAGTGCCGGTTTGCATCCGTCTATACAACCTTCCCCTTCACTTTTGGAGTGAACGAGTCTTGGAAGGAATTGGGAACAGCATAGGGAAATATATCAAAACAGATCTGGAGAGGATTGATGAAAGGGTATTCACTTTTGCACGCATATGTGTAGAAGTAGATCTAAGCAAAGGGCTGCCAGATAACATAAGGCTGATCTACAAACAACAAAATTGGTTGCAAGCACTAGACTATGAAAATACTGCTTTCAGATGCAGACTCTGCAGACAGACAGGACACCTGCAAAGCACATGCCCAGAAGCAAAAAAAGAAAACAGTAAAAAGAAGCAGAAAGGGAAGCAGAGGAAAGGATGGCAATTCCCCCCCTCCCTGACTCAGATGAAGAAGAATCAGAAGCAGAAGAGGATGTCACTCCCGCAGAGAATGCAGAGGTATCCCAAGAAATGGAGACGCAGAAGGAAACAACGTCAGAAAACAAGATCACAAAGCTCCACCAAAATCAGGCAGAGAAGACAAGCGTGGATCAAAGCATGGGAGGGATCAAACGGCATCACCACTCAAATACTTCAGATTCAGACAAGGACACAGCCACTCAGATAGCAGAAACACAGTTAGTCATAGCTTCGATTGAGCCCACTCAAGGAGATTGGCGCAAGGTCGAAAAGAAAAAGGGGAGAAAAACTTGAAGTGTGAGTTTTTACTCACTGCCAGAATTCAGTTTTTGCCTCCTTTTTTTCTCTTCTCCCTTCTATATTCTTATTCTTCTTTATGCACATTAGTCTCCTAACGTTGTGTGGGCTGCAAATGCACTCGAGCCCATTTGGGCAGTTTATGGAAATGCTTCAATGCATCTGCTAGTGTAACTTTTCATTTTTTAAATAAAAGGTTACCGTTTTTTCCACTGGAAAAAAGTGCATGCATCATTCAACATCCCCACAACAAATTTCAAATTTGAATATAGACAGAGGCTGCAACCTCAAAATCTAAATCAAGCTGTATTTCTTTTTCATTGTTCAATGTAGCAGCAACCCTTAGTCCTTTCTTGATAGATTCTGTTGATCCAGTGAAAGCACAAAGTTTCTTCAACTGCCCAGTTTATTACTATATCCACCAATTTTGGGACAAGTCAGGTTTTACTTCAATCAACACCATTAGAATAAAATATGAAAAGCATCCATCTAATTTACCTGACTATGCTTAATGAAAAGTCTTATAACAATGGTTTAGTCCCTTTTACTCTACTTCTTCATTTCTTGAAAATGCAAGGTCAAACCCTTCTTCCATCATACAATTTTTTTTTTGATTTATAATTCAATCAAATGCTTCAGCCATGGTTGTTATATGATTCATTCTCCATATAATAATTCCCTTGCTTTCTTCTATCTCACTCGGGTTATGGTGCTCTTCTTTTACTATGACTGTTTCGCCATGAAAACTGTTTTGATGGAATGTGATATAGTATATGTATAAACATTTTTGCTAAGGTCGAATGCTTGAGATTGATTTTAGCAATAATTTAAATCCAAAGCAATTTGAATTTAATTATTACATGATTAAGTATGGTCGTCACACACACACACACACACACACACACACACACACACACACACACACACACACACACACACACACACACACACACACATATATATATATATATATATATTAAACATTGATAGATTTGGGTTTACAAATTTCATTCTGGAAATAATTCAAATCCACTCTAAAGGCAGTAATATCAGTCTGAGAAAAAGAAAGATGATATTCTTTCATTGTGGCCTAGAGGTTTGGTTATTTATAGATCTGAATTCGATAGTCAAATGTTAAGCCATCACTATGTTCGATTCACCTTTAACCAATTATGTAGTTGCTGTATTCTTGGTATGAATAATGCAACTACCTGAAATTCTTATCCTTGGAAATAATGCTTGAAACAACTACCTGACATCGGATCTGACAGTGCTACAAAATAAACATGTTTTTCTTAATCTAAAATCTCCTAAGATCAGTGGATTGGAGGGTTCCAAATATGGTTTTAAGTCCACTCTCCAAAATAACAACTAGAAACCCTCCAGAAAGGCTTTGATAGGAAAAGAATGACCACCTTCAGATTTCAATATAGACGAGGGAGGGTTTCATTACCTCATGCTATCATGGTCCTATTATTCCTTGGATTCGAATACATTTGATTAAATATTAGGGTGAATGGAATCTTGTAAATATGATTAACAACATATTAGTATGCTATAAGACCATATGAATAGCTTAAGTTCATGTCCTGGAAAACCTTTGTTGGTTTTTCCTATATTTGCAAAAAAAAATGGAAAAAGGTTTTTTTTAATCACACACAACCTAGGGTTTAATAAAGGTACGTGTTGTTCCTTTTGTTTTTACTACATCATTCTAATTCCATTATGATATTCTCATTAGAAATTGATAAAATTGAAGGACACATAGGCCAAAAACATTATACATGATTAGACGCAATATAAAATACTACTAATCTATCTCTCATTTTTGTTTTTGTTGCAAGAACATGCTTGATTCTCTCATTAGCATGCAATGTAAATATGTGCTACAGCCACACCAATAATTTTTTATATGTGTTTAATGATAAGGGTGATTCCCATTACTAGCTTAATTATAAAAACTCATTGCCTCCCTATCATCTCAACCTAGGGTAAATAGATTGGTACCAAATGGGCTTAGTACTCTGAAAAAAGCTCTTGCTTACTTAAGCTATGCCAATTGCATTCATTATGTGAAATCAATGCTTTATGTTATCAAGCTTAAATGGTGAAAATGATGCATTCACTATGAGTCTACACTTTCATTATAGCTTCTAGTACTACTTTTTTCATCACCTTATACTACTCTCCATAATTTCATTACAGTTGATATAATACTTATTTATAACTTCCAAATAATAGAGTCTTTGTAATCTATTTTATATAACCTTATACTACTCTCCGTAATTTCATTACAGTGGATATAATACTTATTTATAACTTCCGAATAATAGAGTCTTTGTAATCTATTTTATATAAGTAACACTAATATAACTCCACCCATATTCTATAAAGACATTCACCATCTTTTATAAATATTTTCAAATTTCCATGGAATTAATTTTTCATTCTCTTGTTTTTGTTTCAAAAGGATTTTCAGAATTGATTTCTCTAGAAAAAATTTGTTAACATTTTTAGGCCCCTTGAGTAATTTAAAATTTAAATCTAGACATGATTACATCAATGCATTAGAAAAATCAAATCATTGACATGGTAAAATAACACAAAAGAAAATATTTATAACCTCAACAACATTCAATTATTTATTCGCAAACCATGCAAATATTACATTTGTCGAATATATACATGGAATATATCACAATTGTCGATATACTTGTCACCCATAGAAGAGACCCCAATCATTGCAAGTTGGGAAAAAATAGTACATTATGTGCTCTTCCTTAGTGAAAGAATCATGCCATGAGAGCCCCAACAAAAATAATAACAAAAACACATTCACATAATGGGGACCTATCTTGCTATTGATCAATGACTTCTATTGTAACAGATGATGATGCTATGTCATCACTAACAACTTGAGACACTAGATGAGTGGACATTCTTTGAATTTCTGCATGGTAATCTATGTTAAAATATTGAAATTGATAACTCCATATTTTTTCTTCTTTGTAAAGGGATTTGAGATTGTCCTTTCAAACTTGATATATGTCTTTCATTGGTTGAAAATTAAATATGAATTTTTGAATATGGTAATATCATTGACACCAATATTTCTTTTCCTTTTTCAACCCTTCAACAAGGGCAATGTAGTACACCTCATTATTTGTATTCCTTCCGTGCACTTATTTCTATCTATGGAACAGGTGATTTTTTCCCTATTATGAAGCATAATTTGAACAATTGTTTATCCCATATTAGGATAACAAGACACTTCAATGCACAAAGTCCACTTTTCCACCATGCTTTATGTTTACAAGAGCTAGAAAATAAGGTACCAATAAAATCATATTAAAAATTAGTCATTTAAATCTTAACATTAAAAAACCTATAATGCTAATAAGAAATGAGTATATAGTGTGTTTAAGCACATGCCCAAGAAAAAACCAAGCAATGCTCTATATTTCATAGTTTGGTTGTCAATTTTTAGAATTTTGTTTCTATAGGAATATATGTTTATTGTGAGATTTAACTAAGAAACTTACCCCACAAACAAATCTTGCAGGAAATTTATAAACTCTTAAAAATAAGAACATGACTCCAAGACCAAAACAAATGCACTAAAAAACAGAAATTGGTGGAGATTAGAAAACCAAAAACTGAATCTTGCTAAAAATTTCATGGGAAGATTACAAAAGCATAACTCCCTAAACGATTCACAGAGGCTAGCTCTCCAAATATTCATAAGAAAAAATCCAAAATGGTCTCAAACCAATTCATAAACCTTTGGAATTTTTCATTAGATGATATTATGTGTAACTAATTTGTCAATTACATCCCAATTAGAGAGGAATCCAAAAATTGGTTATCCTAAAATTGAACGACTAATAAATGGCAAGACAAAAGTCATTAATGATGGTCTAAAACAACAACCAAGAGAGACGGGTCTATCTATTATTAATAATTTAGATTAAAATGGTTGGTTTCATATATCAACTAGGAATACAAGGCTAAAATGAAATATCTTTTTTTGTTGAAGCAAGAGTTGTACCTTCTATTTCATTATAACTATAAACAACTTACATAATATACAACATTCCCATAGGAATTTTGGGCAAAGAAAAACCAACTGCTTACAGCCAAGGCTTAAACATTGAGCCTTGGTCCCAAAAGAAAACTACCATTACCTCAAAATACAAACAAAGCCGAAACCATTCGAGCCGGAGACAACAAACCAATTAAAATTTAGAAACAGACCCAATGAGGAATTAGGGACTCCACTAAAATGATTTCGGGTCTGGAACCTGCCCAGAACAACGCCATTATCCATGACCATCGATCCTCCATGCCAGATCCTAGACCCACCAAGTAGCCCAGCGATTAACGACACGATAGCCATCCTGGACCCACCAGTAAGCTCGATTGTTCCTAACTGTTGATCCATCTTGCATGATCCAATGGCTGAGGTGCATATCGCATGGGCCTAACATACCGAAGATTAGCGCGCAATGAGGGTGGTATTCCTTCCCCGTACTATGCCACACGTTTCTTGGTGAGTCAAATCGCTCCCACCTCCACAAAACCACTTCCCAAGTGAAAGGCCTGCGAGGGATGATAAACCACCTCCTAAGTGGTATAGCATTGACAAAAAAGAAGACAGGGGTTTTTAGGCTACCGGAAAATTTGGAATTCCAGCCCCACTTACCATCTCTTCTCTTCCACTTACCATCTCTTCTCTGCGGTCGCATGTATTCATGCTAAATGAAAATCCATCTTTTCAGTCGATTATCCGCAGAACTGTATCTGCTCAGCAACTCCAATCTGAAACTTCTGTGTTCATACTGTCGAGGGTTGGGGAGGCCGACAGTGCCCCGAATCCCCAAAATATTCTTACTTCTGAAAAAACGATGCATAAAGAATCCAACTCAAATCGACCCCACATCTGTGTCTTTGTTTTGAAACACCATTATATCCTCATTCACTTGGTCATGACATTGTGCCTTTAATCTATTCAGAGGCATCTTAGACCAATTCATCGCAACCCTGCTATTGTTATAGAGTACACACTGATTGGCCAAGATGTCCGCCAATTTTTTTGTGGTCCTTCGTACATGATTAAAACTCACAGTGCGTAAACCTCAGAGATGAAGTTGAATCCTTTGAAGGACCTGGAGACTTTTTTCGGCTCTATGCCATAGCTGATTCTTTTGACCGAGTTTATGATTAACTCTGAATCAGCTTCTACAATAACATTCTGGAGATTATCCTGCTTCAGGAATTCCAAACATTGCTCCAAAGCCATTAACTCCGCCATATTTTTAGTGACTCTTCCCAAATGGCAATGAAAAAAGGAAAGGAGATTGCCATTTTCATCTCTTAACACCCCTCCACAACTAGCAATACTCGAGTTATCATCTTTGGATGCCCCATCAATGTTGTATTTCAAACAACCCTGAGGGGTAGGCTGCCAATAATCCTGCTTAGTATCTATTTTCAAAACCTTCCTGTCCAGGCCCTATGGAATAAGCCCCTGCATACCTAACTTACAAAGAATCTGTGTTTCAGCTTCTAAAGGTGGATTTTTAGGGAAAGTTTGCACTATGGTACTTATCGTCTCCTTAAGTTGTCTTAAGATTTTCTCAAAAAGGCGTTGGGAGGAACATTTTTCATTCTTAAAGATTTTGTTGTTCCTTTCTTTCCAGACAGTCCAAATTATGAAGCTTGGAGTTAAAGCCCAGGCTGAGCCTAGAAGTTCAAAATCAGAGAAGTTGCATCTCTAATTGATTAGGTTATTGATAATACTTCCTTTGTCCCTATCTGTCTGCTGGAAGATAGTGGCAAATGTATCCCACAACCAAGAGGTGAAAATGCAATTATTGAGAAGGTGCTCCATTGTTTCCTCTTGGGCTTCACAGAGCTGGCATCTGGAAGGGCCCAAAACACCCCTCCTCCGAATGTTATCCCAAGTCAAAATTTTCCTATGATGAACCAACCACATGAAGAGTTTAATCTTCATCCATCCTTGATGATTCCATATGTTCTGCCAAACCCTGTCCGAATCATTGGGATCCAGCTCAAGGAGAATGCATTTTGCCTCCTTAAGATTGAAGGTGCCTACATTATTGTTGCCCCATCTAAGTTGGTCATGCCCCCCTATCACTAAAATTTTCCTTTGTTCCAATATTATCAGAAGTGCCTCTGCTTTGGCTTTCAGTGGGTTGTCTTCCCTGTGATCCAAATTCTTCTAGGTTCTCCATTTTCCTTCATTGTTGGTTTGATCCCAAAAATCTTTTACCTTAAATAACCTTTTGGTATCTGTTTCTTTCTTGAGGTCCAGAAGGTTCTCTCTTAACAGTGTAGGTTCTTGTTTCCATTTGTCCTCCCAAAACAAAGCAAGATCACCCTCTTTGATTTCCCAGAAGTTGTTTTTTGTACTAATCCTCTATTCCCCCAGGCCTTATTCTAGATGTGTGAGCCCTTTATGATGCCAGACATCCTTATTAGATCATTATCTTGCCAATTGCTGGCATATTTTTCTTTCCAGATTCTAGCCCACTACGCCTTTGGGTCTTTCACCGAGTGCCACCATAATTTCGCCCCTAAAACTTTACTTAGTACTTCTGGATCATCTATTCCAAGACCCCCATAATTTTTAGGTTTGTAGATATTCTCCCAAGCTACCAAGGCCCATTTCTTTCTTTCCTCCCCCTTACCCCAAAGAAAGTCTCTTTGAATGGTTCCAAAAAGTTGCAAAACTCCTTTTGGAGCTGGAAGGGCTGATAACATGAAGACAGGGATTGATTGAAGAACAACTTTTGTAAGCACTAACCGACCAGCCAGGTTTAAAGATCTAAAGGTCCATTTCCTGATTTTATCCTACATCTTATTAATCACCAGCTCCCAAATGCCCTTGTGCAAAGGCTTAACAGTAAGAGCAACTCCCAAATATTTGGAGGGAAGGACATCCCTTTGAAAGCCTAGAATCCTGGAGATATTTTTCTGAATAGCTATATTGGTGTTAAAGAAAAGAATCTTAGATTTGGAGAGATTAAATTCCATACCTGTAGCCATGGAAAGTCAAAGAGGATATGTTTGTACACTAGAGCTTCTTTGACTATGGGGATTCCCTGCAACATAGTATAATCAACAAATTGTTGATGGGTCAAAGCCTAACCAGTCTCTGAAAGGTGGCGGCCTTTGATATTACCATTTTTTTCATGCTTGATAGACTGACCGAGCCCTTCCATCATGAGGATGAAGAGAAAGGGAGAGAACGGATCACCCTACCCGAGGCCTCTAGAAGGAGTAAAATTCTTGGAAGGAGAACCATTAACCAGAATTGAAAAGATGGAAGAAATTACCAGGGCCATGACCCATCTTACCCAGTTATGATCAAACCCAAAAGCAATAAGGACCCTCCTTATATAGGACCAATTCAGCTTATCATAAGCTTTGGCTAGGTCCAATTGCATAATCATACCAGCCTTCCTATTGCTTTTCAATGAGTGAACCACCTCATGCACTTGAATGATGTTATTGAGAATTTGTCTACCTTCCACATAACCAGATTGCTCTATAGAAACTAGAGTAGGAAGAAGTGGTTTGAGTCTGTTAGCAACAACCTTGGATATTATCTTGTAAACCACATTGCACAAGGCTATGGGTCTAAACCTATCTAGAGTCTGAGCATTGTCCTGTTTGGGGATGAGGGAGATTAAGGAAGTATTGAGCACCTTCAAATTAGTTCTATTCAACCTGGAATCTTCCATTACGTTTAGAATATCCTGTTTAACTATATTCCAACAAGCTTTAAATAAATCCACATTGAAACCATCAGGGCTTGGCGCTTTACCATTTTGAATTTCTTTGATAACCTCGCTAACCTCCTCTTCTATCACTGGCCTATTGAGATTGAAATTATCCTCTCCATTAACTAGTCTAGGAATATGCCCAGTTAAATCCCTGATAAAATGCTCTCTATCTGAAATGGTTTCCTGAGCTATTCCATGAAAGTGCTAAACTAACACATCTTTTATATCTCATGGGAGTTAAGAGGATGACCACTCTCATCCTTGATCAAAGAGATCCTATTATGAGATTTGTTCACTATGGTTGATCTGTGGAAAAATCCAGTGTTACGCTCCCCTTCTTTCAGCCATTGAACTCTAGATTTTTTTCTGCAAAATATTTCCTCTTGTTTACATAAATTCTCCCAGTCTTGATGGTGTTTGTTGACTTGTTCATTTCTATCTTTATCGAAGCCCTCTCAGATAAGCATTTGATTGAGTTCCCGCATTTTATCTTCAACAACTTTTTTAACTGCAAAAATATTGACACATTCATTCTTGTTCCAATCTTTAAGTCTTAGCTTGATGTGATTTAGTCTTCTGTGTAGTTGGAACATACTTGTACCCTGAATAAGAAGATTTTTTGTCCACCAATTTGTAATGTTGCTGATGAAGTCAGGCTGTGTGAGCCAGATATTCTCAAATTTGAAAGGTCTGTTCTTGGGGGTTCCAATGCCCTCAACCTCAAGTTTAACAGGCCAATGGTCTTAGCCTCCAAAGGGGAGAATTCTCGCTATCATTTCCTTGTTGTTGAGCATAAGGTCCTCTGAGATTATGAATCTATCTAACTTTGAGGCTACTTGAGACTCTCCTCCTCTTTTATTGTTCCAAGTGAAGAGACCATTACTCATGTCAGTATCAACAAGCTTCATATTATCTATAAAAGTTTGAAAAGTTATGGAGTCTTTGCTTAATGTTTTGGCTCCTCCTTTTTTCTCTGAAAGTGATTTGATCATGTTGAAGTCCCCACATAAGATCCATGGTACCTTTGCATGCCTGTCTCTAAGCTCCATAAGAGAATCTAGAAACCTGAGTTTATCATCCATTCTTTGAGGGCCATATACATTTGTGACCAGATAGGTCTCCCTATCTCCCATCAGCCGTATAACCACTGACAAATAATTTCTAGATGCCTCAGCATCTATTATGTCAATCTTTTGGGGGTTCCAAAGAGTAAGTATTCCCCCTGTTGTGTTATCTGCTTTGACTTCTAGAAACTCAAATCTATTGAGCCATTTGTTGTGAATTTATTTTATTTTTTGAATGGAACATTTAGTTTCCTGGATAAAGATCATATCCGGGGCTTCTTGTTTCATTCTATTACTAAGAATTCTTTGTTTCTTTTTACTACCTAGACCTCTGATATTCCAAGATGTAAACTTCATTATTAAATATTCGTAAAGGAGTAGCTGGTTAGATCTTTCATCTTACTTGAATCAATCATTAGCTTTCCACATTCCATCAATAACTCGTTCTTCTTTTTCCTGCCTCTCTTCTTTCCTGGGTTTCTGGGTGCTAATCCAGGTGTTATTTTCATAGTTTTCACACCTTCATTGCCCTGCCTTTCATTCTTTCCCTACCTGTCTAGCCCTTTATCCTTAGTTTTCCATAGGAACAGTTGTTTTACTCTATTGAACTCTTATGGCGGTAAAGAGTCTACCCCCCTCATGGTCCCCTATTTCAAGAACCCTTCCAGATCTAAGTGTTCCATGTCAAGAATCTCCTGTAGTTCATGATCCTCCATTTCCATCTCACTCTGGGTCATTTCTTGGTCCATCTTCGGTTCTACATCACTCAGCATAGTCTCTTTCTATTTGTTAATATCTTGTGTTTGTACTCTGTCTTCTTCTTTCTCCTTCTCCATTGGGCTACCTTCCATTACATGATCTACTTTTGTTATTTCTTCTTCTTCTTCTAATACTTGGAACCTATTTAGATTAGCCTGTTTCCCTTATGTTTGATGTTGCTTTGGCCCCCTCTTGCCCCCTTTTCCTCTATGTACCACTTTGTGAAAGCCTTCAGTATCTTTCATTGTGGTCGCTTTACTTATGTTCTCTATTTTACTGAGAGGGCAGTCTCTAAATAGGTGCCCATGCTCATGGCATCTCCAATATATGAAAGGAATATGTTCATAGTCTACTGTTTGCACCCATTCTTCATAAAAAACTTCCAAGATGACCTCATCCGATAGAGCTCCATAGATATCCATCTCCACTCATATTCGTGCAAAGGAAGTATACTTTTCCCTTTTGGCGACCTCAGAAGCTTTGACAAAACGCCCTAATTTGTTTCATATGGCAGATAACGATTCTGGTTGCCAGTAATCAAGTGGTGGAGAGTAGAGTCTTACCCAGACTGGGACTGAAGTGAAAGCTTCTCACTCAGGGACAAAATTCATCATACATGGTCGCATGTACAGGCCTGCTACTGCATAGAAGTAGGGCCCTCCTTCAAACACCCTATCTTTATCGTCAATATTTGTGAAGACCACAGTAAAGAAACCCGTTGACCCAAGATGTAGGTCAATGCTTCCTTTTAGTTTCCAGTTGTATTTAATCCATGTTTGTAAAGCCTTTTCAGTGGGCCATAATCCCACGAATTTATGAATGATAGCATATGTCCCCATGTGGTCCCTGTGTGGCTGCAGAGCAGGATCATTTAAAACTACTCTGGGTCTGACGTCAGCTTTGGGTTTACATGGGCCCTTTTGTGCTTTGATTTTTGCTCCCTGTTCCTTGTCTTCGTCCTCATTTTCTTTATTGATGTTATTCTCCCTTGACTTGTTAGATTCTTGCTCCTCTTATATGTTCCTTATCCCTTATCCTAAAGGACCTCTAACACTCTCTAATGGTTTCTTGCCTCAGCTAGCTACTGCCTACCTATAGGAGGGAGTAGAGCTCCCCTCTTTGTGCCCTTCCATGGATTTCTATACGTACAGACGCCTGAAAACCCTAGCTCTTCTCATCACCCTAGCTTTTTCACTACTCCCTATAGGTAAAAATCCCCTCAATAACATCCAAGGATGGCTAAAATGAAATATCTAGATAAAGAAGGTGAAGAATTTTTGAAGGTAATGAAGAAAATTATGAGGGAATTATTGAACATGAAGAAGAATCACATGGTGAATCATACTTCTATTGTCCTATATGAACATACTTATGGTAGCAATGACAAAATTGAAAATCAGTTTAAGGTGAGTAGAAGATTTGAAGAAGGTTTTGCAGATCTCAAGCCTCGTGAAGAAAGCTAAGAAGGTATGTCCATCACAAAAAAAAAAAAGCCATCATAATGTTCCAAGTGATCTGCCAATCTCTGATTATAATTTTGATGTCCAATAACGCATAGAATATGCTACTATTTTTATAAAATAACCTTTTTTTGTGAAAGATAGAAATGTCAGCCACATACCTAAAGTCACTAGTGAAGAAGGTAACTCGGGCATAGATGGAAAGGAATTTGAAATTTTTCTACAACCAATTCTGAATTCATATATCATTATTTTCAAGGGAATACCATCTATGACAGTTATTACCATGAAGATGGAAATGTTTTTAGGCATGATCATAGTAGAAATATTACTCCCTTGGGAGGGAAAGGATGTCAATTTGATGATGGTTTTATTCTCATCCTAGTTGATGAAAATAATGAACATCTAAAGCTCAATGAAGAAGATGTTTCAATCTTAGGAAAAGGGGATTCTTGTTCACTTGATATTGTTGAAACAAAATCTGAAGAAGTTATTGCTGATCCTACATATGAGGCAGAATATAGCTCTTATTTTGGGAAGGATATCAAGAAAATATTATGTATGCATACATGGAAAAATTGTTTTGAGTTCCAAATATTTCACATGTTTAACTCAGAGAATGATACGGATAACGAAATTTCTAAAATACCTTGCATATCGTCCATCTAAGTATTCCTAGAAAAAATGCTCAACAAAACAAAAAACAATGGGAGATATTATTCCATTGATTCAAGTAGAGGAATGGAAGAAAATGTTGAATTTTCTCACACATTTTGGAAGCCTTGGAAACCATAAATATAAAAAAGGTGAAATATAGATTCCCAAATTTGTATTTGTTATAGACCAAGAAAGTCCATATTGTAGACCATACAATGTCATAATTAGATACAAGGGGCAGAACATGAACAATTTTAGACAAGTTGAGGAGAAGGAATTGGGAACAAAACTTGGACATTCTAAGCAATCTCATATTTAAATAGGTGAGATAAAGTGACTAGCTCTAAACAAATTGAAGACTCAGATTCGAGAACGGATTCCAGTAACTAGCCATAGTAATTTTTTTGAGGAATGAAGAATTAAAACATAATATCTTCTTGGGTAATGTTTCTCTTTTTGTACAAGTAAATAGTTTATCTTCCTGAGCAGGGGCATTAAAATTTTTAACTCATGAGCAATAAACTATTGTAATGTTCTATTGGTCATGATTACTAGAGTAAAACATAGTTTTTAACCCAAATCTTAGACACACTCTTCCTAAAAGAGATATAGAAACATTTTCTTGTTTATCCCTGTAGCATGTTTTATCGAAGGGAACTATGACAAAAAAGGACAATAGAAGATATAATTATACCAATAAAGTAAGTCTCCAGGCAAAAGGTAAGTCTCCAAGAAAAGGGTATCCAAGTAAGCTTTGATCAGAAACTTAGGTAAGTCTCCAAGAAAATGGTACATAAGTTAGTATGCTTAGTCTGGCATATTTTGAATGTATGAAAACATGAAAGGCATATGTCGAGATTTGAAATTTTTGCAGATCAAGAAAGTTCAAACCACATGCCATGCATCGTGTCATATTCAAATATCACAAGAGTCTGAATGTGAAAAGCAGTAAATGAATTGAAGACCAGGAATTGGGCACAGAACGTAGCAACATTTAACGAGAAGATCAGTTATTTCCCTTTTGTACAAGGAAGATGTTGATCATTCTAAGTATTAAAAGGAAACATAATCAGGGGCATTGATATTTTTGACACATGAAACAATAAAATATCAAAATTTCATATTGGCCACAATTACTAAGGAGAAAATGAGTATTCATCTCAAAATTTAAACACTTTATTCAAAAAAGACATGTTAGAAATATCAATGTTCAGTAACTTCACTTTACACTCATAGTTTGTTGTCCAAGGAAAGTAATACATAGAAGGAAAATGGGAGATGGAATGTTGCTAATGATGTTCAAGCCAATAAAATGTTAAAACTACTTGTTGTGGTTAGTAACCCAGGTAAGTGTGAATGCCTCATGAGGAGGATGGTTCTGTTGTTTACCTTCACACTCCTTCACACATCGCAGTGAAAAGGGTACAAGCAGGGTTTTGTCCCGTAGTTTTAATATGGGAGGTGGTAGGAGTGTAGTAAATTCATAACGACACAAAATTTTTGAACCTATTTCTAATATTTTGAGCTAGTATCCTGGAGGGTTGTGCCAAAAGTTGTTAACATTGCCTGAAGGAGTGGTGTCGGCATCATAGTTTCTAGAGATTCATAAATTCACAACATGGATATTGATGATTTTGATTACTCTGAATACCCATATGAGGGAATCTCATTCTGTTCAGCTCCTCCACCTTAGCACTCCAAGCCGGTAACCCTTGTCACATCTGGAACACTAGTAGCTAGAGATTCTCCTTCTTTTACTAACTATGTGAGTTTCTCAACATTTTGTAAAAACCTATGTACAAAGGCAGTGGAACTAAAATTTCATCAGTCATTAGGGTTTTTCGGTGCTCTGTTAGAAAGCAGAGGATGGAAAACCTCTTTCAGTCTAGAGATCACTGTGGCAAGGATATCACTTGAGGCTCTAAATATCACTGGTGGATGATTTGCACAATCATTTAGTGAAGGGATATCAGAAGGGGAGGGTGTCAACACCTTTTTACCTTAAGTATCTTTGTCTCGTGATACACCTTTAGCAGCAGAAACTTAGGGTTCCATGTGCAGGAGTGTGGGACTTTGGGAGCGATCAACGAGTTCCTTCCAGGCCATCTCGTGTTGAGTTTCTAGACAAAAGCTTTGTTGGTATCTGTATTTTTGAAGGGAAATTCCTCATAGCCTTGCAAAGCTCCTATTAACAGTGAAAATGATGGGGCTCATAACCAGAATGCAGATGAAAATATAGATGAGGGAGTGAATAAGAAGAAGAATAAGAAGTCCAAAAGAACCAAAGTAAAAGAAAGGGATAAAGCACTTATTTTTGGGGACAATCTTAGATTTGATGAAATAATGGATATCGATGAAAGATTATTGGTTGGTAGGGTTAGGGGATGATGATATATGGTAGCTCATCTAAGAAAGTGGGTTAAGGAAAACTAGAGCAAGGACCTGAAATCATTGTCAAAGATTCATGTCTTGTCATGAGGGTGGTTTACACTCAAATTTGACAAACTAGAGAAAATTTGTTAGGTAGTTGATAGCTATTGGTAGACTGAAGATCCCATACATTTTAAGTGATGATTTCCTCTCTTTGACCTGAATAGAGAACAAATAGGGGATAGACCTATTTGGCTTAAAATGTTAGGTCTCTCTATGCCTCTCTGGAATGAGAATATATTTCTATGGATAAGTGACGATATGGGAAAGTTTCTAGACTATGATAAATCAATTTTGGAGACTGGTATCATGACATGTGCTCATGTGCTCATCTCACTAAATACCAGGGAGTGTTTGGTGGAAAATATCATTATGTAGTATAAATTCTATTCTCATCATCAAAAATTGGATTATGAGGGACTACCCTTTTGTTGTCATGAAGTTGGGCATATCTATAGGGAATTCCCATTGGTTCAAAAAATTCATGGCTATAGGGATGCAGGAGGTTCGATGGGCCAAAAGAGCATGGACAATAAGGTGGTAGATGGGAATATGGATCAAAGGAGGACGGCTTCATCTCAAGGGCAACAGGTCTCTCACGAAATGGATGGCAGAATTGTTACTCAGGATGATTTAGTTAGACACCCTCCTCAAGTACTCGAAATAGCTTCAGTTTCATCTCCATTGATGACAAGTATCCCTTGCTCTCCTCCTATTATTAATGGTTTAAATGAAAATACTTCTCTTTCTCAATTATATGTTTCCAATATGGAGTGCATGTGTTGTAGCGGCTACAACCACCCTCCAAAATTTTGTCTTAACCTATTTTGGAACCTCCCTTCCAACCTTACACAACACTTTGTCTTGCTTCAACAAGTACTCAAGCTTCAATGTTTTCCTCACACAAAAGTAGCCTATCAATCACAGTTGATCCATTCCCCTCATAGGCTACTCACCCAGACTTGGTTTAGCTACAAGCTGAGAAACTTCCCCTTGAAAATTGCACATTTCTAGAGGGAAACCATCCTTCCTTCCAAGAATTGTGCAATCCTCTCTCACAGCCTGTTGGGCTCTAGGATTGCGAAATCCTACTAGCCAACCCTCCCAGCAGGATTTGTGCAAATTTTCCCAGTAGTAGGCTATTCAACCCATAATTTCCGCAAATCTGGGTAGCAGTCAACTACTCTATTGAGAAATTGTGCAAATCTCCTAGGCAACCAGCCTAGCTCCTAGCCAAAAATGCACATTTTTCTCCAACATTTGAGCAGTCTCTTGCATGTACGATTGATTTGACTAGATCCCTATGGGACTGAGCAAAACATACTTGCATGCATGGGCTACTTCTTCCAAGGCAGCATGCAAAGGCATCCCTTGTTTCAGGGATCTATGTTTACGCAGATGGAGGTTACATGCAAGGAGAAATTGCGATACCTCCCACCAAGTGTCGCTTCCCCTAGATTTCTGGCATGCGCGTCACAACCTCGATGTTATAAAAAATCATCAACCGGACACTGCAGAGCTCATTCCTCACATCAACCTTGCGGCTCTGACATCCCACATCACATCTAGGAACAACCAGCACATTCAGCTCAGTTGTTTTAGGGTAAGCCCGCTTCCCATGGCTTGTGCTACATTTTTGTCGCTTTCTGTGTTTTCTCTTGTGGGAGTACTATTTTCTAGATTAATTTGAATGATTACTATCATTTACATGTATACTATCTTGTCCTAGCTCTATTTCAGTTCTCGTTGCTATGTCACTGCTATTGCATGCATGAAACTGTTTTATACGGACGTTCACCCAATCGGTGAATTGCCTCATCCACATGCATGTTGATCTATTTGTTGAATCTTTCATTCATGCTTTTCATGCATTGTTAATAACTCCTGCTATCATTTAGTGTCACCATGCATTCACTGACTTACTTGATTTCAGTTTCCCATTAGCGAGTCGAGCTAACCTTAGCCCGGGCTTTGCCTTCACTAAGGTTGCATTGCGCAATCTGGGAAAGGAAGGCTCACCTTCCTCTACATATTTTAGCATTCCTACCCAACTTTAGCCTCCAAGACTATTTTTAACATTTATGGAGGACAGTGTCCACTTGGCACAAGAAATTGTGCAAATATGTCCCTAGGCTAGTAGTCCTTCCCAGCTGGAATTGCGCATTACGAAATCCCTTGAGTCAGCAGCTATAATGGACTATGCATTGCACAGTTCCAGCAGTCAGTCAGTCTCCTAGCAGCCCAGACTATGTGTAGTCTTGGTAGTCAGTCTCCTAGCCTCCCAGATGAAATTGTGCAACCTTCATGATCATGCACACAGGTATGTCGGAAGTCAGTTCTCATGTTCATTTTCATTTTTGACTGACAGATTTCTTGTCGTGAGTATTTTAATGTCTTCAAGTATCCCAGGTGTTCATATTCCTCTCAACAGTACTGGTAAAATGGTTTCCAAGAAAGAAGATATGAAGACACCATTCAAAGCACCCTTGCGGATGCAGTCGATCAAGTGACAATGGATGTGCCTACCCACGAAGACATCAAGTTGTTCATAGACAAGGACATCAAGCAGCAACATCATGGAGAGCAACATCATAGTGAGTAACATCATGAATATCAGCTGAAGGCAGCATACCGAATGTAGCGAATGCATCGAATGCAAGAGGAAGGTTGTTGACAAAACAGAGGCAGAACAAAGTTACAAGATCAAGCAAATCCACTTATAATGAAAGAAACTTTGGAGACTCAGGCTATGAAGTGACAGCGCAACATGAAGATCATGCGAAGGCAAAATATGGAATAAAGAAGTAGTTTCATGTGTTGAAGTAGCAACTTAGGAAGAACATGAAGCTGCACAGACAAATGAATGAGTTTCAATAGGAATAGGAACAACAGTGGGCGCAACATGCACTCACGAAGGAAACTGCACCCCTCCAAATTGAGCATCCATCGTAGAAGCTAACACAGAGCAGACATTGTGAGCAGTATTGTTTATCAAATGCAAGGGATTCAACAGCATGCATATCATTGAGCACATGCATGTAATCCAACGCATTCAACCCACTCACCAAGATTAAGACAAGAAGCAAGTCCAACTGGGGTTGAACATGCACTTCGGAAAGTTGACGTGCATGACCACTAGTGCACACTTGAATATCAACACAGACTACATCAGTGTGTTTCTGGTTCAACCGTACCCAAGAAGACCATGCACATGTTAGCAAACATGTTGGATGAAGGGGCTGAACCAATGCACCAGTTGTAATGGAGGCAAGAGTTCGCTTTAGCAAGATGTCACCATGAGGTACATGCACACCATCACAGACAGCCAATCTTGGCATCTTCTCACCAGCTTCACCATCACAAGCATGTCAAAGTGTTGGTCTCACCACAATGGACCGAGTGTCAGTGGTGTATTGCAAGGCTTACTCAATCCATGTTGTCTCACATGAGTACAAGTGCATTGTAATGTTGAGTCATGTCAAGTATAAGTGGAGTGTCAACAGTTGGATGTAACAGTTATAGAGTAGGTGAAGAGTCATGAGGGTAGTTGAACTGTCACAAAGGGGAAATTCAAGGGTCACCCCACCCTTTGCTATAAATGGTCCCTAATATCTCATTGTATAGGCTTTTGGTCAACCAAGCTTCTTCTTAGACTATTTTGAAGAAGTATCAATTGGACAGTATTGTAATGCACCTTAACCTCTCCACTACACGGAGCTAGTACATCTCTATGGAGGAGCAGGCGGATGTGGCTATAACATTCCACTATTGGGGCTAGCAGGTTTACATGGATGTATTGTATGATTGTGACTTGCACTTCTTTATATAATAAGAGACAACACATTTTCATGCATATTTTGTTATTGTAGTTGGAATGCTCCAGTTGCTTTAATGATTTGTGTTGTTTAACTTACGTACTTGTGTATGAACTAATTCACATGCAATTATATGAATCTTGTTATTAATGTGTTTCATATGTTGTTAATGTTGTCACCATCCGTGTCGGATGCTCTGCTGGACATTAGAAAGACCTTTCACTTGAACCTTACTATAACAATCGTCACACTTGTCTCATACTGATCCATGAGTGTTGTACATGTTATCTTACCTTGTATGATGTGACTACCGCATTCTAGTGGACTGATCCACTGAAAGTTGTGCATGTCCTTTGTGTTGTGTGTTCCTAACTGAGTGGGGATTGATCCCTTTCAACCTAGAACTCACCTTCACCTCCTCCCCCCTTCAAAGCATTGGAACCTCTCATACACCTTCCTTGGCTCACTGCATCAGTCACACCCTCATTGCTGATAGATTTATTCTACTTGCCTCTGTGCAACACCGCGATCAAGGCATTACTTTATGACCCATTGTTGGGACTCCTACCCCAAACAGTCTGAGATCTAATTGGGACTTCTTACAGGGGAGATCCCCTTAACATGTTGGTAGGTCTAGCACCATCAACATTTTTGGTGCTAGAAGGAGGGCGTGACGGCAAGCTATGTCCTCTCATCCAGTTTTGAACCTTTTCATATCTTTCATGGATTCTTGCACTCTTCACCAGAGGTGTTTTTCGAATCGTGAATATGTCTCCATCTCAGGGAAGTTTTTTCATCTCTTTTCCACCCCCTCGTAAGATGGTGAAGGCGAAGTGGCCTGACCTAAGCACTTATATAACTTTATTTTCATGATTTATGAGGAAGATGAGTTTCCTGACGAACAAGCCAGTTTTCTACTTGCATACACACTTCACGAATCTCCATTTCGTTGGGTGCTTATCCTACTGGCTGACACCGTGCACTCATTTGAGGACTTATGTGATCTCATTGAAGACACATTCTATCATTTTGATCCAGACTATCTTGACTGGAAAATATTATAGCAATGGAGGGCTCCGCATGAATCCATTATTGATTTTTGGTAGTGTTTCCATGACTTGCAGTTTCAAGTTCCGAAGAGACAGATGAAATTTCTTTATATCTTTGGGACTAGTTCGAGTATTGCGTTAAGAAATCTGCTCGTCCCAAGAGGAGGCTTGATATCAAGCCTCACACAACATTCTTCATTGATGGAACTGTGCAATCTCATGTGGGAGTGGGCACTCTCTCAACTGACTGTCTGCCTCCCTCTCATTCAGTAGCTCCACCACTACCCAGTGATGTTGAGGATCATGCTCACACACCTGTTCATCCTTCACACACTCCCAACATCACTCCACTCGATTTTTGCACATATTTGGTTGTGAGTCCTAGAGTTCTCATATGTATTCTTTTCTTCGATCTCTATCTTCGCACTCAAGTGTTCCTCTGGATGATGTTGTGTTGTGTTCATCCATTCCGAGCTCTTCACTTGTTGTGAACGAGGAACAACCCACTGACAGAGTTGTTGTTGCATAACCAACATGCGATGTCCTTCATGAACAGTATGAGTGGGATATTGAGGATCAACACTTGGCAAAGGATGACTCCCTTCTGTTCGAGCCCCCTACGTTCTTTCCTAACATCGCTGGTGAACCTGTCATCCATGATTTCGCATGTGTGTCTTCATCCACAGATGCACCCATTGTTGATATTTCACAAGACACACTGTATGTTAGCCCATCATCCAACAACAGAGAGGACCAATCAATCATTGGAAATCCACTTGATATTTCATCTGCTTTTTCTGGAAATACAGAGGGTGAACATCATTTCTCCTCATCTACCCCTTTGTGTGATTCATCAAACCATGAGGATGCAGACCAACATCTTAAATTTTCTGATCTTGGTTGTGATGATATCTTCACCTCATCATCCAATCACGATGTTGATTCACTCATTTTTAATCCCTCTAAGCCACTGGTCTATGAAGATCCCTCTGTCAATGAAGTCGAAACCCCACATACCATCAAGGCACTTTAGCGTGAGTTGATGGTTATGTCAGGCCCTCGTTGTCCTGAGGTTGGTTTCGCTTCTGATCAGGAAATTGTTCAAACACTTGAGGCTCCTCATCACTCATCTGTACGCACTCAAGATCAATCTAACACTCAGATCTTACTTCCTCCACTCGAACTACACAATCCCATTGCTCATGCATTGGAGGAGTCTTACATTGCAAGCACTCGTGCGTGACACAAGTTATCTTTGTTTCTTTCGTTTGCTTGCATGTCACAGTCAAGAGTGTGATTATGCTTCAAAGTTGCACGTAGTGTCACACAACACCATGATAAGTCCGTGGACTGCCCATCATGCACGTGCACTCACTTATGTCATGTGGGCACTTTGAATCACAAAGTGTGGTTGTCTTCATTGTTATATCTTTCTTGCTTGCTAGTTGACACAACTGGGTTGATCCCGGACCAAGCCTTCACCAACATGGGTCTACCAATGCACCGGTGGAAGCATTGGAAGTATCACTTCATGTGATCAGGCCCATGTACCATTAGTGTAGGAGTAGGAGTAGTGTTTGCTTTTAGTTGTTTGCTTGCATGCTTGTTTGATTATGTGATTTGTTTGTTGGTTTTTTTTCTTCCTTGTTTTCTTAATTGCCTTGATTTCACCTTTTATTCTGCTCTTGCTTTATTGTTAGTTCACTCTCTTGCTTCGTTCATAGGTTAGTTTTGCATGAAACCATGTATGAATCTTGAAGCAAGTTGGGTAAAGTATAAGAGGGATTGTACAACTATCACTACTTGTTTATCTGTCATCTTGCCTCTGTATGATGAGCTTGTTACTTTCATTCCATGATATGTCGAAGGAAAATATGTATTTTTCAAAGTGAACCTTGGTGAAAACACAACACTTGTGTGCTAACTAGTGTCACCTTCTCTAATTGATTGTTTTTGGGTTAACCATTATCATCTCAGTCAAGTAGAGTAAGGTGAGGGAGAAAACCTTAACAGGCACGTCAGAGATACAATAAACTACTTCTCTACTAGAACAACAACCTCTGCTCTCAATACGTTGTGATCCCTCTTCTGCCTTTGAAATGAATAAGTGTTATGCACAGTGAAAATGAAAAAAATGAAAAGTAAAAAAAAAAATCAAAATGAAAAATGGATAAGGTGAAATAAGAGAAAGCTTCCTACATAGGGAGGTGATGCAAGTAACTCCATCAAGGTAATGACCAGGCTCGCTAGCAACGGAGCCATGCTTGTGTTCCTATGTGACTCCAGCGGCGTACTGTCTAGGCCTGCTGGTAGTGGAGCAACACCAAAGATGAAACTAAGACTCTAATGACTATATTGCTTGTGCACCTATATACCCCTCAACCCAAATCGAAACACTTGTGTTTCTCTGGCTTGGAATGTGTGTCAATCAACCAAGGGCATGGAATGTGTGTGAAACTAAGATGAGCTAAGAACTGAAAAATACTTCCGGAGGTGTTAGACTTGCTTTTCATGAGCAAGGTCTATGCAGAGAGCTAGAGTTATACCAATGTGTCGCCAACTGTTGTAGCGGCTACAACCTCCCTCCAAAATTTTTCCTTAGCCTATTTTGGAGCCTCCCTACCAACCTTACGCAACACTTTTTCTTGCTTCGTCAAGTACTCAAGCTTTAGTGTTTTCCTCAGACAAAGGCAGCTTGTCGATCACAGTTGATCCAATACCTCGTTGGTTGCTCACCTGGACTTGGTCTAGATGCAAGATGAGAAGATTCCCCTTGGAAATTGTGCATTTCTAGAGGGCAACCAACCTTCCTTCCAGGAATTGCGTAATCCTCTCTGACATCCTGTTGGGCTCTAGGATTTCACAATCTTGCCAGTCAACCCTCCCAACAGGATTTGCAAAAATTTTCCCAGCAGCACGATGTTCAACCCAGAATTTGTGTAAATCAGGGCAGCACTCAGCTGCTCTGCCCAGAAATTGTGTAAATATCATAGGCAAGCAGCCCAACTTCCAGCCCGAAATGCACATTTTTCTCCAACAATCAAGTAGTCTCTTGCATGTGCATCTGAGATGACTGGTTCCCTCCAGGACTAAGAAAAATAGACTTGCATGCATGGACTAATTCTCCCAAGGTAGCATGAAAATGTATCCCTTATTTCAAGTATCTGTGTTTAAGCAGTTGGAGGTTACATGCAAGGCCCAATTCTGAAACCTCCCACCAAGTGTCACTTCCTCTAGATTCGTGGCATGTACGTCACAACCTCGATGTTATCAAAACTAAGCAACCAGACTTTGCAGAGCTCATTCCACACATCAACCATGCAGCTTTTACATCCCACATCACATATAGGAGCAGTCGGGACATTCAGCTCAGCTGTTTTGGGGTAAGCCCGCTTCCCATGCCTTATGCTACATTTCTGTTGCTTTTTGTGTTTTCACTTGTGGGATTATTGTTTTCTTGATTTCTTTGAATTCTTGCAATGATTCACATGTATAACATCTTGTCCTAGCTCTGTTTCATTTTTCGTTGCTATCTCATTGCTATCGCATGCATGAAACTGTTTTGCACAGACGTTTGCCCAATCGGCGAACTGCCTCACCCACATGCATGTTGATATATTTTTTGAACCTTTTATTCATGTTTTGCATCCATTTTTAATCACTTTTGCTATCACTTAGTGTCGCCATACATTCATTTACTTACTTGCTTTCAGTTGCCCGTCGGTGAGTCAGCCCAACCTTAGCCCAGGTTCTACCTTCACCAAGGTTGCATTGCGCAATCTGGGTAAGGAAGGCTCGCCTTCCTCTCCAGATTTGCACATTCCTACCCATCACTAGACTCCAGGATTATTGTGCTCATTTCTAGAGGATAGTGGTTGCTTGGCCCAAGAAATTACGCAAATCTATCCCTAGGCCAGTAGTCCTTCCAAGCTGGAATTGCCCATTACACAATCCCAACAGTCAATAGCTATATTGGACTGTGCATTGCATAGTTCCAACAATCATTCAGTCTCCCAGCAGCCAAGAATGTGCCTTGTGCAGTCTTGGTAGTCAGTCTCCCGACCTCCCAACCAAAATTGCACAACCTTCATGATCATGCACCTAGTTATGTTGCAAGTTAGTTCTCGTGTTCATTTTTGCTTTTGACTAACAAATTGCTTGCCGTGAGTGTTTCCATGTCTTCAGGTATCCTAGGTGTTCATCTACCACTTAAAAATATAGGTACAATGATTTCTAGGAGATCAGAGACAAAGACATTGTTCAGAGCACACTTAGGGATGTAGTCGATCAAGTGTCCATGGACTTGCCTACCCATAAAGACATCAAGTTGTTCGTAGATAAGGAAATCAAGTGGCAGCATCATGAACAATAGTTGACGGTAGCATACCAAATGCAGCAAATGCAAGAGGAAGGTTGTTGACAACACAAAGGCAGAATAAAGTTGCAAGATCAAGCAGATCCACTGATCATGAAAGCAACTTGGGAGACTCAAGCTATGAAGTGATGGCGCGACATGAAGATCGGTTTAAGGTAGAAGATGGAACAAAGAAGGAGTTGCATGTGCTGATGCAGCAACTCAGGAAGAACATGAAGTTGCATAGACAGATGAATGAGTTGCAACAAAAATAGGAATAGTAGTTGGCGCAACATGCACTCATAAAGGAAACTGCGCCTGTATAAGTTAAGGATCCATCCGAGCAACTGACACAAAGGAGACATGGTGAGAAGTGTTGTTGATCGCATGCAAAGAATTTGGTAGCATGCATATCGTTGAGCACATGCATGCAATCCAACCCATTCAACACACTCACCAAGGCGAAAATAAGAAGCAAGTCCAACAGGGGTTGAACATGCACTTTTCCAAGTTGATGCGCATGACCACCAGCAAACACTTGAAGATCAGCACAGACATTATGCATTAGTATGTTGTCGGTTCAACCATACCCAAGAAGACCATGTGCATGTTAGCAGATGAGTTGGATGAAGGGGCCAAACCAATGCACTGGTTTTAACCGAGGCAAGAGTTTGCTTCAGCAAGATGTCACCATGAGGTACATGCACACCATCACGGATGACCAAGCTTGGCATAAACTCATTAGCTTCACCATCACAAGCATGTCAAAGAGTTGGTCTCACCACAACAGACCGTGTGTCACTAATGTCTTGCAAGGCTTGCTCAAGCAATTTTGTCTCACATGAGTACATGTGCATTGTAATGTTGAGTCATGTCAAATGTAAGTGGAGTGTCAACAGTTGGATGTAACAACCATAGAGTAGGTGAAGAGTCATGAGGGTAGTTGAACTGTCACAACGGGTAATGTCAAGGGTCACCCCACCCTTTGCTATAAATGGTCCCTCATAACTCATTTTATAGGCTTTTGGTCAGCCAAGCTTCTACTTAGACAATTTTGAAGAAGGCTTGGACAATATTGTAACGCACGTTAGCTTCTCCACTACACGGAGCTAGTACATCTCTTTGGACGAGCAGGAGGATGTGGCTGTAACATTTCACTATTGGGGCTAGCAGGTTTACATGGATGTATTATATAATTGTGACTTACACTTATTTATATAATAAGAGCTAGCACATTTTCATGCATATCTTGTTATTGTAGTTGGGCTGCTCTGGTTGCTTTAATGATATGTGTTTTTTAACTTACGTACTTGTGTATGAATTGATTCACATGCAATTATATGAATCTTGTTGTTAATGTGTTGCAATATGTTGTTAATGCTGTCATCTTCCGTGTTGACTACTCTGTCGGACATCAAACAGACCTTTCATGTGAACCTTTTTATAACAACCGTTACACTTGTCCCAAACTGATCCGTGGGTTTTGTATGTGTTACCTTACCTTGTATGATGTGACTGCCACCTCTGAGTGGACTACTCCACCAAAAGATGTGCATTTCCTTTGTGTTGTGTGTTCCTAATCGAGTTGGGACTGATCCCTTTCAATTTGGAACTCACCTTCACCTCGTTCCCCCTTTGAAGTGTTGGAACCTCTCATACATATTCCTTGGCTCACTGCATCAGTCACACCCTTGCTGCTTACAGAGTTATTCTACTTACTTCTATGCAACACCGTGGTCAAGGCATTACCTTATGACCCACTGTTGGGACTCCTACACCAAAATATCTAAGGTCTAAGTGGTACTTCTTACTGGAGAGATCCCCTTGACATGTTGGTGTGTCGAGCATAGTCAACGTCATGATAGGAAGGTTATCTTTGTCACATGTCGTGGTTATTCATTTTCTGATTGAACTAGTTACTGTATGTTGTCCTTCTACCAGCCCATCCATATTGATACCCGATGATACATCAATTGGTTCGTATAGATCGCCCTAACATAATTTTAGATCTAGTTCAAAAGTCCTGTCATAAGAAAATGCTCTAAAGGATTCTAAAGGTGGTTTATGCCAGTTATCACCATCCAAGCTTCACAAAATCCCTTGGGGTAGACAATCTCATATCTCCAAAGCTATTTGTTAGTTTAGTCAAGATACTTTTGTTGGTCACCAAATTCCTTGAGACAGGGTCCTTATAGCACAACAAGACCAGGCCCATGTTAAAAAATGAAGGTTCTATCTTTCAATTATAGTGGTTTGGTTAGTCAACCTAAAAAACTAGCCTTAAAACAATTGTTACTAGGGGACCGACTTGATGTGATCTTACAGGAGACTTTAGGTGTTAGTATGGAAGTTGAAAATGTGCTAAGAGGGATGATTAACAATTGGGAATTTCTTGCATTAGATTCCAAAGGGAGATCAGGTGGTCTGGCCATAGGGATAAATCATAGAATTGTGAAGATACTGAGTACTTGGGGTAGTTAAGGATTATTAGTTGTTGACATTTTTTCTGAAGAATTTGGAGTGAAGATCAGATTAATTAATTTCTAAGGGCCGTGTGTGGAGAGGGTGGTATTTTGGAATAGATTAATGAAAAAAACCTTTATGCAGATGACAAACCTAGTGATTGGTGGGGAAATGAACTTCTCTTTGGGATTGTCATAGACTTGGGGAATCACTCTCAGTAGGATCTACTATCTGATTTTTTATCTTATTGGATTGAAAAAAATCATATCGTCAACACTAGATTAACAAAGCTCATGCTTACCTGGAGAAACCATAGGACAGGAGATCACGCGATTACTAGAAGAATCGATGAGTTTCTGATGAGCAATTCTTTTTAGGGAAACATATTGCTCTTCAAGAAATGGGTAGGGAATCAGGGAGTATCTGATCACTTCCCTATCTACTTGGAGCTGGTTGGCTAGTTTAGGAAACAAAAATACCGTTTTAAGTTCAACGCTACATTGTTGAAGGAGCAAGATTTTATTCAAATAGTTAGGAACCACTAGAGACATGTGGAAGCTCACGAATGGGGCTCTATAGTGAGATGTTTTAAAGAAAATTTGAAGATGATCAAACAAAAAATGATGGAATGGGTGAATCATAAGAGAAAGAAATATGAGGAAGACCTTAATAGAATTGCAGAGGAAATCAAGCAACTGGAGATGCCTGGTGGAGGAGGGTATGATAGTAATGAATCCAAAATGTGGCTTATTCAGCTAGAATTAAAAAAGAACAAATTGCTCAGGGATAGGGAGGAGACTTGGAGGCTTCAAAGCTGGGCCATATGGCTTCAAGCTGGGGATGACAATACAATTTTTTTCCAAATATATGCCAAGGGAAGAAGGGTCATCAATACCATTTTGGAACTATCGAATGATCATGGGGGGGAAGTATTTTCAATCTGTATTTTAGGCACACCATGACAGCTCTCTCCCTAAAATCATTCAGATTGCATCTCTCTTTCCCCAATATGTAGATGAAGATGTTAATAATGAACTATTGGTTCAAGAAAGATAAAAGTCTTGAGCCATATGGTTGACCAGTTGAATTCTTCCTGGAATTTTATGACCTGATTGGAAGTGATATTCTGAAGGTAGTGGAAGAATGTAGAACCTCGGGTAAAATGTATGATGCTTTCAACTCCACATTCATAGAACTTATACTGAAAGTAGAAAATCCTCATACTTTTGATGATTATAGGCCTATCTCATTGTGCACTGCATATATAAGATTATTGCAAAAATAATTGCCAATAGGTTGAGACCAATTCTATCTAACCATATCTCAAAAGAGTAGTTTGTGTTCTTGGACAATTGCTAGATTCATGAAGATATAGAAACTGTTGCACAGGAAGCAATGCATAGCCTAAAGATAAGGAAACTAAAGGGCATGATACTAAAGATTGATGTGACCAAAGCATATGATAAAGATAGCTGGATTTATATCAAGATGTTACTCACACATTTGGGTTTTCACATCAATTTTATAAACAGGGTTATGTGTTGCATCACATGTGCTTCCTTTGTTATTTTGGTGAATGGTGTTGCCACTAACTTTTTTCATGTAGAAAGAGGACTGAGACAGAGATTTCCTCTCTCCCCATTATTGTTCTTTCTTGTGATGCAGGGTGTCAGTAGAATCATATCAAATGCAAAATCTAGAGATTTATTCAAGGGAACATGTATCACGAGGAATCTATCACTGACACATCTTCTATTTGTATATGATGTCCTGATTTTTCTTGATGGACCAAGGAATGATGCTACTACACTATATCAAATTACTCAGTTATTTAAAAACTCCAATCGGCATGGAAAAAAATCCGCTTAAATCAATCATTACATATGTTGGTTGTTCGATAGATGAAATTTCATTCATCGGGGACAAATATCATTTTTAGTTGATTGATATAGAGGAAGGTATAAAAAAATTGGGTTTTATGCTTAATCCTAATGATTACAAGAAGATGGACTGGATGTGGTTGATAGAAAAGATAGCTAAAAAGCTTAATTTATGGTGTCATAGGTGGCTATCCCTGGAAGGAAGACTGGTTTTGATCAAATCTATGTTGGAAGCAATACTAATTTTTTGGATGGCTCTTGCCTGGATTTTGAAAGGCATTTTAAACATAATAGAGAAGAAATGATGTGGATATCTATGGCATGGGGAAAAAGAAGGCAGGGTATTTGCTTGGATTAAATGGGAATGCATTTCTCTGCCAAAAAGGTGGGGTGGATGGGGCATCAAGGATTTGTATACTTTTTCAAGGGCTTTGGCTACAAAGGTGGGTTGGAGGTTGATAACGACAAACAATTTATGGACAGAGATTGTTGTAAGGAAGTAAATCTATCCTCTATCTCTTATTGATTGGGTTAGACTTCAAAACAAATATAAATCTAATGTATCCAACATTTGGAAAGTGGTGTTGGCCTCATTTAAAATTATTGAATTTGGATTGGCATGGAGAATTAGATTAGGGGAACAAGCCTTGATAGGAATTGATCCTTGGTCTGGCAGTGATGAAAGGTATGCTCTCCTGCTCGAACTCATAAATTATCTAAATAGGCAAGGGATAAAAACAATTAATCAGATATCAAATCTAGAAGCTACATCCATTTGGGGGTAGGGCTGGAAGATAACTCATGATCTAAATATACCATAACAATGGCAACAAAGTTGGAAGGAATATACAATTGCATTATCCAACTCACATGTATGAATCACTGACATGGATGATGAATTGATATGGGTCCACTCCAAAAGAGGTATATACAATCCCAAAGAGGGATATCTCATTGCATATAAATATAAGGAACCTGAAGTAAAGTGTTAGTGGTGGAATAATATCTGGAAGTTAAAAAGTCCCCCAAAAACTAGACTATTATTATGGTGTATTCTCACTAACAAAATTCCTACTACGGAAAACTTAAAGAAAAGGGCTATTCAGGGACCTTCATGGTGTGTATTATGTCGAAGTGTCGAAGAGACAACACATGTATTCATATCATGTCCAACAATAACGTGTATTTGGAATCTGGTTTATCAATCACTAGGTATCAAATATAGATGGAGAGGAGGATCGGTAGACAATGCATGGAAAGAATGGTGCCAGGAGCCCAAATCCAAAAAGTTATGAATATGTCGAGTCTTATTTACTCAGAAGTTGGATATGCACGAACAAGAATATTTTCAGAGAGAATTTGTTCAACCCAGAAAAACTAGGAGCTTTCCTACTTGCCATATATGATCTTATCCCTGAAGATCCATCCACTGGTTCAATTCGAGTAATTATGGTTGAGGACATTGATCATTCAAAGCCTTGGGCGTACTTCAATGGTGCTACAAATGAAAATAGCAGTGGAGGAGGAGCCATTCTGTACTTGAGCGAAAATCATTATTTCAAAATGAGTATTGGCTTTGGGTTAGGTACAAATAACTTTTTTGAGTTATTAAGTTTGAAATTACTCCTATTGTTCACGCTAGAGAAGGGATGTGGAAAACTACAAGTTTTTAGAGACTCAAAAATTGTCATTGACTGGTTCAATCAGACAACTCACTATCACACACACACTCTTAAAAAACTTATTGGAGGAGACTCATATGATAAGAAGCCATTTTGATGACATTGTATGTTCACACATTTACAGGGAGAGAAACACGATTTCTGATCAGTTATCCAAATAAGGGGTGCAACAAGTTTGATTCGTAAATTGTCATGGATATTCCACTGGATAGTTCATCACAACAGATCTAATAATATTATATTAAAACTATGAAAATTCTACACTATTACAATTTATTAAAATTTAAGATTTGTGGGTTTAACTATAATTATTGCATGCATGTGAATGGAAATTATGCAAAAAAATAGAGAACGAAAAAATAAGCACATGCACACTGTCTTTCACTCTCTTTCACTGTCTGGAAATATGGTCACAGGTACAAAGAAGTAATGACTATGGCCCGTGGGCTGCTACAGTGAACAAATCCTCTCTGTGTGCTCTACCTCCTATCTCTCCTAGATATCTTTGCTCAGCTATAGAACAAAATTCTCTGGCTCGGTTATAACATAGCCCGATAGCATACTTGTGGTTAATTTTGACTACATCAACTCTTAACTAGAGTTACAAAATAAAATATTCTAGAATATTTTACAACACAAACATGTGGCCAACCCCTTTTCCATAAATAATGGGGGTTGAATCCACATCCTCCCGAGCTATAGGTGTGAAAACAGGAAGGTCAAATTTTGATTGACATAAATTTTGCATACAGACTCCAATTGACACGCTTCTTGCACCTTTGGAAAGGTCTTCATGTGTAGAATTGCATGAAAAGGTGTTGCGCTAAGGTGACAAAGTTTTACCCCCAAAAAACATCATTTGATGCATCAAAACGCTCGCAGAAGGTTCCAGACCTTGTTTTGCCAAGCTGGGTCTCGCCGGTAAAAAGAACTATGATCGAGGTGTCTCATTAGATGGTCGCTTAATCAGATGTAACCTTCATATTAAAATATTTTGTAGTCTTGTAATTCTTCTTTGTAACAATCTTGAGTTGCAATTTTTTGAACTTTTGCATTGAGAAGGGTTTAAGGGGGGTGAAGTATTAATACTCCAATATTATTTATGTTAGAAGACATCAATATTTGTTTCACTTTATATGAGGGACATCTGACCAATGTAAATTTAATTGTCATGACTATGGGTTGGGTGGTTAAATCACCTTAACCACTTGGGGATGTTATAAAATACAAGAAGTCATGTTGTGAGGATGTTTGAGAGATATCTCATTGCAACATTAATAATAATGACTTCTTTATTTTCTCTCTTTGTCATTGTCCTTATAAGCATGTGTACCATAAATTCTTACATGGAAGAAGCCCTATCTAGATTTGGTTTTAGTGCTAAGGGCAATCACAAGAGTTAATTTTATTGGAGGCCTGAGAATAATGATAGTGTTTAAGGCAAAAGCCTCAATGCATGTACTTAGAATGGTGGTGATAGAGAAGCCGAAAATGATAATTTTGAACAAGATATTATCCACAGACTAAAGAGAGTTGTTAAGATGTGTCTCACAGCTTCAAAGCAGTTGAGGACCCTCATAATGAAACCTCAAGAAAATGCAAGAATGGTTTGCCAAAAAGATGAAGACATTAAAGACATGTACTTAGAAATCTATGTTTATACTCAGAAATTGTAAGGATTTAATCACCTCACATGGGTTGATTTTCATCCCTTAATTCTAATCATTGAATCTAATTGTCATTTAACTTGGGTAGGAATGTAATGTTATATGTTTCTATAGATGCACAACTTTCCTGGAAAAAAAACTACCCAAGGCTTTATATTCTATAATGAACTAGAGATGTTAAGATGGTGGTGGTTTCTTTCAAGGAACAAAGCTGCTTGATTTGATGCAGGAGCACAGACTTCAGTGGTACAAAATGCGCTCTATTAGAAAAATTCACATGGGGTTCCTTGAAGCAATGGGTTTGGCAGATCATTGCTATGAACAAATCTTAAAACCCCATTTGGAGCTCAAGAAGGAAGATGTAAATATGGATCATGACAACACTGGATTACTACAGGAATATGCCTTAAAAGACTCGTAAAAATCTCTGGCTTATTATGCCATACGCAGAAAGCTGAGTGGATTTCTAGAAGAGCACAAGAATGCTAAATTTGTTGTTATAGGACATAGTCTAGGTGGTGCTCTGGCCGTATTGTTTACTGCAATACTCATTTTACATAACTCGTGGAGAACTTGTTAGTAGTTTATACATTTGGACAACCCAAAAAAATCGAATAAAGCTAAATGAACTCGTAACAAGGTATTTGAGAGTGGGTACTTCTGATTAAAATTCAAACTCCAATTTACAGGTACCTTATGGACTCTATATTAGAGGACTATTCGCGAAATGGTGATGGCAGGATGCAGGGTGTTATTAAGCGACCTTTTCTCCAAGTTTGCTCCACGGGAACTGGTCGCAGGGCACTGTTTGGAGAACTATGGCACTGTTTGGAATCGAGAAGGGGGGAATTTGAATTTTGGAGTGAATGTAGTCGTTCAGTCGATGGAGGGTCGTTGTGATTAATGTACGTGAGGTAGTCGACCAAGGAGGCATTCGATGCTGATGGGATGGGACATAAACGGGAGGAGTGGACACAAACGGCGGTAGTGGACTCCGTCGAACACGAGTTGAAGGTGAAGGGGTGGACGAACGCCGGTAAGGGAGTCACATCACCTTGAAATATAGATTACATATATACAGGAAATAATAAAATACATTCATGTCTCAATGTTCTTTATATAAGTTTATAATCTTCTATCAGAAATCTTTTCACTACAAAGTATTTTAATAAAACATCGTGTCACGAACTACTTCATGTCCCATTAACAATACAGATAACTAACGTAATGAAAAATATTATATACGTTTGAGGACGAAAATTTATATATACAACAGTGATCGGTCTAACTTGATCACATTTAGAGATAGAAAGATCGAGTTTGAGTGTAATCCAGAGAAATGGACACGCTCTCTCTATCGACAGTGACAGCTCTCTGTCAAGTCTATCTCAAATGGAGATAGAAATATTGAGTTTTAATTATAAATACCTACTGAGCTTTGATGCAATCGAGAGAGGGAGGGAATATATCGGTACAATAAAAAGAGAACCAGAAGACAATATATTGGCTTTCCAACACATCATAAGCTGGCCACGATATCAATTGTGACTATCGAGGAACAGTGAGGCTAGAGAGACTCCGCTAGAAACAACCCTTTGACGAGGAACCCTCTTTTTGGTAAAGGTGTTCATACAACGTCATCGATTTGCGAGATGTTACGATCCCGCTGGTTCCACTGTTGCAGGATATCCACTTCCCTGCGAGTTTGCGTCCCAGACTCGAGAAGCTACAAGAGAGAAGACTCTTGCTGGACATATTTTTCTTGTGGGTCGTAACCGCCTCTAACTGGCTACGAGCCCTTGACAAGAGACGCTCCTCTCCATATATGTGTTGATACAGTGTCATCGATTTGCCAGATTTCATAATGGCACTAGTTCCACTGGTGCAAGATATCGACTTCGCTGCCAGTTTGCAATCAAAACTTGAGAGGTTATTCGGGATTAGAATCTTGCTGGCCTGATTTACTATGCAGGTCTTAACCACGTCTAGACTTGAGAGGCCCTTGCATCCCAGCATTGAGACGATAGGTGGCACCAGACTCTTGTATACCCTAGTTGAGACGATAGGTGGCACAATACTCTTGGCCCGATTTCTCATGTAGATCTTAACAGCTTCCATACCGTCTCTGGTTATCTCTGGCGGTGGTAGAACTAGCGGGTTTCCCTCCAGATTTAGCCGTGTCAACATCACCAGATCCCCAAATAAATCGGGTAGGGTTTTAATCTGGTTATAACTCACGTCTAACTCGTCAAGCCTTGTCAGCCCACAGATCGAATCCGGCAAGGCGTTCAAGTAGTGGAAATTGCAGCTGATATTAAGAATTTGAAGACTTTCGAGGTTGCCGATGTCTTCAGGCAGGCATCCGAGCTTGTTCATATGGACGTCCAAAACACGCAGAGAGATGAGGCATGAGATGGAGCAAGGGAGATAAGTGAGTTTGTTGGAATGAACAGAGAGCTTCTGCAAATTAACGAGTTTGACACCCAGCGTTTCAGGCAGCCGCTTTAGGTCATTGAAATCGGCATTCAACTCTTCCAATCCTCTGATCAATTCGATTTCCAATATGTTAGCCATAACAGCATAGAGTCTATCAGATTGCAGAAAATCAAAATTTCTCGGAAAACCCCAGGGTTTGAGTACAACTTTTACCTGCAATTTTGAATGCTTTCTGGCAATTCGGCAAAGAAGTTTCCAGAAATGTTGAGGGTTTTGAGCTTCTTCAGTCGTCCCATGGAATGCGGCAGCGATGTGAGCTGGTTTGAGTGGACGTCAAGTGTTCTCAAATTCACTAGACTCGTCAGAGATTCAGCCAGACACTGCAGACCGAGATTAATATTATACGCCAAATCTGATTAATACAATCAAGAAATTCTATAAATACAATCAAGAAGGCGTTGTTTATGATGTTTATAGTATTTGGAGTTTTTAGCTGGAATTTCGAAATTAAAAATAAAAATTATTGGTAAAATCTCGATCTTTGTTGCTTGACATCAGCTTTTGACTGTATATAAAGATTTATGGATTAACATCAGTTGTTGCTTGACATCAGTTTTTGACTGTAAAGTAAAAATTCATGGATTCAATATTTTGAAAAAGTCTGAGCACTGAATTGTGACACGTTTAAATTACTGCATTAATTGTGTTGAATTCATAACTAAAACTTATGATTCTAACAAATCTAGTGGTAAATTTATCTCCGATTTAAAGAATCGCTACAAATTTAAATTATAATGGTTTATGGATTAACATCAGTTTTTAACTGTATAACCAGGATTCATGGATTCAACATCTCGAAAAATTCTAGGTACTGAATTGTGACAAATTTAAATTAATGCACTAATTTTGTTGAATTCAAAACTATAACTTGTGATTCCAACAAATCCAATAGTAAATTCAAGTCAAATCTAGAAAATCACTACAAATTTAAATTAATGCACATTGTAATAAATTCACAATTGAGACCTGTAATTTTAACAAATCTCTGACGGAGAAAACTTAACAGATCCCTGACACAAGAAAACTCCAAATCCTACCACAAATAGACTACAACTATGCTAATAAATTTACCTTCATATTGTTATTAGAAAGGTCGAGTTTAGCAATGGTCGAGAGCCTCTGTGCAGAGTCTGGCAAGTCGAAGAGTATAAGCTTGCTAAGTTCGTGGCGAAGCTGTTGCAGATCCAGCTTCATATTTCCCTGAATATCGACTTCGGTTCTTGACAAATCTGGCTTCTCGGACTTTTTAACAATGCTGTCGTACATTTGATAGAGCTCCTCAAGCTGTAAAACAGATCTGTGCTGAGCCTTCTCTGCTTCTGCAGCTCTCTTCGCTTCGGCCTCCATCGCAGCCTGCATTAGTCAATCGATGCAAATTTGTTTATACTGCAAATCAATCAAAAGGGGATTCACAAAAGGAAGAATTGGGTCTGAGTTGAATCGACCTTGGCAGCCTTGCAGAGCGAGATATTCATTCCGGTGGGACTGGGGAGCATTGTGATGGCTTTGATTTTCCATTCCAGTTCTGAGTCAATGCGGGATATGGCCTCAAGCGATTCTTTTACAAGATCATGACTCGGGCGAGTTCCCTGGCTTCCCTCGTCCCATACATCGCCTGCCAACACCATTGTCGCGGCCTCACCCTGACCCAACTCAGAGCATGCAGTTTGGAACCTTTTATGTTATAATTACAGTCAACAATGACTGCCTATTGCCCTAATTGTATGTTCAGGACCTCCTGTCTGTGACGTAATTGAAAATTTAAGTTAATTGAGGCTGCAGAATCTTTCATGTCTCTATGTAAAATTTACTCAATATGTGCGCCTGAGATCAGACGAGAACCGGATATGGCCAGCAATCCAAGTATGCTGATGAGTGAATCGCCGAAATGTGCTGTCGGCGAGTAGACATGTATGTATTTTATACCATGCCATCCAATCAGGGGAAACTCTATCTACATACATTACAGCTATTATTCTTATTTATTGCAATCCGGTTGTGACAAAGAAGTCTTCCCAAAGAAATCAAGAGTCTACACGTCTTACATAAAATAATCATACCAATGGTTTCACCAAGTTGCAAGAAAACCATATGCTACCTAACTTTGTTAAATATTCTAATAACATTCCCAATATTAGCTGCCAAGTTTTTTGGCTTAATTATTATTGTTGTTTTTTTTTTATCACCTTGTTTGTCGTTCTGTTTAACCCTTTTGGTGGGTGAGAGGAATATGGCCCAGGTTTTATAGATTTTGGAGTATTTTGTAAATCTGATTCTTATAGATAAATTCAAAGATTTTATTTTATTTTTTTCATTATATTTTAAAATAATTAAATTGTATTTAAATATCACAAATTTACACATTTCCTCTAAGCATTTGGTTAATTTATATAAAAAATATATTTCTATATTAAAAAAATTTGCCTTAAAATTTAATATTAACTATTCAATGATGGGGTGTTAGACATTAATGGGAACCATGCATCACGTGACGAATGACACTTGGCATAAGGTTTAAGTGGAGGAGGGTAGGTATATAGTTGTTCCATCACACTGCAGTGAATTACTCTGTGTTTGAATGTGTGAAACATCCTCCTTCATCTATGTGTAACTAATTTCAATTGTCTCGAGGATCAATGGCACCAATGCTAAACTGGTTAAGTAGTTTGGTGCACAGAGTTGTCTGGTTGTTTTTTGGCTCATCGAGGGTTGCGAATTTACCTGTGCTCTCATCTCTAAGGGTCGTATGGGTATGGTGGTGGTCGTCTATTTATCGCTCCTCCTGCAGGCTCAATAAGGTAACAACTCTTTCCCTATTGTTATGGGTGAAACTTTCCCTCTCACTCCTTAGTTGGAGGGTGGGCTCTTTGAGGATCTGGTTAGTTCTGGGGGTTGATGTTTTGGGCCTGTGTGGTTTCTTGCCTTGGCGTTCCGGTTGGTGGTTCTCTGTTTGTATGTGCAAGGTGTACGTTTCTTTTTTGAGTGCCGCCGAGACTTCTGGTGGTGGTGATTTTGTTCTGGTTGTGGTTTGGGCGATGGTGTTGTTGCCTTTTTAGAGTAGGCATAGCTTGCCTTTTCCTTCCAGGGGCCAATGATAAAAGAATCCCCTTCAGCAAAGACTAGTGGATCTAGCGTCAGTCGAGCTTCTCGAAGCTTGAATTTCTAATTATTCCTATGCGCAGCTGGAAGGTCTCCTTCTGGCCTTTCCAGACATGGAATTTTCTGCAGGTATTAGCCTGGATTGGTGTTTGTTTAGCAGTGAATTTAAGATGAGGTGACCTACGATGTTGGGTTACCTTTCCTTCTCTGTCTATTGTGTGGAATGTTGGGTTCCTGGTGGAGGGTGGCTGATTGGTAGTGTGCGTCATTTCTAGGTGTGCGGTGTTGGGCTTGTTTTGGTGGTCCTTGGTGTGGATTGGGGATAGCCTCAAGGGTCTGGGCTTCATCTCGACCATCAACATGAAGCCAAGTCTGCGTTCCTCATGTGCCCTTGTTCAGGCAAAGGCGGAAGCGTCTCGACTCGAGGAAGGGTCAATTGTGCAGGATATCATCCAGGGTGGAGGCGTGAACGCAGGTGGTGTTTGCAGCAACTGGGGTGTTTGAATTGTATGTGGTGTTGGGCATGGGGGTCATGGTGGGCAAAGGTCATCAGTTGATTCTGCGGTTGGCAGGGGCAACTCGGTTCTGGTTTAGAGCGGTCATGGAGCAAGCATCGGGTGCAGAGGAATGGGATGTGGTCGAGTCTCGAACTCATGGGGGTGGAATAGTAATTCGGGTGGTGCGAGGTCAACTAGATGCACATCTTCTAAGCATGCTAAGAGTCCCATGACACTTCAGGTGATGGTTCTATCTATCATAGACTTGCTAGAATCTAATGATAGGTTCCAAAAGAAGGAGCACTAAGCAATTATGGAAAAGATGGAGAAAATCCATTATTTTTAATGCCATGTTTGAAAAAGACTAGTGGTTGTCTAGCGTGAGAAAATTCTGTTGACTGAGAAAGTCGAAAAGTTGGAAGCTTGGCTTGCTCACATTGAGCAACATGTCAAGTGGTTGTACTGTCCTCCTCCTCCTCTAGGAACGATGCCAGATAATCTTGCTTCAATCAATTTTTATGACTGATTATGGTAACAGGTGTCTTTCTAATTCTTTGTGTTTTCTGATATGTAAGACCTATAAGGTTGTGGATCTCTCCATTGGGAATTTTTATTTTTGTATTTAGTATGGTAATAACATTGGTCAACAAACTTGGTTAGCGTGAGACGACATACATTTTGACATCTTTGTATATGCTTTTTGAGTAACGAAAATCCTTCAACTTATCAAAAATAAAAATTATTGTTAACTATAATGACCATAAACTTTTTTAATTTGAAATAATAATATTTTCCCTCTTTATATTAGAAAATTTAACTAAAATTATTTTTATTAAACATTATAATAAAATTTTAAATATTATATTTATGTCCTTTTACTTTTACTTTTTAAAAAATTTCACACTTAATATGGCTACAAGCTTATTATATAAATTTAACATAAATTAATAATAATGTGTTATTTTTGCAAACAGTTATTATGCATCCATACAGACATAAATTTATAGTGAAACAGATTACTATTTATATGTATATCGATTATTTAATTTTTATTAAAGTAAAAATATGTTACCTCAATCTTATTTAAAAAATATATTATTTTATTTTTATTTATTTAAAATTATTAAATTATTTTCTAAGTTTTTTTCCTTTCCTTTTTAAAAGGGTATTTTTTAATAATAAATTATATTTTATTCCTTAGTCATAATAGTTGGTATAGTAACAAATAGCTTAAAATACAAATTTAAAATGAGTAATACAATTTTAGATGTATTTAACTCTGAGTCTATTATAGATAGGGGAAGATCAAATTCCACAAGATGCAAATATTTCCTCAAATTATTAATCTCAAACTAATAATAATAATAATAATAATAATAATAATAATAATAATAATAACAACAACACATCAAAATAATATTTTTAAATATTACAATTTAGACTTGAAAATATTTATCATTAAAAATATTTATCATTAAATATTTTAATATATTCATAGGATATAGTTTTTCCTTTTAAAGATTCATTTTAAAAATATTTAGTTAAATAAATATTAAAATATTTTGGAGTCTAATTTTAAATTCTTTGTGTTGAATTGTATTATATTTTTTTAATTTATTTATATAATTATTTTCATTTTTTTTTTGGGATAACATTAATTATTTTTATTTTTATTTTTATTTTATTATATTAGATACAGGACATACTTACACATCTCATCTTATTATTATTTTATTAAATACATGACATACTATTGGGTCCCTATAATACTAGTGATTACCCCATTACTATTGTAGTTATACCCCTTATTTATATTGTTGTGCCCATATTACCCCCATGTTGTTATTTCTGTGCCCCATAGAATCTCTCTATTGTTATTTTTGTGGCTTTATATTATTATTGTTAGGTCGGCTAGATTATATTGTGACTCCTTAGACTCCTATATATAGAAAGGAGGTTTTGTCATTTGTATCATCCAAGAATTGTTCATTTATGTAATGTAAAGGAGGTTGCCCCCTCGAAGAGGCTGAATTCTAAGGCGTGGATCTCTCATTTCTATCTTTTTCTGAACTGGTTTCATAACATTTGGTATCAGAGCTTTGGATTCTAGGGTTTTGCTGCTCCAAACAGGTCATCGTGGAATTTTCGCTATAACTTTTTTTCTGTGACGTTTCAGAAGTTGCAAACAAAACCCATTTGAGAAGAAATCGCACTAAACCTTGGGTCTGAATTTCAGAGCTTTTCACGCAATATTTGTGGAGATATGATCCGAGGAAGTTCGTCTTTTTGCAGACTCCTGAATTACATTGAAAACAGGTGACCTGGGCAAAATCGTCATAACTTTCTCTCTGGGGATCGGATTGAAATTTTGTAAGAAGTTATAGAAAGAGGACGGACTGTAGTTTCTTGTATGAGTGTTTCAGATTCAAAGGTTGAAACAGTGACGCGTGGCACGTCGTACAAGTTCGCTCTACTGAACTAGTCTAAAAGCAAGTCACTGTGGGAGATTTCACATAACTCTTCCTTGGAGAATCCAATTTGGGTCAGACTTGTGGCATTGGAAAGAGGACACAGAAGGCTACTACAGGTCACAATTTCAGAACTGGATGATCTGAAATTACAGAGATACATCAGATTCAATATCAGGCTTCTATAAAGTGAAAAAAAGGTGTGTAGTTTTTTTTTAAATTTTTGTGTAAGCTTGGTTTAACGGAATTCAAAGGGCATAGTAAAGCATTATTATCGGTAACTGATGCCCCAAGGAAAGAAAATGCAAACACCTAGTAAGGAACCTAAAAGCTCTAGCATGACTCATGAAGAAGAGGAAGAAATGCTACATGATATATCAAAATTACAAGAACAAGTGCAACAAATGTCACGCTCACAAAAGCTAACAGAAGCTAAGATAAGTGGCGTGGAATCTAAGATAAATGGCGTGGAATCTAAGATAAATGGCATGGAAGCTAAGATGGACGATTTGAAGATAGATTTGAAGACAGATTTGAAGAAAGGCATGGCAAATTTGAAGACATATTTGAAGACAGACATGGCAGATTTGAAGACAAATTTGACAAATTTTCTACAAGAGATACTTACTAATGGTGAAAAGGTTGTAAAGGAAACTCATGATGTGAACAAAAGTAATGTTAATCATGATTCCATAGATTCTAATGTTGGATCGAAGACCCACCATATTCCAAAAATCGATATGAGGAAGTTTGATGGCAAGGATCCCGCCACATGGATATTACAGATGGAGCAGTTCTTCGATCTCAATAATGTGAAAAACACACAAAAGGTACGTATGGCAACTGTATATTTGGAACCAAATTAGTTTGTATGGTATCAATGGCTTTGCTTTCGTAAAAAATTTATCACTTGGGCAATTTTTATGGAAGAATTGATAGCACATTATGAAGATACAAAAAGCAACACTTTTTTAAGCCAATTGATAAGTCTCAAACAAAAGGGTTCAGTAATGGAGCACATTGAGGAGTTCCAAAAATTGAACATAAGGGTAAAAGATATTCCAGAGGAGCATAGGATTGATGTGTTCATAGGGTCTTTAAAGGATAATATCCAACATGATGTTCGCCTTTGGGAACCTGATTCATTAGAGAAGGCATTCAGGTTAGCAAGAAAAATGGAAAGCAAAATTATGGCAACCAGGAAGCATACCACTCACAACTATAAAGACGGAAGTGTTGTTGCCCCTAGTCTTCCACAACCTATAAGGTTGACACCACAACAATTGGAAGAAAAAAGAGCAAAAGGGCTTTGTTACAGTTGTGATAGCAAATACACTAAAGGTCATAAGTGTGCTGAGAAGAAATTATTCTACATAGATTGTGAAGAGGAAGAAGAAAAGGAGCAAGAAAGGTCAAAAGAAGGAGACATACTCCAGGAACAAAGCCTAGATGAAGAACAAATAAATCAGACCATATCTTGTAATGCATTGGCAGGAATTACCACTCCTCAAACCATCAAGATAGAAGGACAAATCAAGAAGAAAAAGGTAATAGTGTTGATTGATTCAGGAAGCACCCACAATTTTATTCATTGTAGGTTGCAAAAGAATTGAATTGCTTCCTATATCCAGCACCAGAGTGTCAAGTGATGATTGCAAATGGAGGAACAATAAATTGCTCTGGAAGGTGCCATAATATCAAGCTATCCATGGGAGAATATGTATTGACTAGCCCAATGCTTTCCATTCCAATGGGAGGTGCTGATGTTGTACTAGGAGTCCAATGGCTACAATCCTTGGGTACAATAGCTTTTAATTTTCAAGAAATTTTCATCAAATTTTCTACGGAAGGAAAGGAAGTTGAATTAAGGGGTATTGCAGGGAAACCAGGAAAGATAATCAGCTCTAATGGTATGACAAAGCTTCTAAAAAAGGAGCAAAGAGGTGTAATTGCACAATTATGTTCACTAGATGTTTCCACATCGGAATCATCTATTTCTCCAGATCTCCAAAAAGTCCTGGACAATCATTCCAAGGTATTTGAGACTCCCAAAGGTCTCCCACCTATGCGTGATCATGATCATGCTATTCATCTGATTCCAGGAAGTGTTCCTCCAAACATCAGGCCGTACAGATATCCCTATGTCCAAAAAAGTGAAATTGAACGTATGGTTGCAGAAATGCTAGAGGCTGGTATAATTCAACCAAGTCAAAGTTCTTTCTCTGCTCCAGTAGTATTGGTGCACAAGAAGGATGGATCATGGCGCATGTGTCCGGATTATAGGGAGCTCAACAAGCTCACTATTAAAGATAAGTTCCCCATTCCTGTCATTGATGAATTACTGGATGAATTGCATGGATCAATTTACTTCACCAAGTTGGATCTTCGTTCGGGATATCATCAAATCAGAATGAAGATTGAAGACATTCCGAAAACGGCATTTAGAACTCATGAGGGTCATTATGAATTTTTGGTCATGCCTTTTGGCCTTACCAATGCACCTTCAACATTTCAAGGTTTGATGAATTCAATTTTCAAACCATTCCTTAGAAAATTTGTGTTAGTATTTTTTGATGATATACTAATCTACAGCAAGTCTTGGAAGGATCATGTTGAACATGTTGACAGGGTGCTACAACTATTGGAGGAGAAACAATTATATGCAAAAAGATCCAAATGTTTCTTTGGAGTCCAGGAGGTGGAATATTTGGGTCATATTGTATCTCATGAAGGAGTTAAGGTAGACCCTAGCAAAATTAAAGCCATTAAGGAATGGAAAATCCCCACATCCATAAAGCATCTGCGAGGATTTCTTGGGTTGACAGGGTATTATCGCAAGTTTGTTAAGAATTATGGGAGAATAGCAGCACCTCTAACAACATTATTGAAGAAAGATGCATTTTCATGGACTCTGGAAGCAACAAAGGCCTTTGAACATCTTAAAGAGGCAATGTGCCAAGCACCGGTCTTAGCTACACCGGACTTCACAAAAACCTTTATTGTGGAATGTGATGCTTCAGGAAATGGAATTGGTGCTGTTCTAATGCAAGATGAAAGACCCATTGCTTTTGAAAGTCGTCCAATCAAGGGAAAGTTTTTAAGCAAAGCTATTTATGAGAAGGAAATGTTGGCAATACTCCATGCACTTAAGAAATGGCGACCCTACCTAATGGGAAGACACTTCAAGGTAAAAACGGATCATGATAGCCTTAAATACTTTTTAGAACAAAGATTATCCTCTGAAGAGCAACAAAAGTGGGTCACAAAGATGTTGGGTTATGACTTTGAAATCATCTACAAAAAAGGGAAGCAAAATGTGGTGGCAGATGCACTCTCAAGAAAGGATGAGGATGTGGAAGCATTGTTGTGTGCCATTTCTATTATCCAACCAGATTGGATAAACGAAGCAAGGGAGGAATGGAAGAATGATGAAGAAGTGTGGGCACTTATTCGAAAGCTACAACAAGATTCCAGTACGTCTGATACATTTAGCTGGCAAAATGATTCATTATGGTACAAAGATCGCTTATACCTCTGTAAGAATTCCCAACTAAAACAAAAGATTCTTATGGAATTGCACACTTCTCCCTTAGGAGGGCACTCAGGATTTTTAAAAACTTACCACAGGGTTAAGAAGGAATTTTTTTGGGATGGCCTTAAATCAGATATTCAAAAGTTTGTGGCAGAATGTTTGGTTTGCCAACAAAATAAATTTGAAACAATTAAGACACCGGGTCTATTACAACCTTTATCCATTCCAAGCCAACGTTGGGAGGAGGTTTCAATGGATTTTATCACAGGTTTACCCAAGTCTGAGGGAAAGAGTGTCATCATGGTGGTAGTTGACAGACTTACCAAGTATGCACACTTTTGTGCATTATCACATCCATTTAAAGCCAGTACAGTTTCTACTGCATTTATGGAAACAATTCAAAAGCTACATGGAAACCCAAAGATTATTGTAAGTGACAGAGATCCCATTTTCACTGGAAATTTTTGGACAGAATTATTTTCTTGTCTTGGTACTCAGTTAGCTCATAGCTCATCTTATCATCCTCAATCTGATGGGCAAACTGAGATAGTAAACAAATGTTTGGAAGGATATCTTCGTTGCTTTGTATCTGATAAACAGACACAATGGGTCAAATGGTTGCCTCTGGCTGAATGGTGGTATAACACTTCCTTCCATACAGCAACAAAAATGACCCCATTTATGGCACTTTATGGGTATCAACCACCATCCATCACATCATATTTAAGAGAAAATTCTAAGGTTCAGGTAGTGGAACATCACATCGAACATCAACAACAAGTCCTCCAACTCTTAAAGGATAACCTCGTGTTGGCACAAAATAGAATGAAACAACAGGCAGATCAACATCGCAGTGAAAGAAGTTTTGATGTAGGTGATTGGGTATTCCTACGGCTACAACCATATAAGCAAATGTCCCTAAAGCAAGCTAAGAAGGATAATAAATTATCACCAAAGTATTATGGTCTGTACAAGGTGTTGCAAAAGATTGGTACTATGGCATACAAATTGGAGCTTCCTGCAGCTTCTCGATTGCACCCAGTTTTCCATGTTTCATGTTTAAAGAAAGTTATAGGCGACAAGCTCCCAGTTCAAACAATATTGCCAGAACTTGACAAGGAAGGAAAAATTATATTGGAACCGGAAGTAGTCACAGAAACAAGAACTCAACAGCTAGGAAATCGATCAATTTTAGAGTATCTTATCAAGTGGAAGAACTTATCTGCTGAAGATTCCACATGGGAGGATGAGAATTTTATGCAGAATTATCCAGAACTACTCAAGCGTTGAGGACAACACTTTTTTTGAAGGAGAGGGGCATGTTGGGTCCCTATAATACTAGTGATTACCCCATTACTATTGTAGTTATACCCCTTATTTATATTGTTGTGCCCATATTACCCCCATGTTGTTATTTATGTGCCCCATAGAATCCCTCTATTGTTATTTTTGTGGCTTTATATTATTATTGTTAGGTCGGCTGGATTATATTGTGACTCTTTAGACTCCTATATATAGAAAGGAGGTTTTGTCATTTGTATCATCCAAGAATTGTTCATTTATGTAATGTAAAGGAGGTTGCTCCCTCGAAGAGGCTGAATTCTAAGGCGTGGATCTCTCATTTCTATCTTTTTGTGAACTAGTTTCATAACACATACTTACACATTTCATCATATCAAATTTTAAAATACACAAAATAAATATGTTAAACATATTTATAAAAATAATAATGTTATAACTTTTATTTTGAATATTTTAAATTAGAAATTTTTTTTCAAACTAAAATTTAAAAATGATCTCATATCTAATTTCCTTACTATATTTTGAAGAATTGATTTTTATTTCAATATTTTTGTTTTTTTATACCAATTAAATAAAGTAATGATTTTGATATTCCAAAATGATCTCATATCTAATTTCCTTACTAAATTTATAAGAATTAATTTTTATTTCAATACTTTTGTTTTTTTGTACTAAATGATTTTCATATTCCAAATTTAGGATACATAAATTATAAATCAAAAATAATATTATATCTTTCTTATCGCCTTATCGATTGAATTATTATTTTCACAATTAAATTTTTATATTTTTAATATTCACTTTTATGTTATTTATATAACTCAAAAGTTCTAAATTTTTATATAACTAAATTAACACTATCTAGTCATATAACAACAATTTATTATCTTACAGTTTTCAATAAATTACATAAAGTAATATAAAAAATTGTGTATCATAATAATTAAGATTCTTACAAAGTTTATTACATTTATCTTAAATTCAATATCTGTTTTTAAATTAATTATATTACCTCATAAAATCATATTACATTATTAATGAGCTCATATTAAAAAATATCACTCTCACTCTGCAACACGGGAAACTAGAGTTATTGATATGTATGAAAATAACAAAATGTCTACATAGAAAACTAGGATTAACAACTAAAGAAAAGGTCGAATAACATAAAGGAGTCTACATGAACATAACCAACTTGGACATAATAGTTGAATTAGGTGTCTGATGATAACTATGGGGTTGGATCCTTCACACTCAAATCAGGTGGCATAGAGGTCTTAAAATCACATTGGATGTATCTCTCAATGTGAGCTAAGCAAGCATCCAATCTATCCAGACAAGTCTGTTGTTTCAACTGATTGCACTGAAGTCATTGAGAAATGAGATAATATCATTCCTATCTGTTGTGGGGAAAAATGCCTATGCAGGACGATCCTATCCTCCTAAGGCGTGATAGTGCCTTAGCAACAAACGAATGCAGCTACTTCAGTTTCTTTCCTTTATGAAAATGAAAGAGAGGAGATTGGTAGACTTACCGTTATCTTTTGGTTGTCCCTCGATCTAGATACTCTCCGCTTTGTGTGTCCACAGCTACTTGCCTCCTCGCTTTTGCACCCACAAGATCACAAGAGAACAACTACCTGTGACAAGAGAGCAGCTACATGCAACAAGAGAAGGACACAATACAAAGGCAAATATGCATATTCATAAATGATTCAGGATTAGAAGTAAATCAAATACACTAATGCAAATCATACAATAAACACCAGCATATAGGAAAGAACCAAGAAGCTTTATTGATTGATAAACAGGGTTCAGGAAGAGATACAACCCATAGGGTTCCAACCCAGCATCTCCTTCCCAGCAGCAAGGAATTCCTTCTTCAGCCCCTTTCAAAAGCATAAACACCCAATGATCCAACCACAATCCAACAGCAATTCTTTGCAATACAATCCAGCCTCCTTAGACCTCATGAGAGAGCTCTATATATAGGAGTTTTGGAGAAAGGATGAGTCAGCTTGAGGCTGGCATGAAGCTGACTAGTGTCCTCTCCCACTTCAGTTCTTGAGTCCACTTGGAGATTCTTACTTCCACTTGGAGATTTGGAACCTCTTACTCATCACCAGTCGAATTCCCTGATCCAAGTGTCATTTTGGAAGCTTCCTGGGCATTGACACCTTGAGGAATGAGTCTGCCACTTGTCCAAGTACGCTCAGCGCAGGTGGCCTTCTTTGCAGTTGACATTCAGCGCAGGTACACAGTGGAGCACTTGACATTCAGCGCAGATGCTCAGTGGAGCAGTTGACATGATCCAGAAATTGCTTGTTTTTGAGTGTTTTCAGGTGGAGAACTTTTATAAACTGCTGTGGTTTGCTGGCCTTGTTCCTCTAGGGGTAGGAACAACATGTTTAGGGACTTTGGATCCCTTAATTATTGACATTTCATGCTCAGTGATGCAAGGCACAAAAATGTCTATAACAGTTGCCCCCTAAAGTATGAGGCCGTTTATCGGGTGAAATGCTTTATCCAGGGGAGTCCGAAGTTCATCCATTTGCTGGGAGGAGACTTGTAATAAGATACAATACAATACATTATGATTCATTATGCTTTCATGATCTAGCTGAGGCGGGCATTCCCATGCTCAGCTTTATAAATACATTTTGGTACATAGAACAGACGATTGTCTGATGGTAGACTGATAGTTCTGGCGAAACTATCATCCTTTGAGAAGGATGATCATCTGCTGCAATGATGTACATAACAAATGTCTTTATTTTCCTGAATATATTATCGCAGCCCGGATGGATGAAACTAGATCCGGGGTCTTCAAACTCGTTCGATCTTCACTCTAAGTACAAGTCGATCCATGTGAGAATTGCGTTGAAGTCGAACATGGAAAGACATCGCTTGATTACCGGTCAATGATGTAAACCGTTAACAAGCGCGAGAGGAATCACCGATAATGATAATGACCCTCAAGGTACTGCAGTACAATTCACGTGGTGTGAATAAAGGACTTGGCGTCGAACACCACAAAATCTTCTGGTCGAAGGTCATTGATGTATACCTGTCGCCGGAAGTGAGAAACTTGCCATTGAGGCATGCAAGCTTCAAAGTACTGAAGGGGTTGTTCCTAGATCAACTTCTTGGATAATGAGATGATGTCGACAAGAAGCGATCCGTCAAAGGAGGGCCTTAATGAATCCCACATCAGTGACATGGAACGGAGCTAATGATTTTAATGGAGGTGAAAACAATCTGTGACATATGATTCAGGGTGGCGGTCATGAAATGGATGAAGGATAATGTATGGCAGTGGATGGGACCTGGTTGACTCTTTCTGAACGACTTCTCTTGAACATATGGCGACACTGATGCGATGGATTGGTAGCATTACCCCAAGTATGGATGGTGTGGAAAAGACCATGGTGATGTGACCGGTGAATGAAACAACCCAACCCGATGTGGTACGGAGGAAAAGTGTCATGTTCAAGAGCGACCTGCTACCATCAAAGACTTCTTGATTTTTCCCAATTTTTGCCCAGTCATTGCTGACCAGTACCTCTTTATTTTTGTCAAGCTTGAGGAGGATAACATATTCTTGTTCTATAACCTACCCTTCGGGCAAGCCCATCGCTATGTTTTAACGAGCCTAGCGATAGGGAAACTCGTTCTCGTCTAAAGACAAGTTTGTCGCTATTTAGTGATTTTAACGAGTCTAACGACAAGGAAAACTCGGCCCTTTTCACTTTTAGAGAGTCTGAAAAGGTACATAAAGTTAACTCCAAAATTCCTTTTTCGTCATCTAATCCCTTAAGTCCGAAAAAGTATAAAACAATACAGAAGGGATGAGTTTTCGATAGTTTTAACGAGCCGAACAAAACAAGCGCTCGATCTTTTTGTGCAATAATCCCTCAGGTCCAAAAAGATTAAAATCTAGAGGAGGGATAGCTCTTCCGGTCGTTTAACGAGCTGGAAGGCCAAAACTCGGCAATCTTTTCATATTTTACGAGTCAGTTGAAAAGAGCTTAAAGAAGACTCGTCTTTCGAGGAACGAGTGATGAACAGGGATAGCAGCTGATTCCAGGTACAGGTTGGAATTTTCCAATCATGGCAGTGTCGCAAGGATGGCTAGGTGAAATCACTCTTTGCAGCTATTCCTCAAAATGGGTAAACAATCATATGGAGGTAAACGATCGGCCAAATGAAAAGTGGAGGTGACGGTACACAAACACGACCAAGGCCTTTATGGTTGATCAGGTTACATACTTCAATGGTTATTTACCGGGATGGGTTCATTTTTTAACGAGCTTGAATGCGCCAAAACACTGCTCAATCTTATGTTTATTTTTTAACGAGCATGAACTATGTGCTAAAACTGCTCGGATCTTCGCTTTTCTATTTTTTAACGAGCATAAATTCCGCGGTAAAACTGCTCGATCTTATGTTTATTTTTTAACGAGCATGAACTTTATGCTAAAACTGCTCGTTGATAAGTTTGCATGCCCCCAGCAAAATAACGCAAATCGAGGTGCATGCCCCCCAAGCTTCATTGCATTCAACTTGGTGGTTGGAATGAAGGTTCACCTTTGAGAAAGGGGGTTTGTTTCATTTTTTAAAGAGGTTGACACAAGATAAGAACCGTCCTCGGAGTCCAAATCCATTAGATGTAGAAGGTTTCATATTCCACTGTGGCCACTTCCGCCAAATTACTCGGAGGCGGTAGGGCAAAAGTACCCATTAAGGCGGGGTCTTTTAGGAGACCTACTCCGATATTTTGGAGCAAATGACTCCTTCCATGGATCATTGGAATGCTTCCCGTAACTTGCGAACTGTTGGGGAGAAAAGTTTGTTGGTCAACGATTGTAATTCCTCCTTGGCAGGGAAATGCAATCTTCCTAAAATAGGTCGACACAACAGCTGCCATGGCATATATCCATGGTCTTCCTAGTAGGATGTTGTAATTAAGATTTCCATCGATGACTTCAACATCTATTTCTACCGTTTTTCCCTCTAGTTCAACTTTCAAGTTATTTAGTATACCATATGGGGTATATGTCCTTCCGTCGAATGCTTTTAACGTCATCGCAGACCTCGACAAGGTTGGAGATCCTAAAGTTTTCCAGCAACTCATCGACATAATGCATGTAGATGCCCCCTCATCAATAATTGTTCGATGAACAGTTTTGTTGAGGGCTTTCACTTGAATAAGGAAAGCTAGTTGAGCTGGTAACTGAGGGTCATATCCTTTATGATCAAAGGCCACAAGATTGGAATCCATTGGGTAAATTCCACCTATTGCTGATAATAAAGCTTGCTCTTGGGAGAAGCAATTTTGCGGTACCTCAAGTGTCGACATAACGGACGGCGATTGGGCCAGGTCCTCTATCTGTGCTATTTTCACACAAGGATTAAATGTTGATTTGTGTACTGCTTCGTTTTGCGACTTTATCATTGGCTCAGGGACGATGGGTGGCACAACTTCGGTCAAAGTTGTTATCGAACTACTAGGTTGTTCATTAGCCTTGTTGTTCGATAGCTTTGGATTCCTGTAATCCTTATTCCTCGTCAAAGCATCATTTTGCTGCTTTGATACAGACAACATAAGCACTTGGGATCGGGAAGCATTTTGATTTGCAACTAGTTCGGTTCTCGGGCTTGGAAACGGATCAGTCAACACAGCTGAGGTTTTCGAACTCTTAAAGAATCTCTTAAGCTCAGCTTTGTATGGACAATCTGCTGTCCAATGATCCTCATCGCATATATGACACCCCGTAGGGGGTTTCCTTTTTCTCCCTTTCTTTTTCTTCTTGCCCCCTGGTTGCTTCAGTCGTTTGCCCTTGTCGTCCGACACGGCACTTACTTCCGAGGCAAGAAGTTCCTCATTTGCATTTTGACCGGAAATCATACGGGCCTTTTTAGATATAGCCTTTGTCGATTTCATGTCTGTTGCGCCAATCACGCCATCGTCGGCATGAGAGTCACTATTTGATTTAGGAGGAGGAGGAATTGAAAATTCTGGTCTAGGGGCGTCAGGTATTTTATCATAGAGCGTGCCGGACTGAGTATATACTAAGTCTAGATATTGTGCACGAGCAATAACTTGCTCCTCCGTTACGACTCCCCCCTTTGCCACATCTTCCGTTATGGCAGGAAGTAACGACTTTATAAACCATTCAGCTAACAGCTGATCTGGAACGTAAGTCTTTACCATCCTGCGACGACGACGCCACTCATGTATATGATCGGATATATGTGTGGCCGTCGTCTGCTTGAAGTTGGTTAAGATTTCCGTTCCAGTTTCATACCTTATCGGTAATTGAAAATGGGTTAAGAAAGTCGTGGCTAGGGAACTGAAATTGTCGAAAGAGGCTCTAGGTAATTCAATATACCATTTAGCCGCTGGACCCATCAATGTCCTCTGAAAAAGGCGAAGCCTTATCGAATCATCGTTCAGGGTGTTTGACGAACACCACAGATGAAAAGTCATGACGTGATTCGATGGGTCTTCACCTGGATTTCCATTGAATTTAGGAATGTCCGATGGAAGTTTATGCGGAATCGCTGGCCACCAAGGGGCATAAGCAATTGGATCATTCGTCAGCCGGTTTAGATCTGGTAATTCTAGAGTTGCTACAAAGGGCAACTGTTGATTCAGGTTAGGCGGAGCATACCCAGGATAAGATGGAATCGCCTGAGCAGTGGGTCTTTGCATACCAGCATAATGCATTTGATGCTGGCAACTTTGACAAGTTTGATGGGCATGACCGTTATTATACGGTTACCCATTACTTACAAAGACTTGTTGCTCGGGTCCTTGATATGATTGCTGGAATTGCGGTTGTTGAGTTTGAACCAGCTCTGGTTGTTGGACCATTTGCTGTTGTCCAATACTGGATGATTGACCAAGATGAGGAGTCATAGTACTTGTTTGAGCCTTTGTCGCTCCAGATAAGGAGGCACTAACCGGAGGTTGTGATTGAGTTGTCGAGACAAGAGACTGTTGTATGGCAACCTGAGAAACTTGGGGTCGACATACAACAGGTAGCGGTTGTACTTGCGACGCAATCAACATACCAGGTATAGTGGCAACATTCGACACAGGGTGGACTGGTTGCATTGAATATGCAACCCTTGGTTGCTGAGGCAGTATTGGTACCCATCCGCTGGATGTAATTCCAGTTTGACCTGAACTTTGTTGTAAACTCCCATATGGTTGTTCTCTGGGGGGGAACAATGAAAAGGCATACTGCCCTCCATATGGTGGCAATCCAGTGCTTAAAGGGTAGATTAGCCTTTGAAGACACATTGGATCAATTTGTTGAGTTTCAACATAAGAAATACCAGATGATAATCCGGATGAAGAAATAGGAACTAACCATGTCGTTGAAACATTCTCTGATTGGACTCCAGCTTGTTGTTGACAATTTGCCGGGACAGATGGTATACCAGCGAACATCGTTGGAGTAGCAGCAGGAGGCTCTGCCGCTACTGTGTCGGATGACACAGTCCTGGATGTCGACGGTTGTTTAGACATATTTAGTCTATCCAAAAGATTTCCTAACAATTCTACAAGAACTTTGTGATGAAGGTAGACTAACTTCGAAGATCAACGCAGGAATAAAGGGTGATTGTTCCGTTTAAAATAAATTGTTAACGACGCTTTAGACACAACTTGCTTTTTCAGTTTTAAAGAGTCGAGAAAAAGCTAAAGATGACTCTAGTCTCCTTCGATGTTTTAATGAGCCCGAAGTGACAAATGCTCGGATGGACTTTTTCTGTTATAGAGTCTGAAAAAGGCCAAAAGAAACTGCTCTGGAGATCTAGGCAGAGGGTGTGCCAAACCTTTCGCAAAACCACAGAATACGTTTTACGGTACGGGTGGTCGATCTTCGTGAATGCTGTGTTCACTGCATTGCGATCAGTAGGGCGGCCGACACGACTTCCTAAGGATAAAGGATATATGCCTATAGGGGTCTCCCAATATATACGCGACGGTACGTGGGAGCACAAATCCGTACTAGTGCTATCGTCCCTCAGGAGGAATCACCCACCTTCCACGAGATCGACAGTAACTAGGCTTAACGACGCCGGAACACGTCTCTAGCCTAGACCTCTATGTTGTGCGTTATGTTGCAAAGCGTTGTTAGGTTCATTCAATATATTTTAAGTTGATCTTTTTAAAGTTTGTCTTTCAGGATCACCACGAGATGTATTGGTACAAATTCCTAAATGCAGTCTAAGATGATAAGCAAGCTTTATAATCTTTCAACTTTGAAAATCCTAGCTACTAAGGGAAAAGAGAGTGACTATCTTTTCTCAAAGAGCAATCAGCACACTCTAATGCACTCTTCCTAAATCCAACATGCAAACTTATCAAAATGCAAATGCACAATGCAGGTGTTTGTTTTCATTTTCTTAGTATAAATGCCTACAAAGAAAGCTTTTTGCACAACTTCGAATTTGCTTTTAAATGACTGAAAATAAACAAGTTTACTTTTTCCCAAATCAGTAAGGGTAGAAGAGATTACAATCACTTTGCGATTTTTCGAAAGAAATACTTGTTTCGACACTTAAAAATGACAAATTCAAACCAATAAGCAAAAGCAAATGATAAATCAAACTGCAAACAGCCAATGAACTCTCTTCTAAGATCACAATCAATCACTCAATCAGATCTGAATCAAGGCTACAGGATGACTATTTCGCTCATGCAAAGGAAAACTGTAAATGACGCCACAAACACATAAAAACACTTACAGTCTTTTTGTACAAAAATGAGGCGGAATACAAGCAAAGAAAAGGGGTTACAGATGTGGTACCTATGCTGGTTAAAGGCAACAAAAAACAGAGATCAAAAGAGGCAAAAGACAGCAAGGAACCCCAACTGCACAAGGCCACACTGGTTCAACGCAGGTACAACACTGTCAGTTTGACATTCAGTGCAGGTAGCCTTCACAAGACCTGCGTTGAAATGCAGACTGCCTTCACAGTGTCTGCGCTGAAAGGAGAAACTCTCGTTTCTCTTGGTTTCCGGGTCATAAAATGCTCAAAAATCAACTGTTTCAGGCCAAATCAGAAACACAAGCAAGGTATAAATAGAGGGATACTTTGAAAGGGTACTAAAGACTATCACAAAGGATCATCAAGTCATTTATGAGTCCATTGTTAAGATCATAGACAAAAACCCAGTAAAGGATCAAAGCAGCAACATTCTACTTTGCAAAGCAGTTCGATTGTTGCCGTTGAGTCTATGAAGTAAACAATGATGCAAGCTCAAACAAAATGACTAAAACAAAGTTCTTCCCCAGTGGAGTCGCCAATTTGTTGTGGGGAAAAATGCCTATGCAGGACGATCCTATCCTCCTAAGGCGTGATAGTGCCTTAGCAACAAACGAATGCAGCTACTTCAGTTTCTTTCCTTTATGAAAATGAAAGAGAGGAGATTGGTAGACTTACCGTTATCTTTCGGTTGTCCCTCGATCTAGATCCTCTCCGCTTTGTGTGTCCACAACTACTTGCCTCCTCGCTTTTGCACCCACAAGATCACAAGAGAACAACTACCTGTGACAAGAGAGCAGCTACATGCAACAAGAGAAGGACACAATACAAAGGCAAATATGCATATTCATAAATGATTCAGGATTAGAAGTAAATCAAATACACTAATGCAAATCATACAATAAATACCAGCATATAGGAAAGAACCAAGAAGCTTTATTGATTGATAAACAGGGTTCAGGAAGAGATACAACCCATAGGGTTCCAACCCAGCATCTCCTTCCCAGCAGCAAGGAATTCCTTCTTCAGCCCCTTTCAAAAGCATAAACACCCAATGATCCAACCACTATCCAACAGCAATTCTTTGCAATACAATCCAGCCTCCTTAGACCTCATGAGAGAGCTCTATATATAGGAGTTTTGGAGAAAGGATGAGTCAGCTTGAGGCTGGCATGAAGCTGACTAGTGTCCTCTCCCACTTCAGTTCTTGAGTCCACTTGGAGATTCTTACTTCCACTTGGAGATTTGGAACCTCTTACTCATCACCAGTCGAATTCCCTGATCCAGATGTCATTTTGGAAGCTTCCTGGGCATTGACACCTTGAGGAATGAGTCTGCCACTTGTCCAAGTACGCTCAGCGCAGGTGGCCTTCTTTGCAGTTGACATTCAGCGCAGGTACACAGTGGAGAACTTGACATTCAGCGCAGATGCTCAGTGGAGCAGTTGACATGATCCAGAAATTGCTTGTTTTTGAGTGTTTTCAGGTGGAGAACTTTTATAAACTGCTGTGGTTTGCTGGCCTTGTTCCTCTAGGGGTAGGAACAACATGTTTAGGGACTTTGGATCCCTTAATTATTGACATTTCATGCTCAGTGATGCAAGGCACAAAAATGTCTATAACACTATCTTCATGTTTTTCTTTTAAGACTCATCCAAGTAAAGTAATTAACTGCTAATGAAGGGTAAATTAATGCATATATTGATTCCTTCTTCCCTTAGTATGGCCAAAGTTAGGAAACTAATGGGACACCTCTTCTAAGAGTTTTGAGTTAGAATAAATTGATAGTCTTGTGCCGCCTGGGACTCAAGTCTTTAAATATCTACTGAAGTATGTGAGAGGTTTTTTATTGATAGGTAGTCACTGCCTCCTGTACCTGTGACTAGGCATGTGATTCATTAAGCCTGTCATGCCCACCAAGCCCACAATGAACACACACACTTTGGCAAGGCATAGTGACTACCTCAAGTAACAGAACAACATAGTGACAGAGAAAGTCACCTCACTAGTCCCAAAATTCACACCACGTCAACCACCCCTTAGGTTTAAAAAGTGAAACAATAAGCTTGCTTGACACTGCCCCCTCCCCTCCCCCCCACTACAATTTCCAACCAAGTCTAATCTAACATGCTATAGGAATGCACAAACCAATCAAGAAATGACAAATAGTTATAAAATTAAACTGACCTCATCTTCCAAACCAGTCACTGAGAGGAAAATACCACAATCCCCTAAGTGAGGACCTGAAAAACTAGGACCACAATCCCTCTTCCTATACAACAAGTCTTCCAAACCCAGGGAACACAAAACAATAACAAACTGCTACACAAACCCTATAACAAGGGCACCACCATGTCAAATAGAACCAAGGAGAGTTATAATATTGGGTAAGTGAAAATACATTAACCAGTTAAACTGATGAAGAAACACTAGGAAAGAGAAGCTCGACAATGCCAAACCCGAACTGCACCCATAACAATTCTGCCACCCATCCAAGATACTAGCTCAAAAAATCACTGCTAAGATTGAGTATGCACATTCACCAACTTCTCTAGCTCCAACTATATGGTCTTCTCCCCACTTGATACAAAAATGAAAGGAGCAACCACTGCTATGAATCCAAGATACCACACCACCATCAACATACTAATTAATAATTTAGTATTCTCAGCTCGAAATTGAGATTTTTTGCTGACAAACATGTCAATTACGCCTTTCCTAGCTCCAGAGGGGGAAGGAAAATCCCACTCGCACCAGAGAAGTTACACATGTAGGTTTCATACTTCCCCTCACATTGTAATCCAAATGTAAGTTGAGTCTGGAAAAAACATTTTAATGAAATGACACATTATTCTTCAAAAACCTCATGCTCTCGCGGCAAGCCATGAAAACTTCCTCTTAATGACATGACAAGTCAATGGAGTGGCAAGCACCACCCATGAGCTCATGACCTCATCTTCTACCAAGCAACCCATCAAGATAAATATATATATATATATATATATATATATATATATATATATACACACACACACACACACACACACAAACACATTTGGAAATGGTTGAAGATATGAAATTTGTTGTTGTCTACTCTTTATTTAAATAATTAAATTAAAATTGTAACACCCTCTACTAGGTCTACCCAATAGTAACCATGCCAACTAGGGTAAACATGAGGAGAGATGCTAATACAATCCTATTGGACCTCCTATGTCACCTTAAGGAAGTGGAATCGGTGAAACATCACATACAATCATCTAACATCATCAACAGAACCCTTAGGAGATAAGTCAACCACTCAAACAACCTGTCCCTGGGTCCCACTGCTATTCTGTAGCTCTTAGGTCATAATTGCTCTCATGCTATGGAAAGGGAGTCACTATAAACCCAAATTCTCTCTCATAGGCCCACGTGCTAGTGACTATGGACCAAAATTGCTAGTTTTGTGCCAGCGGCCCTGGGATTTAGGCCACTTTTCTAGCTGAGAATCGTGGCCTCTACCCAGAACTTGTTGTAACTTCCATAATTCATTAAAAACATGATAACAATGTTGATCAATAAAAAATCACCCTCAGGACTAAGCCTGAGCATCCCCAACTAGGACTGACATTCTGTCAAACACTTGGCATCAATGCAACTGAGAAGTCTAGGATCACCTAATTCTCCATTGAACTACTATATCATCAATTAGGTCTTGCATCCATCCATTTAGCAGTTATAAGTAAATATATGAAATAACCATGACATAAACCAGTCATTCAACCATGCTTATAACCAACATAAAACCATATAAATATCATATACATGATAGCGATTAAATCCACATATAAATCAGTGCAAAAGTAAGAAAACTTAATTTTTATTAATCATAGGAAATTTTGACCAAGTTTGGGACCTCCACATACCACCCGCCCATAGACAAGGTTGAACCAAGTCTCTCTTTCAGCTTCCAAGAATGAATGTGGGATCTCATAGAACAACCAATCCAAGAACAACCAAGGGAATCCAAAGGTTAAATCACCTCCACCCTCACCAAACCATGATCACAACAAAACTTGTGCTCTAATCACAACCGAATAGAACTTGGAATACCATCTAAAATCGATCACTATCCTTGAGGAATTTTCCATCTCCTTGTCTCGCGGGCTTTACCACAATCTAAACAAGAATCACTAGGTGCTAAACCAAGATTGCTCCCTTAGGATTTATCGTGTATGCCGCTAAAACTAGTCAAGGGATTCCTATGCCTTTGGGAATGAACCTTGACACCACCTCTGCCTCATATTCTGACAACCATTCGGAAAATCAAAGCTCAAAACCAAAATAAACATGCCAACACACCATGGCATCTGGAAAATGGCAAGGCTAGGCTAAAAACCACTATCATAACCTGGCAAACCCATGGCACTGCAACAAGAGAACCATACACCAACATGGAAAGTGATGCATGTCCAAACTAGGTAGGTAATCACACATGTAAAAGGTTACCTGCAAGTATCCCTCTTGAAGTTGCTTGATCCTGCTTTCCTTTCCTTTATCCTTGCTTTCTTTTCCTTTCCCTTCTCCAAAGTAGAGTGCTCCAAGAAAAATTTAAGTGACCAAGAGAGAGAGAGAGAGAGAATAACGAGAGAGCTCCAAACTTGAACTGAAAAAAGTTTAGCAAAATCTTTCCCAGTGATCCTCAGAAGCCTTTTTATGAATGAGGCCTCTATTTTCTTTGTTTTACATTATTTTTCTTCAATTTTCTCCTCACATGCTACCTGTGACCTTTCACCTTACTTTTCTCCTAATTTCCTTTATTTTCATAAATAAATTTGGCAAAAATGTCTTTTTTCCTTATAATTCATTTGCCTTAGCCTTTGCAAATTTTCCTTAGCCAAAACACACATCCATTGATGCCCATTAGGATATGTTTGTCCAACATTTAGCTTAGAATACGTGTCCTTACCTGTGGTCTTATTTTGCCTTTATTAACTTTTATTACATGAAGTTTTTCACTAGGGTTCTTACAGAACCCTCCCGCTTGGGGAACACCATCCTCGGTATTAAACCACACTAAGACATTAGTAAAACTTCTAAAAAGAAAAAATAATTCCTATGGAGCTTTATAACTTAGTTCATTGTAGCATTTATAATGAGGAACCTGCTCAAAAGAAAAACATCATGACAACATGACAATATAATAACCATACTGCTCATTGGCGCTTCATAACTTATCTCATGGTGGTATTTACATCCATATACATATACATATACAAATATCAAAACATCAGCAAAACATATGCCAAACATAAACAAACGTCAAACCAAATCTATTTTTCCTCAACTGACAAACAGTGAAGGATATAGTGTCTGCATTTGATCCTTCATCTCCCATGTAGCTTCTTTAGGCCCAAAGTGCTTCCATTGCAATTTAAATTTCTCTATGGCTCTATTTGAGCATGAGATGCAATATGCACTGAGGCTCCGGCTGGAAATCACCTTCTTGCTCCACTTGTAATACAGACCAATCAATAACATGATCAACATCCTTTATGTACTTCTTAAGAAATGAAATATGGAAAATATCATGGAGTTTCACTGTTGGAGGCATTTCAAGTCAATATGCCATTGACCCAATCCTCTCAAGGATCTCAAAAGGCCCATAATACTCTAGTGCGAACTTGGGACATGAACCAATCCTCAAGGAGCTTTTATTGGGCTTGATGCACAAATACACATTCTCCCCAACCTAAAAATCTTTGAACACCCTATTCTGATATGCATAACTCTTCTATCTATCTTGTGTTTCCTTTAGATTCTTGTTTATAACCTGCATCTCCTGCTCCATGTCAGTTAACATGTCTGCTCCAATAAGTACCCTATTCACTGGATCACTCCTACTAATGGGAGTGTTACAATTCCATCCATATAATGCCTTGAAAGGACTCATCCTCAATAACTCTTGATAACCATCATTGTATGTGAATTCAACCAATGGAAGGTACTCCTCCAATTTCCCTTTTTGGTGCATCATGTACATCCTCAACATATATTCCAAGATCCTATTAACCCTCTCTGGCTGACCATCTATCTATTGATCATAAGTTGTATTGAAGGCCAATTTTTTACCCAAGCCTGAAAATAGCTCCTTTCAAAACTTTGAAGTGAACCTTGCATCCCTAACTAACACAATCTTCTGTGGAACACCATACAGTCTCACTATCTCTTTGATGAACACCTGTGCTACCTCATTGCCTGAATATGTAGTCTTCACCGGAATTAAGTGAGATACCTTACTCAACCTATCAACCATGACCATAATAGAATCATGATTCCTCACTGTCTTTAGAAAACCTATGATGAAATCCATGGAAATGACCTCCATTTCCATTTCGTAATAGCAATAAGATGTAGTATACCACCCGGATGCTTGCATTCCACCTTTACCCGCTGACAGTCTAAACTTGAGCTACGAACTCTGCCACTTCCTTCTTTATATTCGACTAATAGTAAAACTTCTTCACCATCATTAATGTCTTCTAATATCCTAGATGATACATAGATCTTATCTCAAAACCATCTGTCGTGAGATGATAGTCTACATCCCGATCACCTGTACCTGTACCTACACCTATACCTGCACCTAAACATGTACCTGTGCCTATACTCTACTGTAACCTATGCATGACCTCCATGTATTTGTCATCCCGATGCCCTTCCTGCAAGATACTATCCTATAACTTTGTCCCATATCAGCTTATCGCTACTATATGATTTACCTCTACCTTCCTGCTAAGAGCATCTGCAACCCAGTTCTCCTTCCCTTTGATGTATTTGATCTCGAAGTCAAGCTCACTAAGAGAACCAACCATCTAGCTTTCCTAGCATTTAGATTTATATAGTCAAACAAATACCTCAACCAACTGTGATCACTCATCAATGTAAGCCTCCTACCTAGAAGATAATGTCTCCACGTCTTTAATGCATGTATAATCATTACTAGCTCAAGCTCATGCGTTGGATAGTTATGCTCGTGCTTATTCCGTTTTCATGACTCATAGCACACTACATGTCCTTCTTGCATGAGAAGTCCACCAAGTCCCCTCTTGTAATCATCTGTACACACTATCAACTCCATGTCTAGATTCACAATCTTTAGCACTTCTCATGTGTCAACAACTACTTAAGCTGCTCAAAACTAGCCTCACATTCTTCTGTCCATTATAAATTCTTACCTTTTCATTGCAATGATGTGATACGATATGCAACACGTGAGAAGTTTCTGATGAACCTCCTATAGTAACCTGCCAATTCCATGAATGATCTCAGCTCGACTACATTCTTAGGTGTTACCGATTTCCTGATGGACCTTATTGTTTCTAGATCTATTGATATGCCTTCCTTGGAGACAACATGTCCCAAGTAGTGTACCTCAGTTTGAAATAAACTGCACTTGCTAAGCTTAACACACAACCAATTCTCTCTTAGCAATCTCAACACTGCTACTAAATGTTCTGCATGTTCTTCCTCATTCTTAGAATATACCAATATGTCATCAATGAATACAATAACAAACTTCTCCAAATAAGGACTCAACACACTATTAATCAAACACATGAATGTAGGTAGAGCATTAGTCAAACCGAATGGAACAACAACAAACTCATAATGCCCATACCTGGTCTTGAACGCGACCTTGAAGATATCCTCTTCCTTGATATGTAACTAATGGTATCTTGATCTGTTATGAACACAAATTATGTAAAAATAGATAATAAATATATAATAAATAATAACCATACTAATATAAATATAATAATAAATAATAAGTAAATTAATAACGGTTAGTTAGCTAATAATGAAAATGCATGTCTTAGAGACATGTCTGTTTGTGAAAGGGTACTTTCCTGGCTATATATACAGGACCCTCATTCTCATTTGTACTCATCCTACATCAATTCCTTTATACAATATACAATTTACAATTACTATCCTACGATGGATGTCTTTGTCTACGAAGTATTTTAATATTTCTACTGCGTATATGACTTTTGGTCATTACATTGGTATCAGAATTGTTTGATCCTCTGAATGCTCAATAGTTGAAGAGAACTAGTATGATCAGACCTTTGGCCATTAGTCATTCGTCAACCTTCTTGTCATCACAATTGCGGTGTTCCGCTACACAAAGTTGGAGTTTCTTTGTTTCTCCAATTTCATCATTCAGGGCTCTGGCCATTAAACAAAAAAAAAGCAAAAAAAGAATATATAGGAAAAAAAAGAAAAAAAGAAAATAAAAGAAGTACATATAACGATTAAAAAAAATATAGTCCGATGTAAATTTTGAAGGAGAGCATTCATATATATAAAAGGTTTTGCATTATTGATAAAAAGTGCATGATAAAGTTAAGAGGGAATATTTCCAAACATCTTTAAAACTATATGTAGGAGAAGGAAGAGTAGATAATATTATCTTGATTATTTATTAAGTGGTTTACAAGCCTGTGGTTTTAGCAACCCATGGTAATTTCCCATGGTATTTTCAAGGTAAAAGAAAAACAAAAGGAATACAAAAACTCTTTATGTCAATGGTAAGTTTTACTCTTTACATAGAGAAAATTAACCAAGTCAAAGGCGCATAAGTGAACATATATTTTATATTATACCTCAAATAGGTAAATAACCACATTTCACTAGGGTTGTGACTTTTCATAAAGAAAAAGAAAAGATTATAAATAAAATATATGTAAAGAGAAGTTTTATATTATAAAGGAGTATTTTAAAGAAAATTTCAAGTCATAAAATTATTGGAACTATATATAAGTACAAAGCGGGTATTATTATAGAATGTTACTTAAAATATCCATATATGAAATTATATGAAGGGTTAAATCTCGACCTATAAAAAGACATAAGGATAGCAAGTTATAACAAAGGAAGGGTACTTTTTAAAAGAATTATAATAAATATAAGGTGCAGTTTATGTAAATAGTGAAGCTATATTAACTTATTTTAAAGTGAGAAAAAATATATAATTGAGGAAAATAAAAGTTAAAGGAATTTATAAAGGTGTTCAAGTTTATCAAATAAAATGACACTTATTTTAAAGAAGAAGTCCATTTTTGAAGAAAAAAGCGAATGGAGCCCAATTCTAAAATGATGAAGGAAAGACACTTTTCCTATAACAATGTTTTAATCATGCATCAAAAGTTAATTACATTAACGAGGACTATCCAAGGGAAAACATTAATATCTCTATTAGTAAAAGTCGTGAGGAAAATTACATCAATGTTAATTTGACAAATCAACTATTAATTCCAAAGTCAAACAAAGGAGAAAGAACAAATATTTTTGGCGAAAAAGAATATGAAATTAATGATTTAGAAGTGACAGTTGATCATTATGAGTACATATCTTAATTTAGTGACGTAACTATGTTTGATTAAGAGGTTGAAATAGTTCTTAGTCGACGTTGGTTCAAAGAATTAGGTATGTTCAATTTAAACACATAAAGAAAAAATATTGACGTTCCCTTACAAGAGGAAGACGGTGATGTTCCAAGACATGACAATGAAATTAGAACTGATAATGCCTTCATTAAAAAATCTTAAGGATATTATGAAACTAATGTTTCAAGAGATTCCAGAAATAGTATCAAGGAAGCAAAAATAACTTGAAGATGTCATATCCGAGAAAAATAGAAGGAAAATTGTGTTTGAAGGAGCATAATAAAAAATTACTTACGCAAGTGATAAAATGTAAAGCTAAGAAGCATAATTTAGAACAAGAAAAATAAAGTTTTGACAAAAAATGCAATGAAAGTCTCTCAAAGAAAGAAGAGGAGAATTTATGCTTAAAAGAACTTAACAAAAAAATATTAGGAACAAATTAAGTGTTTAAAAGACAAGAAGCTTGAAAGTGAAAATAAAGTTGACTCAAAAAATGAGGAATGCTTACATCTCAAAAATCATAACCAAAATCTTCTCATACAGATTCAAAAACTTAAGGACCATAAGAAATCATTGACAAATAGGTTCAAACAAATTTTCGCAAAAGAAGCATCAAAATCACTAAATGTAGTAGTCCAAGTTGGGGAAGAAGAACCAAACATCAATCCCACTAATCTCATAGTTAAGGAAAATCCAAATCCTACTGAAATAAATACGTACTCAGAGGTTGTCATTCAAACGACGAACACTCCAAATGAGGATTTAGTAATCAATTTGACAATAACAATGCCTGAAGGAAATCATGAAACTGCCATAACAACATTAAAGTAAGTTCAAACAATAAAAACTCCTTACCTACATCCGAATCACAAGAGTAGACGCCTTAATCAATCTAGAGAACATAAACAACAAATCTATGCTTCGAAGAATATTGAAATGAGCTCAATTCATTCCACTAATAAAAATTCATTACAAAGTTCCAGTGATCAAAAGATTCCATAGAAGGTTAATCTAGGATGCTCTGATCTATTCTCAGTACGATAATTTTATACATCACTCCAAGGATCATATCAACTTGTATCGACAAAGATTATTGTTCCAAGACGAGAAGGCATTCATAGCCAAAAAAGAGATCAAGTAGAAGACATTCATAGCAGAAAAGAGATCAAGCTCTTTCATCAATAAGCTTTGAGGACAAAGCTTTTTGAAGGGGAAGGAAATGTTATGAAGACAAGTTATGTAAGAATAGATAGTAAATAATAACCATAAAAATATAAATATAATAATAAATAATAAGTAAATTAATAATGGTTAGTTAATTAATAATGAAAAGGTGTGTCTTAGAGACATGTCCATTCGTGAAAGGGTACTTACCTGGCTATATATACATGATCCTCGTTCTCATTTGTACTCATCCTACATAAATTATTTTATACAATATACAATTTACTATACTATCCTACGATGGATGTCTTTGTCTACGAGGTATTTTAATATTTCCGTTGTATATACAGCTTTTGTTCGTTACACAATCTCAAGTCAATCTTAGAGAACATTGCTTCTGCCTTCTACTAATAAAATAATTCATCAATCCTCAATAAGGGTTACATGTTCTTGATAGTTACCTTGTTCAGTTTCTTGTAGTCAATGCATAATCTAACAGTACCATCTTTCTTCTTTACGAACAACACGGGTGCACCCAAAGGTGATACACTAGGTATGATGTATCCTTTGTCCAACATTTCCTTCAGCTGCAACTTCAACTCTACCAACTTAGGTGTGCTCATCCTGTAAGGTGCTTTCGATGCTGGAGCTGCCCCTGGCAAAAACTCAATAGAAAAGTCTACCTCCCTGTGAGGTGGAAACTTTGTAATGTCCTTAGGGAACACATCCTGAAACTACTGAAAAGCTAGGTATCTGCTTAACACATCCACATTCTCAACCTCCTTACCCTTGTCATTATAAATGTGTACTTCAAATATCACACAACCTTTTCTACAACTACGCTTAGCTTGCATAGTGCTAACCATCCTCACTGATGTAGCCTTCTTCTTTCCCTGCAAGGTCCTCTTTTCCCCACTATCATCCATACACTCAATGGAATTGTCGAAGCAATCCTCTTTGGTTCTGTGAAGGTATAACCAATCCATACCCAAAAGCATAATATACAATCCCAATTGTAATACATTCAAATGTGTTGTTGTAGGCATACCATTTAAATCAAATGCACAAGCTCTTACCCAATTGTGAACTTGCTTCTTTGTACTTGTAGCCAACTCTACCAACCAAGATTATGCATGTACTTTTTTTTCTCAAAACACACTTATCCACCAGGTTAGGATTAATATAACTATATTTAGATTTGGGATCAATCAAAATAGAAACAATTTAATCACAAAGCTTACCATCCATCTCAATGATTGATATCTGATGATCCGCCTACCTATTGTCAACATCTGCATAAATCTAAGGAATTCTATGAACAACATCACCAACTATATGTGCCTCATGAGCATTATAAATCTGGGGTCGGCTACCATTGTTACTACAGACAATCCCTCTTTCGATGATCCTTAACACATATCCAACACTGCAGTGGTTCCCTACCACCATCTCTAAACTGATACTCTCCATGTCCCTTCTCAACTATATTGAATCTCTTGTAAGGCACCACATTATCTTTCTCATTTTCATTTCAAGGTCTTCCTCGCTTTGGTGGCCATTTCCCTTTAGCTTTGTTGTTTATTTTTAAGTCATTCTTCAACTCAACTTTGCGCTTCAACTTCTCATACCAATGCTTCAACTTTCAGATGGCCTTCTCCAATGATCTAGGTTCATCGAACTCAATCTGGTATTTGTATGCAACTAACAATCCACTGATGAATATATGAACTTTTGCCTTCTTGTCTATAAGGTAAGTCACATATCTCAATAGATCCAAAAATTTTCTAGTATAATCCTCATCTTTCATACAATCAATCCACAACTCATAAAACTTCTTAGTCTATCATCATAATACCTCTCAGACAAGTACTTTCTCTTCAAGAGAATTTGAAATGCATGCCAATTCAAACATCCTAATATATGTCCTTGTCATTCTTCACATCACTAAATATCCTCTTTACCTTTGAGACTGAAAATGGCTATCCTTGCTTTCATGTTTTCTGAGTAATCATGCAATATAAATAATTTCCTCATGCCAAGCAACCAAGCCTTTACATCTTGTGATTTCTTCATCTCTCCATCAAAGGTAGGTAGATTTTCCTTCTTGAACTCATCTGACAAGTATCCCCTATCATTCCTCATGTACAGATGATAATGATGATAATCATAATGTTTATCAGAACTAGAACTAGAGTAATACCTGTGTCTGTCACCCCTCCTATCTGGAGTGTCCTACATCCTTCCATCTCTCATAGAGTCAGATCTATCTGACCTATGTCTACTATGTGATCTGTTTCCATATGCCCCATTAGTTTTGTCCTCATGTCCATGGTTGATCCGAAGAGGTCCCTGTTGTTGCAAATCTGACAAACTATGGAGTAATATCGCTTTCACCTCTACTTGTTTCTCTTGTGCCTACATTATTTTGTCATTGTATGCTTTACAACTCCTTATTTCTTCCTTCAAGTTTCTCAATGTGTCTTCCAAGTTAGAAGAGTGCCCCACAACATGTTGCCCATTTGACTCATAGGGAGATTCTATGTAGTTTACCACCTTGTTAGCCATATGATCTCTTTCTTGCAAGGCATACTATGTCAGCTAAACCAAATCACCATAAATCAATGTACCTTAGCATAACTTGGGGAGGATACCTCATTTGCAAGATCATCAAGTCAACGTGATGCATTTAAAACATAACCATAATAACATATAGACATATCAACACATAACCATCATATTAACTAGGGTCCCGTCATCAATGCAAGGCCATATCAAGAATGCATGCTATGACCTCATGCATAACAACAACCATTACTCCAGTATACACATCGCCTCATGCAACTATCCACCTGCATAAGTGACAGGCATCTGAATTAGACATAAATTAAGGTCCATATGACCATCGTTCAACACATTAAACCTATCTTTTTGCATTAGATAATGTATTTTTAACTTTAATATGTTCATTAAGAAGGTTTATGGATAATTACATATTTGTGCCTAATATTATTTATTTTTGTGGAATATTGTGAGAATATTGGGCAAATTATGGAGATTTGGAGGAGGAGATAATCTAGGAACCTACTCTCTATTCTCGGAGGATCAATATTAAATAATAAATCATCAAGATATTTTGGAATTATGGCACCGATTTTGGAGCTCCAATGATTGAGAAAATCTAGGAATGTGCTCCCTACCATTTAATGTAGGTTCCAAGTATTGGGAACCAGATCCACTAATCAATGGATTTTGGTGGGGAAAGCTTCCTCCTTTCACGGGGAATGATTTCTAATCATTTTGTATAAGTACAAAGTCAAATTTTCCTCTAGGGGAGATTTTTATCAGTCTTCTTGTGGAAAGAACTTGTACTTTTGCAGCTCCATTGTCATTTCTTGCAGGGATGTAATTGTATTGATGGAAATAATGAAGATTGGTGTCATGTTCAGCTTCTAAAACTTAGTTCCCTTGATATAACTGTAAGTTTCCTTGGTGTTGGCCATTTGAGGAGCCTCAATGCCCTTTTGTATAATTTACTTTTCTTCCTTTCACTTCTTATTCATATGCATCTTTTGTTCTTGTCCATTTTCTATTTATGCATTTAGTGTTAATGATTTCTTGTTGTACGATTGGGTTAAATTGTTGAAGTAAGTTCCCTTGTAGGATAAAAATTTAAAATCATCATTTCATCCTTAGAAAAACTTTGGAAGGTCATATTAATCATTGAGCTACTTGGATTAGTTTGCTTATTCCCAAATCTAGATTTCTAGAAGTCTTTTGTGGCAAATAGCAATAAATTTATGATATTTTTTAGAGCATGCTAACGAGCTTCAATCGAGTTGATTTGAATTGAATTAGATCACAAAAAAATTATAGTTAATAACAAAAATAATCCCATTACATTTTCAATTGATTAGGTTAAACATTTGATAGATTTACTAGCTCACTAGTTCTCGAATTTCTAGATTTTAGACTAGTAATTTTCTATCATTTTTTAGCATGGGTTAACAAAGGTATTTTTGAGTGATTCCAATTGGAATGGAAACCTAAGACATCCTAGTAAATAAAAAAAAAATCCCATTGAATTTCGATTTGATTTTTTTGGTCATTTAGGGAATTATAACTCCCTATAGGAAATTTGTTGTTTCTTGTAGTAGTACTACAAGAAACCCTGTAGTAGCCTTCCAACATGCATATACTTACCCAAATTCACTCAAGAAGATTGAATATTTTTCCTTAGGGTTGAATCAAGACCCATAGGCTCTAAATAAATGATTAAGGAAAACTAAAGACCACTTAGGACTTGCCTCTTTACCCATGCAAAACATTTCAATAGTTTGGGTTAATGGACAAATTTATGAATTGGATAGTACAATGATGATTTTCTTGGTTGCCACAACCAATGAGATTTTTTAATGGATATAAACTCTTTGAAATGTGATGCTTTACATTTAGTTCATGATCTTTACCTTATGCAATTAGAATAGGTTTTTGTCCCTGTATTTTCTTTCTTACAATAGGTTAAGGTTTTTATTTCAAGCATTTCATTTTCTACAATTAGTATATGATTTGATTTCATTACATGCACTTCATTACATCATGACATTGAAGGAATAACACATTTTATGCTGCACATATAGTGCTAATACCTTTTAAGTTTATATGAATCCCAGGTTGATAATTAAAGTTGGTAGCCTTGGGAGTTGCAACATTTTTATTGCAATATCAAGGCTCATCACTTTTTGGCGTCATTGCCGAAGAGGTGTCAAAGTATGCATTGTTTTCTTCCCTAGTTGATTCATTTCTTTTTACTTTTTGCAAAAACAAAAAATATTTGCATTGCATTAGTTATTTCATTCAATCATAAAAACAAAAAAAATCTCCAACACCAACCCACCTCCCATTTGATTTCGTGTTGTAGCAAGAGCCACATCGCCATCCACTTTTGCAGGTAGAAGAAGAAGAGATGGCAAAGAATATAAAAGAAATGGATGGATATGATGACGACGAGGAAGATCCTCTCAGATTTCCCTTTCAAGATACTGATGGTAGTGTGCACATGAAGAACATCCCTCCATCTTCTCTTACAAAATTTCATGGTCTTAGGTTAGAGGATCTAGAAACCTTTCTCTTTGAATTTGAAATTCTTTGTAGATCTTATGGTTACTTAATAAACACTAAAAAATTAAAATTGTTTCTAGCAACATTGAAGGACAAAGCTCTTAAATGGTTCATGATTTTAGGGACTAATTCAATAAGATCATGGAGAGAGATGCAAAATATATTTTTAGAAAAATATAAATATCATGATCTTAAAGAAGGAATATCTATAATGAATCAAAAACAAGATGAGACCCTTGAATATTTAATAGAGAGATTCATGTACAATGTTAAGAGGGGAAAATTACATCATTTAGGATTTGACACACTAAAAACCCTCTCACTTAGAAAAATTAGGGATGGGTGGATTGATATTCTTGATCTCATGAGTAGAGGTGATGTATACCAATTATCATTTGAAGAAATTTGTGAAACATGCACACATATCAAGAGGAAGGACAAGAGTAAGTCACTCAACATCAAGATGGATAAGTCAACCTAATCTTGGAAATTTACTTGATAAATTTAAAATAGAAATTCTTAGAAATCTAAGTGAACAAGTTGAAATGTTAAGAATACAAAATGAGAAAAAAATAAGATGTTGATATTTGTGTTGTCCATGCAAAATCAAATGATCTTAAATATTTCCCCTCATTACCAAGGTTGAAGGAAGTTTACCAAGAGGACAATGGAGAAAGTTAACTGCCAATGCATCTATGTTATGTAGCTCCAAGAGGACCATGGCAACCTATTCAACCTGATAAAGAAAGAACCTAATTCATAATTTCTAGCTTAGGCACATCTCGAAAAAAAATATTTGCAACAAGGTCGCCAAGGAACTTACAAGATTCGTCCACAATATCCTCAATGTTTTCCTCAATACCCTCCATACCCAACTCCATATTATCGCTACCATTCACCTTCACCTTCACCACAACCCCAAACACATCCATCTCAAATATCCAGTCCCACTCAACTACCTATACCACCATTTCCAAACCCACACAATGAAGTAGCTCAACCCATTTATAATTTTGAGGTACAACACTTCCAAACATCTCCTCTTGATCTAAATGGTATTCATCTTAGCTCAGGAAGAGTATAAAAAAGTAATTCTATTGATATCATTAAAGTACCATATCCAAAAGAAGAAGATTCAAATGAGAATACCAAAGGATCATGGGTTACATTTGATGAAGAGTAGACATCAAAATCAGAGATTGAGAAATCTTCCTCATGGTTACCATCAAATCCTCCATGTGTTCAAGAGGAATATTTGAATTTCATGGTAGAAGAAGACATCCAAGATGATCCATATTAGCAAGTGGACCATGGGCATCACAACTATATTGAAATACGGTTCAAGACAATCACTAAGTTGAAACAATACTCTCTTCCTCAATTGTGCTTAATCTAATCAAATTCAAAGCATTCAATCTCTTAAATCTAGGTACATGTCAAAGAATATATTTCAAGCCTACACATCAGTTTATCTATCATCTTGATGTGCACTTGGCTTCATTTGAAGTATTCCTACACTTGAAAATGATTTTGTTTTTTCAAGAAGAGTAGGATAAAAAAGAAATAAAAAATGAAAAATAAGAGAAAAAATAAAAATCTCAAGTGAAAACCTCTTTTCAGGCATCTAAGATTGGCTCATTGATTGAAAACTTGCATGAGGCAATCAATGGGTTGGGAAAAAAGAAAGAAAAAAAAAGAGAAAAAGGAAAGATCTTAGGTGAAAACCTCCTTTGAGACACCTAGGTAGACCTACCAGTTGAAAACCTCGTTGAGGTGGCTAGTAGGCCTAGAAGAAAAAAAGGAGAAAAATAGAAAATCTTCGCTCCATGTATCTCTATGATAAATGTGGGTTCTCTCCAACATCTGCAAGCAACAAAAGCAAGTTTTCCCCATAGAAAAGAAAAAATTGGTCAAAATTCTAGTCAAAGGAAGTCAAACCTGGAATTTCTCCTTTTCTGCTCAGATGTTATAGAAGGACCAAGGCCATACAAATCCATCACCCTCATCTATTTCCACCATTCACTCATCATTCCTAAGATTTTACCACTCATTTTCTTTGTTGTCTCGAAATACTACAGGAATGTTTTGTTTTACTATAGGAAACAAAAATACATAGAGTAGAAAACTATTTTTGTCATATATTTAAAACCATGCATCCATTTTCCAAGTTGTTTCAGGGGGAGATGCATATGGATGATGGTAACATGCTCAAGCGATTTTAGCAAATTCTAGTGCTCAATTTTCAAGAATTTGACCTCCATCATGTACAGCCATGTTTGAATTTTCTTGATATTCGTGCATACATTTAAAAAATTGTTTCATGGGGAGATGTATATTGATGATGGTAACATGCCCAAGAAATTTGAGAAAATTCCATTGCACGGCTTCTAAGAAATCGACCTCCATCAACTTTAGCCATTTTTTATTTTTCGCGAGATTTGTACATCCATTGGTCAAAATTTGTTTATGGGGAGGTGTATAAGGATGATGGCAACATGCTCAAAAAAATTTAGGTCAATCCATTCTAACATTTGGGAGATATCGACAAAACAAAACAAATATGTTGTTTCTTATAATACTACTACAAGATGTCCTAGTTCTACTACAGGATGCCCTGTTTTACTACAGGAAACATGCCGAAAGCTTAGGAGATGGTAGAGAAGGTGAAATAAAGTGTGGGAAAGGTGTCTAATGGTGGAATAAGGTATTAGGAGGGTGAATATCACCCATGGACAAGCCCATCACTCCAAGAATGTCAATTTGACTAGTATAACTTTCTCATGGTAACTAGAAGACAGAGGTTTAGAACCACGAAGCTTTCAAGACCTGTGCAGAAGAAAAAAATGAAATTATGACCTCTAAAGGACCATCGATCAATCATCAACTGAGCAGCAACGTGCATGTCTCTCCAACAACCATCAAGTAGGTACACGTATGCAATGTTCTTGACCTCTTCTCTTGGGCATATTATAGTTAGAAATTTGTTGTCAATGCATGAGAGATGAGGTTTTATAAGCTAAGGATGGGTCAACAGTCTCAACCACCTTCAACTAGTTAATTGCAACTCACTCCTTCACTCATGCAATGTGGAAAAGCCAAATTAGGAAGGGTGATGATTTCGAGGAATGGGAATAATAGTTAAAAGAAGAAATTTTTGCAAAGGCCAAGTCACCACAACACTCCAAGCCCCTAATCAATTTCATATCCACTATCTATCCATCATTCATCCATCCCATTTCATGAGAAAAAAGATAATATTTTTCAATAATAAACCCTACACTCTGTCTCACCCTGAAAAATTCTTGAAAAAAACAAACAGAGCATCCTATCCATTTTCACAAACTTATACTACTCCCTCTGAGCCCTAGCATCATCATACAACCCCTGTACATAATTTACCATCACTCCCATACAATTAGAAGACCCTGAAGGAAGAAGGAATGACTATTATAGGAAGGCATATTGCTGCTACTAAAAGGAAGAAAGGAACAAATTGAGCTAAAACTCAAAATGGTAGTTCTTAAGAGAGACCTAATTAAATCAGAGAACTCCAAGGTCATTAGGAAATTATCTAGGCCAGAAAAGAGAAAAAGAAGGAAACAAAAGGAAATAAGGCATTCACCATCAAAATAGAACTCAAAATATAGTGATGAAAAGAGGCTTTCGGAGAGGTCTCTAATCTCTTTCTAGCTTTTGTCCAAGGCCTAAAAGATGTTATAGAAATGGGACAAAGGCATGGAAGTTAAGTTGAGGGCCTACCCTAAGATCAGACTACCATTTTTGCTCAAAACATGTTGAAACAGGGTTTCCTGTAGTACTACAGGAACTGCTACAGGTTTTCCTTTAGTACTACAGGAACCGCTACAGGGTTTCATGTAGTTTTCACAGGAATTACTATAGGATGTCCTAGTTCTCATCTAAAGGTGTTTTGAAGGTTTCAGAGGTGTCGAAATGGTGGAACAAGCTAGTACAAGGTTGGAAAAGGATGTGGAAGACACTGCCAAACCGAAAAATATTCAAGAACCCATCTTGAATAATGGAAATAAGGCAAGCTAATGGTCTCAAGAAACACTGTGATTTTTTCTATGCACAAGCAATTTTGGAAAAATGAGTGAAAATGGAATGAAGATTTTGAGAGGATATGAATGAAATGGATCTACAAGCCAACATAGTTCACTCGCAAAGAGGAAAGTTATATTTTTTCTTGAAAGACTATTAAACAATCATGAAAAGAACGACCACATTTTTTTTCTTGTCCTTGCAGAACTTATAGCCAAAATTATTAAGAGAAAGAACCGAGGAATGCAAAATTGAGAGGCCACCAGGGCCATGAATAAGAGACAATGAAGTCACTAAGTTTCTCAGTGAATGAGCAACACTTTTAGCAGAGGGGTATGATGGGCCTCTAAATTAGACATAAATTGAGGCCCATGCCTCTAAATTTGACATAAATTAAGGCGCATATGACCATCCTTCAACACATTAAACCTATCTTTCTTCATTAGATAAGGTATTCTTAACTTTAATATGTTCATTAGGAAGGTTTATGGAAAATTGCATATTTGCACCTAATATTATTTATTTTTGTGGAATATTGTGAGAATATTGGGCAGATTATGGAGATTTGAAGGAAGAGATAATATAGGGACATGCCCCCTACTACAGGAGGATCAATATTAAATAATAAATTAAAAAGATATTATGGAATTATGACATAGATTCTGGAGCTCCAATGATTGAAAAAATCTAGGAATGTGTTCTCTGCCATTTAATGCAGATTCCTAGTATTGGGAACCAGATCCAATAATCAAGTGATTTTGGTCAGAAAAGCTTCCTCCTAGCATGGGGAATGATTCCTAATAAGTTTGTATAAGTACCAAATCGAATTTTCCTCTAAGGGAGATTTTTATTAGTCTTCTTGTGGAGGGAACTCATATTTTTGCAGCTCCATTGTTATTTCTTATAGGGATGTAATTGTATTGATGGAAATAATGAAGATCGTTGTCATGTTTAGCTTCTAAACCTTGTTCTTCCTCATAGGACTGTGATTTTCCTTGGGCTTGGCCATCTCATGAGCCTCAGATCCCTTTTGTACCATTTATTTTTCTTCCTTTCACTTCTTATTCACATGAATCTCTTGTTCTTATCTTTTTTCTATTTGTGCATTTAGTGTTAATGATTTCTTGTTGTAGGATTGGGTTAAGTGGTTGAAGTAAGTTATTTTGTAGTATCACAAGCATAATTTCATCCATGGAACAACTTTGTAATGTCATATTGATCATTGAGTTACTTGGATTAGTTTGTTTATTTCCAAATCTAGATTTCTGAAAGTGTTTTGTGACAAATAACAATAAATTTATGCTATTTTTTAGAGCATGCTAACGAGCTTCAATTGAGTTGATTCTACTTGCATTAGATCAAAAAAACATTCTAGTTAATAACAAAAATCACCCCATTTCATTTTCACTTGATTAGGTTAGGAATTTGATAGATTTACTAGCTCACTAGTTCTTGAATTCTAGATTTTAGACTGGTAATTTCATACCATTTTTTAGCATGGATTAACAGAGGTATTTTTGAGTGATTTCACTTGGAATGGAGACCTAATACATCCTAGTAAATAAAAACAATTGTCTCACCTAATTTGGATTTGATTTGGTTGGTCATTCGGTGAATTATAACTCCCTATAGCAAATATGTTGTTTCCTTAGTAGTACTACAAGAAACCGTATAGTAGCCTTCCAACATGCATATACTTGCCCAAATTTGCTCAAGAATCTTGGTTATTATTCTTTAGGATTTAAGTAAGACTCCTAGGCTCTAAATCAATGATTAGGGAAGACTAAACACCACTCAGAACTTGCCTGTTTACCCATGCAAAACATTTCAGCAATTTGGGTTAATGGACAAATTTATGAATTAGATAATACAATGATGATTTTCTTGAATGCCACATCCAATGAGATCTATTAATGGATCTAAACTCTTTGAACTGTAATGGTTGAAATTTAGTTCATGATATTTACTTTATGCAATTAGAATAGGTTTCTTTCTTTGTACATTCTCTCTTTCAATAAGTTAAGGTTTCCATTTCGAACATTTCATTTTCTACAATTAGTTTAGGATTTGATTTCATTACATGCACTCCATTATATCATGACAATGAAGGAAGGACATATTTTATTATGCACATATAGTGTCGATACCTCTTAGGTTTGTACGAACCCAAGGTTGATAATTAAAGTTGGTAGCCTTGGAAGTTGCAACATGCTTGTTGCAATACTGAGGCTCATCAATAAGCAATGCTCAAGCAAATACACATACACATAACCGCGTGTAGTTGAGCATAAATGATCAATTCTTGTAATCAACCTACAAGACTGAAGCATGTAATTAAATAACCAAGAATGCCACCCAACATACAAGGATGTAATCAAGCATCATATAATTGTATAACCAATCATATACTCATGACAACGCATTCCATAAAATTGACATCAATTTCCTCACGATAACCTTACTACTACCATTGTTATGCTCTTAACCTGCCAGACGATACCAGAATACCAAATATGCGAAGCAATATACCCAGAACATAGAACAGTGAGAAATAACAGTGTGTCTTTTATTATTCAGAAAGCAATGTTCACTTGCCTCTTCGAGGGAGCAACCTCCAATAGAGTAGAGATTGATTAGAAAATAAGACACGATTCTCCTCGCAGGGAGTCTCTATCCTTTATATAGGATTCATACATGTAATACCATGGGGAAATACCATGGTTCATATTAATACCATCTATCTAATACCATGGCCGATTTTCAACTAACTGTGGTCACGTTATTAAATGCGGGTTAACCACTTACAATTATTAATATGGGCTTTATTGACTCTTGACTTAATTAAAACTATGACTCGATCCTATCACATAAATAAGGGGGTTAGGGTGGGACCCTAACAACCATGATCAATATGATGTCGTGCAACAAGCACATGGAAAGCAAGTGTGTGAGCCACACATGCAACTGACATGCATGCATGACCAAGACATTCACCCATATCTGTAGCATCAGATATGACCCAAAGAGAGCTCAACGATGCTCTAATACCAATTTGTAACACCCCCTCCCATGTCTACCTAAAGTAACCATGCCAATGGGGGAAAACATGAGGAGAGATGCTACTATAATCAAATTTGACCTCCTATGTCACCTTAAGGAAGTAGAATCGACGAGACATCACATATAGTCATCCAACATCATCAACAAAACCCTCAAGGGACAAGTCAACCACTCAAACAGTCTGTCCTTGGGTCCCACTACCATTCTACAACTCTTAGGCCATAGTCGCTTTCATGCTATGGGCAAGGGGGTGACCAAAGACCCAAAGTCACTCTCATAGGCCTGCCTTCTAGTGATTGTTGACCAAGATTTCTAGTTTTGTGCCAACAACCCCGCGATTTAAGCCACTTTGCTAGCCTAGAGTCCTGGCCTCTCCCCAGAAATTGTTGCAACTTTCAAAATTCATTAAAACCATGATAACAATGACAATCAATAAAAAATCACCCTCAGGACTAGGCCTGAGCATCCCCAAGCGAGAGTGACATTCTGTCAAACACTTGGCATCAATGCAACCTAAAGGTCTAGGATGTAGAAATTCCCACTGTAGATCAACAGATTATGCAATAGACTAAAGCAAAATACAAGATCTACTTCTACAACAAACTTTGAAAAAGCTTAATTGAATATGAGCAAGATCAATGAGAACACATATAACTGAGAATGAGAAATCAATCACACATAACACAGAAGAAATAACCCGGGGAAAGTCTCAGCCTAAAACCCCAATCTTTGTGTTATCATACAAGTGGAAATCTATTCATGTTACGAAAAGAATCAGCTCTCAAGCTATCCTGCTCTCTTTGTAATCAAACAATACAACTCATAGACTAAATAGACACAATATATGTCCTCCTCAAGCCCTACAAGCCTCCTATTTCCTTGCACAGTTTTTCTTGGGGTCCAGTGATGTCGCATGTGTGAATTGGCCTCATCACACTCACAAAAACTGAAGAAGTAACTGCGTAATCCTCAAGGAAATAATTCCTTCTGCATACAAGAGATATTCACAATGGAATATTTTAGCAACTGATAATACACTGTCCCTCCATCTGATCTCAACTTGGTCTCTGTCTGAATTGACATGCATGAGTTATTTATGAGAGAATATTCAGTTATGTGAAGTGCAGCAGTTACATGCATGCATGCATTAATTAACTGAACTCACAATTAATTCAACAAACTGTCTGAATTAATCTAACTGGACTTGACTCAGTTAACTAAGTCAATTAATTACAACTCAATATTACAACTCATCCTTATCTATTTGACTGATGGATAAATTCTTCAATTAATGGAGAAGCTGTTACATGTCCCCACATAGACTTCATGTTTGATTCTCTACAACTAATTAACTCATGGCGAATTAATTAATTATTTTACAAACAACTGCTAAGATCAAATTTTAATTTTTACTTCTCTATTTTAGTTCAAGGACTAGCTAAAATAGGAAGGTATCCCAAAATACTATTTATAGCAGTACTAAGTTTAGCACTCTATATTTAGCATTTCTTCTTGTTATTTTCAACATAGGATACAAGATAGAGCATAAATGACTAAAACAACTTATGAAACATAACAAGAAGGATCATCTCCTTCACAATTGAACTAGTAGATCATCAATTAGGTCTTGTACCCATCCATTTAACAATTATAAGTAAATATATGAAATAATCATGACATAAACTAGTCATTCAACCATGCTTATAACCAACATAAAACCATATAAATATAAAAGATATAACAACCATTAAATCGATATATAAATCATTGAAAAAGTAAGATAACTTAGCTTTTATTAATCATAGGCAAATCTGACCAGGTTCGAGACGTCCATGTACTAGCTAACCATAGACGTGGCTGAACAAAATCTTTATTTCAACCATTCACCCTCGTGACATATTCCAAGTATGAATGTGAGATCTGATAGAACAACCAATCCAAGCACAACCAAGGGAATCCAGAAGTTAAACCACCTCCACCCTCACCAAACCATGATCACACCAAAACCGGTGCTCCGATCACAACCGAAATGAACTTGGAATGCCATCCCGAATCCATCACTATCCTTGAGGAATTTTCTGCCTCCTTGTCTCTCACGCTTTACCGTGATCCAAACCCAGATCACTAGGCCCTAAATCAAGACTACTCCTTCATGTTTTACCATGTATCCTACCAAAACTGGTCAAGGGATTCTTAGGCCTTTGGCAATGAACCTTGAGACCACTTCTGCCCTGGATTTCGAAATCTATTTGGCAAACCAAAGCTCAAAACCAAAATAAACATCCCAACACACCATGGCATTTAGAAGAAGAAAAGGCTAGGATGAAAACCACTGTCATTACTCGACAAACCCATGCCACTGATAGTAAAAGAACCATACACCAACATGCAAAGCCATGCATGTCCAAACTAGCTAGGAAATCACACATAAAAAAAGGTTACCTGTAGGTATTCCTGTTGAAGCTCTTAATCTTTTTTCATTTCCTTGATCATTGTTTGCTTTTCTTTTCCTTGCTCCAAACTAGAGTGCTCCGAGAAAACTCTAAGTGACCAAGAGTGAGAGAGAGAGAGAATAATGAGAGAGCTCCAAGCTTGAACTGAAAAATGTTAGTAAAATCTTACCTACTCATCTTCATAAGCTTTTTTATGAATGAGGCTTCTATTTTCTTCATTTTCCATTATTTTCTTTCAATTTCCTCCTCACATGCAACCTGTGACCTTTCACCCTACTTTTCTCTTAATTTTCTTTATTTTCATAAATAAATGTGTCAAAAATGTATTTGTGTCTTTTAATGCCTTAGCCTTTGCCAATTTTCCTTAGCCAAAACGCAGATATGGTGATGTCCACTAGGATATATTTTCCCAATATTTAGCTTGGAATAGGTGTCCCTTACCATTGGTCTTATTTTGCCTTTATTAACTTTTATTACACAAACTTTTTTACCAAGACCGTTACAAGAACTCATTTTTGTGAAGTAGAATGACAAAAAACAATATAAATTATATAATTTTAAATTCTTGCATAAATTTTCAAGGTTTAGATAATTTCACAAAGTCAAATATTTAATTTTTTTTAATGAAACATTTAACTTAAAATTTTATAAGAAATATATTTTTATAAAAAAATATATATTTATTTTAAATTATTTTTCCTTTTCTTAAGCTTCTAAATTTTATATATTTATATTAATATATGAAGTATTTATATTTCTTATAATTATTTATATTTTCCATTTTCCTTTATCGCTTAATGAGAACACAACAATGTCACTTAGTGAAAATGCCACAAAAGTGAAATTGAAGAATTTAATAGAAATGTTTCAAAATAGACTTGATAGCTTCAACATAGTAGATAATAAGCATAAAGAATGGTGGATTGAAGAATCTCAAAGAAATGTTTCAAAATAAACTTGATAGCTTAAGCATAAAAAATGGTGGATTGAAGAATCTCATAGAAATGTTTCAAAATAAACTTGATAGCTTCAACACAGTAGATAATAAGCCTAAAAATGGTAAAAAAGCTTAAAAGAAACATGTCAGCATAACATGGAACATTGCGGCCACATGCAAAGGTACCTAGAGTATCATTAAGGTTGGTTTTCAACGTTGTTGGATCAGGATCGTGTGGGGAAGAGGTTCACTATGCTGAAGTATGGCTACCTCCATAAGCTCATCCTTTCGTCCATGTCTTGGTAGAGCAGTTGGAGTTACTCCATTTGAAGAAGTAACTTCATTGCATTCAAATAGCACCTTCCCCAATAGTAGTTGCTTGAAGTTGCTTAATGTACTATAAAGGTGAACGGATAAATATGGGTTTTCTCTAGCCCGAGAATTACGAAAGTCCACCATCCTTTCCAAAACCTTCTGATTTTCATTAATTTTCTCTATCCTCCCTAACTTCCTGATCCATATCCTGCACTTGCTGTTGCAACCACGGGGGTCGGTTGAGAAGCGGCCTCTAAGGCAAGACCAAGAGCTAAAGTCACCACGATCCCTTAGCATCTATGAGATCTGGCACTTTGAAGACGCACAATGAAAAGCAGAGCAGGGGTGACAAAGAATAAGAAATGGAAAAAAGTGATCGGAAAGAGGGTAGATAGTAATTAGTATTGATTCATTTTAAATATGGATTTAATATGAGCGAAGAGAGGGATTTAATTTTTTCATTTGTAAATTGTTAGATTTTAAAATTTTTTATTTTAATTAACTTAAACAAAATTTATTTCAGCCCGAAAAAAAATAAAAAAAATAAATTATGTTAAAAAGTATAGAGAGCTAGAGAGATTGTGCAATATGCAATATAAATTATATTATAATTTATTGATCATATCAATTACATAGATATAAGACATAAATTACTGATTAGACACATGTAGATCATAATTACCACTGATACATAGGAAACACCAATATATAGACTGACTCCTGGTAATTCATAATAACCACTAATTCTTCTTAACTCATAATAACAACTATGACATAGAAATATTACTTACCATAGTTTAAAAAGCATTACTTTCAACAATTTAAAAATAATATATCTAGATTACCATTACAACTCATACAGATCACACTTACAACTTATACGTAAAAAAAAAAATTACAATAACACACAGACTGACTCCTCTTAATTCATAGTAACAACTGCACATAACATAAAAGTATTACTTACCACAGTTTAAAAGCTCATTAATAATTCTGCTCCATTAGGTTACCTTATATTTTGTCTATTTTGTCAATTATTTCGTTGAGCCACAAATATCAGGGATGACAGGATCACCAGACCAACTGCTCTCATTCCTTGAATTTCATTGGCTGAAATGAAACGCATAAAGCTTTGATCTCCATATACCTGAAAACACAGCCAACTAATCCTCAAATCGGATAAGTTAATTGACTATTGAATCGAATTCATTAAGAGGGGAAGCCATTACCATGTTCTGAACATACTCCTAGCGAGGGTGCAGCTGGCTAAGTTTGTGGCTAAGTTCGTCGCTAAGATCCAGCTTCATATTTCCCTGGATATCAGCTTCGGTTCTTGACAATTTTGGCTTCTCGGACTTCTTAACAATGCTGTGGTACATTTGATAGAGCTCTTCATGCTGTAAAACAGTTCTGTGCTTCTGCAGCTCTCTTCTTTTCGGCCTCCATCGCAGCCTGCATTCGTTAATCGATGCAATTTGTTTATGCTGCAAATAAGTAGAAAGTGATTAACAAAAGGAAGAATTGGGTCTGAGTTGAATCGACCTTGGCAGCCTTGCAGAGCGAGATATTCATGCCAGGGGACTGGGGAGCGTTACGATGGCTTTGATTTTCCATTCCAGTTCTGAGTCAATGCGGGATACGGCGTCCAGCAATTCTTTTACAAGATCCTGAGTCGGGCGAGTTCCCAGGCTTCCCTCTTCCCATGGATCGCCTTGTCAACACCATTGTCACGGCCTCGCCCTGATCCAACTCAGAGATTGGAGTTTGGAACCTTTTATGTTATAATTACAGTCAACAATGGCTGCCTATTGCCCTAATTGTATGTTCAGCACCTCCTGTCTGTGACGTAATTGAAAAATTAAGTTAATTGAGGCTGCAGAACCTTTCATGCCTCTTAAGTAAAATTTACTCAAAATATTTGCTTCCGAGATTTAGTAGAGAACCGAATATGGCCAGCAATCAGTGACTTGCCATAATGTGCTGTCGCTGAGTAGACAGGTGTGTATTTGATACCATGCCATCCAATCAGGAAAACCTCTATGTACGGACATTACAGCTATTCTTCTTATTTTCTGTGATCCGTTTGACAACGAAGCCTGGTCAAACAAATTATTCAAACGTTTTTCTTCGCAGAAATAAATAGTACACACATCCCGCATAAAATACTTGTACCAGTTGTTTCAGCAAGTTGCAAGAAAGCGATATGCCACCTAACTTTGTTAATTATTTTAATGGCATTCCCAATATTAGCTGCCAATTTTTTTGGTTTCTTATAGTTTTTTTAGTAGCACCTTGTCTTGACTAATCGGTCTATTATAGTTGGTGAGAGGAATGTGGTAAAGTTTATCTTTATTTATATTAGTAAATTTTACAATATTTTGGAGATTTGATTAAAGAAGTAAAGTCAAATGTTTAATCTTGTCATTTCATTAAATTTTGAAATTCATAATTAAATTATATTTAAATATCACAAATTGAAATTTTTATATTAATTTTTTTTTACTAAAAATTTAATTGTTGAAGATTGGTGGAAGACTATGTGTAATTAATTTAGTTTATTCAAAGTTTTGGATGGTTACTCCATCTATCATAAGGGATCAAAGGGCTTGTGAATAAACTAGTGCGAAAGAGCTTCCTTTTTATAGCAAAGTCAAAATGGTAACAAATTATTAAAAAAAAATTGTAGTAACAAATTATTAAAAATAATTGGTAAGAAAACTAATTTTTATTACTAATTTTTTAATATATATATATATTATATATATATATATATATATATATAAGTGATTAGAGTAAGTAAATAAAATTTGACAATTTAAGTTTGAATTTGACCAAATTTCAGAATGAAAATTAAATCATTTTTAAAATTTAAAGTAATAATTAATTAAAAAATTGATTAATTGGACTATTAAAATCTTGAGAAATTAAGAATGACTTAAAGTAGTTGAATCCCAAAAAAAATGATATCTAATATAATGGATTACGAAACCCCTCAATACTTAAATACAAAAGAGTGAAGGGAGCTCTATTTGAATGGTTCATGAGGCACAATACTTGCTAAGGTTTTGCAAATGGGGTAGCAAGCTAAGTGGGCTTGATTGTGGGGAAAACTCCACATTGAGCTTGAGCCACTTATGACTACCTCTCATGGAAATGGTCATAGTTCAATGACTTACTTAATGTAATTTGATTATTTTATTTTATTTTAAATTATATATATGTATTTTTCAATAATAAATCATATTTATTCTTTCTAAATTGATATTTTTCAACCATAAATCATATTTTATTTAATAGTAATGGTGATAATTAATATTTATTAATATAAGAATTGGTTTATTAAATCTTAAAAGAAATAAAAAAGATTATCTGATTTTTTAATGGCTAAAAAGTTAAAAAAAAAAAGAAAAAGTATTGCATGTTCAACTGTATAGTTTTGATTAGTTAAATAGTTACAATAATTGGTATTGTGACCCAACATCATAACACATGGCAAGATTAATGTGAAGAAGACATTCTCCTTATGTAGTTGATGTGCCTTTTGATAGAAGCACTGAACTACAACCTTTAAGAAATTGGAAAAAGATAAGATCTTCATAGTAGGAAGCTTATCTAAGGGAAATTTGGTTTGGGAAGGCTATAAAAAACTCTTGTTTACAATTATTACTGAATTAGTTCGATGTGATTTAGGGGAAGTTTTGGGTGGGCAGAGGCATATCCCTCACTCTGCTTACTAGTGACTGGGTGGGAGAAATAATGTTCCTCAACAGTATATTGAGTTCATGTAAGCTAGTCGTTCAAGGAGGTGATTCCTTTGGAGACAACTTCAATACCCCCGAGCATTCAGTGTCTTCTCGGTGGCATACCACTCAATTCTCCTCCAAGAAGGATGTTTATCATCATGAGTTACTCACAGGTCTTGGGTAATTCCTAACTCGTGTCTCTCTATTTTCTTTACTCTTTCTTTGTATGATTGATTTTGTGAGAGAGCTTGCAAGTTTATCCTATTGGTCCTTATTGTCTCTCTCTTACCCTTGTTCCATTTTCTTCTATGTGATTCCATCTTGTGGTGATCCCTACTCTCTACATAAAACCATCTCCTTTAACTTGGGTTGTTTCATGATTTATGGGAAATCTTCTAGAGCCTCAGTGAACATCCTAAACTGTGTGACAATTTGGTCTCTTCCTGTATTTCTGTTTGTCGCGTCGTGTCATGTTTCATTTGGTTGCTCATGCCTACCTTTGTTAGTCATGCAATGACAATAGATTAGAGGCAAACAGTGTGAGGACCGTTACACTCTCCAAGGGTGCAATCAAGTCCAATAGTAAGCTCAAGAGGTGGCAAATAATTATCACTCTACTATTACCCAAGTAAGTAGCCAAGAGAATAATCATTTAGACTTTTCAAATTCATAAATATTAGAGGATACCTCTACTTGGGTTCTTGACCCTAGACACACTAGGGGTAAAAGAAAAAAATATTTCCATGCTCTTTCTTTTGTACTGGAAAATGAAGACCCTTTTGGGAAGGGTGCTTTAGGACAAGCAAGATGAAAGTTATAACATTTTCACTAGTTGGGAAGTTGTCAAAAGTGTCGAGTGGAATCCAAGGGTCTACTTGGAATGAATGGATACATGGCTTACTAATGTCGAGTGTCACCTCCATTGTGGACATGCTCCTATAGATCCTTTGGGATCTAGTGCCAGATATTTGACACATGACACCTCCTCTGAATCTTGATTTCCAACATGGTAGTTATCTATTTTTTTTTTTTTTTCACAGTATAGTAGGAGATACTCTACTTATGTCAACTCTATTGAAACCATTTAAATTTTAGATAATTAACTCTGTCATTAGGTGGTAAAAAATACGTGGCATCCTGTTGGGTAGGTTGAGACCACCTACTGAGTGATATTGTTATGATGATGGATGAGCTAATGTATCTGTTTTACTTGATATTTTGAGGAAATACTACTTTAGCTTACAAAAAATATAGTAAGTATCATGAAAAATATTTTAAAATTGAAATCTAATATGAGTATATGAATATATTCAACACCTGGATGGAGTGATAACATCATGGAGAGGGGAGCAGGACGCCATCGCCCCACCTAAAAACCATGTAAGACGACATGGAATCAACCCCTAGCAAGGTGTTATGATGATAATGGATGATCCAAGGGAAATTTTTTTGTGTGGTTTAATGAGAATGTTCATGGAGAATATTGTGCACGCTGTGGATGGTGAGAAAAATTGGTGCATTTTTTGGAGTTGTAGAATGAAATTTGGTGAACACTAAATTAAATCCTTGGCAAGGGATGGATAGAGGGTAATCTATGGGAAATTGGAAATTAGTGGAGAAGGTTAACAACCTTTCAGTAGTAGTGAGTCTGGATTTTTAGGTGTCGTCATGGGAGGAGTCCTCTAAGGTGCATGTTATTTCTTATTCACTTCCTTGGACTGTGCATTGTAAGAGAATTCTACTCAAGAAGAAGGGAGAACACTAGATTATGATCAATTCATATAAGAATCTTTTTAGAAAATATTTTTCACCCACGTTTTAGGAGAAGAACTAGTTAGTAGGAAATTCTCCTACATATCTAGTCTCTAGTCTTAGAACCTTTCCTCCCTCCTCTAGTAAGTTAGCTAGATTCATCTGGACACAAGGAAGGTTCATGGATTGGTTCTAGAGTAGTGGTTTTGCATGGTCAGAGGTGGTGAAAACTTTGCATTGGCTCTATAAATCGTACTTCATGCCTACATGGTTGTATCTCCTTTATTTTCATTTCATTTGTTTTTTTATGTTGAGCGATACTTTGACCTCTTGGAACTATTTGGGTCTCTATTGGTGTATTTTAGATATAAGTTGTGGTGTGGGAATGCTAGGAAATATGAGAGGTCGAGGAGTTTGAATTGTGTTGTCTTGCTTGTATATTAGATAGTGTATGTGTTTGAGAGTGGTAGACACACTAGTTTTTGTTTTAATAACTTCCATTATGCTAATATTAAAGATAGGGATTATACTCCAATAACCTGTAATTTTCTCAATTTTATAGACTCATTTCTTTTATTTTCATGTTTGTGGAGTGAATTTGTTTGTATTGACCTTGGATAGGGGGAACTTACGCTATACTATTTAACTCTTATGGCCATATAACTAGTAAGTTGGAAGATAAATTTCCTCTCCATAGTGAGATAAACCATTTGTATTTATCTGTGATAATTTCCAGGCAACTAGTCCATTTTTTGGTATTTGTAGACAAATTCTTTGTACCCTGGGAAGGTCTCAACTGTGGTCCATTTGATTTATTGAATTTGTAGGTGATAGTTGGAGCCCAAGTCATACAATTAATATATCTTTGTGCCAGCAGAATTGATCTACACAAGGAAATTCCTCTCACCTATAGCATCTTACCTTGTGTAAGTTACAAAGGCGATTATCATTACCTAGTCATGGAATTGGGCGATACTTCTAGCTCGTATGCTACTCTTATTGGAAGGGAGTATTGGTTAATTTGTTATTAAGGATTACTAAGAGGGATATAAGTGTAGAAACCTCTTTCTTTGTTAGTAGAGTGTGGCTATAAATTGTGCTAGAGAACTTTCTCCCTTGATCAGGATATTTCCTTAGTGCTTTCAAGGGGTGTTTGCATCACTAGATGCCCACACTTCCTACATGTTAGCATCTTTGGGATCATTTTAATTTAGTCAAGGTTCCACATCAATGGGCTAGAGTTCGTAGGGGGTTGCATATTATCACGAAGGGGTGTAATCCCATAGGAAACAACATTTGCAGTACTTCACAAGATACTACAGGGAGCTTACTTCTAATCTTATTTAGCAAGAAATTGCCAAAGTTGAGAGTGAGGCTCCTTCACAAAAGTCCTCCCTTTCTAAAAGAGATGTGTTGGTTGAATGGGTTGACTGAATCCCTAATACAAGGTACATGAGAGGAATATTTAACCAAAACATGTAAACCATTGATTTATACTAGCAGATGAAGTTTATGCTAGGGTGCACACTAGTTGATAGACGAGCATAGGGACGATGTCCTTCACTCTTTGGAGCACTTCCACCTGAACATTAAGGATTTTAAATTGGATTGGATAAAACAAAACCTTGGCTTACCTCCTATGGGAAGTACTGCTTAGGAATAGGCCGAAGCACATGTTCAGATTTCTCTCTCTTTCAAAGCCTTTGGAATAAGTTCTCATGTCATTGTGTTACATGTTTTATATTGTAACTCTCTTTAGTTAGTACATCTTGGTATTGAGCTCTGGATATAATGAGTACTTCATATCTTCTTTTTCCTAGCTAGCATCTCAGCCCTCTATTATGAAGATCATTTATTTGGTTACAATAAGGACTCTGTGACATTAACTATCACTTCCATGATGTAATCTCGAGTTTTTTTAGTTAATATAATATTCACCTTACAAAAAAATATAAATATATTCCACATACTTTAAAAGATAATGATTTTTATATTTGATATTTTAAATGACATAATGATTGGAAACTCTTTTATCATACTAAATTTAAAAAATTATCTAATATACATTGTCGCTACAATATTTATAAAAACTAATTTTCATTTTAATAATATTATTTTTTATGCTAATTAAATAAAGTAATACTTTTCATATTCAAGATTCAAGGTTGATAAATTCCTTAAATAAAATAATCATAAATTAAAACAAAAATTATATCTTTCTTATCACTTTATTTATTTAATTATTTTTTCACAATGAAACTAGCACAACAAAATTAATAAATGTGGTTGATATACGTCGTAGACATCAACTTAATATGTGCTAGCATAACCACATCATTAAATGTGGTTGAAAATTTCCATAGATGTTAATGGTATAGATCTAAAATTAATGATAATACTAATATTTATATTGATAAATATATAATAATAAAAATAATAATAATATTTAAAAAAAACTATTATTATTATAATAATTAATAACAATTTATATTAGTAAATTAATTAATATTAATTGATTAATTTAATTTAATTACAATGTATTATATATATTAATTATATTATATTATTATATATTATTAAAATATAATATATTATAATGATGCATTAATATTAATGTTAATTAATTATATTAATTTTCCATGGGGTCTTGGATAAACGGTGATCCGTTGCTCCATTAAGACACTCTTTCATGTGAATTCATCGATTCAATTCCTGACCCTCATCAGGGTGATACATTGGACATGATGAAGATGTAGTCCTACCAAGCTTACCAAAAGAAAATTAATTATATTAATTAATTAATTAATTATATTCTTTTATATATAATTTATATTAATTATTGTTAGTTGATATAAAAATTAATTATTATTGAGAAAATCTCTGTCACAATGTGACGTTGGACCATGGTTGGCCAAGGTTATAAACCCAAGTGATTTATATCAAACCCAAGGATCAATATTATAAATCTTGTGAATAATATTATACCCCAGGAAATATGTCACATGGTCTAGGTTCGACAATGATTAGGTTCAGTTTGAGTTTGAATTTTTTGATGAGGTTTCTAGAAGGTTCATCATTAAGCTCATAGTAACAAATCAACATCAGTAAAGATAAAAAAAATTCTATTATGGACATGGAAACTGCAAGGATAAAATACAAGCTTGAGTTGTGACATGAGGTTATGAGATTTTATCTATAGACTTGTTCAATAACTATGAGGTTCGATGAGGTTCCTAAGCTAATTTCTTTTTTAAAGTTCACCAAAATTCGAACCTCAAGGTTAAAGTTTGATGAACCTTGTGACATAACCTAGGAATATAAACCTTTAGATTAATAAATCCAAGGCGTGATATTATAAACCCAAGGGATTAATACAAAAAACTTAAGGGATTATAAACCAAAGGGAATAATGTTAAACCCAAGGGATTAATATTAAAAACCAAAGAGAATAATAAATCCAGGGGATTAATACTAAAAACCCAAGGCATTATAAATCCAAGGGAATAATATTAAACCCGTGGGATTAATATTATAAACCCAAGGTATATAAACCCCATGATAAATATTATAAACCATAAAATAATCATGGTTGACCATGGTTTACCATGGTTGATATTCATATTGAGACAATCTTTGTCACAATGCAGTGTTGTACCATGGTTGACCATGTTTTTTTTTATATGGGGATAATTTTGGTCACAATGTGACGTAGGACCATGGTTGATTTTCATATTGATAAAGTCTTTGTCACAATGTGATGTTGGACCATGGTTGACCATGATTATAAACCCAACGGATTTATATTAAACCCATGGATCAATATTAATTACCCCATGACCAATATTATACCCTAGGAATATGAACCCTTATATTAATAAAACCAAGGGATTGATATTATAAACCTAAGGGACTAATAAACCCAAGGGATTAATACGAAAAGTTTAAGATGTTATAAACCCAAGAGATTAATATTATATACCCAAGGTATACATACACTAAGATAAATATTATAAACCCTAAAATAGATAGGCTTGACCATGGTTTACCATGGTTGACAATGATTATAAACCCAAGGGCTTTATATTAAACCCTAGGTTTAATATTATAAACCCTATGAATAATATTATACCCTAGGAATATGAACCTCCAAATTAATAACCCCAAGGGATTGAAATTATAAACCCAAGGTATATAAACCCTAAGATAAACATTATAACCCCTAAAATAAACATGATTGGCCATGGTTCACTTCCATATTGAGACAATCTTTGTCACAATGTGATGTTGGATGATGGTTGATTTTCATATTGAGAAAATCTTTGTCACAATTTTACGTTAGAGCATGGTTGACCATGATTATAAACCCAATGGATTTATATTAAACCCAAGGATTTATATTATAAATCCTATGAATAACATTACACACTAATAATATGAACCCTTAGATTAATAAACTGAATGGTTTGATATTATAAACCCAAGGAAATAATAAACCCTAGGGATTAATAATAAAAGTCCGAGGGATTATAAACCCAAGAGAATAATATTAAACCAAAGGGATTAATATTATAAACCCTAGTTATAAAACCTTAAGATAAATACAATAAACCCTAATATAAACATGGTTGACCATGGTTTACCATGGTTGGTTTACATATTGAGACAATATTTGTCACAATGCAATGTTGGACAATGTTTGACCATGGTTTATTCAATATTGAAACAATCTTTGTCATGATGTCACATTGGACCATGGTTGACCATGATTATAAACCAAAGGGAAATATATTAAACCCTAGGATTAAAATTACAAACTTTATGAATGATATTATACCCTAGGAAGGATCTTGGAGCGCGTGGACAATTAGCTAGGGTTATAAGCTTTTGCAGAGGTTGTTCTCCATGGAACGATGCAAAGGAGGGAGCTCCACTCCCTCCTACAAGCAGGTTGCGGCTAGCAGAGGCAAAATCCATATAGAATATGGTAGAGGTCCTTCAGATGGAAGGAAAAGGAACAATGAAGAGGAGCAAGATGGCTCTAAATCAAGGGAGAATAATAGCACTAAAGAAAATGAGGAAGCATACAAGGAACAGGGAACAAAAGATAATTCTCAAAAGGGACCATGCAAACCTAAAGCTATGATCACACCCAGAGTAGTTTTAAATGATCCTGGTCTGCAGGCGCACAGGGACCACATGCAGACATATGCAATCATTTGTAAATTCATGGGCTTATGGCCCACTGAAAAAGCTTTACAAACGTGGATTAAATACCACTGGAAACCAAAAGGAAGCATAGACCTACATCTTGGGTCAAAGGGATTCTTTACTGTGGTCTTTGCAAAAATTAAAGATAAGGACAGAGTGTTTGAAGGAGAGCCCTACTTTTATGCGGCATCAGGCCTTTATAGGTGGCCATGGATTATGAATTGTGTCGCAGAGCATGAGACTTTTACCTCGGTCCTGGTTTGGGTTAGACTCTACTCTCTACCTGTTGATTACTGGAAAATGGAATCCTTATCTGCCATAGGAAATAAGTTAGGGCATTTTTTCAAAGCTTCTGAGGCCACTAGAAGGGGAAAATATACCTCCTTTACAGGAATATGTGTGGAGATGGATCTCTCGGGAGCTCTACCAGATTAGGTAATCTTGGAAGTGTTTGATGAAGAAAGGGTGCAAATAGTGGATTATGAACATATTCCATTCAGATGTCACAAATGCCAATAGCATGGGCACCTATTTAGAGACTGCCCTCTCAGTAAAATAGAAAACAAGAGTAAAGCTGACACCATGAAAGATATTGAAAGCTTTCACAAAGTGGTACATAAAGGAAAAGGAGGCAAAATGGGGTTGAAGCTACATCAAATAGAAGGGCAACATACCAGTCAGAATCGGTTCCAAGTACTAGAAGAAGAAGAAGAGATAGCAAAATCAGATCAGGCAAAGGAAGGAAGTACAATGGAGAAGGAGAATGAAGAATATGGTTAAAAAAAACAAGATATTAATAAACAGAAAGAAACTATGATGGGTGATACAGAACTGGAAATGGACCAGGAAATGACCCAGAGTGAGATGGAGATGGAGGATCACGAACTATAGGAGATTCTTGATAAAGAGAATGTTGGGTCCCTATAATACTAGTGATTACCCCATTACTATTGTAGTTATACCCCTTATTTATATTGTTGTGCCCTTATTACCCCCATGTTGTTATTTCTGTGCCCCATAGAATCCCTCTATTGTTATTTTTGTGGCTTTATATTATTATTGTTAGGTCGGCTGGATTATATTGTGACTCCTTAGACTCCTATATATAGAAAGGAGGTTTTGTCATTTGTATCATCCAAGAATTGTTCATTTATGTAATGTAAAGGAGGTTTCCCCCTCGAAGAGGCTGAATTCTAAGGCATTGATCTATCTTTTTTATCTTTTCTTGAGCTGGTTTCATAACATTTGGTATCAGAGCTTTGGATTCTAGGGTTTCGCTGCTCCAAACAGGTCATCATGGAATTTTCGCTATAATGTTTTTTCTGTGACGTTTCAGAAGTCGCAAAAAAAACCCATTTGAGAAGAAATTGCACTGAACCTTGGGTCCAAATTTCAGAGCTTTTCGCGTGATATTTACGGATATATGATCTGAGGAAGTTGGTCTTTTTGCAGACTCCTGAATTACATTCAAAACAGGTGACCTGGGAAAAATTGTCATAACTTTCTCTCTGGGGATTTGATTGAAATTTCGTAAGAAAGTACAGAAAGAGGACGGACTGTAGTTTCTTGTATGCATGTTTTAGATCCAAAGGTTGAATAGTGACTCATGGCACATCGTACAAGTTCACTCTACTTAACTAGTCTAAAAGCAAGTCACTATGGGAGATTTCACATAACTCTTCCTTGGAGAATCCAATTTGGGTCAGACTTGTGGCATTGGAAAGTGGACGCAGAAGGCTACTATAGGTCGCAATTCAAAACTGGATGATCTGAAATTACAGAGATACATCAGATTCAATATCATGCTTCTATAAAGTGAAAAAAGGTGTGTAGCTTTTTTTAAATTTTTGTGTAAGCTTGGTTTAACGAATTTAAAGGGCATAGTAAAGAATTATTATCGGTAACTGATTCCCGAGGAAAGAAAATGCAAACACCTAGTAAGGAACCTGAAAGCTCTAGCATGACTCATGAAGAAGAGGAAGAAATGCTACATGATATATCAAAATTACAAGAACAAGTGCAACAAATGTCACGCTCACAAAAGCTAACAGAAGCTAAGATAAATGGCGTGGAATCTAAGATAAATGGCATGGAAGCTAAGATGGATGATTTGAAGATATATTTGAAGACATATTTGAAGAGAGACATGGAAAATTTGAAGACAAATTTGAAGACAAACATGGCAAATTTGAAGACAGATTTGACAAATTTTCTACAAGAAATACTTACTAATGGTGAAAAGGTTGTAAAGGAAATTCATGATGTGAACAAAAGTAATGTTAATCATGATTCCATAGACTCTAATGTTGGATCGAAGACCCACCATATTCCAAAAATCGATATGAGGAAGTTTGATGGCAAGGATCCCGCCACATGGATATTACAGATGGAGCAGTTCTTCGATCTCAATAATGTGCAAAACAAATAAAGGTACCTATGGCAACTGTATATTTGGAACCAAATCAGTTTCTATGGTATGAATGGATTTTCTCTCGTAAATAATTTATCACTTGGGCAATTTTTACAGAAGAATTGATAGCACATTATGAAGATACAAAAAGCAACACTTTTTTTAGCCAATTGACAAGTCTCAAACAAAAGGGTTCAGTAATGGAGCACATTGAGGAGTTCCAAAAATTGAACATGAGGGTAAAAGATATTCCAGAGGAGCATAGGATTGATGTTTTCATAGGGTCTTTAAAGGATAATATCCAACATGATGTTTGCCTTTGGGAACCTGATTCATTAGAGAAGGCATTCAGGTTAGCAAGAAAATTGGAAATCAAAATTATGGCAACCAGGAAGCATAACACTCACAACTATAAAGACGAAAGTGTTGTTGCCCCTAGTCTTCCACAACCTATAAGGTTGACAACACAACAATTGGAAGAAAAAAGAGCAAAAGGGCTTTGTTACAGTTGTGATAGCAAATACACTAAAGGTCATAAGTGTGCTGAGAAGAAATTATTCTACATAGATTGTGAAGGAGAAGAATAAAAGGAGCAAGAAAGGTCAAAAGAAGAAGATATACTCCAGGAGCAAAGACTAGATGAAGAAAAAATAAATCCGACCATATCTTGTAATGCATTGGTGGGAATTACCACTCCTCAAACCATCAAGATAGAAGGACAAATCCAGAAGAAAAAGGTAGTAGTGTTGATTGATTCAGGAAGCACCCACAATTTTATTCATTGTAGGGTAGCAAAAGAATTGAATTGCTTCCCATATCCAACACCATAGTGTCAAGTGATGATTGCAAATGGAGGAACAATAAATTGCTCTGGAAGGTGCCATAATATCAAGCTATCCATGGGAGAATATGTATTGACTAGCCCAATGCTTTCCATTCCAATGGGAGGTGATGATGTTGTACTAGGAGTCCAATGGCTACAATCCTTGGGTACAATAGCTTTTAATTTTCAAGAACTTTTCATCAAATTTTCTACGGAAGGAAAGGAAGTTGAATTAATGGGTATTGCAGGGAAACCAGGAAAGATAATCAGCTCTAATGGTATGACAAAGCTTCTAAAAAAGGAGCAAAGAGGTGTAATTGCACAATTATGTTCGCTAGATGTTTCTGCATCGGAATCATCTATTTCTCCAGATCTCCAAAAGGTCCTGGACAATCATTCCAAGGTATTTGAGACTCCAAAAGGTCTCCCACCTATGCATGATCATGATCATGCTATTCATCTGATTCCAGGAAGTGTTCCTCCAAACATCAGTCCGTACAGATATCCCTATGTCCAAAAAAGTGAAATTGAATGTATGGTTGCAGAAATGCTAGAGGCTGGTATAATTCAACCAAGTCAAAGTTCTTTCTCTGCTCCAGTAGTATTGGTGCACAAGAAGGATGGATCATGGCGCATGTGTCCGGATTATAGGGAGCTCAACAAGCTCACTATTAAAGATAAGTTCCCCATTCCTGTCATTGATGAATTACTGGATGAATTGCATGAACACATATTTCATTAAATTTGGAAGTTTTTTATTACAAGGCCTTCAACTACATTCACTCTTTTGTAAATTGCCATATTAACTTGATTCAACATTAAAATAAATTTAGTAATCTCAAACCAATTAGAAATCGTGAATGGTTCAAACATGGGGTTGTTATGTGCAATAGTATCAATACACAATAGGATTGTGAAATCAAAAATAAATTACATTGATAAACTTATATGAATACAAATAACTAAATGAAATTCAATAAATAACTTCCCATTCATGTCCAGTATCAGCAGTGATTTTGTCTTCAAGTCATATTGGATTCTAGTAATGAAATTATTTAAACCACAAATAAACTATTTAAGAATTGAAAATGACAAAACGCTAATATGGATTGGAAAGTCAATGTCCTATGGTGCAAAAAGATTAAATACAACCATTTTTTACCCATCTCTTTAATGAGTCTAGATGGTCCACTTAACACATAATTTGTTAATTAATTATTCCATGTTTTATTAAGAAGAGAATTTTGTTTTGCATAGAGTTTTGTTTCAAAACAATACAATATGAGATTAATACAGTCTTAATAAATTACGTGATAGACAAATAAAAATCAATAAATGGATTCCTTATTAAATTAAATGAGATGAGATGATTGCATATACAAATAGTTGATTTAAGAATATATGAAAAAACAATTATGTGTTAAAAATTGAATACCCTACAACTTAACGAGTAGTATTCACTTATGAGCCATCACCCATTAGCCTAAATAGTCAACTTAATACTTATTATCAAGAAATTAAAAGACTTATTTTTCGAAAAAAATGCATCATAATATATGGATATTATAAATCACATTTATATACTCATATTAATAGACATAACTAAGTACAATTCAATAATATAATTCTAGCTCAAGTGATGATTTCAGTGTATTTAAAATACGAATTTACAAAAAAATGACTTTAAATAATGAAATTAGATGCCTTACAATTCAAAAAGTTCAATGACATAATTCATCCATGATTGTGTCTAATCAAACCTTGATAATCCACTTATCAATTATTATCATCATATATATGTTTTTTTAAGAAATGCAAAATTATTTAGAATACATTTTTATCTCAAAAATTACATATCACATTTATGCACTCATATTAGTGCATTTTATATGTAAACAATGAATAACTCACTTTGTACATTGTTGATTTTCAATATGATATGATTGCAGTTACAACCATTAATTGATTCAAGCATATAAATTTATGAAAACTATCGATTGAGAAATCACATATCTTATGCTTCAAAAATATCAAATCATTTACCTATGACACATTTCTCATTAGCCTTACTAGTGAATTATGCATTGTGAATAGTGAATATTGCACATAACATTTATCAAGTAAATTATTAAAATTTCTTTAGTAAGAATAGCACCTTTGTTTGCAAGTATTTTATTACAAGGCCTTCAACAACATTCATTCTTTTGTAAATCATCATATTAACTTGATTCAATATTAAAATAATTTTAGTAATTTCAAACCAATTAGAGATCATGAATAGGTCAAACATGTGGTTGTTATGTACAATAGTATCAATACACAAAAGGAGTGTGAAATCAAATTGTTAGAAGAAATTGATTTAAGCTAGATCATATTAATATGGCAACTCTAACCCCCTTTCCCCCAACCTACGGGAGATTTGTTGATTGAATGATGGTGATGTGAAGATCTTATTATAAATGACAATGATAAGTGTCCCTTGCATTTCTTTGAAACTAGTCTACTAAAACCTTAGTAAAATGTTCTTGTGCTCAATTTCCTACGGTCCCTATGTGCCTTTATGAACCACTAATGAGGGGGTCATCATTCATCTTCATAGCATGCAGACATCCACTATAAAAGTTATACATTGTTGATCTAGGTATTTCAAGAAAGTTAGGCACCATTGATCTATCTCCACTCAAATCCAAGTACATCAAATGAGAGTTCTTAAATGGGTATTCAAGTCATTCCATTATGATGGACAATGTCAAAAATTGAAGTAAACAAGAAACTTTAGTGGTGACTTCTTGTAAGTAGTGGAGGCAAGGGTTTTCAAATATTAGCACAGTTGATGGCAGTGTGGATATTGATCTCTCCTTGTCAACAGTGTCAAAACCAGTAATAGTCTCAATGTAATTTTAGTGTCAACCAACTGTATGGAAAACCATGATTGATCATTACTTTCACTAAGAAGAGAAAATGATAACCATTTTTAATGGGGAAGAAATAAGTGTGAAACATAACTCATGTATTTTAGTTGAAATTTATATAAGTCCCCGTGTTCTTTAATTATAAAATACGTAATGTAAATACAAATAAATTATAATTAAGATATTGATTTTGAATATTAAATATGTATTAAAAGGCATTCATCTATGACACTTGATTTTTCATGTAGTCTGAATAAATCACTTAAAGTTTATTATCAATTAATTCTAATTAGTTTTGTATAAGATATATCTTTACTTACATTAATAGCTTTATTTCAAAAATAAATTACAATTATAAACTTATATGAATACATATAACTAAATGAAATTCAATAAATAACTTTTGAGTCTTGTTGGATTCTATGAGATTATTTTAAGTACAAATAGTTTATTTAAGAATTGAAATCTACAAAATGTTAATATTGATGGGAAAAGCATGTCATATGGTGAAAAAAGTTTAAAGGCATCCATTTATGGCCCATCTCTTGAATGAGCTTAAATAGTCTACTTAATGCTCATGGTGAAGTCATTAATCCATGTTTTATTAGAAAATTCATTTTCTTTACGTGGTTTTTTTTATTCTAGAAATAGCAATTTCACATTTATACATTCATATTAAACCACATGATAGTTAAATAAAAATCAATTAATGGTTTCTTGACTTATTGACTTATATGACATGATTGCATATAGGAATAATTGATTTAATAATGCATAGTTAGAAAAAATTGTCAATTCAAAATAGAATAAACCAGTTAGAAGTCATAAATAATTGATTTTAAATTATTAATTTTCTAAAAATATATATATTTGTACTTACATTGAGATCTTTATTTCAAAAATAAATTCCATTTACACATACATACATACTAAATATAATTTAATACATACTCATCTTGTTGGTTTCTATGAGATTATTTCAATTACAAATAATTTATTTAAGAATTGAAATTACGAAATGTTAATAAAGGTGGGAAAATCAAATACCATATGTTGCATAAAGTTTAAATACATTTATTTATGACTTGTACCTTTAAATAACTTTAACAATCTACTTAACATTCATTACCAATTAATTATTCCATGTGTTGTTGGGAAAAACATTTCATATTACATGGAGTTTTATTTTAAAAAAAAAGTGTCACATTTACACACTTAGACCACTTAAAACTCATTATCAATTAATTATAATTTATTTTATATATATATATATATATATATATATATATATATATATATATATACTTACATTAAGAGTTACATTCAGAAAATGCATCACATTTATGAACTTCTATCAATGCATATAGCCAAATAGAATTCTTCAACTCATATTCGATTCTATGAAATTATTTAAACCACAAATAAAATATTTAAGAAATGAAAATGAAAAAATGCTAATATGGATTAGAAAATCAATGTCTTATGGTGCAAAAAAGTTTAAATACAACCATATTTTACCCATCTCTTTAATGGGTCTAGATGATCCACTTAACACATTGTTAATTAATTATTCCATGTTTTATTAAAAAGAGAATTTTGTTTTTCATGGAGTTTTGTTTCAAAACAATATAATATGAGATTAATACAATCTTAATAAATTCCATGATAGACAAATAAAAGTCAATATATGGATTCTTTATTAAATTAAATGAGATGAGATGATTGCATATACAAATAGGTGATTTAAGAATATATGAATAAAATATATGGGTTAAAAATTGAATGCCCTACAATTTAACGAGTAGTATTCACTTATGAACCATCACCCATTAAGCCTAAATAGTCCACTTAATACTTATTATCAAGAAATTAAAAGACATATTTTTCGAAAAATTGCATCATAGTATACTCATATTGATGGACATAAGTAAGTACAAGTCAATAATATAATTCTAACTCAAGTGATATGATTTCAATTTATTTAAAATACTAATTTACAAAAAAATGACTTTAAATAATGAAATTAGATGCCTTACAGTTCAAAAAGTTCAATGACATAATTCATTTGTGATAGTGTCTAATCAAACCTTGATAATCCACTTATATATCATTATCATCATGTATATGTTTTTTTAAGAAATGCAAAATTATTTAAAATATATTTTTTATCTCAAAAATTACATGTTACATTTATGCACTTATATTAGTGCATTTTTTATGTAAACAATGAATAACTGACTTTGTGCCTTGTTGATTTTCAATATGATATGATTGTAGTTACAACCATTAGTTGATTTAAGCATATACATTTATGAAAACTATCGATTGAAAAATCACATATCTTATGCTTCAAAAAGATCAAATCATTTACCTATGACACATTTATCATTAGCCTTAATAGTGAATAATGCATTGTGAATAGTGAATAATGCACATAACATTTATCAAGTAAATTATTATAATTTCTTTAGTAAGAATAACACCTTTGTTTGCAAGGAGTTATATTTAAAAACTTATATTTCACATTGATATATGATTATTGATACATATAAGTAAACATAAGTCATTAACAATAACATGCATTGATGGTTCATGTAAGATAATTTGAATGGCAAACAATTCATTTAAGAACACACGCACGCGTGCACACACATATTAGAAAAAAAATCGATACAACAAAGTCATTGCAAAAACAATTATTAATAATAAGAAATATACATATTAATATAATTGGCATCCCATATATTTCAAAAAATATAAAATCATACAAATTGATTCAACAAAAACTATGTCCAAAATGTATTGAAAAATTGGAATGTACTTTTCAACAAATTTATAAAGGAAAATATCTCCATCAAATACAATGAAGTACATGTTCTATTGAACATTTGAATGTACTCATGTTTTTGTTTGATACGATGAAGTGTCTTAAGAAAGGGGAATAAAACTTGCAGAAGCCACATATCTTGCTCTTTTCCTGTATATGATTTTATCAAGATGTGGTTTGATCGATATCCGATGAATTGAGAAGTATGCTTTTTTGTATCTATTAGCAGTACATTTGATTCTTCATAACTATCTCCATATTGGGACCACACATCAATCAACTTTTTCTCATAAAATTGTCTTGTTCTCCCTGCTTCCAATTTTGTTTGCAAATGACAATGAGACCTGTCCCATGCAAATTTAAATTCCTCTATATCAATATTTGATTTTTCAAGTACTTTTCGGATGTACTTGTCAGTGACATTTAATGTCCATATTGCGACATCATAATTTCTTAAGCAATATTTTAATACTTCTGACTGAAAAGGCCTTAAAAAAAAGGACCTATAACCAAACTGCCAATCTGGTTCTCTTTGGATATGAAAATTTTGTTCATCTTTGGTGTATGATTGGAAGAATACTCCTTCCATTTCAAATATCAACAACATCTTCTGACTTGTAGTAATGCCCATCTGCATCTGCACTGTAACCACATGTATGATATTAACATATCTTCACTTCAACACTTCATTGCTTAAGGACATAAAAACCTATCATTTTAAAAATGATGTTAATATTTATTATGAATTATTTCCATTTGTATGCTAAGGTAATTTGACAATGAGTTCATAGTATCACAAAATACAAAAACAATTGCCCCATTAAAATGAACAAACAAATAATATGTTTACTTTATACATACAACCTAATACCTTTATTTAATTTGTATGGAATAAAAGTCTTATAAGAATGCATTGAACCACCATTTAAATCAATGATTTTAAGACTTATAATGATTTATTTAATTGCAATTGAAAAATATAATTAAAATGGTCTAGTGCAAGTAAACAAACTAATTATATATTATTTTTCACATACAATATAATACAATTTCTAAATTTCAAACCTAATTATTATATGTTAATTTATAGAGTTTCTACCTTAGTTTCTTTTGGTGCTTCTTTTAGTACAAATTGTATGTTTATTGTTGGTGCTACATACAACTTAATATAGTTTTTCAACTTATATGGAATAAAAAAGGTTATAAGAATGCAATGGGTCATCCTTCACATTACTAATTTATAAGAGGTATAACAATAACTTAAACCATATTTATAGTAAATAATTGTAATGATCTAATTAAAACAAATAGACCAATGATCTATTAATTTTACATACAATGTAATCCATTGTAAAAAAAAAATATAGCATGGGAAATTTTGATATGAAAACATTAAATGACCATTCATCTCACCAAAAATAAAGAAAATAAAAATATTTTATTTTTGGTAATGACAAACCAAATCAACAATTCTTTTATTAATGTTGTGAAATAAAAATAATAATTCATGATGTCATACATATAATAGCATGAAATAGACATCAATAATCTTAAGGTACTTCTTAATGTAATTGAACATCCTTCAAAATAGCTCACACATCTGTAGCCTTGTTGAGTTTATTCAATATTCTCCATAGCCCATTGATCAACCAATTATCCCCTTGATTTGCTCCAATGAATGGAGGGGCAAGAATCACATTTTCTTTTGGATTCTCTTTCACTCTCTCAATTAAACAATCAACTATAATAGTATTGGTTGCGTCATATTGGGTATGCATTTCCCACACTTTTTTCAATGATTTAGTGTGTATAACTTTCGTTGGATTGTCAATGACCTTATGTCCCTTTTGTGGTTTACAGTCTGAAGCAGTCAACTTAAACAAAAGTTTATCTTGTAATGTTTCTGAAACCAACTTTTTTAGAAATCTTGTTGTGCTTTGTTTCAAAGCTGTCGTCCAAATTGCAATTTCAAGAGATTCATTTTTGAAACACATTTCAAAAAATGATTTTGCATGTGGATGAATCCAAAATAATTTTTTCTCTATTGTGTAATCAGCATCAACTCCCATTTTCTCAATATGCCCTTTGTTTGTTGCTTCATCATCGATGCTATGATAAAAAATGTCCTTTAGTTCAAAAATAACTAGTTTCTTTTCAGTTATTTTCGCTGCAACACAATGGAAAATAATCTAGTCAAACCATTTTATTCAAGTTACAAAAATTACTAAAAAAATTGTTGAAATGATACACTTACCTTGAGAGGTTTTTGCGCTTTTTATAGATGAAATAGTAATTTCTTTTATCATCTTGATAGAACCTGGAGTAAACATATTAAACCTTCAATCAAATACCAATTGTACTTCCTATTAAACCTTCAATCAATACCAATACCAAGAAAAACATTAGTAATGCAACCTTTAAAAAGAAAAACACACACACACACCTTTAACATTATTTTGATTATTAATTTTATCTTTTTTATTTGTTCCTATAATAATAATATACAACGTTATGGTAGTTACAAGAATTAGAGTTTGAAGAATAATAAGATAAACAATAAGACAAGTTATAAGTATCTCATATGACATTATCTTCATATTTGTAACATTGCACCTCATCATCATCTTTGTTACCTTTAGCTGTCTCCAAATTAAACATATAAAATATTTTGAATTGTGAAAATGAATAGAATCATTAAATAATAAGGAAAACAAGTGGACAAATTATAAGTACCTGATGTTATATTTTGTTCTTGATTAAAGTTTTGTTTAACTTTCATTTGATCAATGTCTTGGTTCTCCTTGCTTGTCGCTATAATAAACATAAAAAATGTTATAAATTGTGACGATGAACAAAATTCATTAAACAACTATACAAAAAAAGAATCATCTATAATCGTCCATAATAATATATTGGTCTTGATTGTAATTTTGTGGGACAGTCCCCTGGTCATTATATTCATTCTCTTTATTTCCAACTACATTCAACATATGAAATGATATGAATCACCATAATAAAAATAATAATTTAGCATAATAATAAAATAAATAAAAATGATAGAGTTATGTTGATTAATACCCATTTCTATCTCCATCGTTCCATGGTCATTGTCTTGATTAATTCCATTCATCTCATAATTCCCTGTAATAGTCATCCAAAAATGTTATGAATAAGGAAATTAAATAAATTGAAAAATTATCAAGAGCAAAAATCAAAAAAATTATGTACCTGGTATGATAACTTCTTCCTCTCCTCCTTCTCCTCCTATTTCCATCTCTATACTTTTTTAAACATCATGAGCACTATGTTGACTATTTTTTTGCTTCCCACTTTCATCATTTTCTGTTTTAGAATCTCCATCATTAATTATTTTAGTAAACACTTTGGATGTACCAATCAAACCATTTTATTCATGTTACAAAAATTACTAAAAAAATTGTTGAAACGATACACTTACCTTGAAAGGTTTTCGCGCTATTTATAGATGAAACAATAAGTTCTTTTATCATCTTGATAGAACCTGGAGTAAACATATTAAACATTCAATCAAATACCAATTGTACTTCCTATTAAACCTTCAATCAAATACCAATACCAAGAAAAACATTAGTAATGCAACCTTTAAAAAGAAAGAAACACACACACACACCTTTAACATTATTTTGATTGTTAATTTTATATTTTTTATTTGTTCCTATAATAAAAATATACAACGTTAAGGTAGTTACAAGAATTAGAGTTTGAAGAATAATAAGATAAACAATAAGACAAGTTATAAGTATCTGATATGACATTATCTTCATATTTGTAACATTGCACGTCATCATCATCTTTGTTACCTTTAGCTGTCTCCAAATTAAACATATAAAATATTTTGAATTGTGAAAATAAATAGAATCATTAAATAATAAGGAAAACAAGTGGAGAAATTATAAGTACCTGATGTTATATTTTGTTCTTTATTAAAGTTTTGTTTAACTTTCATTTGATCAATGTCTTGGTTCTCCTTGCTTGTCGCTATAATAAACATAAAAAATGTTATAAATTGTGACGATGAACAAAATTCATTAAACAACTATACAAAAAAAGAATCATCTATAATCGTCCATAATAATATTTTGGTCTTGATTGTAGTTTTGTGGGACAGTCCCTGGTCATTATATTCATTCTCTTTATTTCCAACTACAATCAACATATGAGATGATATGAATCACCATAATAAAAATAATAATTTAGCATAATAATAAAATAAATAAAAATGATAGAGTTATGTTGATTAATACCCATTTCTATCTCCATCATGCCATGGTCATTGTCTTGATTAATTCCATTCATCTCATAATTCCCTGTAATAGTCATCCAAAAATGTTATGAATAAGGAAATTAAATAAATTGAAAAATTATCAAGAGCAAAATCCAATAAAATTATGTACCTGGTATGATAACTTCTTCCTCTCCTCCTTCTCCTCCTATTTCCATCTCTATACTTTTTTCAACATCATGAGCACTATGTTGATTATTTTTTTGCTTCCCACTTTCATCATTCTCTGTTTTAGAATCTCCATCATTAATTATTTTAGTAAACACTTTGACAATTAAGAAATATGAACAAAATATTATCCAAAGTATTATAAGAAAAAAGAATGAATTGTAGTACCTGAATTTTCAAAGAAGTTAATGGATCCTTGATTTGATAGTTGAAAAGATTTGTAAGTATTTAACATGATTGTCCTTTGTGTCTCTGTTTGCACAACACATGAAATTCTTCTTCCATATGTACAACAGGCCTTGATTAAATTTGTCCCCGCATAAAGAGAAATGACCACTTTTGCATCACTACATTGTTGGTGTTTTTCCAATAAATCCATCCAGAAATCATAATCTCTCTCATTTTCATCGAATGTGTGAGAGTATTTGATAGCCTCCAAAATTTTTAATTCTGAAGTATAGAAATGTATAGTAAGAACTACATCATAACTATAATTGTTTTGGGACTTATATTCATAAATGCCACTAGTCATTTTATAGTTGAACTTGGAGTTCTTTATGGAAATTTCCAAAGACTGGCGTACATCATTACAAAACCAAATTTCTACTAAGAGAACTGTAGTAAAGTCATTCAACTCATTTTTTTCGATAAGAAATCGAAAAAATTCAATATAATATCCCTTGTGGAATTGTTCTTTTTTCAAAGCTAGTGTATCCAAAACAACAAGGTCAGTATGTAAAACTGGTTGCAACTGACATGGAAAAGAGTGCAAAAGTGTTGACAAAAGATCAGGGCCCCCAAAATGACAACCAAATTCAAAATTGTTGTCAACCTGTTGAACACTTGTCGATCCATTTATTATTCTGTCAAGGACTCCACATGCTTGCTGAGAAAGGGACTCTATCTTTGTATTACGTGTTCCTTTGACATAAGTAGACCCCTCCACCGTGTTGCAAAAATTGGTAAATATGATATCATTAATTTCATAATGCTCAAGAATGTTGAATGTGGTAAGAGTCATCTCATTCAAGTTCTGATCATGACTTTGACAATATGTTACCATTGCATCCAATATTGTTCTGTTGGTTTTCAATTTAGAACAATAATCTTTTAATTTTGTGGCATTTGATGGATGATTATGTGGAATAGAAAACCAAATGGTTCCATCCAATAGCTTATCTGCTACTGAAGCAATTTCTTCCATGGTTAATCCCTGAAGGGGCCGAAGAGTAGCTGCTGTCAAACTGTGTAGACTATTTCTCTTGTAGTTCTCAAAATCAGGTTGGCTTGGAGAACACTTTAATGTGCCTAGTTGGTAACAGTTAAAAACAGTGTCCCATTTATCCCAAATAGGTTCCTCGAGATATAAGAGAATTTTTTTATCAGAAAAATTTGTAATTGGACAGTCGAAGAATGAGCACAACATTTCATCATCAACCTGATAAAATAAGAAATATAAACTAATAAGAATTCAATGTAAAAATGAAACTAAATAAGGTTTTACAAACTAATGAGAATTCATTATAAATATGAATAAAAATAACTTATATTATCAACTTTAGTCATTTATCTACAATAAAAATAGATACAATAATAAAATGTTAAATGTAAAAATAATTAAAATTACATACCTTGTCTTCAGCCGTCTTAGAACATCCAATCCTTCTTTTCTTTAATTTGTCATTGGCAATTAAGAAATGCCTTGCCGAGCGCACACAATCAATAAATGGAGTTTTGTAGAACACCTTATTTGCAGAATTTAATTGACAACAAATGCGGATCACCTCAGTGGGTTCAACTGATGGATGCAAGAATCGAGCATTACGTTTTTTATATTTTTTTTCGCTTCTGTAGATACATTATATTTAGGATTTGTTAAAAAAAAATTCGCTGCTTGAATGGTGTGTTGACCATCAACTATCCAAAAATTGATATTCTTGGAATTTAGATCTGTCTCATTTATAATTTTGATAGAGTTTACCAATGGATCAGACTCATTGATGTCAAATGGAATCAGAAGAGCATCAGGTAATGAGGTTTGAAATTTTTCTAAGAATGATTTCACTAATACTTGAACATTTAAATCATCTCGTGATCTTAATTTGAACACCTTAGGAGCTTCTATGCATCTTTCAACAACCACTTTTCTACTAAAGGAGTTTGAAAATAGATAGCAATGCTTGAAGGCTTCATGAATCTCATCACATTGATTTGCAAGGTTTGTTGTCTCATATTCAACTTTCCTAGTTTTTTGAAATTCTGTAGTAGGCTTGAAATCACTTTCTGTTATGTTCTCCTCCAAATCAGATAAATATACTCTTCTCAAAGCAAGTAATTGAGAATCAAGTTTATCATCTGGTATTTTATCAAGAAATTTACCTTTTTGTTGTAAATGAAGAAGTACAGATGATGTTTTTTTACTTCTTACATAGCGATATCTCAGAACGGTGGCAATGCGTTTTAAAAGATCTGTGCAACTAGTTAGTCCAGATTTAGATAAGCTCTCATAGTTATCCAACTTGAACATTGAATTCTTTATCGTATTTTTTGAATCAGTACTTGAAGCTTCAATCAAATCTGGTCTAAAATTTGTATACTCCACTTGACATGAAATTAATTTTACCTCATTTTCTTTAATCATTTCCACTTGAAAGTCAATGTCATTTTCATTGCAAGCATAGCAATTAATTATTATTCCTAATATCTCTGGTTCTTTTCCATCTATTGATCCAAATAGATACATATCAGGAAACATATTCAGGGGAGCTTCTATTTGGATGTACCAGTCTTGCACAAACTCATATTTATTAGTTGTATTGTATTTTTTAATCATTTCAAAAGTAGAAGTAGAAGGTGTTATTGATACTGCCATTTGAGTTGAATAACTTTTCTTTTTCTTAAGTGATAGTTGTAACATTTCATTTGCTTTAGGGCCGACCAATTCTGCAAATAACAACAAAAAAAATATTTGCATGAATCAAATTGAAAATATAATTTTAAATATTGTCACATAATGTTCTTTTAAATATTGAAAAATCACATAATCTAACCATTTCTAAGAGAGTGTACATAAAATATAAAACCACATACCAGTTGAAGGAGGCATCGTTTGTATATCACTTATTTTTTGTTTCTTCTTCACTACTTTACTTCGAATTTCAGGCACACCAGATTCCACAGTTTCTAAAAAAAAAAAAAATTATTGACTACATAAAATACCAAATATTATTAAACAACCTTATAATACACGATTTCCATTTACATGCACAATAATAAATGAGTACATATTTTAATGCAAGTTTACTATATGACACCAAAAGTTATCACCTGGGTAAAATTGCTATGAAAAGAAACCACCTAATCCAACCATTTCTAAAAAAGTACAAAAAATATAAAACCACCATACCAGTTGAAGGAGGCATCGTTTGTCTATCACTTGTTTTTCTTTTTCTCTTCACTACTTTACTTCGAATTTCACGCACACCAGTTTCCACAGTTTCTAGAAAAAAAAAAGAATATGGAAGACATGAAATACCAAATATTATTAAACAACCTTATAATACACGATTTCCATTTACACGCACAATAATAAATAAGTACATATGTTATGCAAGTTTACTATATGATGCCAATAGTTATCACCTAGCTAAAATTGCTCGGAAAAAAAAATTACCCATGTTGGTATGGGTTGTCCTCATTAAAAAACCACTCCTAAGGCCATTTCCATGGTTTTTATTAATCAACAACCACTTATTAACATAATGTCTAACAATTGTAACAAAGTATAAACTAATTTAAAATTCTCATACCATTTAAAGAATTTGGTGTTGTGTTTCTTGAACTTCCTTTTTCCTTGGATGCTTCCTTTGAATTCTCACTAGCTTCATACTCCATGGTTTCTGAAAATAAAGTAAAATATTATTATCACATTCTTCATTTATTGAAGAAAATACGAATTTATAAATACTATAACTACTCGCATCATTGTATGTGTAACAAAATGAACAAGAACAATAACAAGTGTAGAACTCACAATAATAGCTATTCAAATGTAGAACATGTGTTAGATTTCCTCTTAGTGCAAACTCAAGCTCCTAGAAACATTGTAGGATGAGAAATCTAGCAAGTGCTGTATTTATGTCTACCATAAATACAAGTATGTTTCTAACAACAACATTGTAGAGTATAAGAATTCTAGATTGTGTTAAATTTTCTTCCAACACAAACACAAGCACATTTTAATTTGAAAGAAATCTAACACATGTTATATTTCCTTCAAGCATAAACACAAGAACATAACAACATTGTAGGACTAAATAAGTCTAATGTGTGATAGATTAACAACATTGCAATGTAAAATAAAATGTAACATGTGTTAGATTTCCTTTTAGCGCAAACTCAAGCACATAGAAACATTGTAGAGTGAGAAATCTAGTAAGTACTAGATTTATGTCTACCACAAATACAAGTACATTGCCAACAACAACATTGTAGAGTATAAGAAATCTAGCTTGTGTTAAATTTTCTTCCAAGACAAACACAAGCACATTTAAATTTGAAAAAAATCTAACACATGTTATATTTCCTTCTAGCACAAACACAAGAACTTAACAACATTGTAGGACTAAATAAGTCTAATGTGTGCTAGATTAACAACAGTGCAATGTAAAAAGAAAATCTAACATGTGTTAGATTTTCTTTTTGCACAAAATCAATCACATAGAAACATTGTAGAGTGAGAAATCTATCAAGTGCTAGATTTATGTCTACCACAGATATAACCACATTGCCAACAACACATTGTAGAGTATAAGAAGTCTAGGTTGTGTTAAATTCTCTTCCAACACAAAGACAAGCATATTTGAATTTGAAAGAAATCTAACACATGTTATATTTCCTTCGAGCACAAACACAAGAACATAACAACATTGTAGGACTAAATAAGTCTAATGTGTACTAGATTAACAACATTGCAATGTAAAATAAAATCTAACATGTGTTAGATTTCCTTTTAGCGCAAACATGAGCACATAGAAACATTGAAGAGTGAGAAATCTAGCAAGTGCTAGATTTATGTCTACCACAAATACAAGCATGTTGCCAACAACAACATTGTAGAGTATAAGAAATCTAGCTTGTGTTAAATTTTCTTCCAACACAAACACAAGAACATAACAAAATTTTAGGACTAAATAAGTCTAATGTGTTCTAGATTAACAACATTGCAATGGTAAAGAAAATCTAACATGTGTTAGATTTCCTTTTAGCGCAAACTCAAGCACATAGAAACATTGTAGATTGAGATATCTAGTAAGTGTTAGATTTATGTCTACCACAAATACAAACACATTGCCAACACCAACACAAGCACATTTAAATTGAAAATAAATCTAACACATGCTATATTTCCTTCTAGCACAAACACAAGAACATAACAACATTGTAGCACTAAATAAGTCTAATGTGTGCTAGATTAACATTGCAATGTAAAAGAAAATCTAACATGTGTTAGATTTACTTTTAGTACAAATTCAAGCACATAGAAACATTATAGAGTGACAAATCTAGCAAGTGCTAAATTTATCTCTACCACAAATACAAGCACGTTGCCAACAAAAACATTGTAGAGTATAAGAAATGTGGCTTGTGTTAAATTTTATTCAACACAAACACAAGCAAATTTAAATTTGAAACAAATCTAACACATGTTATATTTCGAGCACAAACCCAAGAACATAACAACATTGTAGTACTTAATAAGTTTAATGTGTGCTAGATTAACAACATTGCAATGTAAAAGAAAATCTAACATGTGTTAGATTTCCTTTTAGTGCAAACTCAAGGACATAGAAACATAGTAGATTGAGAAATATAGCAAGTGCTAGATTTATGTCTACCACAAATACAAGCACGTTTCCAACAACAACATTGTAGAGTATAAGAAATCTGGCTTGTGTAAAATTTTCTTCCAACACAAACACAAGCACATTTAAATTTGAAAGAAATCTAACACATGTCATATTTCCTTCTAGCACAAACACAAGAACATAACAACATTTTAGGACTAAATAGGTCTAATTTGTGCTAGATTAACAACATTGCAATGTAAAAGAAAATCTAACATGTGTTACATTTCCTTTTGGCACAAACTCAAGCACATAGAAACATTGTAGATTGAGAAATCTAGCAAGTGCTAGATTTATGTCTACCACAAATACAAGCACGTTGCCAACAACAACATTGTAGAGTATAAGAAATCTAGCTTGTTTAATTTTTCTTCCAACACAAACACAAGCACATTTAAATTTGAAATAAATCTAACACATGCTATATTTCCTTCTAGCCCAAATAGAAATACATAACAACGTTGTAGGACTAAATAAGTCTAGCGTGTGCTAGATTAACAATATTGCAATGTAAAAGAAAATCTAACATGTGTTAGATTTCCTTTTAAAGAAAACTCAAGCACATAGAAACATTGTAGAGTGAGAAATTTAGCAAGTGCTAGATTTATGTCTACCACAAATACAAGCACGTTGCTAACAACAACATTGTAGAGTATAAGAAATCTAGCTTGTGTTAAATTTGTTTCCAACACAAACACAAGCACATTTAAATTTGAAAGAAATCTAACACGTGCTATATTTCCTTCTATCACAACCACAAGTACATAACAACATTGTCGGACTAAATAAGTCTAATGTGTGCTAGATTAACAACATTGCAATGTAAAAGAAAATCTAACATGTGTTAGATTTCATTTTAGCGCAAACTCAAGCACATAGAAACATTGTAGAATGAGAAATCTAGCAAGTGTTAGATTTATGTATACCACAAATACAAGCAAGTTGCCAACAACAACATTGTAGTGTATAAGAATTATAAACTGTTTTAAATTTTCTTCCAACACAAATAAGCACATTCTAATTTGAAAGAAATATAACACATGTTATATTACCCTCAAGCAAAAACACAAGAACATAACAACATTGTAGGACTAAATAAGTCTAATGTGTGCTAAATTAACAACATTGCAATGTAAAATAAAATCTAACATGTGTTAGATTTCTTTTTAGCGCAAACTTGAGCACATAGAAACATTGTAAATTGAGAAATCTAGCAAGTGCTACATTTATGTCTACCACAAGTACAAGCACGTTGCCAACAACAACATTGTAGAGTATAAGAAATCTAGCTTGCGTTAAATTTTCTTCCAACAGAAACACAAACACATCTAAATTTGAAAGAAATCTAACACATGCTATATTTCCTTCTAGCACAAACACAAGAACGTAACAAAAGTTTAGGACTAAATAAGTCTAATGTGTGCTAGATTAACAACATTTCAATGTAAAAGAAAACCTAACATGTGTTAGATTTCCTTTTAGCGCAAACTCAAGCACATAGAAACATTGTAGAGTGAGAAATCTAGGAAGTTGTGATGGATTTCTCACACAAAACAATCTCATACTCATCTCCATATCCCTCCACTTACTCATCCCTATCAAGGAGATGCATATACATGTTTATAAACCACATCAAGTAAATTGTCTCTCTCACTCGTGTGAAATCCCGGGTCTTTGTAAGATTTCACAAACTCTGCAAATAGAACAAACTCTAACATTATCATCAAGAAATTAAATCCCCCTCTATGCTCACTAAATCTAGAGTTAAGATGGATGTAAACGAAAAGCATGCACCTTAGAAATTTGATCCCTTTGTAGGCTCAAAATAGTTCAGAAGATTTTAATTTGAGGGCTTATCTGATTCTTATCAATAATTTAGATAAAGAGTCTTACTTTTTAGTTAACAAATTTTTTTTCCCGGAAATTGGAATCATGGTTAGACAGGTTCGGATCGCTACACAGAGGGCAGAGACTATCTCTGAAGCAGAAGCGACGGTTCGATAGACAACACAACACACGAGAAATCACCTGAGGACAAGTTCGCTTGGAAGCAATAACAGGGAGCAAGCGACGAAGTGAGGAATACTTAGCGTTGATGAATGAAGGAAGGGGGTGAGATATAGGAAGAAGCTGGAGAGTGGTGAGGCGGGAGAGGGACCAACCAGTCACGGGATGAAGGAGGGAATCCTGAGGGTAGACCAGAGAGATGTCCTGGAGGATCCATGAATCAGATCTGAGGAGACATCTGCCGGCAGATTTGATGAGATTGTCAAGCTTAATGAGTATTTTGTGGATTTCGTGTCCTTGCAATATCCTGCTACAGTAAGCAATCTTGTTGAAATCCCGAGCAAGATGATTCCAGTCGATTCTGTCAGTGCTTTTAGGCTTAACGCTGTTGAGTTTATTTGGAGTCATGGAAAAGGTTGGTAAGTCTCCTTAGAGTTGCAGCTTAGGGTGCCAACTGGCCTTCCACACGCACTGTTGGCGCAACCGTCAGCCCTCTTGTTAAGGTTACGAAGAATATGGTAGTATTGAATGTCATCCATTGCCTGATACAAAATTTGATTGTGTCTGTTAATTTGCTAAAGGAGAGTGTTGGGAGAGTCCTGCTGATTGACCATTACGCAGATGACAACAGAGGAATCACCGAATACCTTTGCCTTCTTTATCCTCAGTTTTCCTAACTGAGTTAGGCCCTGAAACAAAGCTAGTGCTTCAGCTCTATTATTTGAGACCTTCCCTAGACCCCACTCATAATGGAGGATGCACTCCTCATTGGCGTTGATAATCAGCCCCCCTGCTCCAGCTGTACCAAGATTTGATTTAGATGCCCTGTCGAAGAATAGATAGAAGCAGTTGCAGTTTTGTATCCAATTGGCGAACTCCTCTTCTTTTAATCTAACTTTCCATGAGCTAGCTTCTGCCTTTCTCTGTGCATCCCTCCTGCTACCTTCCTGTACATTATGATTTTTTTCTAGAATGTAACTTATGAAATCTCGCTCCTCCACACTATATCTTGTTGCATCTATCTTTCCAGTGGTGTTGATTGAGATAGTTTCCAGAGCAAGGATTATGGCTTTGTTGCAGGTTATTTGTGTAGTTGAGCTCTTGTCTTGGAAAATTTTTCGATTTCTAGCTAACCAGATACGCCATAGCAAGGTGTGAGGGAGAATGTTCCATACTCTCTTCACCAAGTTGCTTCTTTTTTCTTTCCAGGGGCAACATTTTCTCCATTTGTAGATTCTCTCCGCTATGGTATGCTGAGGTTCCCAAATTAAATTTCCAGTGGAAGACATCTTTTCCCAGCATTCAACAGCAAAAGGGCATTCTATGAATAGATGATGCATCATTTCTTTGGGATTGCAACATGTGGGGCATCTGGATGGGCCATTGATGCCTCTTCTTTTTAGGTTCTCTGTTGTTAAGATTTTTCCTTTCAGCAGGAGCCATATAAAAAAATTTATTTTTGGGAGAGCCTCTGATCTCCAAACAATTTTCCAATGGTTCCACAAATTCATCTGAAAGGTGCTATTGCAAAGGTGTTGATGGCCTGCTCTGACTGTATAATTTGTTCCTGTTGAGTCCCAGCGAAAACCATCCCTTTCACCTTCCTTGATGGGAGCCTTGATGTGGAGGAGAGACTTCAGATAGCTGAGGCTGGGTTCTAAAGCGTTGGGGATTTCTGGGAAGGACCAACCAGTCCAGGCATGGGAATGAGGGTCCCAACTGGAAATTTGAGCCAGATGATGGATGCCTCTATTGTTAAGAAATTTGATGACGGGTATGGCCTCTTTATGCATGATCAATGGTTGTTGTCCCTGGATTTTGTCAGTTCCAAAGTTGATGCTGGCTCCCCCCCCTAGAACTTTCGAAATATTTTGAATCATAAGAGGTAGGGCTTTCTTGCATAACCTCCAGATTTTAGTGGAGTCTCTGTTGGGGATATTGGAGTCAAGGAGCTTCTGCCTTTGGAAGTTTAGATATTTGATCTCCAACACCTTTTTCCACCACGATGAGGGTCTCGTTATTAATCTCCATACTATTTTCGCTCCAAAGGCCAAATTTAAGAACTTTGGCGATCTAATACCAAGACCTCCTCTATCTTGGGTTTGGATTACATGCTTCCAACTAACTAAATTAAGCTTGCTTTTATCATTCTTCCCCCCTTGCCAAAGGAAGTGGCGAAGTGCAACCTCCAATTTATGGTGAAAAATGGCAGGAGCTTGATATAGAGAAAAACGGTAAAGGGGAAGGGAAGTGATACCTGATTTAAGGAGAATGAGCCGGCCTGCAGGGTTGAGCCACAATGTTCCCCATTGCTGCACTTTTCTCTTTACCTTGTCAATGATTCCGTTCCAAGTTTTAGCCTTCAAAGGGCCCAAGCTCATTGGCATGCCCAGATAGGAAAAGTGGGTCCATTCCAGCTTGCATGTGACACCAAATATGTTTGCAATGCTATGGATAACCTGATTTGAAGTGTTCCATTCATATATACAGCTTTTGAGCTGATTGACCAAGCCTCCAGAGTACCCCATAGATTGGTCAAGGAGTTTCTTGAATTGCCTTGCTATTATGCTGGAGGCTCCCCCAATTAATAAGGTATCATCAGCAAACTGTGAGTGATTAATGTTTTTTGCTCCATTCCCGAATTTGATACCAGTTATAAGGCCCACTCTCCGATTGTGGTCCAAAGCTTGACTGAAGGATTCTGCCATGAGGATGAAGAGGTAGGGAGAGAGGAGACAACCCTGTCTGAGACCTCGGGAAGATTGGAATGCTTCACCTGGCCTACCGTTGATCAGGGGGGAGATCCATGGCCTAGAGATACAAGCTACAATAATATTAATGAAGGGAGATTCGAAGCCCATCTTTTTTATGACAGCAATAAGGAAGGAATGCCTTACTCTATCGAAGGCATTCGCCAGATTGAGTTTTAGAACAAATCCTTTCTCTTTCCTGGATAAACTCGAGTGGATGGCTTCTTGGACAAGGAGAATGGAATCAGTGATATGTCTGTTGGGCAGGAAACCTCCTTGATTTTCAAAAATCAGGGAGGGAAGGAGGGGTTTGAGTCTCGTAGCTAAGATTTTGGATAGAATTTTGTAGGAGGAATTGCAGAGGGAAATGGGTCGGAATCTGGAAAAGGAAGAGCACCGATTTTCCTTAGGTATGAGGGCAAGAAAGGTGGAATTGGTGAATCCTCCTATTTTCCCTTTTCTTTGTGCCCATCGAATCATCTTTGTCAGGTCCTTTTTTATCAGAGTCTAGAACTCCCTGAAAAAACAGATGGGGAATCCGTCAGGCCCAAGCGCCTTATCAAGGTGTAGACTCCAGATTGCTCTTTTAATTTCCTCTTCTTCAATTTCCTTGCTAAGGTTGTCGTTCATCTCCTTACTGACTCCTTTGGGCAGATGCTGGAGCAAGTCGGAATAGTCTTCTGCCCCTTTGATTTCAGTTAGGAGGTCCCTGTAGTGCTTGGAGGCAGCCTTCCTTATGGTTTCTTGAGTGCTGTGCCGATTTCCTTCGCTGTCCAGGATTGTGTTTACATCATTCCTGAGCTTTTGAGCAGTCACCTGTTTGTGGAAGTAGCCTGTATTTTTGTCTCCTCCTTGAAGCCATAATTGTCTAGATTTTAAACGCCACTTGGTTTCTTCCTCCCTATTAATGTGACTCAGTTGTGCGTATAATACACTTTCTTGCTCCTTATTTTGCTGCGATAATCCATGCTCTTCGATCCTTGACTGCACACCTTCTAATTCATTCTTGACTTTCTTTTTGATCTCCTCTGGCTCCTGATAATTATCTTTGGCCCAATCTTTTAAAATCTGCTTGGTTCTTTTTAATTTGGTTTCCCAAATAAAGCATGGCGAACCTTCCACATGCTGGCTCCAGGTCATCTAAACAATTTCTCTGGCTACAGGAATCTGATTCCAAAGAGGGTTGTATTTAAATGGAATAGGGACAAGAGGACAGTGGGTTTTCAAAGTTAGAGTGATGGGGTAGTGATCAGAGGCAGAGGTATTGAGAAATAGTGTAACAATTAATGATATTTCCACCAGAGATTCAACTTTCCATTCAAGTGATATATGATAATTCTAGACTCTAAATTCGAAGAATAGTGTAACAATTAAAGATATTTCCTCATCTCTAGCAACCAGGTATTTTCTTCTTCCCTTTTCTTATTTTCGCCATTAAATATGGGGGCCTTAATTTTTCTTAGCTTTGCTTTTCTGCTCTTCTTCTAACTTCTATAAGTGTTGAAAAAATATGGATATTATCATATTCGATAGTAAAATAATCCCTTTTACTTGTTTTCCTAGTTGAGTGATAGTGTTGATAAGAAACAATTTTGGAGTGACTTGACCTTCCGATACCTCTCATCATAAACCATGCACTTTGCTCATAAGCTAATCTGGACTCAGTTTTCTATGTCAATTCACTCTAAATTTTGTTTAAACTCTTAAATATTTGGTTTCTAATATGTTGTTTATCTTTTATCAGCTTCTCATTGTCATCTTTATAGTTGAGAAATTCCAATTTGAGATTTTTGATTGTTTCTTCCAAATCCCTACCCTTAGGTTGGTCCACTACATGATCATTAGTTTTTTTTAACATCATTCATGCTTATGTTTGTAACCCTAACTACTTCCTCTTCACTCTAAGGTCCTTGGGCATATTTTTGACTCCTATATGTTACTAGGAAATTTTCCCTGAAAATTTACTTATAGTGTTTCCTAAATATTTTGTTCAAATTGATCATTGACTTAAGAATTCTAGATTTTCCAGGTTGTCCTCTTCGTCAATTTCTTTGTATTGACTATCTACTTGTGTTATTCCAATCCCCAGGCTAAAATATATGACCTTTGAAATATTGTAACCTATTATGACATTTTAACATGTGAAGACTCTTGTAGATTTTCTTCAAAATTTTCCAAAAATTTAACCTTCAATTCAAATTTTTGGGTAGGAAGTTATAATCATCCTGAAATTGTCATTCTAATTATTTGTTATATGCCCAATTCTTATTTGTGAGCTGTAACTTACGGTCTTTTTAAGTTTGCATAATTTTCGTCAAATTCTCCATACCGAGAAAATTCCAATTCTACCTACTTTCCTCAATGTTGTAACTATATTTCAAAATCTATAACTAATTTTCCTGTCAAAAGTACTTGTATTTTCTTGTACTTCCATATTTTTACCTATTCCTTGTGATTCTCACTCTTCTCTTTAGGATTTCCTCGGTTCCTTATTGGAAGTAAACAAGCTTTTTGGCCTCTTTCTCCAACTAGCCAACATGCTAACTTCTTTCTGACCCCACACACAATTTCATATATTTTCATATATTGTTTTATTTAAGATATATAAATATATATGTTTTTGTTTATATATTAATTGATTATATAAATATTATCCAATTATTAATCTATATATAAATATGAAAATCATTTAAATAACATATAAACTTAACACTTATGGACCAAAGTATATCCCCTCTATGTAAATATTCATAAATAATAAATAAATATGAAACCCAACCCTCAATAGCTCACAGTTCTAGTGACAACCCAAAAGGGTCATACATATAACATATTTATGTTTTTAAATAAATTACACGGAGCCCACCACTTCTCTTTTCATATTGCATGAATGCAAAACAACATATATATATAACCCATCTTACAATATTTTAAATAAATTAATAAATGCATTATTGTTGACCCCACATAACCTCAAGGGTCCCTTCGGTTTATCGACCATTGGTAGTTTAAAATATCAAACAGTCGTTATGTTGGTTGATCTTAGATCTGATAGCTCATATCAACCCTATACAATTTCTAAAATCGTCCTTGGACATCGAATTGTTGGTCCATTAACAAGCTCCTCACAATCTAATATTCCAGGTTCCAAACTCCCTTAGCATGGTTCCAACTCGACATTGACAGAAGGCCCCTAACATCCAACGGTGGATACATGTTGAAAATGGATGGTCAAGACACAATGCGGACCCCCGCTCCCTCACTAATGTCATAGGGGTTCGTAATCAATGTTCCAACTCAGGGTTCTTCACATTATATCTGACGACGTTTATGAAATTTGACATTGGTCATCCAATGGCCAATATCAAATATGACTGCCCCCCCTCTCCCGTTAACAGCATAGTGGGAGGTCCATACTGTATTTTTTTATTACACTTGAAATTCTAATTCCCTGGTGAATTTTTACGCTCACATTCTTAGGACATTTGTCGAAGACTTAGCAGGAAACCTGTATTTCCTAAATTTTCATCAAACTTTGTCCAATCAAGCCTAAAACCCATCAATTTTTAACCAAAAATTCCAGGTCGGGCGCTGTTATACATCTGTATTGGCCTTAGCAATACCAAGAAATGAAATCACAACAAGGTTCCACTGAATTACAGGAGGAATAGACTAATTGGGATCTCTAGTTAGCTGATTCTGTGAGATTATATGCTACAGGTGTGCAGTATCCAAACCAAAATGAACCTTCAGAGGCCAAGATTTTCTGTGGAGTATACCTGCTTCCAGGGTTTATCAATCATCCCTGCATTCCATCTGCATCGAGATTCTGCATTGGGAAATACAATAGCTTGTTTATGTTATTATTTCCACAAACCCCAAAAATCAGATTTATCCCCCCTCAAGCCCCCTAAGAAGAAGAAACAAAAAACTTGAACTACCTGCTACCAACTCAAACTATTAGTTGCTTCTAGTCTCCTTTATTATTAAATGTGTTTGTATTTTAATATATTGCGTAGACACAAACTTTTGAGAGCAATTACTTCTCCAGATTTCATGTTTTTCATGATCTACTAGTATCACTCTGGCAGTTGGGTTCATAAACGTATGTTGTGGAAATGTATTCTGATCATATTCACTTTAGAAGTTGCATTCATGGTTGTTAGCCATGTTTTACATTGTCCAGTGACTGGAGCTTCTTCCCTGGTCATCTCAATTTCAGCACTGTGATTTGATACCAGCCTTGATCACAATTCATTGCAAGCTGCATTTTGGGTCTGAGTCAGCCTTTCTTATCTTGGATAACGTGTCTTTCTTATGTAAATATTTATGCTTTTCTAGATGTGCTCTGCTACCTCTTCTTACTTCATGATGTCAATTTAATATTGACTGAGGTTTTGGGGTTGAAACACTTAAATCATTCTTAACTTCTCACTCAAACAATAGTCTTTTCATCCATTTGTAATCTATTTTTTCCCATGTTTCTAGAAAGCCCCTTTCTTTGGTGACTGTCGTGTATGGCTATATAATTCTTTCTGATATTTACATGTCAATCCCAATTTGATTGTTTGGTCTAATATATAAATCATGAAGTCAAATCTGCATAGGTAAATGTCTGTTATAGTCATAATCTCATCTAGTGTTTTAAATCACATTTATTCAGAATAAGATAGGACAAGGTGAAGCAATTAACTTATCAGACATCAGCGTAATCCTTTTGGACCATGCATTTCCAATATGCATATCATGATTGTAAGTACTCACTTGATCCAGAAGGTGATATGAAAGATCTCCCATTCTATCATCAATAATACCAGAATGTCCATGCACATGAATATTCAACAGCAACCCTAGAGCATTCAAGTAAACCTGAGAACCCAAAAGACAGCCAATTGCAAATGAAAACCAAGAGAAAGTAATCTTAAGAATATCTTAGACCAGGTCACTCTCCCAATTTAGCAAAAATGGAGAAAGGTTATAGTAATCATGATGTGTGAAGGATCAACATTCTCTTTGCAAAGAAGCCAAGATTTGGGAGTCATATATATGGAGCTCTTTACTCAAATGTGCATGGCCTTCCAAGTAACATAACGCTAGATGCCACCAATTGTGAGTATACCTGGCACCCTAAAATATGTCAGTGCATGATCGAACCCACTTTGCAAACTACCTACCATCTGTAATGTATGGATCACTGAACAATGATAGAAGAGGGAAAAGACTACTTCACATGAATGAACAGCAAGCATTCCATGAATCCAAACATGTTTTCATAAAATGGATTGCCTCCTTAAAGCAACATTCATGCTGAAACACATGACATAGCTGTACGAAAAACTAATGGACATCAAAGACATGTTGTAAAATGATTAACACAAATAAAGTAGGTGCCCCCAGCCAAAACAAAATACTATTTTTCAAATGCAATGCAAAAAATAAGCCATCAATCTTGGATAAAAATTTAAACTAGCATTTGCACCTTATGTTGCAAAGGAAACGCCGTAAGGCATAGAGTGGGGAAGAATAGCATAGAGTGGAGAAGAATAGGTAATCAAATCCGTCAAAATTAAGATTAAATTGATCTACTAATTTTTCATTTACATACACTGAAATCGTATGCAGCGTGGGATAAGAATCTCAAGTTATCATTGAGATAAATAAATATCTATAGTACATACTCGTTATATATATATATATATATATATATATATATATATATATATATATATATATATATATATATATATATATATGAATGAAGATCTCTGCTATGATTTATATTACTGTGGCAATGCCATTTTTCTCTCGCAAAGTTGCATCCATTGGTTTTTTTTAAGACATTAAAAGAATCTAGCTGCTATGGTTTGTTATGATCGATGGGTTATCTTTTAGATTATATTGTAGATGATGTTAGATACATTAAATCATTTTGAAATAAACACGGGCATGCCGTTGGCATTGATTAGCGGCATATGCTACAATAACTTATCTTCATTGAAAAAGAGGTTGATGTATTCATTGAGAATCTCTCACACTAAAACTTCTTGAAACATGGCTTGAAACACGTGTTAATGATGTTTTCATAGAAGGTGCAACAATGAATGTTGAAGGCAACGTGGATGTTGTAGAAAATAAAAATGTTAATGAAATTTCCTTGCAATAGTGTCCTTGAGAGACAAAATATTTTTATGATTTGTTTTGGAACAAATTGATGAAGAGCAAGCTATGGAAGGTGACATGTGGTAGTCGTTTACATACAAGCCAATTTTTGAATAAATAGAGGACATGCATGGACAACTTGGAACAATCGAACAGTTGCACCAGCCAATAAAGACACTGAAATCTGAAGCTTACAACAAAAAGACAAAGCTAAAGAAATGAAGAAAAGAAAAGGAAATCCAACTGATGTCAAAAAAAATTAAATTGTAAGCATAGCTTAGACTCAGACCAGAAAATATCTTAGTTTAAATTTTTGTTTTTTGTAATTAAAGGGGAGTGTTGCATAAAATAATTTCAACCACCCATTTAAATAGGAGACAAATGTTTGTTGGAAATCTTCGAAAATTTTATATCGGAACGATCTCAAAACATACAGGTGGACTGCAATTGCTACCTTAATGGTGGACTTACCTCTTATGGATCATCAAAAGAAAAGAACCATTAATGTGACCACTGGCAAAGCAGGCTGAACATGTAACAAAAACAAATCAGGGTTGCCAACAAGAACCACCATCCAATGACACGAATAGGAAACCAGAGAAGAGAAACAATAACAAATAGTCTTGCACAAGGACCTCACCAAGAAACAATCATAAAATATATGCTCAATGTCCTGGTTTTGCCACACTGCAAGGCCATCCAAGAGGCCTGTCTCAGCTCACCTATCTTTGATGAAAAATGAGCATAGACATGACTTTGAGCTCAGAGCACGCCAGGGAATACATACAACAACAATTCTTTTCAGCCACCTGCTTTTTTAAGTCTGCCTTAATTGATAACTGAATGTCTTTAACTAATGCACTGATAAAAAGCATGGGTATTATATAAGAAATACGTCAACCATTATAGCACCACCTGTATTTCCAACTTTATTTGCTTCATTTTAAGGCCAATTTCAAATTTGAATCTCACCTGAATAAAAGGCAGACATAATATCCATGTTGAGGGCTCATGTTTTCTGTGAGGCAATAATATCCCAGATAGAGGAGGCAATAATATCCCAGATAGATTCCTCTAGGAATATCAATTTCCTCTGACAGAATCCTAAAGATCTATCCAAGACGATAGACCCCCAAAAGAGGTCATTGTCACTCCTCTTCGATTTTATTGGGTAAATAAGCACTACATTTTGGTGCCGGATAGCTGCTAAAAGGCTACACAACTCATCAAATGTGTTTATAGCATAGCACATTTCATAAAGCTCCATTTGAGAGTTGGTTTGAAATCCATAAAAATCTGTAGCAATTACTGAAGACAAAAGTTAAGTTGACCGCCAGAGGAAGTTGTTGAAAAGTTGAAATAACTATGCATATAAGTTGCATATTCCCTCATTTTGGGGATGTGCCAGAGAAGATTTGTATAAAATATGCTGCAAATCCAAGGTCATTTCCCAGTGGTAAGCATATGATTTAGAAATTAGCCTAGATACTATTATGAAGCTGTAAGCTAGCTACCACCATTCATTTTCTCAGTCTAGCCGATATTTAACTCTCTTCTCGATAAATTGGTTGTGCCTTTGCTAATAGGTAAATGGATTATGGAACTAGGTAAGGTGAATCATCTCAAATTTCAACTCAATCAATTGGTGGCTAAGCAACAGTAAGTGGATAAGGAACTCAATCTTTCAATGGCTCTTGATCCAGCCATATGTTTCTTGGGTATAGGGCAAGAACCTCATCAACTTTCACTAGTAAAACCTGGTAATCAACTCAAGAAAATGTTTGTTTACAGTCAGGAGACCATGGGAGGAGAGTTATTCACAATTATAGCTTACGAATGGATCTCAGGTGGTTTCTTTACAATCAGGAGACCATGGGAGGAGAGTTGTTCACTAGTATAGCTTATGAATGGACCTCGGGTGATGTGAGCTAGCTATAATGGGAGATTTGAGTTACCTACCAGCCTGCATTTGCTTAGTCTAACAAATATTTGACTCACTTCATTTCTTGGGTATAGGGCAAGGGCCTCATCACTTTTTCTGGTATAAGCTGCTAACCAATCCCAAGAAATGTTTATAGTTAGGAGACCGTGGGAGGAGAGATGCTCATTAGTATAACTAATAAATGGAGCTCAGCTGAAAGCTTCTCCCGAATAGTCAAGGGAGAATACTTCTCACATATAGTTAAGGCCTCAACAAGGCAATGTTACTTCTCACAAATGAGAAAAATAATTAGATTCAATTATCCCTTACATACTCCAGCAAAACAAAATTAACCTTTGTTGCAATTTCTTGTGGTAAACCTCACTGCCAGATTCTAGGCAAATAACCAGCAGAATGAAATGCTAATTTGTCTTGCAATTCCTCTGCCTTAATTGAAAAGACATGCAAGTATCAAGATTCAGGGGAGCCTTAATTGAAAAGACATGCAGGTATCAAGATTAAGGGGTGTTTGATATCGTATAGGAAGATTGACAAGAGATTTAACACTTTAGTTTATCACAACAATCACCTGGGATGCCCAATATCCCTCTCAAAAATTGATGTTTATGGTTAAGAGTCTTAAATGGAGCTAGTCAACATAAAGGGTTCCCTAAGAAGTGAGTATGCATCTGTTGACAAGCTGTGAGTACCCTTAACTATATAGATCACTCGTTTGAATTATTCTCTTCATCATAACTCAAGAACTCTTTAATGGACATATGCATAATAACGGTCTTATATTATAAGATAAAGAGAATTAATCTCCCTGCCTACCCAAGCCAAAGAGCCCTGTGATCAGCACTTCTAAAAAGCTTTCTACTTGTTGAAAAGGTGTAGACTGCCTATTCATCCAAAATCTATGGAATATAATTCCACAACAGGTGCAACTGCTACCTTAATGGTGGACTTACCTCTTATGGATCATCAAAAGAAAAGAACCATTAATGTGACCACAGGCAAAGCAGGCTGAACAAGTAACAAAAACAAATCAGGGTTGCCAACAAGAACCACCATCCAATGACACGAATAGGAAACCAGAGAAGAGAAACAATAACAAATAGTCTTGCACAAGGACCTCACCAAGAAACAATCATAAAATATATGCTCAATGTCCTGGTTTTGCCACACTGCAAGGCCATCCAAGAGGCCTGTCTCAGCTCACCTATCTTTGATGAAAAATGAGCATAGACATGACTTTGAGCTCAGAGCACACCAGGGAATACATACAACAGCAATTCTTTTCAGCCACCTGCTTTTTTAAGTCTGCCTTAATTGATAACTGAATGTCTTTAACTAATGCACTGATAAAAAGCATGGGTATTATATAAGAAATACGTCAACCATTATAGCACCACCTGTATTTCCAGCTTTATTTGCTTCATTTTAAGGCCAATTTCAAATTTGAATCTCACCTGAATAAAAGGCAGACATAATATCCATGTTGAGGGCTCATGTTTTCTGTGAGGCAATAATATCCCAGATAGAGGAGGCAATAATATCCCAGATAGATTCCTCTAGGAATATCAATTTCCTCTGACAGAATCCTAAAGATCCATCCAAGACGATAGACCCCCAAAAGAGGTCACTATCACTCCTCTTCGATTTTATTGGGTAAATAAGCACTACATTTTGGTGCCGGATAGCTGCTAAAAGGCTACACAACTCATCAAATGTGTTTATAGCATATATAGCATAGCACATTTCATAAAGCTCCATTTGAGAGTTGGTTTGAAATCCATAAAAATCTGTAGCAATTACTGAAGACAAAAATTAAGTTGACCACCAGAGCAAGTTGTTGAAAAGTTGAAATAAATATGCATATAAGTTGCATATTCCCTCATTTTGGGGATGTTCCAGAGCAAGATTTGTATAAAATATGCTGCAAATCCAAGGTCATTTCCCAGTGGTGAGCATATGATTTAGAAATTAGCCTAGATACTATTATGAAGCTGTAAGCTAGCTACCACCATTCATTTTCTCAGTCTAGCCGATATTTAACTCTCTTCTCGATAAATTGACTGTGCCTTTGCTAATAGGAAAACAAATTATGGAACTGGGTAAGGTGAATCAGCTCAAATTTCAACTCAATCAATTGGTGGCTAAGCAACAGTAGGTGGATAAGGAACTCAATCTTTCAATGGCTCTCGATCCAACCATATGTTTCTTGGGTATAGGGCAAGAACCTCATGAACTTTCACTCGTAAAACCTGGTAATCAACCTCAAGAAAATGTTTGTTTACAGTCAGGAGACCATGGGAGGAGAGTTATTCACAAGTATAGCTTACAAATGGATCTCAGGTGGTTTCTTTACAGTTAGGAGACCATGGGAGGAGAGTTGTTCACTAGTATAGCTTACGAATGGACCTCGGGTGATGTGAGCTAGCTATAATGGGAGATGTGAGTTAGCTACCAACCTGCATTTGCTTAGTCTAACAAATATTTGACTCACTTCATTTCTTGGGTATAGGGCAAGGGCCTCATCACTTTTTCTGGTATAGGCTGCTAACCAATCTCAAGAAATGTTTATAGGAGACTGTGGGACGAGAGATGTTCATTAGTATAACTAACAAATGGAGCTCAGCTGAAAGCTTCTCCCGAATAGTCAAGGGAGAATACTTCTCACATATAGTTAGGGCCTCAACAAGGCAATGTTACTTCTCACAAATGAGAAAAATAATTAGATTCGATTATCCCTTACATACTCCAGCAAAACCAAATTAACCTTTGTTGCAATTTCTTGTGGTAAATCTCACTGCCAGATTCTAGGCAAATAACCAGCAGAATGAAATGCTAATTTGTCTTGCAATTCCTCTACCTTAATTGAGTGGAAACTGACAGAAGTTTCAATTTCAATCTCTAAACTTGGCATAAATTATAACTGTGTTCTTGGAAATTTCGGAAGGGTTTTGCATTTCGGGCCTGGGAGTCCTCAAACCTCAATGGGTGTCAATCCATTATGTGGTTTCTAGATTACGAGGCATAGGCCTGTGACACTTAAAAAAATATACTAATTCTCTATTGTGTCCTTGTTGCCTACTTGTTTTGTATAGGAAACAGCTATATGAGTGTGCTACACCATATCATTCAGAAAGCCAAACCCACAAAAATATTCAGGAGGCTTTCCTCGTTACCATGCTTCTTCCTTGACATAGGTTTAGGTTTTCGTTTCTGTATACAGGAAGAAGGAACATGACCAGATTTAATCAAGCCCGTAGTGATTCCAAATCCTGTCTCATTGCCCAGTCTTTCTAAACTGCACAGCGTTCCAGCACAAGCTGGGAGGCTATCTGCATGCGTATCAACTAATAGGACTAAAGAAAGCGATCAAACCTATATCAACTAAGCAAATTGCAAATACTTATAGCCAAGATGAACAAATTCTGTGTAAAAGTATTTTTCATTAACAGAAAAAGAGAGTATATTAAAAACACATGGCAAAAACTGTTTAAAAAAAGTGCACAGGTAATCAAAATTACAATCAGAAGTGGAAAAAACCTGTATTTTGCATGAACTCTCACTTCCAAAAGGGAAAAATCTGAACCAAAAACTTGTGCTGCTTTTGAAGATTTGTTCTTCTGAAAATCAGACAGAATCCTGTATGTAAATATCGTGCTTGTAAATTTGTAAATCTCAGTGCTTTTAAGGAATCGTTGGGTGCATTAATGAAAATAAATTTAACAGCTGCATATTTATTAATTCATTACAGCCCGAACTGTCTCATGCAGCCAGCCCGAACTGTCTCATGACATCAGATTAGATTTTTAAGGAATCGTTGGGTGCATTAATGAAAATAAATTTAACAGCTGAGAACTGCATATTTATTAATTCATTACAGCCCGAACTGTCTCATGCAGCCAGCCCGAACTGTCTCATGACATCAGATTCAGATTAGATATCAGATGGAGTGGTAATCAACACTTAGTTTACTAACTACTTTCACCTAGTTTACTAACTATTTTCACGAAGTAGCTTATATTTACTGACAAAAATGCTTTCAAATAACTACTTTCACCTAGTTTACTAACTAGTTTCACCAGGTAGCTTATATTCACTGACAAAAACGTTTTCAAATTTTAATAATATATGTATATTTTTTATATATGGAAAAAATTGTATTGGACCAAATTATAAGTAAAAGTTCAATATGCATGTAACGAAAAATCTATTTTTTATTGTTTATTTTTTATGTTAAATAATATATTTAGTAATTATTAAAAGAAAAAAAATAGATTTTTCAATTTTTTTTATTTATGTTAAATAATAAATTTAGTGATTATTAAAAAAAAAAAGGAAAAAAGATTTTTCCTTATTTCAAATAAGTAATTACTTCAAACACACAATTTAGTAATTATTAAAAAAATTAAAACTAGAGATTTTTTTTTTTAATACAAATAAGGAATTTAGGAATTTGTTAATTATTTTTTATCTCTATTTTTCTAGCAATATATACTTGTCTCGTATAAAACCTCATGCAATAAGTTTGGTAACACCCTTGAAATAGTATTTACTCTCGTTTATTAAATATTTTGTATTTCCACTTTTCAACTTCAGTGACAAAGAAATAATAAATTTAGTTAACAATGAGTAAAATCCATCAAAAGTGTTGCCTAAAGTCATAGTAATTTGATCTATTACAGATGATGAAACTATTAGTGAAATGAAAGATTTCAATATGTGACATAGTAATCAAGATAATTTATAAGAATTCTTACCTATAACTATTCATGTGATACATAACTTTGGTTCCATTACAAGAGATATTGAATAATTAGGCCATGTTCATTTTAGCAATGATATAAACAATAATGTTCATTTTAGCTTACCTATTCAATTAATTTGGCTATTATATCCACTATCGACCACTTGGGAAATATCACATTAGTTTAAAACTTGCTTACTCGGTCTTCACATAACCAAACAATGGGTCATCAATTAACACAATTACCTTTCCATCATCTACCTTATCCATCTGCCAGATCACTAAGTTGCTATCCCCCTAGGACACTTAATGCTCTATACATACTTACTATCTCGATACTCGACACCTAACATACAGACGAGCTTGTAGATTGAAGCCCTAATGTCTCAATACTCGATATCTTGAAAGGCCAATGGTCGGGCTATCAAGCGATCAGGCCCCCAGAAGAGGCTAAAGAGTGTCATTGATACTGATTAGCTGATATATTAACATCCAAAAGCCCAACATCCATGTCATCGCTATATGGTTACCACCTATACATCACCTCGGTGCCTAATCAACCTTCCATTGCCATGTCAACATGCCACATCACTTACCACATTGGTATGTCATGTCATCTAGACCCACATTGGTGCCACATCATAATGAAACGTTAGCATGTCAAATCAACTGCCACACAATTGACTGTTGTATCCCCAGATCCACGTCCACTCACCACATCATTACTCTATTGATACCAAGGTTTCTTGTTGGTGACTAGTGTCCTACTTACTAATGTCTACTACCCAGTATTGTGCCATTTTGATAGGTTGATGTACCAACAACTAATACATTGCATTAGTGTTGGTTGACCTCAAGGTGTCCTTAACACAGTTAGCCCGAAATTTGACCTCTCGATGGACTATAGTCCCCAACCATCAAGTGAGAGTCCTTGAACCCTCTATCTCCATGAGCTAATGGATAATGTAGGGTGATATGCTAATATCGAGGACATGTTTGACGTGGAATCTAGGTTAGTTGGGGATTTTTGCACAATTAAGTGATGGGGAGCACTATTTTCCATCATTATAAACCATAGGTATATAGATGGTGTATGGGTGTTAATGTGAGGATAATTTTGCCCGACAAGGATGGCTTTGTTTGGGTCCTTGGACATCATCTAAGGAGAAACACCATTATCATGCTAGGGTCTAGTACGAGTGGTTTTTAAGGCTTAGTAATAATACAGACTATGCACATGGTAGAAAACCACCCTCCAATGCCTCTAAGGTGAATAGTTGGCCTAGTGGTACTCATGGAGACCATCTAAGGGATGGTTCTTAGGCCCTTGAACATTTTTCAAGGATGAAAACTAGTCCCTGAGGGCCTAAAAGAGGTGTAAGATAATGGTCATAGTCCATGTATAAGCTCCCAAGCCACTTCAATACAACACCTACAAAGTTGTGGAGTTGCCTCCTCAAGGGCAAAGGTCTTGATTGTGTGTATATCTTCCTTGAAAAGTAATTTCTCCATTCCCGTAAGGGAAGGGTCTGCAAATCAGTTAGATATGGCCAATATTCCTATGGAAACCAACCAAGGTACCTTTTCAAAAGGAGATCCTTGTGCTTTTCCTTTCTTTGGAAACGTTGGTACTCCCTTGATGGCCACTTTGAATATTCCTGGGTTGAATGTTGGACTACCCGTTTGGCTGTGGTCCACCCCAAATATTCCCAATACTCTTGAAGCTTCTCAGATGAATGCTTTATTTCAGTGGCATCACATGGGTGCTAATTGTTCATCTTCTGTCCAAGAGAAATCTAGAATTCATTCTTCTCCTCCTTCTTGTAACAAGAAATCTAAAAAGAGGAGAAAGAGAAAGTCAAAGAAGAAGAATAATTCTATCCCTTCATCATCAACCTTTGCAAGTCATGTTGGAGATGAGCCTTTAGCTGCAGCAAGTCATGCTAGGGGCACGAGTCTAGTCACTGTGAGTCATACTAGCAAAGAGTCAGGATCCTCTGCAAGTCATGTTCAGGACTCTCCACAAACCACTACTAGTTAGGTTGGCGAAAGGGACTCACATGTTGGGGCGACTTGAACGAAGGATTGTTTGCCGACCAGCAATCGGATGGCAAGTTTGCGACGTGTAAGGGCATTTTGGCACGCGGTGGTCGAGTCGGCCTGGGCAGCGACTCGCCCAACCGCTCGTATAAATATGGCAAGGCATTGGAGCATTTGGCATTCATTCGAAGATGGACATTCGAACATGAGCATTCGGTGATCAAGAAAAAAGTGCGAAGTAGTGGAGCAGGTCACAAAAGAGGCGCGGGCATATATGCACCCGCTCTTGGGCAAGCACACACGATACGCACAGGGTTCGATTATCAGTTGAGGGTGCGGGTAAGGAAGGCACCCGCCGTTCGGTGTGACACGGGATGTCTCGGGTAGGTCGCCTGCCCGTCGTGGAAGAAGAAACGCGGAGGTGTCTCGGGTGACTCGGGTAAGTCGCCCGCCCGTCATGCAACAGGAAATGCTGGGTGACTCGGGTGAGGTCGCCCACCCGTCGTGCAGCGGTAAACGAGGTTCGGTCGACGAGTACGGTTGGCAGCTCGGTGAAGGCGCGCCCACCTAGCTCGGGCAAGGAACTCGGTTGGCACACGGAGGTGTTGCCTATTTGTAAAATTGGCTAAGTATGAAACTTGGTGTTTCCCAAGTATACTTGTAAAGCCTCGTAAACATTGTAGAGTTGAATAATATATTGTATTCGGGCAGACTCATTGTTTAGGGAGTTGCCCCTCCCTTTACACTGTGCAATTGTGTTCTTCATGTATAATTGCTGATGATAATGAATGTGTATGGGTGTTCATTGGCATAAAGGAAACATAATAGTACTTGGTTGCGAAAAACAAACTAAGTAGACTAATGGTTAGGCGTAGTCCATGAACATAAGTATTGGTGAAAAGGAAGTGTTCGGAGGCGCCGCACCTCACCAAGTACGGCTGAAAGAGTACTGTAGGCCTGGGGGCGTGACACGCGGGGTTCCCATGTTGCTTGCGCCGTGTTGGGGATGGCGCACGCCCCTTGATACTTGCACGATGGGCGAGCCACTGACGGAAGGCGCGCGGGTGACCCTTGTTGCGTGCCCGGATGAAAGAGGTGACCATGTGGAGCCGACCCATGGGCGCGACGGTGCACACGAAGGGATGCGGTGGTTCGTTGGAATGGGGTGTGTCGAGGTTATGTGGCAGGTCAGCCGGGCATGCATGTTGATGGAGCCGACCCTTGTTATCCTCGAGAGACACGGCCCTTGGGTGAAAGGATGCGTATAAGTAAGGAGGATGGTGTTCGATGAAGGGACATCGAACTCAGACTTCCACATCGCAGAACAAGTGCGAAGGAAGGAGTTGGGCGAAAACGGAAGGAAGAGAAGGATGCGGGTAAGAGGGCTGCACCGGCAGGCGGATTACAGAGGGCGGGTCGGGCTTGGTAGCGTGGAAAGGCAGAGTGGGGCGGGTTACCGTCCGAGCAGGCAGGCCGCACTGCATGCGCCCTCACTATGGACCACACCGACGGGCAGAGTTTGGGCGCCGCGGAAGGGAAAGTCGGGCGGACAGGTTCGCAGTTCACGTGTGGAGTTGTGTCGTGTAGGCCGCGGGCCAGTGCAGCACGACCACATGACACGACAGGTTGAAAGAATAATTGAAGAAGATAAATTTATGGTAAGTTATTTTCGCTGCATTGTTAAGAACACTTATTGGAAAATTGATTGAGTGTTGAAGTAGGCGTAGACCGTGTACATCGAGCCTGCAACCTCACATCAAGAAAACTTGGTGTACATCGAGCCTGCAACCTCACATCAAGAAAAAGGCTCGGTTGGTCAAGAGAATGAAGGTTTCTTCATTGGTAAAGGATCTCGCTAAGGAACAAAGGTTGGAGTCTCTTCTAGAGCTAGTCCACCATGGACTATCAAAAGTTGAAAGAAGGATAGAGTGCCGGGGAATGAAGCGCCGAAGATACAAAGTGCAGAGAGGAGGAAGGACTCGACTTGTGCTTGGGGGATATTATTGTCAAGGGTCTAGGGCTTCACAATGACCAAAAAGAAGCTTATGAAAGGGTTTTCCTCTCTGAGAGAGAGAGAAGATTTTCCCTGGCAGATAGCCAACATCCTGTGTTCTTGTTCTTATGTTTTTGGCACCAGTTTGATGAAGGTAAACGCACATGCATTAATAAGAAGAGAAGAAGATTAAGATAACACGTAAATTGCAAAAGAGCTTCACAAGTTGTTATCAAGTCTAGAAGAATCCCGCTATACCCCATTGCCCCAGATTGTTCATTGCGGTATCGGAGCTAAGGTGACACATCAAGGAAAGGGAATCTCAAGAACATCCGCAAGGTTGAAGCGTCAAGCCAAAAAGTCTCAATCACATCAAGGACAAGAAGGTCTACCATCTATCATTCATCATGGAAGACTACAAAGCAAGAAGAAACGCCTTGTATCAAGGCACCTACAAGAAGAGTCACTTTCCACGAAGGGAGCAATGACATGACAAACCAGGGGGGAAAGTGATCGATGGCCGGTACCCTGCCAAGAAGAAGTTCAAACAAAGACTTCATGACATCGAAGGAAAGAAGGAGATCAAGCGGCAGAAGGACCCACGAAGAAGACGTTGTTCATGAATGGAAAAGTCCCTAGCTAAGAGGGAGTTCTAACAAGTTCCCAACTACAAAGGAGCTTGGTCAAGTTCCTTGTCAGAGGAAACTTGGGCATGTCTTCCCCAATCAAGGGGAAGAGATAGACACAACATTCTTGTCTTCACTTGGAAAGAAATAACGGGAGGATTGGGCAATCATTTGGCATCTGATGCTCTTTGAGGATGTGTAGGGCACCCAAGACAAGAGTAGGCAAGAGGAGCGATATTCTTTGAGGGCTGGGAACCCAAGACAAGAATTGTCCTGGAAGGTCATACTCAGGGAACACCTGGGTGGGCATGTACCTTTAGAGACAATGAACAAGGTGTTTATAAGCCATTGGCCTCGCCAGCATTGTGCTTTGATCTTATGAGAGATAAAGCTGTTAGTCAAGGCCTTGCTTCTCAGATGAATGCTTTATTTCAATGGCATCACATGGGTGCTAATTGTTCATCTTCTTTCCAAGAGAAATCTAGGATTCATTCTTCTCCTCCTTCTTGTAACAAGAAATCTAAAAAGAGGAGAAAGAGAAAGTCAAAGAAGAAGAATAATTCTATCCCTTCATCATCAACCTTTGCAAGTCATGTTGGAGATGAGCCTTTAGCTGCAGCAAGTCATGCTAGGGGCACGAGTCTAGTCACTGTGAGTCATACTAGCAAAGAGTCAGGATCCTCTGCAAGTCATGTTCAGGACTCTCCACAAACCACTACTAGTTAGGTTGGCGGAAGGGAGGTTGATAAGAAACCTGGACGTAGAAGTTTTAAACCTAAGTTCCCTTGTAAGATATGCAAGGGAGACCATCTTACTCATTTATGCCCTGGTATTCCAGAGATTCAAAGGATATGGTCCGAGTCTGAAAGTACTTCTACTCCTAGATCTGATATGGTTTCTCATTAATCCCACCAACCATTGGTTGATAATGTGGTTAGCCAATACAATCTCTGGCCGATTACACTCCTTTTTTGGGGGGTGAAGTGCCTAACAAAAGAGTCTGTTTGATCTCTAGTGCAGAGTCTTCTGATATAGCGGGCATTCTGACTGCTTCAAATGTTCCCCCTCCAAGTTCTAGGAGTGTCTCCTTTGATTGGGATAGTCTTGTCGAGCCTCGTCTTCCTTCCACTGCACCTTTCCAAATAAAGGTCAGGGTTAATTCCACAAATATCTATCGATGTATGGTGGATGAAGGATCCTCTGCAAGTATTATATCCTCCTTGACTTGGAAATACATACGAGCTTGTAGATTGAAGCCCTAATTTCTCAATACCCGATATCTTGAAAGGCCAATGGTTGAGCTATCAAGCCACTGGGCCCTCAGGAAGAGGCTAGAGAGTGTCATTGATACTAATTAGTTGATATCTTAACATCCAAACGCCCAACATCCACGTCGTCACTATATGGTTACCACCTATACAACACCTCGGTGCCAAGTCAACCTTCCATTGCCATGTCAACATGCCATATCACTTGTTACATTGGTATGCCATGTCATCTAGACCCACATTGGTGCCACATCATAATGCGATGTTAGCATGTCAAATCAACTGCCACACAATTGACATGCGATATCCCCGGGTCCACATCCACTCATCACATCATTACTCTATCGTTATCAAGGTTTCTTGTTGGTGACTAGTGTCCTACTTACTGATGTCTACTACCCAATATTGTGACATTTTGATAGGTTGATAACGAACAACTAATACATTGCATTCGTGTTGGTTGACCTTGAGGTGTCCTTAATACAGTTAGCCCGACATTTGACCTCTTGATGGACTATAGTCCCCAACCATCAAGTGAGAGTCCTTGAACCCTCTATCTCCACGAGCTAATGGATAATGTAGGATAATATGTTAATATCGAGGACATCTAACCTAGACTAGGTTAGTTGGGGCTTTTTGCACAATTAGGTGATGAGGAGCACTATTTGCCAGCATTATAAACCATAGGTATATAAATGTTGTATGGGTGTTAATGTGAGGATTTGCCCAACAAGGATGAATTTTGTTGGGGCCTTGGACATCATCTAAGAAGAAACACCATTATCATCTTAAGGCCTATGAATGGTTTTTAAGGTTTAGCAATAATATAAACTATGCACATTATACAAAACCACTTCCTGGTGCCTCTAAGATGAATGGTTTATAGAATGCAAATGTATGTTTATATAATTTATAGGATGTACAGGTTAGTTAATATTATATGGTTTGTATTAATAAAATAAATGGACAAATTAATAGAACTGCTGGCAAATGAACATTTAAAAAATTATTATGATGAAGACTTTTCAAACAATTTTGTGGGAAAATTCAATTAATAGAACTGTTGGCAAATGAACTTTTGAAAAAATATTATGAAGTAGACTTTTCAAGCATTTCTGTGAGAAAATTTAAAATTTTGTGGGAAAATTTAAAATTTCACTTCTCCTTGTGTGGGCTTGGCGCCAATCGGCTGTTCTTTTCTCCTTGTCTCGAAGTCCCACCGCCTGAACATTCTCTTCCAACGATTGATTAAGGTGTCGCTGTCAGGGTTCACACCCAGTGGAAAGCTTATTTTCTGAACCAGTTGTCTTATATTATTATATGATATTTGGCAAGGTGGGCTCTAAATATCTGGTATTCAACGATTTGGAAAACTTTGGAGCAGACAGATCAGTGTGCTTTGAGGAGCAATAGCCAAGACAGGTTTACCAGCTCTGCATTTAATACTATTTTTTCTGTGATGCCGATCTTCCATTGTTTTTGCCTAAAACAGGTATGTGTTTTAGCTTTCTCTTTGTTTTCTTAAAAAATAGCTCCTTGAAGATAGGGTATCGCCGCAACAGATTTCGTCGTTGCAGTTTAAAATCTGCATCATCTTTATATCCTCAGATTTCTTCATAACCTATCATCTCAGGGTTAAAATTATATTAAAACATCCGGGACTATTGACCTTCAAAAAAATCATAAAAATTTTGTTCTTGGCACTTCTGCACTTGCTAAGACACCGATGAAGGATAAAATACTGGTTGTGGCTGAGCAGTATACGGATATCTACACCAAAACCCAAAACTGGTTGAATCTAGCCGATCTTGCATTGCAAGACCTTGATAGGGGTATACCGATTTTATCAATAGGATGCATATGTTTGTATAGTTTTTTTATTTTCTTAATCATATGATGAAAACCAGAGTACAAGAATATGGGTTTCAATGCTTTGCAACTGTTGAGTTCTTGAGGCTCGGTTGCAACTTGGAGAACTAGGAATATTTTGAGAAGAGTATATATATTATTTTCAATCCATGTCCTTGCCTTGCAGGACATTGAGAGGGGTATATAGATTCTTCTCAATGGAAAACAGTTGCAGTTTGTGTGGTTGTTTATGATCTTGCCATTTATTCAAGTTTTTTTGTAATATGTAAAAAGTTGCAACCTCATTAAATGACATTTACACAGCTAGAATACACCAGTGCTACCTCTAGAGAGATAAAATCAGTTGCGTTCATCTGATTCCTCAGTGCTCAAGATACTGGCCCATTGATTATGTATTACAAAAAGTTGCAACCTCATTAAATGACATTTACACAGCTAGAATACACCAGTGCTACCTCTAGAGAGATAAAATCAGCTGCGTTCATCTGATTCCTCAGTGCTCAAGATACTGGCCCATTGTATAAACATGATCGAAGGGAATATCCTTCGCTTTGACAAGTGAAATAGCTAGTAAACTCAAGGCAGCAATATCAAGATGAGTCCATATGTGCTACATTATTAGATTAACTTAGTAAACTGATATCCTGTTGCCTGTTCAGATTGTTGGGGCTACCTTTAGATTCTTTCTTTTTGATTGCACAGACTTTAAACACATATCCAACCCATTTCCTTGTAAGCGTTACTAAGCATAGGATGATAATATGGGGCATTTTCTTGGATCAGATTCCAGCTTAGTGATTTCCTCTGCTTTTGGGCATATGTAAAGTTAAGTGCATTTTAATGGAATGTGATTGCTTGTTTCTGTGTTAAGATATCTGCAAATTTCCTTGCTGACACTTTCACATCAATGTAAGAGAAGTCCTTATAATCAAATGGGTATTTATCCCAGGAGTTTATTCTTGTACATTCTCACACTTTCAAGGCTTGCATATGTCCCAGACTTGGAAGAAAACTCAAAGTTAGAACCTCTTTTGACAGCGTATAGGTCCTCCTCATAAGATAGTTGTAGAGACTTCTCCCTTCAATGCGGTTGGGCTTTAAGACTACCGCTAAGACGCGCTAAGTCTCCTTACTTGAACAACACCTAAAACACATCCTTTAGGACTGTGTATTGAGTCTCTTTCTTATTGTGGATTAGGGGTTCATTTAGGCTCCCTTTGACTACGTCTTAGCTGTGAATAGAAGACTGCAGCTAGGGCTCTTTTGGAGCTTCCTTTGACAGCGTATGGAAGCCTCCTTGCTGTGATGAAGAGCCTTCTTTTGGGACATCGAAGGAGCATCTCTTCACTGTGATTTAATCCCTTTAGGACAACATATAAGGCTTGCGGCTTGGGCATGTTGTACAGCAACTAGGGCTCCTCCAAGGCTGTCCTAAAGGGCTCTTTAGATCAATCCTACACCTCTTGATGAGACTGTCCTGTTGTGCCACTGCTGCACTATGTCATGGCTGTCCCGTTGTGCCACCACTGCACTATGTCATGGTTGTCTCGTTGTGCTTTGCCATACCATAACAACACCATGAATTTGCCACACTAAATACTAGTTGTCCCATGTTGTACCATTGTACCATTGTTGTCCCGTTGTGCACTATATGCCATTGACCATTGTTGTCTCATTGTTGTAACATATGCTGCACCATACTGCGCCAAGTTGCCTTTGCTGTCCCATTGCTGTATCATTGCAGCACCATGTAGCATTGTTGTCCCACTCCTGCAACAAACATCTTGCTATCCATACTGCTGCACCATTGTTGCACCATACATTTTGTTGTCCATTTTGCTGCACCATTGCTGCACCATACATCTTGTTGTCCATACTGTTGCACCACTGTTGCACCATACATCTTGTTGTCATCGATAATACTACTATGGTCCCTAACCCCATTTCCCTGCTCATTAATCAGATGAGAGGTACTTCCAATGAGTCTCAGATTGCATAGGTAGGATGCCTCTATAGGGGAATTGATCATCTATCCTACAGGAGAACTAATCATCCTGGCTCATAGGAGAATGAATCATCCTATCCGAAAGTCACCTTGGGGTATTACAAGAGAAGGCTAAGATATTCATCTTGTACACAGTGCACCATTAGGGGAGGGTGAGTTGCCCTATGGTCGTGTGTTGCTCCAGTAAGTACCCCAAGCCCCTTAGATCTCCCAAAGCTCAATGCATGCAACATGCAGGACCCTTATACGAAGGTCTCTCAATGACTCCAGTTTGTTCGGGAAAGTCACAGATTTGACCTTTCCCCTGGGCTTTGACAAAATGTTTACAACCTGTACATCAGTCTCAATGCCATGGAGCCTCCTCGCTCATCGACTTACCATATTCTAGATAAGTTAGTATCTGATGTCTATCTACTGGAGCAATCATCGAATACAGGATTTCTCAACAATCGAATCCCCCCCTGGTTGTCACAGAGGATCACAGTGGTATTCATCATGTGTACAAACAACGCACTGAAGAGCTTCCACAACCAGGCAGCATCACACAAGATCATACTCGTAGCTATGTATTCGGTCTTGGCGGTGCTTATAGCAATCGACTTCTGCTTCTTGCTCATCCATGATATCGAAGCAGAATCTAAAGAGAACTAGCACTGAGAAGTTCTCTAGTGATCCTCCCCATTGCTTGCCCAGTCAACATTCGAATAATCATGCAGCTTCATATTTCAGGCAGTGAATCTCAATCCATGAGAGATTGTGCTCCAAAGATATCTCAAAAGATTCTTGGCACCAATCTAGTGAGGCTCAACCAAATATGAGCTCACCATGCTAACTATAAAACATATATACGGACGAAAGTTCACCAAGAACATCAATGCAAATGAGTTTATGAAACTTAGAGGCATTTCTCAAATCTGGTCTAGCATCATCACAATATAACTTCTGAAAGTTAAGATCCTCGAGGTAGTCATTGTCTTGTAGTTTACTATTCCACATCCGGAATCCAACTCTCTCTTACTTTTGCAAGTGAGAGGGTCTGCACCTATTAGAAATAGGTCGTTCTTAGAAGGTGTCGGTATGATAGGTCTATCATCCACAATCTTCAAACAATGGTTTGGATTGGCTTCACTCTTAGTGAATCTCAGCTTCATCTGACAATTATCAATCCTCTCATATCAAACCCGAGGTGATTTGCTTCAAGCCATAGAGGGCAGCGTATTTGACGCAGAGGCCCAGAGAGGCCAGCGTATTTGACGCAGAGGCGTAGAGAGCTAATGCAGGGCCTCCTGGGGCTGAAACAGGCCTAGATAGGTTGACGCAGGGCCAATGCTGGGCAAGGAGAGGCCGACGCAGTCCAGATTGGGCAGACGCTGGGGTTTCAGTGCAATTTTGTGCTGAGGAGCTGTCGGAATGATTATCTGAGTTTTTAGCCAGGAGATCTGTGAGAAACTGTGAGGTATTACTGCTAAGGAAATTCTCTATTGGGTAGGCCAGTTTTGACACCCAGATTGTACTCTTATATTGCTTAGTAAAAAAAACCCTCAGATAGCTGCACCAGTTTTCTCGCATTGGGTTTTTCCGGGGACATTGGTCCAAAAATAACGGTGTCATATGGTGTCTTTGTTTCTGTTTCTTTTAGTAGCCTTTTAGTAGCCTTTTGTGTTGCAAAAAATACCTCTTATACTCCCTTTTTCTTCAATTAGCCTTTTGATAGTAATATATACGAAGGTCTCTCAACGACTCCAGGTTGTTCGGGAAAGTCACAGATTTGACTTTCCCCTGGGCTTTGACAAAATGTTTGCAACCTATACATCAGTCTCAATGCGATGGAGCCTCCTCGCTCATCGACTTACCATATTCTAGATAAGTTAGTATCTGATGTCTATCTACTGGAGCAATCATCGAATACAGGATTTCTCAACAATCGAATCCCCCCCTGGTTGTCACAGAGGATCACAATGGTATTCATCATGTGTACAAACAACGCACTGAAGAGCTTCCACAACCAGGCAGCGTCACACAAGATCATACTCGTAGCTATGTATTCGATCTCGGCGGTGCTTATAGCAATCGACTTCTGCTTCTTGCTCATCCATGATATCGAAGAAAAATCCTAAGAGAACTAGCACTGAGAAGTTCTCTGGTGATCCTCCCCATTGCCTGCCCAGTCAACATTCGATTAATCATGCAGCTTCATATTTCAGGCAGTGAATCTCAATCCATGAGAGATTGTGCTCCGAAGATTTCTCAAAAGATTCTTGGCACCAATCTAGTGAGGCTCAACCAAATATGAGCTCACCATGCTAACTATAAAACATATATACGGACGAAAGTTCACCAAGAATATCAATGCAAATGATTTTATGAAACTTAGAGGCATTTCCCAAATCTGGTCCGACATCATCACAATATAACTTCTGAAAATTAAGATCCTCAAGGTAGTCATGGTCTTGCAGTTTACCATTCCACATCCGGAATCCAACTCTCTTACTTTTGCAAGTGAGAGGGTCTGCACCTATCAGAAATAGGTCGTTCTTAGAAGGTGTCGGTATGAGAGGTCTATCATCCACAATCTTCAAACAATGGTTTGGATTGGCTTCACTCTTAGTGAATCTCAGCTTCATCTGACAATTATCAATCCTCTCATATCAAACCCGCGGTGATTTGCTTCAAGCCATAGAGGGCAACGTATTTGACGCAGAGGCGTAGAGAGCTAACGCAGGGCCTCCTGGGGCTGAAACAGGCCTAGATAGGCTGACACAGGGCCAATGTTGGGCAAGGAGAGGCTGACGCAGTCCAGATTGGGCAGACACTGGGGTTTCAGTGCAATTTTGTGCTAAGGAGCTGTCGGAATGATTATCTGAGTTTTCAACCAGGAGATCTGTGAGAAACTGTGAGGTATTACTGCTAAGGAAATTCTCTGTTGGGTAGGCCAGTTTTGACACCCAGATTGTTTCTTATATTGCTTAGTAAAAAAAACCCTCAGATAGCTGCACCGGTTTTCTTGCATTGGGTTTTTCCGGGGACATTGGTCCAAAAATAACGGTGTCATATGGTGTGTTTGTTTCTGTTTCTTTTAGTAGCCTTTTGTGTTGCAAAAAACACCTCTTATACTCCCTTTTTCTTCAACTAGCCTTTTGATAGTAATATATACGAAGGTCTCTCAACGACTCCAGGTTGTTCGGGAAAGTCACAGATTTGACTTTCCCCTGGGCTTTGACAAAATGTTTGCAACCTGTACATCAGTCTCAATGCGATGGAGCCTCCTCGCTCATCGACTTACCATATCCTAGATAAGTTAGTATCTGATGTCTATCTACTGGAGCAATCATCGAATACAGGATTTCTCAACAATCGAATCCCCCCCTGGTTGTCACAGAGGATCACAGTGGTATTCATCATGTGTACAAACAACGCACTAAAGAGCTTCCACAACCAGGCAGCGTCACACAAGATCATACTCGTAGCTATGTATTCGGTCTCGGTGGTGCTTATAGCAATCAACTTCTGCTTCTTGCTCATCCATGATATCGAAGCAAAATCCTAAGAGAACTAGCACTGAGAAGTTCTCTGGTGATCCTCCCCATTGCCTGCCCAGTCAACATTCGATTAATCATGCAGCTTCATATTTCAGGCAGTGAATCTCAATCCATGAGAGATTGTGCTCCGAAGATATCTCAAAAGATTCTTGGCACCAATCTAGTGAGGCTCAACCAAATATGAGCTCACCATGCTAACTATAAAACATATATACGGACGAAAGTTCACCAAGAATATCAATGCAAATGATTTTATGAAACTTAGAGGCATTTCCCAAATCTGGTCCGACATCATCACAATATAACTTCTGAAAATTAAGATCCTCAAGGTAGTCATGGTCTTGCAGTTTACCATTCCACATCCGGAATCCAACTCTCTTACTTTTGCAAGTGAGAGGGTCTGCACCTATCAGAAATAGGTCGTTCTTAGAAGGTGTCAGTATGAGAGGTCTATCATCCACAATCTTCAAACAATGGTTTGGATTGGCTTCACTCTTAGTGAATCTCAGCTTCATCTGACAATTATCAATCCTCTCATATCAAACCCGCGGTGATTTGCTTCAAGCCATAGAGGGCAGCGTATTTGACGCAGAGGTGCAGAGAGCTAACGCAGGGCCTCCTGGGGCTGACACAGGCCTAGATAGGCTGACGCAGGGCCAATGTTGGGCAAGGAGAGGCTGATGCAGTCCAGATTGGGTAGACGCTGGGGTTTCAGTGCAATTTTGTCTTGAGGAGCTGTCGGAATGATTATCTGAGGTTTCAGCCAGGAGATCTGTGAGAAACTATGAGGTATTACTGTTAAGGAAATTCTCTGTTGGGTAGGCCAGTTTTGACACCCAGATTGTACTCTTATATTGCTTAGTAAAAAAACCCTCAGATAGCTGCACCGGTTTTCCAGCATTAGGTTTTTCCGGGGACATTGGTCCAAAAATAACGGTGTCATATGGTGTGTTTGTTTCTGTTTCTTTTAGTAGCCTTTTGTGTTGTAAAAAACACCTCTTATACTCCCTTTTTCTTCAACTAGCCCTTTGATAGTAATATATACGAAGGTCTCTCAACGACTCCAGGTTGTTCGGGAAAGTCACAGATTTGACCTTTCCCCTGGGCTTTGACAAAATGTTTGCAACCTGTACATCAGTCTCAATGCGATGGAGCCTCCTCGCTCATCGACTTACCATATTCTATATAAGTTAGTATCTGATGTTTATCTACTGGAGCAATCATCGAATACAGGATTTCTCAACAATCGAATCCCGCCCTGGTTATCACAAAGGATCACAGTGGTATTCATCATGTGTGCAAACAACGCACTGAAGAGCTTCCACAACCAGGCAGCATCACACAAGAGCATACTCGTAGCTATGTATTCGGTCTCGGCGGTGCTTATAGCAATCGACTTCTGCTTCTTGCTCATCCATGATATCGAAGCAAAATCCAAAGAGAACTAGCACTGAGAAGTTCTCTGGTGATCCTCCCCATTGCCTGCCCAGTCAACATTTGAATAGTCATGTAGCTTCATATTTCAGGCAGTGAATCTCAATCCATGAGAGATTGTGCTCCGAAGATATCTCAAAAGATTCTTAGCACCAATCTAGTGAGGCTCAACCAAATATGAGCTCACCATGCTAACTATAAAACATATATACGGACGAAATTTCACCAAGAACATCAATGCAAATGAGTTTATGAAACTTAGAGGTATTTCCCAAATCTGGTCCGATATCATCACAATATAACTTCTGAAAGTTAAGATCCTCAAGGTAGTCATGGTCTTGCAGTTTACCATTCCACATCCGGAATCCAACTCTCTTACTTTTCCAAGTGAGAGGGTCTGCACCTATCAGAAATAGGTCGTTCTTAGAAGGTGTCGGTATGAGAGGTCTATCATCCACAATCTTCAAACAATGGTTTGGATTGGCTTCACTCTTAGTGAATCTCAGCTTCATCTGACAATTATCAATCCTCTCATATCAAACCCGCGGTGCTTTGCTTCAAGCCATAGAGGGCAGCGTATTTGACGCAGAGGTGCAGAGAGCTAACGCAGGGCCTCCTGGGGCTGACACAGGACTAGATAGGCTGACGCAGGGCCAATGCTGGGCAAGGAGAGGCTGATGCAGTCCAGATTGGGTAGACGCTGGGGTTTCAGTGCAATTTTGTCCTGAGGAGCTGTCGGAATGATTATCTGAGGTTTCAGCCAGGAGATCTGTGAGAAACTGTGAGGTATTACTGCTAAGGAAATTCTCTGTTGGGTAGGCCAGTTTTGACACCAAGATTGTACTCTTATATTGCTTAGTAAAAAAACCCTCAGATAGCTGCACCGGTTTTCCCACATTAGGTTTTTCCGGGGACATTGGTCCAAAAATAACGGTGTCATATGGTGTGTTTGTTTCTGTTTCTTTTAGTAGCCTTTTGTGTTGTAAAAAACACCTCTTATACTCCCTTTTTCTTCAACTAGCCTTTTGATAGTAATATTTATGAAGGTCTCTCAACGACTCCAGGTTGTTCGGGAAAGTCACAGATTTTACCTTTCCCCTGGGCTTTGACAAAATGTTTGCAAGCTGTACATCAGTCTCAATGCGATGGAGCCTCCTCGCTCATCGACTTACCATATTCTATATAAGTTAGTATCTGATGTTTATCTACTGGAGCAATCATCGAATACAGGATTTCTCAACAATCGAATCCCGCCCTAGTTATCACAAAGGATCACAGTGGTATTCATCATGTGTGCAAACAATGCACTGAAGAGCTTCCACAACCAGGCAGCATCACACAAGAGCATACTCGTAGCTATGTATTCGGTCTCGGCGGTGCTTATAGCAATCGACTTCTGCTTCTTGCTCATCCATGATATCGAAGCAAAATCCAAAGAGAACTAGCACTGAGAAGTTCTCTGGTGATCCTCCCCATTGCCTGCCCAGTCAACATTCGAATAGTCATGCAGCTTCATATTTCAGGCAGTGAATCTCAATCCATGAGAGATTGTGCTCCGAAGATATCTCAAAAGATTCTTGGCACCAATCTAGTGAGGCTCAACCAAATATGAGCTCACCATGCTAACTATAAAACATATATACGGACGAAAGTTCACCAAGAACATCAATGCAAATGCGTTTATGAAACTTAGAGGCATTTCCCAAATCTGGTCCGATATCATCACAATATAACTTCTGAAAGTTAAGATCCTCAAGGTAGTCATGGTCTTGCAGTTTACCATTCCACATCCGGAATCCAACTCTCTTACTTTTGCAAGTGAGAGGGTCTGCACCTATCAGAAATAGGTCGTTCTTAGAAGGTGTCGGTATGAGAGGTCTATCATCCACAATCTTCAAACAATGGTTTGGATTGGCTTCACTCTTAGTGAATCTCAGCTTCATCTGACAATTATCAATCCTCTCATATCAAACCCGCGGTGATTTGCTTCAAGCCATAGAGGGCAGCGTATTTGACGCAGAGGTGCACAGAGCTAACGCAGGGCCTCCTGGGGCTGACACAGGCCTAGATAGGCTGACGCAGGGCCAATGCTGGGCAAGGAGAGGCTGATGCAGTCCTGATTGGGTAGACGCTGGGGTTTCAGTGCAATTTTGTCCTGAGGAGCTGTCGGAATGATTATCTGAGGTTTCAGCCAGGAGATCTGTGAGAAACTGTGAGGTATTACTGCTAAGGAAATTCTCTGTTGGGTAGGCCAGTTTTGACACCCAGATTGTACTCTTATATTGCTTAGTAAAAAAACCCTCAGATAGCTGCACCGGTTTTCTCGCATTAGGTTTTTCCGGGGACATTGGTCCAAAAATAACGGTGTCATATGGTGTGTTTGTTTTTGTTTCTTTTAGTAGCCTTCTGTGTTGTAAAAAACACCTCTTATACTACCTTTTTCTTCAACTAGCCTTTTGATAGTAATATATACGAAGGTCTCTCAACGACTCCAGGTTGTTCGGGAAAGTCACAGATTTGACCTTTCCCCTAGGCTTTGACAAAATGTTTGCAACCTGTACATCAGTCTCAATGCGATGGAGCCTCCTCGTTCATCGACTTACCATATTCTATATAAGTTAGTATCTGATGTTTATCTACTGGAACAATCATCGAATACAGGATTTCTCAACAATCGAATCCCGCCCTGGTTATCACAAAGGATCACAGTGGTATTCATCATGTGTGCAAACAACGCACTGAAGAGCTTCCACAACCAGGCAGCATCACACAAGAGCATACTCGTAGCTATGTATTCGGTCTCGGCGGTGCTTATAGCAATCGACTTCTGCTTCTTGCTCATCCATGATATCGAAGCAAAATCCAAAGAGAACTAGCACTGAGAAGTTCTCTGGTGATCCTCCCCATTGCCTGCCCAGTCAACATTCGAATAGTCATGCAGCTTCATATTTCAGGCAGTGAATCTCAATCCATGAGAGATTGTGCTCCGAAGATATCTCAAAAGATTCTTGGCACCAATCTAGTGAGGCTCAACCAAATATGAGCTCACCATGCTAACTATAAAACATATATACAGACGAAAGTTCACCAAGAACATCAATGCAAATGAGTTTATGAAACTTAGAGGCATTTCCCAAATCTGGTCCGATATCATCACAATATAACTTCTGAAAGTTAAGATCCTCGAGGTAGTCACGATCTTGCAGTTTACCATTCCACATCCAAAATCCAACTCTCTTACTTTTGCAAGTGAGAGGGTCTGCACCTATCAGAAATAGGTTGTTCTTAGAAGGTGTCGGTATGAGAGGTCTATGATCCACAATCTTCAAACAATGGTTTGGATTGGCTTCACTCTTAGTGAATCTCAGCTTCATCTGACAATTATCAATCCTCTCATATCAAACCCACGGTGATTTGCTTCAAGCCATAGAGGGCAGCGTATTTGACGCAGAGGTGCAGAGAGCTAACGCAGGGCCTCCTGGGGCTGACACAGGCCTAGATAGGCTGACGCAGGGCCAATGCTGGGTAAGGAGAGGCTGATGCAGTCCAGATTGGGTAGACGCTGGGGTTTCAGTGCAATTTTGTCCTGAGGAGCTGTCGGAATGATTATCTGAGGTTTCAGCCAGGAGATCTGTGAGAAACTGTGAGGTATTACTGCTAAGGAAATTCTCTGTTGGGTAGGCCAGTTTTGACACCCAGATTGTACTCTTATATTGCTTAGTAAAAAAACCCTCAGATAGCTGCACCGGTTTTCCCGCATTAGGTTTTTCCGGGGACATTGGTCCAAAAATAACGGTGTCATATGGTGTGTTTGTTTCTGTTTCTTTTAGTAGCCTTTTGTGTTGTAAAAAACACCTCTTATACTCCCTTTTTCTTCAACTAGCCTTTTGATAGTAATATATACGAAGGTCTCTCAACGACTCCAGGTTGTTCGGGAAAGTCACAGATTTGACCTTTCCCCTGGGCTTTGACAAAATGTTTGCAACCTGTACATCAGTCTCAATGCGATGGAGCCTCCTCGCTCATCGACTTACCATATTCTATATAAGTTAGTATCTGATGTTTATCTACTGGAGCAATCATCGAATACAGGATTTCTCAACAATCGAATCCCGCCCTGGTTATCACAAAGGATCACAGTGGTATTCATCATGTGTGCAAACAACGCACTGAAGAGCTTCCACAACCAGGCAGCATCACACAAGAGCATACTCGTAGCTATGTATTCGGTCTCGGCGGTGCTTATAGCAATCGAGTTCTGCTTCTTGCTCATCCATGATATCGAAGCAAAATCCAAAGAGAACTAGCACTGAGAAGTTCTCTAGTGATCCTCCCCATTGCCTGCCCAGTCAACATTCGAATAGTCATGCAGCTTCATATTTCAGGCAGTGAATCTCAATCCATGAGAGATTGTGCTCCGAAGATATCTCAAAAGATTCTTGGCACCAATCTAGTGAGGCTCAACCAAATATGAGCTCACCATGCTAACTATAAAACATATATACGGACGAAAGTTCACCAAGAACATCAATGCAAATGAGTTTATGAAACTTAGAGGCATTTCCCAAATCTTGTCCGATATCATCACAATATAACTTCTGAAAGTTAAGATCCTCGAGGTACTCACGATCTTGCAGTTTACCATTCCACATCCAGAATCCAACTCTCTCTTACTTTTGCAAGTGAGAGGGTCTGCACCTATCAGAAATAGGTCATTCTTAGAAGGTGTCGGTATGAGAGGTCTATCATCCACAATCTTCAAACAATGGTTTGGATTGGCTTCACTCTTAGTGAATCTCAGCTTCATCCGACAATTATCAATCCTCTCATATCAAACCCACGGTGATTTGCTTCAAGCCATAGAGGGCAACGTATTTGACGCAGAGGCGCAGAGAGCTAACACAGGGCCTCCTGGGGTTGACACAGGCCTAGATAGGCTGACACAGGGCCAACGATGGGCAAGGAGAGGCTGACGCAGTCCAGATTGGGTAGACGCTGGGGTTTCAGTGCAATTTTGTGCTGAGGAGCTGTCGGAATGATTATCTGAGGTTTCAGCCAGGAGATCTGTGAGAAACTGTGAGGTATTACTGCTAAGGAAATTCTCTATTGGGTAGGCCAGTTTTGACACCCAGATTGTACTCTTATATTGCTTAGTAAAAAAACCCTCAGATAGCTGCACCGGTTTTCCCACATTAGGTTTTTCCGGGGACATTGGTCCAAAAATAACGGTGTCATATCGTGTGTTTGTTTCTGTTTCTTTTAGTAGCCTTTTGTGTTGTAAAAAACACCTCTTATACTCCCTTTTTCTTCAACTAGCCTTTTGATAGTAATATATATGAAGGTCTCTCAACGACTCCAGGTTGTTCGGGAAAGTCACAGATTTGACCTTTCCCCTGGGCTTTGACAAAATGTTTGCAACCTGTACATCAGTCTCAATGCGATGGAGCCTCCTCGCTCATCGACTTACCATATTCTATATAAGTTAGTATCTGATGTTTATCTACTGGAGAAATCATCGAATACAGGATTTCTCAACAATCGAATCCCCCCCTGGTTGTCACAGAGGATCACAGTGGTATTCATCATGTGTGCAAACAACGTACTAAAGAGCTTCCACAACCGGGCAGCGTCACACGAGATCATACTCGTAGCTATGTATTCGGTCTCAGCGGTGCTTATAGCAATTGACTTCTGCTTCTTGCTCATCCATGATATCGAAACAAAATCCAAAGAGAACTAGCACTGAGAAGTTCTTTGGTGATCCTCCCCATTGCCTGCCCAGTCAACATTCGAATAATCATGCAGCTTCATATTTCAGGCAGTGAATCTCAATCCATGAGAGATTGTGCTCCAAAGATAGCTCAAAAGATTCTTGGCACCAATCTAGTGAGGCTCAACCAAATATGAGCTCACCATGCTAACTATAAAACATATATACGGACGAAAGTTCACCAAGAACATCAATGCAAATGAGTTTATGAAACTTAGAGGCATTTCCCAAATCTGGTCCGACATCATCACAATATAACTTCTGAAAGTTAAGATCCTCGAGGTAGTCACGATCTTGGAGTTTACCATTCCACATCCAGAATACAACTCTTTCTTACTTTTGCAAGTGAGAGGGTCTGCACCTATCAGAAATAGGTCGTTCTTAGAAGGTGTCGGTATGAGAGGTCTATCATCCACAATCTTCAAACAATTGTTTGGATTGGCTTCACTCTTAGTGAATCTCAGCTTCATCTGAGAATTATCAATCCTCTCATATCAAACCTGTGGTGATTTGCTTCAAGCCATAGAGGGCAGCGTATTTGACGCAGAGGCCCAGAGAGGCCAACGTATTTGATGCAGAGGCCCAGAGAGCTAACGCAGGGCCTCCTGGGGCTGACACAGGCCTAGATAGGCTGACGCAGGGCCAACGCTGGGCAAGGAGAGGCTGACGCAGTCCAGATTGGGCAGACGCTGGGGTTTCAGTGCAATTTTGTGTTGAGGAGCTGCCGGAATGATTATCTGAGGTTTCAGCCAGGAGATCTCTGAGAAACTGTGAGGTATTACTGCGAAGGAAATTCTCTGTTAGGTAGGCCAGTTTTGACACCCAGATTGTACTCTTATATTGCTTAGTAAAAAAAACCCTCAGATAGCTTCACCGGATTTAAATGGGTTGTTATTTGGTTGATTGAAACTGTTCATGTGCTGTAGGTGTAGAATTTCTTTGCTAACAAAATTCAGAGTTGATTTGCCTCCCAAAAAAATTATTGTTTGCGTGTGGATTTTTTGATTTGTTGATCTTATATGTCTTGCCATAATATTACAAGTGTCCACAATGAATGAAACTCTGTGATTTCTTGTTGGGGTTGCACATTCTCTAAGCATGCTCCTATTTGGATCACAGGAAAATCAAGGTTATGGTCTTGAATACCAACATGATTGGACCAAGAACCAGTAATGTATGTCTAACAATAGACCTTAGGCAACACAAAGGACACACCTCCAGTCATATGATGGTCTGATAATTGATGTCAAAGAATTTTTAAACTCCAGTATCAATTGTAGTTGCTTTAGTTTCTTAAATAGTTTCTTCTCCTGTGATTGGGTGCATAGTTATACTTATCTATTGATCTGATTTTGTCAAAATTTGGGTTCAAAAACTATCTTGAATTCATGTCTGGAGGGATATAAAGATAGTGGTCACTGCAAAAGGTAAGTTATTAATGGTAGGTGTTGCCCATATTTCAGACATTTTGATATAAATCCTGAGAGAAGCTTTGTATCCTAAATTGAGTGGGGCTTTAGGATTGAGAGACTTGGGGATCCTAAACAAAGCATTGGGAGAGAAATTATGTTGGGATTGACTTCGGGTTAGAGATGAACTCTAGAAACAAATATCAAATATGGCCACTCTTCTCAATTGAAAAAGTTGCAAGCAACCAAGCATCCTCTAAGACCTTCCATATGAAATTTGCCACAGGCCAACTAGACCTTAATTCAAAGTCATGTTTTTTGAGAGACCTGGAATGGTCACACTAGTGACTACATTATTCTCAAAAGATTCTTGGCAATAGATGCCACAATTGAGGGATTGTTAATCCTAGAGATTTAATAACATTTACTTCAAAGAATCAGGGTCTTACTGTAGAAGAATTTTAGAAACTGATTCAATCCCCTAGGCTATGGAAGGAATGGAAAACAGTTGAAGATTGGCAATCACATCCATCTTTCTCTCCCTGGCCTAGGGCACTGGACTCTACGTTCCTACTCTGGAATGTACAAGGATTGATATTTTCTTTAATAAAAGAATTATGCCAACCTTTATGCTCCATTGTTTATTCATTTAAGCATTTTGTGAGATAATATTTTACAGGAGGCAGGGGTTGGTTGGTAGGGCCCCTAACCCAGCTTGTTTCCCTCCTTTGTGCTTTTTGGGTAGCATATGTTATAGAACTGCTTTTTGTGTTTGATATTTTATTTCTTAATGTGCTAGTTTGTATCTTTATTTTAAAGTTATTACACGTCAATAGAAATAGGGATTGCATACTTTGACATTCTGATTTAATTAAATCTTAATTTTTTTAAACCATAGTAATTTTCCCTATGTGCATTGTAATGAACCAGCAATCTGATTTTCTATCTTTTGAATGCATTTCTTTGGTTTTAAGTCATGGATCAAAATTTGTAATGTTTTATTGATAGCACAAAGCGTGATAGATCTACCAACTATATTTGTGCACTCAATGATTTTCATTCCTGCAATGTTATCTCTCAATCAATTCTCAATTACGTAGGGATAAATGGTGTTTTAATATATATGTATTGTATTATGTTAAATATTGGTGATATGTATCAATCCTACAGGAATTTGAGTCTAAATTCACATCCTGGAGAGAATATATATATATATATATATATATATTGAAACATCGATCTACAGTTCGATTTCGCAAGTTGAATGTACAGAGCATGTATTGGATGTTGTGGGAACCTATGTTCAAGGTTATTTGAAGAGAAAAGGAGCTTTGGAAATCAATTTGAAGAGGCACATCATTTTAGGACATGCTTGATTGATGGTTCGTTAAAAGTTTCTATATATACATCCACCAAGGAAGTCGTAATAAAATTGTATTCCAAGTTGTCTTGTTTGTTTTAAGACTCGAACTTGAAATGAATTTGTCTGCAAATCTTTTTGGAGAATATGATAGCAAACCCTGTGATATAAGCCAAATTGAACTTGCATACCAAACCATTTCAAAAGGATTTTAATCTTATCTATAAACAAGATTTGAGAATATTTTATTGTGACAATGGTGTTTCCTTTGAATGCAGTAATTTCCATAAATCATATTATTTCCATATTTCATTATACAAGCTTCTATAATCATGTTTGAGATCCAAATATACATTTCACAAAATATTGAGTTTGTACATCACCCTATAATACTTATGACGAAATATTGAGTGTCATATTTGAGTAGAGACATTTTTATTCATGAATATGATTTATGGGTTAGACAACTACAATATTTACATTGGTATTCTTCCTCAGCAGATTTAAACTCTAGAAACAAATATGGGTTAGAGATGAACTCTAGAAACAAATATGGGATATGAAATATGGCCACTCTTCTCAATTGAAAAAGTTGCAAGCAACCAAACATCCTCTAAGATCTTCCATATGAAATTTGCCACAGGCCAACTAGACCTTAATTCAGAGTCATGTTTTTTGAGAGACCTGGAATGGTCACACTAGTGACTACATTATTCTCAAAAGATTCTTGGCAATAGATGCCACAATTGAGGGATTGTTAATCCTAGAGATTTAATAACGTTTACTTCAAAGCATCAGGGTCTTACTGTAGAAGAATTTTAGAAACTGATTCAATCCCCTAGGCTATGGAAGGAATGGAAAACAGTTGAAGATTGGCAATTACATCCATCTTTCTCTCCCTGGCCTATTTTTAGCTCATGAGCTTCAAAAATGAAAAATATCCAATGCTCAGGATGAAGACAAACTCTGGTGAGGTTCTCAAACCAAAGGGATGTTTACTCTCAAGAAATCCTACTCTCTTATAGTTGGTCATCAATACATCCACTAGGATCCCATTTGGAAGAAAATCTAGATGAATGGTGTTTTCCCATGGTCCTCAATTCCTTTGGCTAGTTGGATGACGTAAGATCCTCACATGGGATCAAATCAGGAAAAATGGATTTTAGGGCCCCTGACTTTGTACTTTATGTTGGAATTATGAATATTCTATGGAGCATATATTGAATGTATGTCCTTCCATTGAACATATTTGGATGCATAGTTGACTGCCTTTTGGATCCTTGTACTGTAACTTCAACAGTTTTTTATTCTTGTACTCCCTCATAGATCCAGCCTATTCAATAGTCCAGTTCAAAATAGAGAGTGGATTATTTCCCGTAGTTTTGTCATGTCAATGCTTTGGAAAGAAAGGAAAAACCAAATATTTAAGCAAAAGAAAGAAAGGACAAAGTCATGGTCTACATCAAAGTGCAACATGGGGGTTACATTACTCCTACTCAAACTCACAATGAAATGCTGAGGTGCCAAGTGTATTACCATGAAAGTCTACAGCTCCCTTACTTTCAGTGTCTGTGAAAATAGGATTAGTTTAATGAACTGTATTTCTGTGACCTCAAAAGTGTTTTCAGGATTTCAATTATCAGCAAGGAAAGTGTGATCTTCACCATACTTTTCATATGGCTGATTTTCTTCCCCTACCTTTGCATGTTGTTATTTGGTTGCTTGAAACTGTTCATGTGCTGTAGGTGTAGAATTTCTTTGCTAACAAAATTCAGAGTTGATTTGCCTCCCAAACAAATTATTGTTTGTGTGTGGATTTTTTGATTTGTTGATCTTATATGTCTTGCCATAATATTACAAGTGTCCACAATGAATGAAACTTTGTGATTTCTTGTTGGGGTTGCACATTCTCTAAGCATGCTCCTATTTGGATCGTAGGAAAATCAAGGTTATGGTCCTGAATACCAACATGATTGGACCAAGAACCAGTAATGTATGTCTAACAATAGACCTTAGGCAACACAAAGGACACACCTCCAGTCATATGATGGTCTGATAATTGATGTCAAAGAATTTTTAAACTCCAGTATCAGTTGTAGTTGCTTTAGTTTCTTAAATAGTTTCTTCTCCTGTGATTGGGTGCATAGTTATACTTATCTATTGATCTGATTTTGTCAAAATTTGGGTTCAAAAACTATCTTGAATTCATGTCTGGAGGGATATAAAGATAGTGGTCACTGCAAAAGGTAAGTTATTAATGGTAGGTGTTGCCCATATTTCAGAAATTTTGATGTAAATCCTGAGAGAAGCTTTGTATCCTAAATTGAGTGGGGCTTTAGGATTGAGAGACTTGGGGATCCTAAACAAAGCATTGGGAGAGAAATTATGTTGGGATTGACTTTGGGTTAGAGATGAACTCTAGAAACAAATATGGGATATGAAATATGGCCACTCTTCTCAATTGAAAAAGTTGCAAGCAACCAAGCATCCTCTAAGATCTTCCATATGAAATTTGCCACAGGCCAACTAGACCTTAATTCAAAGTCATGTTTTTTGAGAGACCTGGAATGGTCACACTAGTGACTACATTATTCTCAAAAGATTCTTGGCAATAGATGCCACAATTGAGGGATTGTTAATCCTAGAGATTTAATAACATTTACTTCAAAGCATCAGGGTCTTACTGTAGAAGAATTTTAGAAACTGATTCAATCCCCTAGGCTATGGAAGGAATGGAAAACAGTTGAAGATTGGCAATCACATCCATCTTTCTCTCCCTGGCCTATTTTTAGCTCATGAGCTTCAAAAATGAAAAATATCCAATGCTCAGGATGAAGACAAACTCTGGTGAGGTTCTCCAACCAAAGGGATGTTTACTCTCAAGAAATCCTACTCTCTTATAGTTGGTCATCAATACATCCACTAGGATACCATTTGGAAGAAAATCTACATGAATGGTGTTTTCCCATGGTCCTCAATTCCTTTGGCTAGTTGGATGACGTAAGATCCTCACATGGGATCAAATCAGGAAAAATGGATTTTAGGGCCCCTGACTTTGTACTTTATGTTGGAATTATGAATATTCTATGGAGCATATATTGAATGTATGTCCTTCCGTTGAACATATTTGGATGCATAGTTGACTGCCTTTTGGATCCTTGTACTGTAACTTCAACAGTTTTTTTTTGACCGCCCCAAGAATGCCTATCTGCCCTCTTAGACAGAGCAATATCTGCGTGATAGAGATGAGATCTGTAATTTTCCCATTTGACATTGAGCTCCATCAGAAGAGCCAAATTTTCAGCATGTGGTCAACTGGAAGAGGAGGAAATGACAGATTGTTGGCAGCCAATATCAGCAAGAGTGAACAGCTCATGCCTGTGTAGAAACTGGATGATTGGGGGAGGAAGAATGTGATTCCCAGCCAATCCAATGATTACTAAAATGGCTTACAACTTCCTGTAGGATGTCTTTCTGAGTAGTTAGTATTATATTGTCCATATTTCTAATATACCAGATTGTGTTGGAATTTTTTCTTTTGGAAGCTATCTTATGAAAGTACTTAGTATTATTATCTCCCCTAGAAACCCGTGTCATTTTTATTTTTTGTCTCCATTCCTCTGCCTGATAATTTAGAGAGCTCCAATATTGTATTTTTGCTTTGTTCAGATAGGAAATTAGGACTTGTAGGGTCCATCAATTCTGAAATCTCTTTATCTATAATAGAAAACTCCCGAGAGAGTGTCTTCTTGCACTTGATGATGCATGTCTTAACCTTTGACTTTAGCCTGTGCAGTTTTTGAGTGACCTGATACATCATTTTATTTTTCATTATCCCTAAAGGCTTCATCCAAGATATCTTAATCAGGTCCACTAAATATTTATCTTGTAGCCATACTTGATTGAACTTGAATGGCAATTCCTTGGCTTCTTGTTCACCATTCCATTCCAAAAAGATTGCATTATGATCGGAAACTAAAATTCCTTGGGGCAGAAGCAGATGCAACTCAGTTGCTTGAAAGCACAAGTGGATGTAGAAGGATCGAGTTTTGTACATATCCTATGGGGAATGAGCCTGCCAAATCAAACAAGAATCTAAGAGAAACGGTTCAGGAGGATGATGAAGTAAGAGATGGTGAAGGGGGTTTGGGATGAGAAACAATGCAACTTGAAGATGAAGAACAAGCTCCAATGGAATGGGCGAGGACAGACTTAGCTAGTGAAAATCAAGGGGAAACATTAAACACCAGGACTGGTGCTGAACCAAAAAGATTACCTGATACATATAACAGTGGCCAGCATTTGGTGAGAACATCCCATCCTATTGGAAACTTGTTAAATGGGGAGAGGCAGAGTCAATCTCCTGTCAGTCAGCAGCATAGAGATGAGATAGATGCTAGAAACAAGGGAGATAAGCATTCGATAGCAACAATTGATCTATTAGCATCAGAGGTTGCTGGTAGTTGGGCAGTCAGTACAGTTGGTTCAGTTCATGGCGACAATGAATCTCTTCGGAGTGATGACAGACAGCCAGGGACAGGAAGGATCAGTGATGAAGGAATTAATCAAGATTTTGATGCTAGTAAGATTGCAGCAGCAGGTGAGAATATTAGGTCCAGGCAAGATCTACTATTAAGTAGCTTGAAGTGTCAACACACAGTGCCTGAAGATGCAGTGGCAGGAAGTCAAAATTCTCCACCTCCCAAGTTAGCTTCTTGGCAAAGCTATGAGCACCAAGCTTTGAATGAGATGCTTGATAATGTTGCCCCTGATTTCAGGCAGCTTCATGGACTTAGAAGAAATAACGATAATGCCCCTGACACTGAAGAAGATATTGAAGGGGAAGAAGATGATAAAAATCATGATGATGATGACACTGAGGAGGGTTCAGAAGAACCAGAATCTGAATAGGAAACTGTCTTTCTATTAACTCTGGATGTGTCTGAACACATGCCAAATGATTCTCCTGTCATGGCAGTGCAATTGTTCTTTGGTAAGCCATGCCATTACTTGGTGTTTTTATGACTTCCATACCTAATGGTTTGAAAGTTTGACTACTGTAGTTTGGTTGAAGTAATGATCCATGGATGGTAATGCCTATTAGATGTATAAGCGTGCTAAGCTTTTGCTTGGAAGGTGCTTAGAAATCTTTTGGCTTTCTGAACATTGCGATCTCTTGTATGACTGTAGATGATTTCCTATTTATTGACTGTTATTCTACATAAGCAGAGTACACTTTGGTACTTTGGTGCATAAGCACCTTGACTCTGCCTCTGTAATATTAATTATAAAATTCTAGCAGACAAGATCTGTGAGGAGGTGCTCCAAATTTCTAGGAAAACATCATATATTTATGATGATATACCATTGCTTAGTAAATTGATGCAAACAAATAACAGTTTTTTTTTTTTTTTTTTGTTCTGGCAAACGAATATATGCATTTACTGGGAACCAATTACAACTAACAACCAAAGATACTACTTGAATCTGAAATCTTCCACCTTTGCTTGCTAAGCAACTATTTATCTGTTGATATTTTTTCATCCTTTTTCATTCTCACTCATCTTGTTCTTCATTTCTGTGCATGATCCTTCTTTCCTGCTCACTTTTTCATCTTAATTGCTCCATCTTAGTCATATTAAGCTTCTCTTCTCATTATTCGCCAAGTTTCCCCGTCCATATGGCCTCTCTTGGGAATCTATTTCTTGACTATTAATTCCTAGAGTCGACATACTGTTATCCTTTCTACTACTATTGTTTATAGGAACTTATTCTAGCGTAGGCACCTACACTTCATTTGGCAGCTCCCAAGGGGCATGTTCTTTCTTGGGAAAAATATGATTCTGATTTATGCCTATAGCCTTACCATACATTTTGATGTCATCCCAACCAAGTATACGTAGGAATTTCGCTATTAGATGTATGGTATTATGGCATCCCAAACATCTAAAAGGGATTCCCCAGTAATCCACTCGTTTTATGATAGATTGTGTACTCTAATAGATATCAAGGGTAGCCGAGAGACCTTTTATGGAATCTGGTTCAATGAAAAACCATGCTACTCATTTTTCTAGAAGGCCAGCACTCCCTTCATCGACATAATAGAATTTTCCTATCTTGTTGGCAATTTCCATGATTTCCTTCTTGGTCCATAGTTCCAAAGGAAGGCTAGGGAGTTTAACCCATATGTATTTTCGCTGGGGATCTTCTTTAATAGGATTAAATCCGACTGTCTAATTCTACAAGCATAAAAATCCCCTACCTTTCACACATGAGATTGAGCCAATCCTATCTGCATCTTCCACTGTCATGAAGTGGAATCCAAACCAACTATTGAGGAGCATGCTTACCTTCGGTCTATTTCCAACAATACAGAACCAACATTTCTGCACCCATTCTTTCATTTGTCCACTAGACATCCTAATGTGTTCCCAGTGGCCCACCAATACCTTATGCTTCATCTTTACCACATTATCCCAATATATATCAATACCCATAATGAGTTTTTGAATCTGTTCCTGGTTCTTGATCGATTTCTTTTACGTTTGTTTTTTTTTTTTTGGATCGGGTTCCATTTGAAGATTCCTTTCCAAGATATGTATTTGAGTCCTCATGTTGGGATGTTTTCAACAGGCCAATGGATGTGGGAACTTGATTTGGTCTTCCCAGTCTCTCTGCAAATTCATTTTCTATGACTATCGATACTTCTATAATTTTCCTGTCGTCATAAATCTATTCCATAGAAAAAGATTGACCAACCATGTCAATATTGACTATTAGAACTGCATTACTTTTTAAAGCCAACGTACTGGTCAGCACAATGCTACTACATATGGGTGAAAATAAAATCCAAATAAAATGTGAAAGTGTGACCGATTTTATTTGTACTATAGAACAAAGGCTAGTGGGTTAATCTCCTAAAAAAAGGTGTTAACATAGTCTGTCGAAAGGTACATTTTGCATCAGGATAACCCCTAGATTGCTATCTTTTTATGAGGAAGCAAAAACATGGAAAATGTTTGGTTAGGTAGGAATACAACTTGTCAATTTGGTCTAGCTTGAGTGATTAAAAGAGAAGGTTGTTAGGCTCTCCACCATTTCATGGATTGATATAGTGATGAGACAAAAGAAGCTCTCTCTTGAGACCTGACTAGGTGATTCATAACAGTTGTGGTGTTGGTGCCTTAACTTAGCTAGAAAATGCCAAAACTCTATTGATGCACAAAATTTATTACTGAATCTACCTCAGAGTATGCCATAGTCACTGAATATGACATGCATGGTTTTACCAAGGAGGCCCTAAACTTTTGAACAATGAAACTTTACATCGGTATCTTGGCAATAGCTGCATTGGTCTTATTAGCATTACACCACTTTTAATATGGGTCTTCACAACAGAGAATCACCATTACACTTTGTTGATTTGTGTTAAAAAGAAAAATAACACGCAATAGATTTCTTTTGGCATGCAATGTTGTTGTTGGTAGTTTTCTTGTATTTGTGCCACACGTAAAGCTAACATGCGTTAAATTTCTTTCACCTTGCAATATTTTTATTGGAAGCGTGCTTGTGTTTGGGCTAGAAACTATGCTAGATTTCTTTTTCTTTGCAATATTGTTGTTGTCAATTTGGTTGTTTATGATAAAAGGAAATCTAGCAAGTGTTAGATTTCCTTCACCTTGGCAATGTTATTGGAAATGTTGTGCTTGTGTTTGGGCTAGAAGTTATGCTAGATTTCGTTTGCTATGAAATATTGTTGTTTTCAATTTTGTTGTTTGTTATAGAAGAAAATCTAACACGTGTTAGATTTCCTTCACCTTGGTAACGTGCTTTTGTTTGTGTTAGAAGGAAATATAACATGCACTAGATTTCTTCTGGCATGAAATGTTGTTTTTGGTAGTATGCTTGTATTTATGCTACATGTAAAGTTAGCACGCGTTAAATTTATTTTACCTTGCGACGTTGTTATTGGAAATGTGATTGTGTTTTTAATAGAAGTTGTTGGATTTGGTTTCCCCTACAATATTATTGTTGGCAATGTGCTTTTGTTTGTGCTAGAAGTAAATCAAGCGTATGCTAGATATCTTTCACATTGCAATGTTGTTTTTGGCAATGTGATTGTGTTTCTGCTAGAATAAACTTTAGAATGTGTAAGATTTCTTTTACTTTGAAATGTTTTTGTGAGTAATATGCTTCTATTTACGTTAGAAGGAAATTTAGCATGTGGTGGATTTCCTTCGCCTTGCAATATTCTTATTGACAATGTGCTTGTTTGTCCTAGAAGGAAATCTAGCACGTGCTAGATTTATTTGACCATGTAATGTTGCTTCTAGCAATATGCTTATGTTTGTAGTAGAAGGAATGATATTGATTGTTAGCTTTCATTTGAGGAAACAATGTTTCATTACATACAATATTACTACCATGCTATTTTAATTTTTGCATCTATATTACTTTTTCGTAAGTTGTGTGTTTTTATGAAAATATAAAGTCACACTTTACACGGTTCAACCTTTTAATTACAAGTTACGTTTTAATTGTTGTTACAGAATTGATACAAGCTACAATGGAAAATATAATTTTGGCAAAAGGGGACTATGTTGATCTCCTTATTAATGATCAAGTCATTGGGCTAGGAAGGGTCGAATCTGCAGAGTCTGGAACTTATTATGTTGGAGAAAGGGTTAACGCTGGTTATGTTACAATTTTGATAATTGATGTAACTCAACCACATTTGATTGATGAGGATGTTAATGAAGGGGACATACATCCATGGAAGATCATGGATTTGAGACACAACATAGGTAAATCAAAATATTGAAGCATGTGTTATATATTATTGATAGCATAATAAATGTTTTTTTTGAGTAAATACTAACCTTATTTACATTTGTTTATAGGTGCAAATGTTTCTTCCACATTTTCTATTGGAGCCAAGGTAGATCTTTTGCAACATGGAGTGAAGGTGGGCGAGGGCTCCATATTCAATACAGAGCTTGGGCATAAAGTGCATGGAAAGATGGTAAAGAAAGGATGCATAGTGGTTAAAATCGAGAAGGTGTTAAAACATAATGCTCCTCTACCACATCCAACAGGGTTTGAGCATACACTTGGGGGTGCATTAGAATCTTATGAAATTTGGCCAGAATCAGATTTGGAGCCTCACTGTCATGATCATGCCACAAATATTCCCCAAGATAGGGTTAGCTTCATATGTACAAAGGTTTCTCTTACACATGAATGCATGGGAACAAGCATGTGCATTGCCAAAGGAATGTTAGTTAATGTCCGCGAGGATGACATTGTTGAGGGTGAAACACTAGGTGAAATGGATTTTGGTGTTTTTCTAGAAGAGATAGATGGAACTTGTGAGATATGCAAAATTGGGGATAAGTCTATACACTGTTTGGTTAGATGGCCAATAAATAAGTTGGTGGACAACAAAGGTGTGATATTAAGGGTTAAGGAAAAGTTCAAGGAGCCACCCAAGGAAATGGTGATATGGGATGTTATAGAGGACACAAATCCCTTAAACAATTGGGATGGGTTCTTTTGTAATGAAAAAGATAGAAACTCAATTGATATGCATGTAACAAGGCCATATAAAAGGATTAAACGAGTTATGGCTACAAAAAAAATTGCAAAATGTCAAACAAAAATAGATGAAGAGAAAGAAATTTGAGTTTTGGCAGCAGATGTATGTTGTAGAAAAGATTGTCTTTAACATGTGGATAGGAAGGCCATTGCAGGTGCTAGAAGGGATATGAGACAAATAAATAAAAATGGTATTAGAGAATTTGTCTTGAATTCACTCATGTCAAACACAGTCATGTCAAAGGGCCATGGCCATGGCCATGGCTTACCAACTATTGCTAGAAATGTAAAGGACATGAGATTTAATGGGAATATTATTTGTAAGAAAGCATGGTATAAGATACATAAAATTCAAAGCACATTCTATAACTACCAGCATTATTTAACACCAAAGCTATTCATGCAAAGCAAGAGCTCACACAGTGGCAGCCATAGAAATATTGCACAACATTGTAATGGATAATTCAGATTTTTCACCAAACCAAACACGTCAAGTTGAAGAAGATGGAACATCTGCTCCTTTAAGATTGCTTCCTTCGACTTACACACAAAATTCTTTGTTAAAAGAGATCAATGAGGCTCTTCAAAAGCTCAATTACCCATCAATATCACAGTCAACAATGAGCAATATTTGGAATACTAAGTTTCGAGATGTGGCATTTTCAAAGAACACCAACTTCAGTAAATGCAATGAATGTATTGTGTTGAAAGCACAAATGAAGTCAGCAACTACAAAAGAGTTGGAAGAAAAGGCACGAGGTAGGTTGAAGAAACATAACAAGATTGTTATGTGTGGAAGATATTGCTACTATGCCCATAGAATTATGTCAGAGCGGTTTCCAAAGGAGTATTTGAGCATTATCCATGATAAAATGGACAAAACAAAGACTTCAATCCCAAGGCTATGTGTCAAATCAAAATCTATTGTAGGAACAAATTTAGGTTTGTCATTGACAGGTATGCTTACACATGGGCATAAGGCAGGAGGTTTTGGTCATTTCTCCTTACCATTTGTCCATATGGGATCACAATTTACTATTACATCTCTTGCAAAGTGCTTAAGGGACCTTGAAGACCCACAAATGGATATGTATGGTGATCTACTTTATGAAAGTGGAATTTCAAGAAACCCACTTACAAATGCATTATTTGACACCTCTATTTACTGAAAATGTCAAGGGTACAAGGATGATTTTATATTTCATGGAAGTTCAAAAAGTCAAAATGTTGATTTTAAACCTCTTCCTCCACATTTGTTGCTACACTTGGACAATGCAGCAAGTGATAATAAGAATCGCTATCTTTTCATGTTTCTATCACTTTTAACTGCACTTGGTGTCTTCATCACTATTGAGGTTGGGTTCTTGCTTGTGGGGCACACCCATGAAGACATAGATGGAACCTACGGAAGAATGTTTTCCAACCTAAAAAGTAAAGATATTTATTCTTTACCTGAAATGATGGATACATATCGTACAATTGAAGAAAATCGAGTGTTTCCACCTACACTTATTGACAAGGTCTATGACTTCAAAAGTTTCCTTAATGGATACATCAAGGAGGGAAAAAATGCACTAGTTGGACATCTTAATGTCCAATACTTCCAATTTCTTGTACTCAATGATGTTCCAGTACTAAGGTACAAAGAATCAATTAGAGATACTGAGTGGTCAGAACCAGTTGAGTTATGGAATATAGATGATGAAGGCCGACCTATAATTCCCATAGGGAAGCCATATTTCTTAGCTTCCAAACAGAATGATGTCTATTTAAAAGAACTAAAGGAAGGGATAACATCATACATAAAAATGTGGAAAGACACTATTGGGAATGAGGATTCACCAATTGTTACGGAGGAATGGAAAAATAGAGTAGTGTATTGGGAAAAAGTTCTTGATACATTAGATGGAATCTATAATGATCATAGAATAATAGATGGAAGTGATTCATCTTCTAAGGATTTCTGGCCCAGGACAAGGCACAATGTTGATGTTGATCGTAATGCACTCCAAGTAATTTCAAGTATTATGGATGGAGATTTTGATAATGTGATAGATGAACCAATATATGTTGGACCCAAATGCAACAAGCCAAAACCAACTTTCAATCCGATGATTGATGTTGAGAAAGGAAAGATGTTGCTAGTTAGATCAGGAAATGAGGATGCAGGAGAGATGATTTGGATGGCAAAATCCATCTCAAATATCTTTAGGGATAATGAAAATGAGAATCTTCATGTAAAGGTTGACTGGTGGAAGCCTATGTCAGGGAAATACAATGGAAAATTTTTAGAGCAATATTGGGTACCAAATCCTGATGACACAGAACTTGGCTCTATTCCAATTAATACCATAGTGTGTGCATGGATGCCAAAGAAAAAACATTGCAAGAAGATCAAGATAAATAAATATGGTGTAGAAGCCATTCTTGATCTACTTGAGCGAATATCTTAAGAGTAGGTTTATATGATTCATGAATGTAATTTTTTTTGAAGGATCTATTAATATACATTCATACACACTTTTCCATATTTGTTGTATATCAAATATTCTCTTCATATTCTTTTTGGAGGAGTTTTATATTATTTAATATTTCAATGTAATCATGTGTTATATAAATTACATGACAATGCCATAAAATATTTAAGTTTTCAAAGCTTTATTTGACCAACATGACTTCTCACCATATCAAATATGCATAATCAAATTCAATAATGCACTTAAAAACATCTTCTAAACTTGGTCTATTAAAAAAACAATGGAGTACCTAATTAGTATTCTATTTAATATAAACCATTTAAACACTTAATGAATAAATGCTAGACACTAGAAAAAATGTTCGAGGCAAGTTTTCCTTAATTTTCCTTATTATAATTGATATAAATCAAATTCACTATCTTGTTGCACTCTAATTTATAAAAAAAATATTTTGATCATTGAACAACACAACTAGAATTATAAAATATTTCCTCTTATAGATTTTGAAGTGGTGCCAACATTGTACTAGTATAATTAATATGTACTTAACGTAGGAAAAATAGTTAGTGTCAATTTAAAATGGTCAATAGTAGTAAGAAAAACAATATTAGTATATTCTTAAATAACTTTATAGGTAAGTTTTATTTTTGTTGCAAAATCTATTATTCACGAGTCAAATTTAATACATAAATATAAATGTTAATGATAATAGAAATAATGTAAGGAATCTAAGTTTTAGATTAATGATATATAAATGAATGATAATGTAAGGAATCTAAGTTTTAGATGAATGTTAATATGTTCTTTTCAATATAATATCCTTAAACACTACATGAATATAAACTAAACATTTGTAATACATATCTTAGTCAATTTTCTCTCTTTCTTGTTGTATTTGAAAATAATTAAATTGTACTACTTTGTTACTATTCTAATTCATGATTGATTTTGATCATTATGGTCAATAATAGTAAGAACAACAATATTAGTATATCGTTAAATAACTTCATAGGTAAGTTTTTTTTTTTTTGCAAAATCTATTATTCAAGAGTCAAATTTAATACATAAATATAAATGTTAATGATAATAGAAATAATGTAACTAATCTAAGTTTTAGATGAATGTTAATATGTTCTTTTCAATATAATATCCTTAAACACTACAAGAATAAAAACTAAACATTTGTAATAAATATCTTAGTCAATTTTCTCTCTTTCTTGTTGTATTTGAAAATAATCAAATTGTACTACTTTGTTACTATTCTAATTCATGATTGATTTTGATCATAAAATGATTGATAATTGAGACGACGGACTCATTTTACAACCCAATATGGGGGGAAAATTAAAATTATGTTCTAAATAGAAAAATAAAAGAAATGAATATTTTGTAAAGTATTTAGAAGTATATAAAATGTGTGAATTAGATGTTTAAATTTTATACTTTTTCAAAAAATTTCAGCTAGAGATACAGAGGAACTATTTGAAGATTTATGTTAACTAATTTATGTCCATATCAACTTCTTGTATACCTATATATAAGAAAAAAAAAAATTATGGTTAAAATTCTTATTTGGTCATATATATACTCTATTTAGCATTCAAAAATACAGTTTCAACAATGAAAAATAACACATTGTATCTTTCATTCAAAATATTTGCACGTGAAGAAATTTGATCCCTACATCTCCACTTAAAATGGTCTATGATGGTATATATTGGACACATACTATGATCATTTGTCATTAAATAACTTTATACTTAATATATAGCTTGCATATTAATCTATTATTAATTAAGTAAGCCTCAAGTTTTAAACATAGAAGTACAAATAATAAATAAAAATAAATTGTGCTACTAGCATTCAACATTTAATTTGATCTTAAAAAAATATTTTCTCCACAACTCTAAAATGGTGCAAACTTTCTACAATAGTATGTAATGTTGATGGTGATAATGATGATTATCATCCACTAAGACCAAATATGGTATTTAAGAAGGTAAAAAGATATTACTAAATGTTATTTCGAATTTTATTGTTATGCTAAAAATACATTAAAAGGAGTGTTTCAAGATCATCATAATTTTGTTTAGTTAAACAATTTCGAAGGTTGGTAGCGTCACAAATATTTTGAAATTTAATTCCAATATGAGTATAAACTGGATGATCTATGACAGTTTTTAAATCTTCAACCATATTACTAGTGTTGCAAAGGTGATAGCCTTTTTATTATGCTAACACTCTTTTAGTAATAATCATAACTTAACACATACATGATATTTTACTATATATTGGACTATAATTAAATGGGTTAATAATAGCAACATAAACATCATTATTTTCATAAAATAACCTTAACAAACTTATCTTTTAACATAAACCATACAAATATTAAAAATAGATAATGTAAAGAATTAACATTAAGATGTGAAAGATTTGCTTTTGCAAGTTTATATAAATTTGTTTTATAAATTGTATCATGATAATTTTTACACAAAAAATGGTGAATATCTACATTAAAATTAGTGAACTAAGTGACTTTCTAATTCCTCATTTCGAAAAAATTTAATCTAGTTACTGTTTTAAATAATAGTATATATTGGACACATTACTAAGATCATTTGTCATTAAATAACTTTATGATATATATTAATCTATTATTATTTAAGCAAGCCTCAATCTGCTATTGACATTCAACATTTAATTTGATCCTAATTTTTTTTTTTCTCCTCAACTCTAAAATAGTGCAAACTTCCTACAATAGTATGTAATTATGATGGTGATAATGATGATTATCATCCACTAAGACCAAATAAGGTATATAAGAAGGTAAAAAGATATTACTAAAAGTTATTTTGAATTTTTTTTTTCTCGGTAAAAGACTAAACTATTATATTATGTACAAGAGTAAAAAATACATCATGGTGAAACAAGATAGAATCAGGCTCTGGGTATGTCACCCGAGAGCAATTGAGGCATCCAAAAAACTAGCCCATGCAGGGGCGCCAGACACAAAAGCCAGACTTCCATAAGAGCACGCCCACGCAGGGGCACCAACCATTACATCCCACGCAGGGGAGACTGACCTTACCCAAATCGTTAACACAAAATTCAGGAACAGGGACATTCAACCAGGGCACGAAAGAGACCAGAAGCATGGTTACTATAATTGAGTCAAAAAACAAACAGCAGAAGACACCAGTCTAAGACCAAACAAAAAGCCATAGGAACCTTGTGCGCGGGCGTCATCAATCGTCCATTTGCACTTCAATCGTCCATAGGCTTCTCTTTCAGCAGTAGTGGGAAAGGTGTCTTCCTCCTCGCCAGTTCCCGCCCTCTGTTCTTGCTTGCGTTGCTTTGCGTTTTCCGGATCTGCGGCCGCATCTTTAACCTCCTGCTCCTTATCAGCTTCAGGGGCCTCTGCTTCATGCTTCTGATTGTCAGTCGTTCTCTGCCCCTGTTCATCCAGGGCGTCCTCATCTTCCCGGGCATTTTCTATGAACAAGACTGAGACATGCGCGCTGATCCGCGGAGTTATTTTGAATTTTATTGTTATGCTCAAAATGCATTAAAAGAAGTGTTTCAAGATCGTCGTAATTTTGTTTAGTTAAACAATCAAGAAAGTTGGTAGCGTCACAAATATTTTGAAATTTAATTCTAATATGAGTATAAACTAGATGATCTATGAGAGTTTTTTTAATCTTCAACCATATTACTAGTGTTGCAAAGGTGATAGACTTTTAAATTGTGCTAACACTCCTTTAGTAATAATCATAACTTAACGCATACATGATATGTACTATATCAGATTATAATTAAATGGATTAATAATAGTAACATACGCCATTATTTTCATAAAATAACCTTAACAAACTTATCTTTTAATATAAACCATAAAAAATATTAAAATAGTTAATGTAAGGAATCCAAATTGAGATGTGAAAGATTTGCTTTTGCAAGTTTATATAAATTTGTTTTATAAATTTTATCATGATAATTTTACACAAAAAATGGTGAATATCTACATTAAATTAATGAACTAAGTGACTTTCTAATTCCTCATTTTGAAAAAACTTAATTTAGTTAAAGTTCTAAATAATGGTATATATTGGACATATATGGTAAGCCTCAATCAACTTTTTTATTAACATAAAAGTACAAAAAATAAATAAAAATAAATTATGCTACTACTCACACTAAACATTTAATTTGATACTATTTTTTTTTCTCCTCAACTCTAAAATGGTGCAAACTTCCTACAATAGTATGTAATTGTGATGGTGATAATGATGATTATCATCCACTAAGACCAAAAATGGGTAAAAAGATATTACTAAAAGTTATTTCGAATTTTATTGTTAATATGCTCAAAAAGTATTAAAAGAAGTGTTTCAAGACCATCATAATTTTGTTTAGTTAAACAATCAAAAAGGTTGGCAGCATCACAAATATTTTGAAATTTAATTCCAATATGAGTATAAATTGGATGATCTATGAGAGTTTTTTAATCTTCAACCATATTATTAGTGTTGCAAAGGCGATAGACTTCTAAATTGTGCCAACACTTTCTTAGTAAAAATTGTAGCTTAACACATACATGAGATTTACTATATTCGATTATAATTAAATGGGTTAATTATAGTAAAATACACATCATTATTTTCATAAAATAACCTTAGAAAACTTATCTTTTAATATAAACCATAAAAACTATTAAAATAGATAATGTAAGGAATCTAAGATTAAGATGTGAAAGATTTGCTTTAGCAAGTTTATATAAAAAATTTTATAAAGCTTATCATGATAATTTTTACACAAAAAAATGGTGAATATCTACATTAAAATTAGTGAACTAAGTGACTTTCTAATTCCTCATTTTGAAAAAACTTAATCTAGTTAAACTTCTAAATTCTAGATCCATTAAAAACTTCCAAATTTAATGAAATATGTGTTCATGGATCAATTTACTTCACCAAGTTGGATCTTCGTTCGGGATATCATCAAATCAGAATGAAGATTGAAGACATTCCGAAAACGGCATTTAGAACTCATGAGGGTCAAGCCTTTTGGCCTTACTAATGCACCTTCAACATTTCAAGGTTTGATGAATTCAATTTTCAAACCATTCCTTAGAAAATTTGTATTAGTATTTTTTGATGATATACTAATCTACAGCAAGTCTTGGAAGGATCATGTTGAACATGTTGACAAGGTGCTACAACTATTGGAGGAGAAACAATTATATGCAAAAGGATCCAAATGTTTCTTTGGAGTCTAGGAGGTGGAATATTTGGGTCATATTGTATCTCATTGGTGGGCTCTAGTATTGTAGCAATAATGCTACAACTCCTGGAGCTTCCTTCTCTAATTTTATCAACCCGGTAGTTCGTAACAAACTTGGAAGCGACGGTGTTGTATGCACAAGTACTAGCTCTTGTCGCAGCTGTCACTTGGTCAGCTAGCACAAGTCCGCTAGGGCTTAAGCCAACTTCTATGAGTTCTCAGAAGAAGCTTTTTAACCGATGAATGAAGGCTATCTCAAAGGGAATTAACCTACTACAGGAAGAAACTGAAAGTCAAAAAGAAAGGAAAACCCTAGCAAACCCTAATTCTACCAACTAGTCCTACTGATGCAGAGGTGGGGATGCAAAATACTGAAAGAGGTGTCATTACTTCTAGGAAGGTGAGATGCATGTGTCTAGTCTACTTTGATCTAAAGAGAGCATATTTTTGGTATTTTTGTTCAAGTTGTTGGAATTATTATGTGTGTGCTTCTAACTGGGTCTTGACTGTGCAGGGATAGATCAAGGAGGGGAATGCTTGGAAAAGGTTAGGAAGGCTCAGAGAGGGTCTAAGGGATCCCTAGCATCCTTTCAGAGAAGTTCATACAGTTCAGATGCTTGGCAACCGTGTTTACAAGCTTCTACAGGAAGTCTGCAGGGGTTCTACAGGATGTTCAGAATTTCTACAAGAAGTTTACTAATTTCTACAGGATGTTCTGCAATAGGATTTTTGGGTGATGGATGGGTGGAAAAGGCTGTGTGGAAGGATAGGGAGGTAGGAGGGGAGCTTGTGATGGCTTATGGACAGAGAGATGAGATAAAGAGGGAGTGTGCAACGCTGGTTGGTCTAGAGGAGGTTAGAGGAAATGGAAGGTCGAAAAGGTAGAATCACGTGGGTGATAGAAGAGTTTAGGAGGTAGGTGGTCTAGCTGAGGGATGAGTGGATGGCCTAGGCACGGCTTAAGAGGATAAGGGAGTGAGAGAGAGGACTACACAGTGTAAATGAAACAAATCACCCCTGTCTTGCACAAAACCGAGATTTCATCAACCTATTCTAACTGTTTTTATGAAACTACAGAACAACAACGTGATTTTGTAAGGAAACTCTTGCATGGTACTGAAACAAAGATTCATTCCACAAGATCTGAACACATGGATGCTGCTACAGCCGAGAACATTGCATCAAAGCTTGCATGAACGTATAAAACAGTGTTTTTGGTGGGTGGCACGGGCTGCAATTCCAATCTCTAAACAGAGGTGGAAGTGAGTGTGCAGTCAACCCTTTTTGGAGCTCTGATTAACTCTAATCTCCTTACTCTAATCTAAACTACTAAAAGCAACCTTGTTCATAAAACTAACCTACTTAATCACATCAAGAAATTCAACTCAGCAAACTGTGTTTCCAAATGCATGCAAAGAGAAAGAAATACGATGCTGAAAGAAAAGTATCAATACAAAGAAAGGAGGCCTATTGCTCTCAGGTTGGGCCCAACCCCGAGAGCTATGGCTCCTCTAAGAACTCAGAACTAAACTCAAATCTGCCTACTTTTCATTAAAGGATAATAGTCATAAGTCTAATAACATGCCAAAAATGGCTTACAAAGAGCAAAACAGAGCTATCAGCTCGTAGTCCAGAATAAACAACAAAGTTTCAAAAGTCCCCATCGAAGGCTACAGCCTCATCATTTATACATTACAAGGGCCAAGCTGGCCTCCTAAATTAGTGGGGTTTGGCTATCCAAACTAAGAGTAATCTTCTGTTTCCTTTCAATCCGTTTGGCTGCCTTCTAGCTCGGTGGTGGTTGGAGCTCGGAGTTGGGGTGGAGATCACGAGGAAGGCTATTCAATGTTGTGGACAACCTTCCTACAAAACCTCAATCCCATCTTGGCTGTCTCCTAGCCCTCATCTGCGTGGTTTTGCTCCATTAAATGTCAAAAAACCTGAAATAAACATGTGTTAGCCACCTAGGAATAGTGACTGCCCTCCTTCGTACAAATAACATGAATATACTAAAAAAATGATGCATAAGTGATGAAAAATGAAGGGTTGAGCAAGGGTAAGTAGGCCAAATGAGCCCAAAATGTTACCAAATTTGGGGCTCATCATCACCCCCCAGCTAAAGTGATTGCTCATCCTTGAGCAACTAGTCCAGCTCCTCATCCTTCATTGCCTTTACTGCCACCCTCACATCCCAAGCTTCTGCAGTAGTGTCCTCCTTACTGACATGGAACCCAGCCTTTCTCTCCACCTCTTCCCACTGTTCCTGCTCATCTTTCTCTGTGCTGCCTTCCATCAATCCTAACAGCAGAGGTGGGCTTAGTTTGAGATCAATCCAGCTGGCCTGGAGGTTCTGCATAGATTTCTTATAGAGGGGCACCCGTACTAGAGCTTCCCTCATTCGAGTTGGAGTATGATATTCTCTGATTTTTAGACTGTGGGCCAATGTATTCCATCGGCGGGTGCAAGCTTGAACACAGTTGTCTCCTAACAGTCTCTCCATATCCTCGAAATGCGCTATGGCTTGGGCCTGCTGATCCATAAATTTCAATGAAGCTTGAGGGTCGGTGGATAAGTGTTGGTGTGCTGATATTAGTGCAGTTGGATCCCCTGGTTCTGCTCTGATTAATAATGGCTCATTCAGCTCTCGGTTCATGACCGCTTTGGCTTCTGCTACTCTTTTGTCTTCATGGTTCAACCATGAGGCAAGTGCCATTAACTGCATATCCCCTAAGACCGTGTTGGGATCCCATGAAATTACATTAGGAAGGGCCAAATTATGGAGGTAGAACTCCGATAGCTTGGCCTTATCCTCAGATGAACTTGTATTGCATAATTCAGTGAACTGCTGCGGGTCTTGGAGCTGAGAGATACCCCTTTGCGCCAATGTATTGATCTAAAATTGTAGCCATTGGTCTCTCAGGTACAGGCCATAGGATTTGGCTGACTGTCTGCATTGTATAGCATCCATGGCCCAACTGGCCATGCAGGCCAATTATGCCTCCTTCTGCTGCAGCTGTTGTTTGAGAGCTTGCACCTCAATTTGTGCTTGCAGCTCTCTTTCTTGTAGATGCATGGTTGGCTCCCCAAGACCGATGTGCAGTTCCTTTTTGCCTTGCTGTCCTGCTGTGATGTCCCCGGAGGATGTGCCTGTTCCTCTCCTCAGCTCCTGTAGCTGCAGCCTAAGTTTTTCGTTTTCTTCTTGTAGGAACACCCGTTGGCAATTTGCCACGTGTTTAGCCATGGCTAATTCCCTTCTTGCCTCCTTGAGTTGCTCCTCCAAGGGGCCTATGTCTGCCACACCTTTTGATTTGGCTATATTCATCCACGTGTGTGTACGTACTCTCTCTTCCTCCAATGCAAAGAACAGTGGCACAGTGAATTTCTGTGGTATAATTTTGCCAGCTTCCAAGAAGTTATAATATGAGCTCAGACTTGGTTGAGGGCTAGGCTCTGGAATATGCTCTTTTTCTTCTTCTCTTGGTGGCTCTACTTTTCCCTCCCTCGGTGGTGATGAGGGTGCTTCCCCTTCCATTCTCTCTGTTTCCTTAAGCCAGGCTAAGGTTTCCTGTACAGCAGCGTCAGCATCCTGTAGCCGGGCTTTTGAAGCCAATTGGTCCAACCTTTCTTTCCAAGTAGTTGTTTTCGGGCTCCGCCTCTCGTAGGTGACTGATATCTTTGAGGGGGACCTCTCCTTGGGCGAAGTAGGGGCATTTTCGATAGTGATTGGGCTGCTGGATGGAGGCTATGGCTTGCCCGTTTTTATTCTCACACTCCTCCTAGCTTTAAAATATAGAGGGGCCTCCCTCTTTCTCTTTTCCTTTGGCTTAGGAGGTGTACTGAGGGCGGCCAGCACAGCTGCTGCCTCCCTCGCAAGAACGTCGACTTTCTTTTCCTTTGGTTTTCTTTTCTTAGGGCTTCCTGTAGAAGGCCCTTTTTCGGCTAATTTCGGGCTTCCTGTAGAAGGCCCTTTTTCGGCTGATTTCAGGCTTCCTGTAGAAGCCGGTTTCAGTTTTCCTATAGGAACAGGTGGCACCACTTTAGTTTGCTTTGCTGAGGGTGTTTTACTTTTTGACTTGGTCGAGGCTGCTGTCGAGGTGCCTTTGCCGATGTGGACCTGCTCAGTCTTGTCCACCCTGCTTTGTAATCTCTTCTCTCGGGGTGTTAATATGGGTGTGTCCTTTTTCCCTTTGGCACCCTTTTTCTCTTGTTTCTCCTTTTGCTCTGTCTTTGGTGTTTTGGCCATGGGTCTCTGGCCTTTTTCTTTCTTCCCTGCGGGTACTGACTCCTTCTCCTCGCTGCTGGAGGAACCAAGCTCTTCAGTCAACATTTTTATATTTCCATCCTTGGTCAGATTTCGGAAGGCTTCCCATGAGAGAGGGACCTTGTATGTGTGGAGTGCATCCTCCACGAGGAGCTTAATGAGCCTGTGATGAGCTACCTGGTCTGGTGTGCCTTCTCTCAACTTGGTGGCACATTCAGTCATAGACTGCAGTAGAAAGTAGGGAATGCTTAATTTGTTCTCTACAGGTAGGTCCATCTGATGCCTTAATTCTGTGAGTAACCGAAAATGGTACCCATACACAATGCTAAACCGACCTTCGCAGGTGATGTATTTCATGATTTGGAGGCTGACTTCGCTCCACAGTGGCAGTAAGCTAGTCCTGCAAACCCCGTTCTTATCTTCTGAGAACTGCTCCTCTGGTGGAAAGAATTCCTTCTTAGCCTGTTGGCCTAATTTCCTCTCTTCTTTGTCCCATGGTACCCCCATTGGGAGCTCGGTAACTCGGCTGATGAACTGTGGGGTGAGTCTGAGACTCAAACCCCTGAAATTGACGGTGGCTAATGTCTTTGATTTCGGCTTCAGAGCCCGCAAGAACTCCTTTGCCACCTCATCATCATACCCTTGCAATTTGTCGCAGAACGACATCCATTGCGCGCGGGTGAACAGCTCCACCACCTCAGGGTTCTCTCTTAGTTTCTTGGAGTCGGTTGGTTCCTTTCTGATGAACCCACCCGGCATGGTGAAAAACTGCTACGTTGGCTGGAGGTGGCGGATGCAAAAAACTAGTCTTTTGGGACAGAGCGTAGAATTACACCTCTGCCACGCATACAATTCACGAAGACTATCTCTAGATGAGTTTTAACAGAGCTTAATTACAAATTATATCCTGTAGGAGACTTTACATACACCCCGACGACAATTCATGCAAACGGCAGACAATACTTGCAATTCTTTTATGAGCAGACTGTAGAACGTCGACTCCGCCACCCTCGAAACCAATTGCATGGGAGGCAAGGTTCAGGCTTACCTTTTTAATCTGCCACCTTTGACGTGAAGAGCCCAATTTTCCCATGGCAGTGAGCTTCCTGTAGAAGCAGCTTTCCTGTAGAAACAGTGCACGGGTTCTGGAGAACACTGCAGTGGTTCTGCGCTCTCTATGCTGCTTAACAGATGTTCGAACGGCCGAAGACTTGGAGTGTCGAGCTTCAGAGGAATCTGAATGCTCACTCGACTTCTAAATGGCTGATGATAAATGCTTGGGGTGGCAATCTAGCCGATAGATTTGAATCCGGCGGAATCTGTGGCGCGGGGGTGAGCTGTCCCTGCCGGACCGTTGGGCGACGTCACTTAATCATTCTACTGCAAGTTCCCTGACTGCCGCATCATTCCCCGTGGATCCGCCGCCATCATTTCTGTTAAAACTCGCTTCTCCCCGACTGAATGGCTCTCACGTGTCCACTACTCGTTCCTTTTGCCATGACCACCTCTTACACATCCGACTAGACCATCTGACTGGTCGACGTGGCCAGTTGAATGGCCATACGACCGCTCAACCCATTCACTTCACACTTTGCAAACATTTCAAAGTAATATCCATGTAATTCGACGAAAGAAAGGGCGAGGCACTTACCTGTGCGGCCGCGAAATGATTCTTTAGGCTTCTGGACGATGATGACTCTATTTGCTGGTTGTTTCTTAATTGCACAGGCCCGGAGGTTCCTCTTCACTGGCTGCTGACGATGAAGCTTATGATTCGGCTGCATGTGCCCGCATTATCGTTGCATGTTGCAGGCGATTGAATGGTGTACACTCTAGTTGGCTTAACTGCTACGGGACTCCTGCAGGATGTCCTGTAGCAGTTTTTCCTCCTCAGGTGCATGCTGAACGATGAAGACAGTGGCATCGCGATCACGCTCACAGGGCTCTTGGATAGCTGTGATGGGTATTGCATGGCATCTCAGCATCTTTTTTCATTTAAAAATCGCTTCCTCTTGATAACTCAATGATTTGTTTTGATTATGCAGGTACTTTTATTGCATATCAACTGGGGTGGTAGCAGGAGGTGACAGCAGTGTGTGATGGAGGAAATAGTAGCTTGCATGCCTCTATGTCGAACCTTGGTCGTTAGATCTCCTCACACAATGAATTCTGGGCCGTCCTGAACTTCTACAGGAAGTTTCCTGTATAAATACAGAACTTCCTGTAGAAAGTCTGCAGCTTCTTGTAGAAGACTAGGCTGTGATGAAATCGTGCCCATACCTTGGAGAAGATGAGTGTTTTTGGAGGAGGTGCTGGTGAGGTCTCCTGGCAGCATGATAAGGATCCTTGACTTTGAGTTGAGAGACCTCCTCTCCTTCATAGAGTACCTGCAACCTGCATGCATTGCCACATTAGAAACTTGCTGTCCCTGTCTTTTTTGCTTATTGTCTTTTTTCTTTTTTTTTCTTCTTTTTTTTTTTGAAAGATAGCAGGGGCGCCTCAATGAGGTTTTCACCCTTGCCATCTGCCTTAAGCGCCTCAGAGAGGTTTTCACTCAAGGATCTTTTTCAAATCCTTTTTTTTTTTTTTTGAAAGACAATAGGGGCGCCTCAATGAGGTTTTCACCCCTACCACCTGCCTTGGGAGCCTCAGAAAGGTTTTCACCCAAGGATCTTTATTTTTCTTCTTTTTATTCCTTTTTTCTCTTTTTCTTTCTTTCTTTTTTTTTTTTTTTTTTGAACTTTCAGGGTATGCCCAAAACAGATGCAGAACCCTTCTCTATGACCAACACTGATTTCTCCATAGTTTTGATGAACTCTTGTCTTGAGAGAGGTTTCCTGTAGATCTTCAGTCGATGCCCATTGACAAGCATGGGAATGGCCTCCTCATCAATGGTCCGAATAAGAATAGATCCATTGTCATGACATTTTTCCACTGCATATGGTCCCAGCCATCTGGTTCTCAGCTTCCCCTTGAAATCTTTATGCCTGGAATCATACAACAGCGCCCAATCTCCTGGCTGAAATTGCTTGTCATTGAGGTGTTGGTCATGCCACACCTTTCTCTGAAGTTGAACCACTTCTAAGTGAAGGAGGGCCTGCATTCGGTGCTCGTCCAGTCCATTCAGCTGCAATAACCTTTCTTGTTGGGCATGGCTGAGATCTAGGTCCAGCTGAGCTGCCAACCTCAAAGTGTTGTATTCAAATTCAATTGACAGCAAAGCTCTCTTCCCATAGACCAGCTCATAAGGTGTGAAGCCGGTTGTGGTCTTCCAAGTGGTGTTGTAAGCCCATGTGGCCTCAACCAGGCGATCTGCCCAATCTTTCCTACTGCTGCTCACCACCTTAGTCAAAATCCCTTCCAATGCTCTAGTGGTGACTTCCACTTGCCCATTTGCCTGAGGATGATAGGGGGTGGAAGTCCTATGCTTGATTTTGTGATGAGCTAGTAGGTCTTCAATTAAATTGGATGTGAACTGGCTTCCTTGATCGGTGACTAGCTCTCTTGGGTAGCCAAATTTGTAGAAGATGTTTTCTCTTAAGAACTCAGCCACCTTTTCTTCTGTTGTTGCTTTGATTACTTTAGTTTCTGCCCACTTTGTTAGGTAGTCGGTGCACACAATGATGTAAGACCTTTGCCTCGAAGGAGGGTTGATTGGACCCACAAAGTCCATACCCCACTTCTTAAATGGCTCAAGAGTCACTTGAGGTTGGAGAGGCATCTCATCCCTTTGAGTCGGTTTCCCCATTCTTTGGCATCGGTCACATTGGCTGATATACCTTCTGACATCTTGATGAAGTGTGGGCCAATAGTAGCCTGCCTGCAGGATTTCGAAGGCCGTCCTCTTTGCTGCAAAATGTCCTCCACAAGGCCCATCATGACAGGTGAGGAGGATATCAAAGACTTCCTCCTCCCTTACACAACGCCTTAAGATCTGATCAGGGCCAAGCTTGAACAGGTTGCCCCCGATCCAAGTGAAGGAGGCACTTTTTCTGATGATTCTGCTCTTCTCTCTTGAGGATAGGTGCGGAGGGAACTGTGCTGAAACAAGGTAGTTTGCTATATCAGCAAACCATGGGGAGAGTACTGAGATAGCAAACAGATGTTCATTGGGCATCTGGTCATCCACTGTTCCATCCTCATCTGCAGATAGATCCAATCTAGATAAAAAGTCAGCAACAACATTTTCTTTACTTGGTTTGTCAACGATAGTCAAATCAAACTGCTGCAACAAAAGGAACCATCTAATAATACGAGCATTCACATCTGCTTTATTCATTAAATATCTAATTGTAGCATGATCAGTATGTACAAATGTTTGATAGCCCGTGATATAATGTCGGAACTTGTTCAGTGCATGGACCACAGCCAAGAATTCTTTCTCGGTTACAGTGTAATTCAGTTCTGCTTTGGATAAGTTTTTGCTAACAAAGTAAATGGCATACGGAAGTTTTTGTTCAACTTGTCCTAAGGCTGCCCCTATGGCTTTGTTCGAGGCATCAGTGTGGATGTGGAAAGGTAGGGCCCAGTTTGGACCTCTCAAGATTGGGGCAGACACCAACTTGTCCTTTAATTCATTCAAAGCCCTCTGACAATCGTCAGTCCAATTAAACTCCACATCTTTTGCCAACAGGCCAAACAATGGTGAGGATAGCTTACTGAAGTCTTTAATGAATCTCCTGTAATACCCTACTAATCCTAAGAAACTCCGAACATCCCTTACCTTTTGGGGAGGTGGAACCTTCTTGATGAGAGCAATTTTGTTAGGATCCACCTATAACCCCTGGCAAGAAATGGTATGGCCTAGCACGGTCCCTTCAGTCATCAAGAATTCACATTTTTCAGGACTAAGAGACAGGTTCATCTCAATGCATTTGGTTAGGACTTTTCCCAGATTGGACAATGCTTCCTAGAAGTTGGACCCATAAGGAGTGAAGTCATCCATATAGATTTCCACCGCATCATGGACCAGCTCAGAAAAGATGCTCAAGACGGCTCTTTGGAAGGTAGCAGGAGCATTGCATAGCCCAAAGGGAAGAACTCAGTATGCAAAGGTACCCCAAGGACAAGTGAATGTGGTCTTATCTTGGTCTTCCGGGCTGATTTGGATTTGGTTGTACCCGCTAAACCCATCTAGGAAAGAGAAAAACTTCTTTCCTGCCAGTCCATCCAACACTTGATCTATGAAAGGTAGGGGAAAATGGTCTTTCTTGGTAGCTTTGTTCAGTTCTCGGTAGTCCACACAGATTCTCCACTTCCCATTTTTCTTGGGAACCAACACCAGAGGGGACACCCATTCGCTATCTGAGATGGGGTAAATGAATCCGGCATCCAACAGTTTTTGCAATTCTTCCTTGACAATGTCCTTAAGGGCTGGATTCATCCTCCTCTGGGGTTGCCTAACCAGTTTACAATCCTCTTTGATGTAGATGTGATGGGTACAGACCGAAGGATGGACTCCTTTCATCTCCTTATAACTCCAAGCAAAAGCATCTAGATGACTAGCCAACAGACTACACAGCTCCTTTTCCTGGGAAGGAGATAGGGAGGAGCTGATCTTTAACGTTCTCTCAGGGCCGAACTCCACATTCTTGACTCTGGGAGTGACAGGGTTGGTCACACAAAAGTCCACTGAGGTGCTGACTTGGGCATCCTCCACTAATTCCTCTAAGGACAGTGTACTGGGAGGTGGATTCTGGATCAAGGTCTCAATCAAATCATCCTCGGTTGGGGGGTCTCCCCTAGTGGTGTCTAGGGTGCACAAAGGTGCTGAGTACACCTCATCCTCTTCTCCTTCCTCCAACCAAAGTGGTAAGTCATGCTCTAATGAGGGTTGGGCAGGAGGGTATAGGACTAGCTGCTTGGACATAGGACCATTTTTGATGGTCATGTTTCCTGCACGGCAGCTTATGTAAGCATCTGCAGTGGCTAACCAAGGCCTTCCCAAAATAAGAGGATATCCAGTGAGATTTGCCTTTGGTTGTAGCACCAAGAAATCTGCAAGGTATTCCCAAGAGTCAACAGAGACCAAGACATCCTCCACAATCCGTTCGGGAGTCACGATGGAGCGATCTGCTAGTTGTAGGACTGTCGAGGTCTTCCTCAAGGAACCCTGAAGGTTGAGTTTGAGCATGGTATCCCTGGTCATCACATTAATGACAGCCCCCAGATCAATCAAGGTGTGAGGTATGATTGTGCCATTGATGTGGACATCTACTACAGGACTCCCAGGATCTAGGTACTTTGGGCAGATGACTTGTCCCAACATAAGGTCAGATAGTTGTCCTATGACATTGATGGTTGAAGCATCCCTCTTTCGCCTGCCTGGGTGTCTGAAACACTTTTCCTTAACCAGTTTGTTGTATATTGGCACATCCTTGATGGCTTGGAGAAGTGGTATTTTCACACACAACTGCTTGAGCTCTCCCAGAAGCTCATCCTCCTCTGGGTTGGGTCGTGTGGTGGCTGTTAGTCTCTCAGGAAAGGGTGGAATAGCCTTTGGTTCACTTTCCTGTTTGTCTTCCTTGTCCTCTGGGGGAGGAGGTTGGCGATCTGGAAGAGTCTTTCCAGATCCCAGATTGATCTCCTGGATCTCCACAGCATAGGTAGGGCATGATGTTTCCCCAGTGTATACCTGTTGGGCCTGTCTGTTGTTGGGGTTCGGGTTCGGTTGGGCAGGCATTTGAGGTTGCCTTGGAGGAGCAGGAGGTAATGGTTGAGGTTGAACTGGTGGTGGAGGCAAAATGGCGGGAGGAGTGTTGTACTAGGGCCTCCACCCCGACTGAGGTGCATTCCACTGAGGCTGTGGCTGGGCATGTGAGTGATACGAATGAGTAGTGGGTTGAGTATGGTACTGAGGTGGGTAAGACCATGGAGGAGGCAAAGACCAGGAAGGATGAGCAGGGGGACCCCAGGAAGGCATAGGAGTAGATTGGTTGGGGCTGTAATAGGCTTGGGGTGCCCCTTGCATCCCCTGCTGGTAAGGTCTAGGTCCTTGTGGCCTCCTTTGGTTGAGGAAATAGAGGGGTTCGGTGGGGCTTCTGTCCCTTGATACATGGCTTTAAGCCCAGGTAAGGTTGGACATTGGTTTGTGGGATGGTCCTCTTCACAAATGAAGCATACTTCAACCGAATGTAATGGGCATTCGTTCTTAGGATGTTTCCTTGTACACCTAGGGCAGAAGATAGCCAAGGCCCTCTCAGCTTCTTCCTTCTTCTGCTGGATCCTGAATGTATCAAGCTGCATGGCAATGGTCTGTCTCACCTCACTTTTGAGATCCTCTAGTTGATTTGCAAACTCATGTTTGGAGAAAGGAATACCAGCTGAGAGGAGGTTCCCTCTACCTCGTTTCCGCGCTGCTCTAGAGTGGTTTATAAACACAGTCTTTATGTCCTCATAAGGAAGTTGGTAAATATCTCCTCCAGCTAACATGTGAAGGGTATCTAAGAGGTCTTCAGGGACTCCTCGAAGCAGGACCAACTTGAGGGATTCAGGGTCAAGTGTGCACCTGGCCCTTTTATAGCTAAGTTGGAACCTTTCCTCGTAATCCTCTAAGGACTCATCATTTCCCATGGTCATCCAAAAGATTTCTCCCTTGGTTTCCTTGGACCTACAATAGTCCCGGTACTTGGTATTGAAAGCTTGCTGCATCTGAGCCCAAGTGGTGATACTGTTCCCAAGTAAGCCCATAAACCAGCGTAATGCTGCATCCTTAAGGGTTGAGGGGAAGAGTTTCAGCTTTTTCTCATCTTTAGTATAGTCATAGGTTCGACAAAGGACAGCAAACTCAAACAGGAAGGTATCAGGATCTTCAGTAGTCAGTCCATGGAAGTGAGGTAAAGCGGAGGGGCTAATGTTCTTCATTTTCATGTCTCCATTGGTCTCTCGGATGGGGAAGGCACCTTCTACTCTCTCATCTTCTCCTCTATTGTCAGCCATAGCTTGAGATGGAATGGTCTCTAATTCTTCTTCTGCTATAGGATCTTCGTATATCTCAGGAGGTTCACCTATAGGTTCTTCTGGATCACTGTCACCAAAGAAGAGAGAAGGGTGACTCAGTGATGTAGTGGGGGTGTTGGGTAAGAATTTGCCTGTTTTATCTCGATTCCTACGAGGCATGAAATGGGAAGACTTTTGATTGCTTTTGTTTTTTTCTCTGGTACCTGCAAAAACTGAAACAGATTGATCTACAACTAACTATCTTGCTAAAATGAAAATGCAGAATTGAAATGAAAGCAGGAAAGAACTAATCTACTTTGCTCAAATGAAATTGCAGGAATGGAAATGCTAGTCTACGCTTGCAGAATTGAAATGCTAATCTACGCTTGCAAAAATGAAGTTGCAGAATTGAAATGTTAATCTATGAAAGCAGGAAATGTCTATGCTACTTTTGCAGAATGGAAATGAAATAATCTACTTGGCAGAAGGCGAGAGTAGGAAAATAGAAGAAAAGAAACAATTACTAATACTCTGACGCTTCCCCGGCAACGGCGCCAAAAAGATGGTGGGCTCTAGTATTGTAGCAATAATGCTACAACTCCTGGAGCTTCCTTCTCTAATTTTATCAACCCGGTAGTTCGTAACAAACTTGGAAGCGACGGTGCTGTATGCACAAGTACTAGCTCTTGTCGCAGCTGTCACTTGGTCAGCTGGCACAAGTCCGCTAGGGCTCAAGCCAACCTCTATGAGTTCTCAGAAGAAGCTTTTTAACCGATGAATGAAGGCTATCTCAAAGGGAATTAACCTACTGCAGGAAGAAACTGAAAGTCAACAAGAAAGGAAAACCCTAGCAAACCCTAATTCTACCAGCTAGTCCTACTGATGCAGAGGTGGGGATGCAAAATACTGAAAGAGGTTTCATTACTTCTAGGAAGGTGAGATGCATGTGTCTAGTCTACTTTGATCTAAAGAGAGCATATTTTTGGTATTTTTGTTCAAGTTGTTGGAATTATTATGTGTGTGCTTCTAACTGGGTCTTGACTGTGCAGGGATAGATCAAGGAGGGGAATGCTTGGAAAAGGTTAGGAAGGCTCAGAGAGGGTCTAAGGGATCCCTAGCATCCTTTCAGAGAAGTTCATACAGTTCAGATGCTTGGCAACCGTGTTTACAAGCTTCTACAGGAAGTCTGCAGGGGTTCTACAGGATGTTCAGAATTTCTACAGGAAGTTTACTAATTTCTACAGGATGTTCTGCAATAGGATTTTTGGGTGATGGATGGGTGGAAGAGGCTGTGTGGAAGGACAGGGAGGTAGGAGGGGAGCTTGTGATGGCTTATGGACAGAAAGATGAGATAAAGAGGGAGTGTGCAAAGCTGGTTGGTCTAGAGGAGGTTAGAGGAAATGGAAGGTCGAAAAGGTAGAATCACGTGGGTGATAGAAGAGTTTAGGAGGTAGGTGGTCTAGCCGAGGGATGAGTGGATGGCCTAGGCACGGCTTAGGAGGATAAGGGAGTGAGAGAGAGGACTACGCAGTGTAAATGAAACAAATCACCCCTGTCTTGCACAAAAAGGAGATTTCATCAACCTATTCTAACTGTTTTTATGAAACTACAGAACAGCAACGTGATTTTGTAAGGAAACTCTTGCATGGTACTGAAACAAAGATTCATTCCACAAGATCTGAACGCATGGATGCTGCTACAGCCGAGAACATTGCATCAAAGGTTGCATGAACATATAAAACAGTGTTTTTGGTGGGTGGCACGGGCTGTAATTCCAATCTCTAAACAGAGGTGGAAGTGAGTGTGCAGTCAACCCTTTTTGGAGCTCTGATTAACTCTAATCTCCTTACTCTAATCTAAACTACTAAAAGCAACCTTGTTCATAAAACTAACCTACTTAATCACATCAAGAAATTCAACTCAGCAAACTGTGTTTCCAAATGCATGCAAAGAGAAAGAAATACGATGCTGAAAGAAAAGTATCAATACAAAGAAAGGAGGCCTATTGCTCTCAGGTTGGGCCCAACCCCGAGAGCTATGGCTCCTCTAAGAACTCAGAACTGAACTCAAATCTGCCTGATTTTCATTAAAGGATAATAGTCATAAGTCTAGTAACATGCCAAAAATGGCTTACAAAGAGCAAAACAGAGTTATCAGCTCGTAGTCCAGAATAAACAAGAAAGTTTCAAAAGTCCCCATCGAAGGCTACAGCCTCATCATTTATACATTACAAGGGCCAAGCTGGCCTCCTAAATTAGTGGGGTTTGGCTATCCAAACTAAGAGTAATCTGTTGTTTCCTTTCAATCCGTTTGGCTGCCTTCTAGCTCGGTGGTGGTTGGAGCTCGGAGTTGGGGTGGAGATCACGAGGAAGGCCATTCAATGCTGTGGACAACCTTCCTACAAAACCTCAATCCCATCTTGGCTATCTCCTAGCCCTCATCTGTGTGGTTTTGTTCCATTAAATGTCAAAAAACCTGAAATAAACATGTGTTAGCCACCTAGGAATAGTGACTGCCCTCCTTCGTACAAATAACATGAATATACTAAAAAAATGATGCATAAGTGATGAAAAATGAAGGGTTGAGTAGGGGTAAGTATGCCAAATAAGCCCAAAATGTTACCAAATTTGGGGCTCATCACTCATGAAGGAGTTAAGGTAGACCCTAGCAAAATTAAATCCATTAAGGAATGGAAAATTCCCACATCCATAAAGCATCTGCGAGGATTTCTTGGTTTGACAGGGTATTATCGCAAGTTTGATAAGAATTATGGGAGAATAGTAGCAGCTCTAACAACATTATTGAAGAAAGATGCATTTTCATGGACTCCGAAAGCAACAAAGGCCTTTGAACATCTTAAAGAGGCAATGTGCCAAGCACCGGTCTTAGCTACACCAGACTTCACAAAAACCTTTATTGTGGAATGTGATGCTTCAGGAAATGGAATTGGTGCTATTCTAATGCAAGATGAAAGACCCATTGCTTTTGAAAGTCGTCCAATCAAGGGAATGTTTTTAAGCAAAGCTATTTATGAGAAGGAAATGTTGGCAATACTCCATGCACTTAAGAAATGGCGACCCTACCTAATGGGAAGCCACTTCAAGGTAAAAATGGATCATGATAGCCTTAAATACTTTTTAGAACAAAGATTATCCTCTGAAGAGCAACAAAAGTGGGTCACAAAGATGTTGGGTTATGACTTTGAAATCATCTATAAAAAAGGGAAGCAAAATGTGGTGGTAGATGCACTCTCAAGAAAGGATGAGGATGTGGAAGCATTGTTGTGCGCCGTTTCTATTATCCAACCAGATTGGATAAATGAAGCAAGGGAGGAATGGAAGAATGATGAAGAAGTGTGGGCACTTATTCAAAAGCTACAACAAGATTCCAATACGTTTGATACATTTAGCTGGAAAAATGATTCATTACGGTACAAAGATCACTTATACCTCTGTAAGAATTCCCAGTTAAAACAAAAGATTCTTATGGAATTGCACACTTCTCCCTTAGGAGGGCACTCCGGATTTTTAAAAACTTACCACAGGGTTAAGAAGGAATTTTTTTGGGATGGCCTTAAATCAGATATTCAAAAGTTTGTAGCAGAATGTTTCGTTTGCCAACAAAATAAAGTTGAAACAATTAAGACACCGGGTCTATTACAACCTTTATCCATTCCAAGCCAACGTTGGGAGGAGGTTTCAATGGATTTTATCATAGGTTTACCCAAGTCTGAGGGAAAGAGTGTCATCATGGTGGTAGTTGACAGACTTACCAAGTATGCACACTTTTGTGCATTATCACATCCATTTAAAGCCAATACATTTTCTACTGCATTTATGGAAACAAATCAAAAGCTACATGGAAACCCAAAGATTATTGTAAGTGACAGAGATCCCATTTTCACTGGAAATTTTTGGACAGAATTATTTTCTTGTCTTGGTACTCAGTTAGCTCATAGCTCATCTTATCATCCTCAATCTGATGGGAAAACTGAGATAGTAAACGAATGTTTGGAAGGATATCTTCGTTGCTTTGTATCTGGTAAACAGACACAATGGGTCAAATGGTTGCCTCTGGCTGAATGGTGGTATAACACTTCCTTCCATACAGCAATAAAAATGACCCCATTTATGGCACTTTATGGGTATCAACCACCATCCATCACATCATATTTAAGAGAAAATTCTAAGGTTCAGGCAGTGGAACATCACATCGAACATCAACAACAAGTCCTCCAACTCTTAAAGGATAACCTCGTGTTGGCACAAAATAGAATGAAACAACAGACAGATCAACATCGTAGTGAAAGAAGTTTTGATGTAGGTGATTGGGTATTCCTACGACTACAACCATATAAGCGAATGTCCCTAAAGCAAGCTAAGAAGGATAATAAATTATCACCAAAGTATTATGGTCCATACAAGGTGTTGCAAAAGATTGGTACTATGGCATACAAATTGGAGCTTCCTGTAGATTCTCGATTGCACCCAGTTTTCCATGTTTCATGTTTAAAGAAGGTTATATGTGACAAGCTCCCAGTTCAAACAATATTGCCAGAACTTGAAGAGGAAGGAAAAATTATATTGGAACCTGAAGCAGTCACAGAAACAAGAACTCGACAGCTACGAAACTGATCAATTTCAGAGTATCTTATCAAGTGGAAGAATTTATCCGCTGAAGATTCCACATGGGTGGATGAGAATTTTATGCAGAAGTATCCAGAACTACTCAAGCATTGAGGACAACACTTTTTTGAAGGAGAGGGGCATGTTGGGTCCCTATAATACTAGTGATTACCCCATTACTATTGTAGTTATACCCCTTATTTATATTGTTGTGCCCTTATTACCCCCATGTTGTTATTTCTGTGCCCCATAGAATCCCTCTATTGTTATTTTTGTGGCTTTATATTATTATTGTTAGGTCGACTGGATTATATTGTGACTCCTTAGACTCCTATATATAGAAAGGAGGTTTTGTCATTTGTATCATCCAAGAATTGTTCATTTATGTAATGTAAAGGAGGTTGCCCCCTCGAAGAGGCTGAATTCTAAGGCATTGATCTATCTTTTCTTGAGCTGGTTTCATAACAGAGAACCTAGATTTGTATGGATTGTTGAAACAAGGAACCACGGAGGGGGTAGACTCGTTACCTCCAGTAGAGTTCAATAGAGTTCAACAGTTGTTTATATGGAAAACTCAAACCAAAGGGTTGGAGAAGCAAAGAAACAATGAAAGGCAAGGTATCGAAGGTGTGAAACTTATGAAAATCACACCAAGATTAGCACCCAGAAACCCAAGAAAGAAAAGAGGCAGGAAAAATCAGAACGAGCTATTGATGGAATGTGGAAAGCTAATGATAGATTCGGGTAAGATGAAAGACCTAACCAGCTACTCCTTTACAAATATTTAATAATGAAGTTCACTTCTTGGAATATTAGGGGTATAGGCAGTAAAAGAGAGCAAAGATTACTAAGTAATAGAATGAAACAAGTAGCACCGAATGTGATCTTCATCTAGGAAACTAAATGTTCTATTCAAAAAATAAAAGAAATTCATAGAAAATGGCTCAATCGATTTGAGTTTCTGGAAGTCAAAGCAGAGAATACAGCAAGAGGCATACTCACTCTTTGGAACCCCCAAAAAATTGACATTATAGATGCTGAGGAATCTAGGGATTATTTATCAGTGGTCATTCAGCCTGTGGGAGATAAGGAAACCTACCTGGTCACGAATGTGTATGGCCCCCAAAGAATGGATGGTAAACTCAAGTTTCTAGATTCTCTGGAGGATCTTAGAGATAGACATGCAGGAATACCATGGATCTTGGGGGGTGATTTCAACATGATCAAATCACTTTCGGAGAAAAAAGGGGGAACCAGAATTCTAAGTAAAGACTCTTTGGCATTTCAAACCTTTATAGATAATATGAAGCTAGTGGACATTGTAACGAGTAATGGTATCTTTACTTGGAACAATAAAAGAGGAGGAGAGTCTCAAGTGGCCTCAAAATTAGATAGATTCATAATCTTAGAGGACCTTATGCTCAATGGCAAGGAAATGGTAGCAAGAGTTCTCCCCTTTGGAGGCTCCAATCACTGGCCGGTTCAACTGGAGGTTCAAGGCATTGGTACCCCTAGGAATAGACCTTTTAGATTTGAGAATATCTGGCTCTCCCACCCAGATTTCATCAGCAACATAGCCAACTGGTGGTCAGAAGATTTGAATATTCAAGGCACAAGAATGTTCCTTCTTCAAAAAAGACTAAAACATATCAAGCTCAGGCTCAAAGATTGGAACAAGAATGAATATGGCAATATTTTAGAAGCAAAAAAATCTGTTGAAGGTAAAATGCAGGAGCTCAATCAAGCCCTTATCACGGATGGCTTTGATAAAGTCAAAAGTGATCAAGTCACCAAATTTCATTAGGATTGGGAGAATTTATGTAAAAAAGATGAAATATTTTGGAGACAAAAATCTAGAGTTCAATGGAAAAAGGAAGGAGAACATAAAACTAGATTTTTCCATAGATCCAGTATGGGGAATAGAGCTCACAACAGGATTTCTTCGATTAAGGAAGAAATAGGTAATCTTCTCAATTCTCATGAAGAAATAGAAGCTTTTCTAGTTCAACACTTTCGAGGTATAGCAAAGGAAACCTGTTCATATAGTGGACATTCTATCAGGGACTTAACAAGACACATACCTAGGCTGCTGTCTAGAGAGGACAATTTCAACCTCAATAGGCCAGTGACTGAAGAGGAGGTCAGTTGTTGGGTCCCTATAATACTAGTGATTACCCCATTACTATTGTAGTTATACCCCTTATTTATATTGTTGTGCCCCATTTCCCCCATATTGTTATTAATGTGCCCATAGAATCCCTCTATTGTTATTTTTGTGGCTTTATATTATTATTGTTAGGTCGGCTAGATTATATTGTGACTCCTTAGACTCCTATATATAGAAAGGAGGTTTTGTCATTTGAATCATCCAAGAATTTTTCATTTATGTAATGTAAAGGAGGTTGCCCCCTCGAAGAGGCTGAATTCTAAGGCGTTGATCTATCTTTTCTATCTTTTCTTGAGCTGGTTTCATAACATTTGGTATCAGAGCTTTGGATTCTATGGTTTCGCTGCTCCAAACAGGTCATCGTGGCATTTTCGCTATAACTTTTTTTCTGTGACGTTTCAGAAGTCGAAAAAAAAAACCCATTTGAGAAGAAATCTCGCTGAACCTTGGGTATGAATGTCAGATATTTTCGCGCGATATTTTCAGAGATATGATCTCAGGAAGTTGGTCTTTTTGCAGACTCCTAAATTACACTCAAAACATGTGACCTGGGGAAATTATCATAACTTTCTTTCTAAGGATCAGATTGAAATTTCATAAGAAGGTACAGAAAGAGGACGGACTCTAGTTTTCTTTTATATATTTTTCAGAGTCAAATTTTGAAACAGTGACACGTGGCACTTCATACAGTTTCACTCTATTGAACTAGTCTATAATCAGGTCACTGCGGGAGATTGTGCATAACTCTTTCTTGGAGAATCCAATTTGGATTAGACTAGTGGCATTGGAAAGAGGACATAGAAGGCTACTACAAGTCACAATTTCAGAACTAGATGATTCGAAATTACAGAGATACATCAGATTCAATATCAGGCTTCTACAAAGTAAAAAAAGGTGTGTAGTTTTTATTTTTTATTTTTGCATAAGCTTGGTTTGAAGGAATTCAAAGGGCATAGTAAAGCATTATTATCGGTAACTGATGCCCTGAGGAAAGAAAATGCAAACACCTAGTAAGGAACCTGAAAGCTCTAGCATGACTCATGAAGAAGAGGAAGAAATGCTACATGATATATCAAAATTACAAGAACAAGTGCAACAAATGTCACGCTCACAAAAGCTAACAGATGCTAAGATAAATGGCGTGGAATCTAAGATAAAGGGCATGGAAGCTAAGATGGATGATCTGAAGACAGAATTTAGGACAGATTTGAAGACAGACATGGCAGATTTGAAGACAGATTTGACAAATTTTCTACAAGAAATACTTACTAATGGTGAAAAGGTTGTAAAGGAAACTCATGATGTGAACAAAAGAAATGTTAATCATGATTCCATAGACTCTAATGTTGGATCGAAGACCCACCATATTCCAAAAATCGATATGAGGAAGTTTGATGGCAAGGATCCCGCCACATGGATATTACAGATGGAGCAGTTCTTTGATCTCAATAATGTGCAAAACACACAAAAGGTACGTATGACAACTTTATATTTGGAACCAAATCAGTTTGTATGGTATCAATGGCTTTGCTCTCGTAAACAATTTATCACTTGGGCAATTTTTACGGAAGAATTGATAGCACATTATGAGGATACAAAAAGCAACACTTTTTTTAGCCAATTGATAAGTCTCAAACAAAAGGGTTCAATAATGGAGCACATTGAGGAGTTCCAAAAATTGAACATAAGGGTAAAAGATATTCCAGAGGAGCATAGGATTGATGTGTTCATAGGGTCTTTAAAGGATAATATCCAACATGATGTTCGCCTTTGGGAACCTGATTCATTAGAGAAGGCATTCAGGTTAGCAAGAAAAATGGAAAGCAAAATTATGGCAACCAGGAAGCATACCACTCACAACTATAAAGACGGAAGTGTTGTTGCCCCTAGTCTTCCACAACCTATAAGGTTGACACCACAAAAATTGGAAGAAAAAAGAGCAAAAGGGCTTTGTTACAGTTGTGATAGCAAATACACTAAAGGTCATAAGTGTGCTGAGAAGAAATTATTCTACATAGATTGTGAAGAGGAAGAAGAAAAGGAGCAAGAAAGGTCAAAAGAAGAAGATATACTCCAGGAACAAAGCCTAGATGAAGAACAAATAAATCCGACCATATCTTGTAATGCATTGGCGAGAATTACCACTCCTCAAACCATCAAGATAGAAGGACAAATCAAGAAGAAAAAGGTAATAGTGTTGATTGATTCAGGAAGCACCCACAATTTTATTCATTGTAGGGTAGCAAAAGAATTGAATTGCTTCCTATATCCAGCACCAGAGTGTCAAGTGATGATTGCAAATGGAGGAACAATAAATTGCTCTGGAAAGTGCCATAATATCAAGCTATCCATGGGAGAATATGTATTGACTAGCCCAATGCTTTCCATTCCAATGGGAGGTGCTGATGTTGTACTAGGAGTCCAATGGCTACAATCCTTGGGTACAATAGCTTTTAATTTTCAAGAACTTTTCATCAAATTTTCTGTGGAAGGAAAGGAAGTTGAATTAAGGGGTATTGCAGGGAAACCAGGAAAGATAATCAGCTCTAATGGTATGACAAAGCTTCTAAAAAAGGAGCAAAGGGGTGTAATTGCACAATTATGTTCGCTAGATGTTTCCACATTAGAATCATCTATTTCTCCAGATCTCCAAAAAGTCCTGGACAATCATTCCAAGGTATTTGAGACTCCCAAAGGTCTCCCACCTATGCGTGATCATGATCATGCTATTCATCTGATTCCAGGAAGTGTTCCTCCAAACATCAGGCCGTACAGATATCCCTATGTCCAAAAAAGTGAAATTGAACGTATGGTTGCAGAAATGCTAGAGGCTGGTATAATTCAACCGAGTCAAAGTTCTTTCTCTGCTCCAGTAGTATTGGTGCACAAGAAGGATGGATCATGGCGCATGTGTCCAGATTATAGGGAGCTCAACAAGCTCACTATTAAAGATAAGTTCCCCATTCCTGTCATTGATGAATTACTGGATGAATTGCATGGATCAATTTACTTCACCAAGTTGGATCTTCGTTCAGGATATCATCAAATCAGAATGAAGATTGAAGACATTCCGAAAACGACATTTAGAACTCATGAGGGTCATTATGAATTTTTGGTCATGCCTTTTGGCCTTACCAATGCACCTTCAACATTTCAAGGTTTGATGAATTCAATTTTCAAACCATTCCTTAGAAAATTTGTGTTAGTATTTTTTGATGATATACTAATCTACAGCAAGTCTTGGAAGGATCATGTTGAACATGTTGACAGGGTGCTACAACTATTGGAGGAGAAACAATTATATGCAAAAAGATCCAAATGTTTCTTTGGAGTCCAGGAGGTGGAATATTTGGGTCATATTGTATCTCATGAAGGAGTTAAGGTAGACCCTAGCAAAATTAAAGCCATTAAGGAATGGAAAATCCCCACATCCATAAAGCATCTGCGAGGATTTCTTGGGTTGACAGGGTATTATCGCAAGTTTGTTAAGAATTATGGGAGAATAGCAGCACCTCTAACAACATTATTGAAGAAAGATGCATTTTCATGGACTCCGGAAGCAACAAAGGCCTTTGAACATCTTAAAGAGGCAATGTGCCAAGCACCGGTCTTAGCTACACCGAACTTCACAAAAACCTTTATTGTGGAATGTGATGCTTCAGGAAATGGAATTGGTGCTGTTCTAATGCAAGATGAAAGACCCATTGCTTTTGAAAGTCGTCCAATCAAGGGAAAGTTTTTAAGAAAAGCTATTTATGAGAAGGAAATGTTGGCAATACTCCATGCACTTAAGAAATGGCGACCCTACCTAATGGGAAGACACTTCAAGGTAAAAACGGATCATGATAGCCTTAAATACTTTTTAGAACAAAGATTATCCTCTGAAGAGCAACAAAAGTGGGTCACAAAGATGTTGGGTTATGACTTTGAAATCATCTACAAAAAAGGGAAGCAAAATGTGGTGGCAGATGCACTCTCAAGAAAGGATGAGGATGTGGAAGCATTGTTGTGCGCTATTTCTATTATCCAACCAGATTGGATAAATGAAGCAAGGGAGGAATGGAAGAATGACGAAGAAGTGTGGGCACTTATTCGAAAGCTACAACAAGATTCCAGTACGTCTGATACATTTAGCTGGAAAAATGATTCGTTATGGTACAAAGATCGCTTATACCTCTGTAAGAATTCCCAGCTAAAACAAAAGATTCTTATGGAATTGCACACTTCTCCCTTAGGAGGGCACTCAGGATTTTTAAAAACTTACCACAGGGTTAAGAAGGAATTTTTTTGGGATGGCCTTAAATCAGATATTCAAAAGTTTGTGGCAGAATGTTTGGTTTGCCAACAAAATAAAGTTGAAACAATTAAGACACCGGGTCTATTACAACCTTTATCCATTCCAAGCCAACGTTGGGAGGAGGTTTCAATGGATTTTATCACAGGTTTACCCAAGTCTGAGGGAAAGAGTGTCATCATGGTGGTAGTTGACAGACTTACCAAGTATGCACACTTTTGTGCATTATCACATCCATTTAAAGCCAGTACAGTTTCTACTGCATTTATGGAAACAATTCAAAAGCTACATGGAAACCCAAAGATTATTGTAAGTGACAGAGATCCCATTTTCACTGGAAATTTTTGGACAGAATTATTTTCTTGTCTTGGTACTCAGTTAGCTCATAGCTCATCTTATCATCCTCAATCTGATGGGCAAACTGAGATAGTAAACAAATGTTTGGAAGGATATCTTCGTTGCTTTGTATCTGATAAACAGACACAATGGGTCAAATGGTTGCCTCTGGCTGAATGGTGGTATAACACTTCCTTCCATACAACAACAAAAATGACCCCATTTATGGCACTTTATGGGTATCAACCACCATCCATCACATCATATTTAAGAGAAAATTCTAAGGTTCAGGCAGTGGAACATCACATCGAACATCAACAACAAGTCCTCCAACTCTTAAAGGATAACCTCGTGTTGGCACAGAATAGAATGAAACAACAGGCAGATCAACATCGCAGTGAAAGAAGTTTTGATGTAGGTGATTGGGTATTCCTACGGCTACAACCATATAAGCAAATGTCCCTCAAGCAAGCTAAGAAGGATAATAAATTATCACCAAAGTATTATGGTCCGTACAAGGTGTTGCAAAAGATTGGTACTATGGCATACAAATTGGAGCTTCCTGCAGCTTCTCGATTGCACCCAGTTTTCCATGTTTCATGTTTAAAGAAGGTTATAGGCGACAAGCTCCCAGTTCAAACAATATTGCCAGAACTTGACGAGGAAGGAAAAATTATATTGGAACCAGAAGCAGTTATAGAAACAAGAACTCGACAGCTACGAAATCGATCAATTTCAGAGTACCTTATCAAGTGGAAGAACTTATCCGCTGAAGATTCCACATGGGAGGATGAGAATTTTATGCAGAAGTATCCAGAACTACTCAAGCATTGAGGACAACACTTTTTTGAAGGAGAGGGGCATGTTGGGTCCCTATAATACTAGTGATTACCCCATTACTATTGTAGTTATACCCCTTATTTATATTATTGTGCCCCCATTGCCCCCATATTGTTATTAATGTGCCCATAGAATCCCTCTATTGTTATTTTTGTGGCTTTATATTATTATTGTTAGGTCGGCTGGATTATATTGTGACTCCATAGACTCCTATATATAGAAAGGAGGTTTTGTCATTTGAATCATCCAAGAATTGTTCATTTATGTAATGTAAAGGAGGTTTCCCCCTCGAAGAGGTTGAATTCTAAGGCGTTGATCTATCTTTTATATCTTTTCTTGAGCTGGTTTCATAACATCAGTTATGTCCTCAAAGAAATGTAGAATGGTAAGGTGCCAGGCCCGGATGGTTTCAATGTGGATTTCTTTAAAGCTTGCTAGAATATAGTCAAAAAGGATATTCTGAATGTAGTATAAGATTCTAGGATGAATAGAACTATTTTGAAGGTGCCAAATACCTCCTTTATCTCCCTGATCCCTAAATAGGATTTGGCACAAACTCTTGATAGGTTTAGGCCCATAGCTTTGTGCAATGTGGTGTACAAGATAATATCCAAGGTTGTGGCTAATAGACTCAAACCTCTTCTTCCTACCCTAGTTTCTATGGAACAATCTAGATATGTGGAAGGTAGACAAATTCTCAATAGCATCATTCAAGCACATGAGGTGGTGCACTCTATGAATGGCAATAGGAAGGCTGGAATGATCATACAATTGGACATAGCTAAAGCTTATGATAAGCTGAATTGGACCTATATCAAGAAAGTTCTTATTACTTTTGGGTTTGATCACAATTGGGTTAGATGGGTCATGGCCATGGAAAATTTTAGGGGCGAATGTTCGCCCTTTGGTGAAATGAATGGGTTTTAAATTTTTAGTGGACAAATATTTTGTATCATAGTACATTTTTACAAATCGCCTCAAATAGCCCACCTTATTTTAAGCGAGACGGTAAAAAAGGTAAATTTAGCCCTTGAAATTAGGAGTTACAACCTTTCATTTGCCATAATTTTCAAGAATAGGTTTTATTTAAGTGAATCCTATGGGCCAAATACCATATTTATAAAATAGGTATGGTAAATTAATAAAAATATAAATAAATGAAAGGTATGGTAAATAAATAAAACATTTTTTATATTTACTCCATAAGTCACCTTATATACATGCAAGGGAATGAATAAATAAAAATATAAATAAAGTGGAGGTATGGTAAATAAATAAAACCTCTTTTTATACTTACTCAAAAGGTATGGTAAATAAATAAAAATATAAATAAACTAGATGTATGGTAAATAAATAAAACATCTTTTTATATTTAGTTCATAACCCTATTTCTATTTATGAAGGCTCAAAAAAGAGATTTTATTTAACTGAATCCTATGGGCAAAATACCATATTTGTAAAAGAGGTATGGTAAATTAATAAAAATATAAATAAATGAGAGGTATGGTAAACAAATAAAACATTTTTTTATATTTACTCCATAAGTCACCTTATATTTACGAACACTCAAAAAATGCGTTATATTTAGGTGAAATGGCAAAATACTAGATTATTATTAATACCATGCAAAAAAACATTATTAACCCTAATATTAATATTAATAAAAATAAAAATGGCACATGGTATTGACCCATGGTATTCACGTAGAATGTAGCCTATTTAAATGGGGGAATTAAACCAGCATAGATCCATCTTTACTTTGGATCTACTAAGCCCCGAGAGGTATCAAAAATCGTGATATGCAAACTAGCATAGAGTGAAAAAATATTTGATCCCTCTCGAGGCTTGATGTCTTGGTGGATCAAGAGTAAAAATGGATGTTGCAATTTAATGTATGTTAAACATTTTAACTTGGTTAAAATAAAAAATAAAATAAAAATCAATTATTAATTTTATTAATTTTTATAAATTACTAATAGTAATTTTTAAGCTTCAGGTTTATGATAACCCATGGTATTGACCCATGGTAATACCATGATATTCATGTGAGCATAGACTATTTAAAGGGGAAATTCTATCATCTTAGATCCATATTAATTCTGGGTCTACCAAGTGCTCAGAGGGATAAATAGATTTCAGCCCCCTAAGAGTGGTAGATGTGGAGTTAAGATGGATATAGATTGGTTTTTATGATAATGAAGATATTAAATAATCTTAGGAAATTATATTGTAAAAACATATAAAGGCGAATGGTTAAAGCTACATTTAGTCACTTCACAAAATTTAGTAAAAAATACCAATATCTCCATTAATATTGGTTTTTAACTTTTTTTTATTTAACAAAAAAAATTCAAAACAATGAAACCTTATCACTCTTTCTGCATCACCCTCGCAGAAGATTTCTCATCATTTTTCAAACATTCTCAATATGATATCTTCATGAAAAATTTTAGGTACTGATGTTGGATTAGTTATTTGAAAAATAAGATGGTTTGTACAACCTTTCATCTTCTGTGCTATTCTTAGTTTGTCCTAATGATCTGTAGGGGTTAGAGCCACTGCACCATATTTTCCTAAAAGGTGGAGATTGTTCACCAAAAAGGAAATTAATCTACATGTTACAACGCTATTAAAAAATGCGAGACCTTTGAGGGTAGTGAATTATGCTAATAAGCAATTTAGGTTGGGAGAGATGTAATTAAATTTTATTATTTAATTGAAGATTTTCAAGTAAAATAATAATAAATCTACATTTATATATTCATATATTGATTAGAAGGATTCTCACAATGGTCACTTCTTTCAATTAGATCCCCTTCAAGCCCTTGGGACACCTAATACTTTATTATATAATATAGTTGGGGATTGCCACTTGTTGGCATGTTGGGGTAAACAAAATTGATGTGTTTTTCTTATCTCGCAGTTGGAGTCTATGGAATATAAAGAAATTTGATAACTTGAAAAAAGTGGTAGCTTGACAGAAGTTGTAGAGAAAAGATTAATCTCTCCTACCTTGATAGAACTCGTTGTCAATATCAACACCTACAAGAACTTTGTTGTGGAGTATTATCAAAACTAATACAAGGATATGAAAGAGTGTATTGTAAGAACCTTGACAAACACGACCATTGAAACTTGGAACATTGCTTGTAGGAAGAGAAAATTATGTTTCTTTTTCCAAACATGTATGTTAGTATATTACAATTTAATGAATATGTTTTCTTATTATCATATATTTTTTCATACTTTAACAAAAAATTCGCCAAGACTTCACAATGTTTTATTATTTAGTAAAAGATTTGCAAAGATCTTACAAGATTTTATAATTCAGTGAAAGATTCTCCATCACTGTACAAGATAATATAATTTGGTAAGAGATTCGCCAAAAAAATTATATATACATATTATATTATTGATAAAATCTCCTCCCATTTTTCCTATGTATCATGGGGATTAGCCCATTTATTATACATATAAATTTAGGGTGGTTCTTAAAATTTTCCCTGGTCATGGCCCTAGTTACTTCTTCCAGCTTTTTAATTTTGGTTAATGGTTCTCCCTCAGAGACTTTTATTCCTTCAAGAGGCCTCAGACAAGGATACCCACTCTCTCCCTTTCTCTTCATCGTCATGATGGAAGGACTGGGTCGGTCTATCAAGCACACAAAAGAAGTTGGTAAGATTAAAGGTCTCCAACTTTCTGAAAATGGATAGGCCTTGACTCATCAACAATTTGTGATACCATGCTGCAGGGAATCCCCATGGTCAAAGAAGCTCTTGAGTATAAGAAAATCCTGAGTGACTTTGGCATGGCTTCAAGTATGGAAGTTAATCTCTCCAAATCTAAGATTTTTTTCTTTAATACTAATATTGCTATTCAGAGGAATATCTCCAAAATTTTGGGCTTTCAAAGGGAGATCCTCCCCTCAAAATGTTTGGGAGTTCCTCTAACCGCCAAACCTTTACACAAGAGAATCTAGGAGCTAGTGATTAATAAGTTGCAAGATAAAATTAGGAAATGGACTATTAGATATTTAAACTTGGCTAGTAGGTTGGTGCTTACAAAGGTTGTCCTTTAATTAATCACAGTCTTCATGCTATCAGCTTTCCCAGCACCAAAAGGAGTCTTGTAACAATTCAGAACCATACAAAGAGACTTTCTTTGGGGCAAGGGGGAAGAAAGAAAGAAATGGACCTTGGTAGCCTAGGAAAAAATCTGCAAACCTAAAAACCATGGGGGTCTTGGATTGGATGATCTTGAGATTTTAAGCAAGGTTTTAGGGGAAAATTATGGTGGCATTGGGTAAAGGACTCAGAGGCTCAGTGGGTTATTATTTGGAAAGAAAAATATGCCAACTCTTGGAAAAATAATGATCGCATAAGGATGTCTAGATATATAAAGGGCTCACACATTTGGAATAAGGCTTGGGAAAATAGGGGCTTAGTACAAGATAACAGCTTTTGGGAAATCAAAGAGGGAGACTTAGCTTTATTCTGGGAGGATAGATGGAAACAAGAACCTATACTGTTAAATGAGGACTTGGGGGACCTCAAGGAAGAGATAGATATTAAAGGGTTATCTAAGGTAAAAGATTTTTGGGACCAGACCAACAGTATAGGAAAATGGAGAACCTAGAGGTACTTTTATTTTAGGGATGACAACCCCCTGAAAGCTAAAGAAAAGACACTAATGAAAATGTTTGAACAAAGGAATATTTTAATGTCAGGGGGGCATGACCAGCTAAGATGGGGCAACAATAATGAGGGTACCTTTAATCTTAAGGAGGAAAAACTCATACTCCTTGAACTGCATTCCCATGTTCAGGATAGGATTTGGAAAGACCTATGGAGGCATCAAGGCTGGATGAAAATTAAACTCTTCATGTGGCTGGTTTAGCATAGGAAAATTTTGACCTGGGATAACATTCAGAAGAGGGGTGTCCTGGGGCTTTCCAGATGCCAGCTCTATGAAGCCAAAGAGGAAACAATGGAGCACCTTCTCAACATTTTCATTTTTACCTCCAGGTTGTGGGATTCTTTTGCCACCATTTTCCATCATACTGATAGGGATAAAGGGAGTATTATCAACACCTTAAACAACTAGAGAAGAAAATTTTCAGATTATGAAGTTCTTGACTCAGCATGGGCTCTTACGCCAAGCTTAATTATTTGGAATGTATGAAAAGAAAGGAACAATAGAATCTTCAAGAATGAAAAGAAGCCTTCCCAATGCCTTTATGAGCAGATCTTAAATCAGCTCAAGGAGATGGTTGGCACTATAGTGCAAAATCTCCCTAAGAACCCATCTTCAGCAACAGAATTAAGGATTCTCAGTAAGTTGGGTTTGGATAGGAAGGTAATAACAATGGAATCTGAGCAAGATTTCTGGCATCATCCCCCTAAGGGTTTTTCAAACACAACATTGATGGGGCTTCAAAAGGCAACCCGGGCACTGCTAGTTATGGAGGGGTGTTAAGGAATGAGAATGGAAGTATTATTTTCATCTTCTATTGCCATTTAGGAAGGGCCACCAACAACATGGAATAATTAATGGCTATGGAGCAATGTTTAGATTTCCTGGATCAGGATAACTACCAAAATGTGATTGTTGAAGCTGATTCAAAGTTAATCATTAACTCAGTAAAGAGAATCAGTTGGGGTACAAAGCCGAAAAAAGCCTCAAGAAACTGGAGGCTGATCTAGGTCTTTCAATGGATTCAGTGTCACCTCCAGTGCCTTCGAACAATAAGTTTTAAACATCTGTGAAGAATGACCAATAAATTAGCGGATATTCTGGCCAATCAAGAAGTGATCTACACAGAAAATAGGGTTGCGATGAGTTGGCAAGAGTTTCCTCAGAACAGATTAAACGCGATTTATTATGATTAGGCAGATGAAGATAGGATGGTGTTTCGGAACAGAGCCATGGAGACAAGGTCCAGATGAATCCATTGCTCTATGATTAATGGTTTTTTCTCAGTCGGGTCTTTAGTGGGTTGCAGGCCATTGTTGGCCTTTGCAACCCAGGTAAGTACATTCATAGAGGCTCCAGGTGGTAGCAGCCTAGGAGAATCACATCTTTCATTGGTTCAGGTAGAGTCGACACAACAAGAGGTGGAATCCGGGAACTCTCAGCAGCCTCAAAACCCTAGGTTTTTGTTCTTTGATTGCAATATCGTCTCTGGGGTGGTTTTTCGGTGATCGCAGGCTTTGCAAGCGAGAAGTGGTTTTTCTGAAATGGTAGTGATTCCATTAAGTGAGCTACACATGGCAGTGGGGTCGGATAGAATACCGACCTCATCACGTGCTATTGTCCGGTGATGTAGACCTATGCGATATGATCCTCAGCCGTCAGATTAAGCAAGGCGGATCTATGGGTGGGATAGATCGAGCATGTTGGTAGGTCCATGTGGGTAAGCGTCATGCTTCTAAGTACTGTGATTTCAGCCACAGTTGTTGGATCAGGTGAGGAGGTTCGATCGTTGAGATTAAATATGAAAGTTAGGAAGACAGCGAGAGGCATTAATGCATTTTATTCTTGGAGGGATGCAAAGGTTCTTAGCGGGAATCATCATTTTTTGTACGTTCTATAGGTTCATGGGGCTATGAGTTATTCGAACATGAAATCCTTATAGATTGGTATATTTGTTCCTCTTCGGGTCCAATTCTTTCTCGTCAGCTGGCTTCAACTTTGTTTTTATTTTGAGAGTTTTGTGGTTTGGTTTGTAGGGGTCAGGGCTTTTGCCTTTGGCCTGTTTATAGATTGAGATCGGTTTTTTCCTTAGTCCACAGCTCTTCATGGAATGTTGTATTTTATGTATTTTATTTATTGATTAATGAAATATAAGGTCTGACTCTTGCTTCAGCAAAAAAGATATTATACCCTAGGAATATGAACCCTTAGATTAATAAACCTAAGGGATTGATATTATAAATGCAAGGGAATAATAAACCTAAGGGATTAATTCTAAAACTCCAAGGTATTATGAACCAAGGGAATAATATTAAACCCAAGGGAATAATCTTAAACCCAAGGGTTAAATATTATAAACCCAAGTTATATAAACCCTAAGATAAATACTATAAACCCTAAAATAAACATGGTTGACCATGGTTGAGCATAATTGATTTTCATATAAAGACGTTCTTTGTCGCAATGCAAAATTAGCCTATGGTTGATTTTCATATTGAGAAAATATTTGTCACAATGTGACATTGGACCATGGTTGACCATAGTTGACCATGATTATAAACCCATGGGATTTATATTAAATGCAAGGATTAATATTATCCACCCTATGAATAATATTACACCCTAGGAATATGAACTCTTATATTAATAAACCCAACAGGTTGATATTATAAACCCAAGGGATTATAAACCCAAGGGAATAATATTAAACGTAAGAGATTAATATTATAAAACCTAGGTAAATAGAACCTAAAATAAACATGGTTGACCATGGTTTATTTACATATTGAGACAATCTTTGTTACAATGTGACATCGGACCATGGTTGAGGATGGTTGATTTTCATATTGAGACAATCTTTGTGACAATGTGGCATTGGATCATGGTTAGCCATGGTTGATTTTCATATTGACAAAATCTTTTTTTACATTGCAATGTTGGACCATGGTTGACCATGGTTGAAAATGGTTGATTTTCATATTGAGACAATCTTTGTTACAATGTGACATTAGACCATGGTTGAACGTGGATGGCCATGATTATAAACTCAAGTGATTTATATTAAACCATAGGACTAATATTATAAACCCTATGAATAATATTTTACTCTTGTAATATGAACCCTTAGATTAATAAACCCAAGGAATTGATATTATAAAAAACATATTTTTTAAGGATTTAATAGTTTTCCTATATAGTATTGTAGGTGACTATTCTAGTTTGAAAATTCATGCATATAGAATGCAGGAAAATATTCAATTAAAAAAATGTAATTACTATTAAATTGGTAGTTTTATTTTAAAAGATCATCCATTTAATCATATAGATGTAAAAAATATGATACCTTACCAAATTGGAGAATATATATTTTCGAAAATATCTAAAAAATAGTCCATTTGTGAAATTTCACCCCTAATATTTTTCATGGTTCTAAACCCAAGGGATTAATACTAAAATCCCAAGGGATTATAACCCCAAGGGAATAATATTAAACCCAAGGGATTAGTATTATAAACCCAAGGTATATAAACCCTAAGATAAATACTAAAAACCCTAAAATAAGCATGGTTGATGATGGTTTACCATGGGTTATTTTCATATTGAGACAATCTTTGTGAGAATGCAACGTTGGACCATGATTTATTTTCCTATTGAGAGAATCTTTGTCACAATGTGACGTTGGACCATGGTTAACCATAGTTGATTTTCATATTGAGACAATCTTTGTCACAATGTGATGTTGGGCCATGCTCGATCATGGTTGACATTAGATGACCATGATTGTCACAATGTGACGTTGGACCATGACACGATCTTTGTCACAATGTGACCATGGTTGACCATGGTTGACCATGATTGACCATGGTTTACCATCATTTATTTTCACATTTAGACAATATTTGTCACAATGCAACGTTGGACCATGGTTGACATTCATATTGAGACAATTTACCATATTGTGACGCTAGACCATAGTTGACCAAGGTTGACCATGATTAACCATGTTTGATGTTCATATTGACCTTGATTGACTATGATTTATTTTCATATTGAGACAATCTTTATCACAATGGCACGTTGGACCATGTTTTACCATGATTGAACATGGTTAACCATGGTTGAACATAGGTGACCATGGTTGATTTTCATATTGAGACAATATTTATGACAATGTGACATTGGACCATGGTTGACCATGATTGACCATGGTTGATGGTGGTTAACGATGGTTAAACATGGTTGATTTTTATATTGAGACCATATTTGCCATAATGCGATGTTGGAGCATCATTTACCATGATTATAAACCCAAGTTATTTATATGAAACCCTGGGATCAATATTATAAATCTTATGAATACTATTATATACCCTAGGAATATGAACCCTTAGATTCATAAACCTAAGGGGTTGATATTATAAACCGAAGGGACTAAAAAACTCAAGGGATTAATGTTAAAAACCCAAGGCAATAATACTAAACCTAAGGGATTAATATTATAAATCGAAGGTATATAAACCATAAGAAAAATATTATAAACCCTAAAATAAACATAGTTGACCATGGTTGGCCAGTACTGATTCTCATATTGACACAATATTTGTCACAATGTGATATTGGACCATGGCTGACCATGATTCATTCTCATATTGAGGCTACCTTTGTCACAATGCGACTTTGGACCATGTTTGAACATATTTGGCCAAGTTGATTTTCATATTGAGATAATCGTTCTCACAAAGTGACGTTGGACCATCGTTAACCATGGATGACCATGGTTGCCACAATGTGACGTTGAACCAAGAGGAAATATTTTTCATAATGTGACCATTATTATTGACCATGGTTGACTATGATTATAAACCTAAGGGATTTATATTAAACCCTAGGATTAATATTATAAACGCTAAGAATAATATTATACACTAGGAATATGAAGCCTTATATTAATAAATCCAATGTATATACACCCTAAGATAAATACTTTAAACCCTAAAATAAACATGGTTGACCATTATATATTTTCATATTAACATAATCTTTGTCACAATGCTATGTTGGACCACGGTTGACTATGATTGATTTTCAGAGTGAGACAATATTTATCACAACGTGATGTTGGACCATGGTTGATTTTCATATTGAGACAATCTTTGTCATAATGTGACATTGGAACATGGTTAACCATGGATGCCAATGGTTGTCACAATGTGGAGTTGGACGAAGAGACAATATTTCTCATAATATGACCATGGTTATTGACCATGGTTGACCATGATTGACTGGTGGGCTCCAGTATTGTAGCAATAATGCTACAACTCCTGGAGCTTCCTATCTCTAATTTTATCAACCCGGTAGTTCGTACAAACTTGGAAGCGACGGTGCTGTATGCACAAGTACTAGCTCTTGTCGCAGCTCTCACTTGGTCAGCTGGCACAAGTCCGCTAGGGCTCAAGCCAACTTCTATATGCTCTCAGAAGAAGCTTTATGAGTGATGGACGAAAGCTATCTTGAAGGAAGCTAACCTACTTTGCAAAAAGGAAATTGAAAGCCAACAAAGCATGGAAACCCTAATAAACCCTAATTTAACTAACTTGACCCTTACAATGCAAAAATGTGAATGAAACTTCTACCAATGATGCCATTACTTGCAGTGAGTTGAAATACATGAATCTAAGCTATTTGCATCTGAAAATATATGTTTTTGTATTTTGTCATTAAGTGGTTGGATTTATTGTGATGGTGCTTTTGATTAGGGTTTGACTGTGCAGGAGCGGTTCAAATGGGAGGAAAGCATGGGCAAGGTCAGGATGGCTAGGGGAGGTCCCAGAGGGTCTCTAGCATCAGTCCACAGAAGTCTACCACGTTCGGATGCTCAGCAACCGAGTTTGCAGGCTTCTACAGGAAGTCTGCAGGGGATTCTACAGGAAACTCTGGGGTTCTACAGGAAGTCTGTGAAATTCTATAGGATGTTCGACCGTGGGAGTTTTGGGAGATGGTGAAGTGATGGAGTGGTGTGGGAGGATAGGTGAGATGGAGATGGAACTGGTGATGGCTCAGGAGTGGAGAAGTTAGATGGAGAAAGAGTGTATGCGGTGGGTTGATGGCTGGAAGGATGGGATCAACGAAAGGTCAAGTAAATGGAGCTACGTGAGTAATGGAAGAGCTGGAAGGTAAACGAGTTGAACAGAGGTCGGTTGAGTGGCTTCAGGTGTGGTTGACAAGAAGAGGAAGGTAATGGAATGGTGTGGAGCATTGTAGATGAAACAAATTGTCTATGAATGTCACCAAAAACGAGAACTCTTTAACCTATGTTAACTGTGCTATTTTGAACCAATGAACAGCAGTGAAATTTGTGAAAGAAACTTGTGCATGGAAGTGGAATGAAGAAGTAATGATCAAGACCAAAGTGCATGGATGGATCTACGACTAAAGTAACTGTTGCAGCTTGCATGGACGTGAAAAGAACTGCGTTTCTTTTTGGTGGTTGATATGGACTGCACCCCAATCCCTAAGCAGAGATGGCAGTGATCTCTAACAACCTTTTTCTGGAGCTCCAATGAATTATAACTATCCTCTTCTAACCTAAGCAACTGGAAGCAAATTCACCATAAACTAATCCTATTCAATCTCATAAAAACTAAATCAGCAAACTGTAAATTCGAATTGCATGTCAAAGTAAAGAAACGAAGTGCTGGAACGAAAGGAAAATAACATTACAACACAGAGGAGGTCTATTGCTTTCAGGTTGGGCCCTAACCTGAGAGCTATAGCTCCCTTAGAAACTCAGAATGAGATCAAAATCTGCCTGCCTTTATTCATAACCAAAAATCTGATGTCATGCCAAAACTGGCTTACAAAAAGAACCAACACCAAGCTATAGCTCGTACTTCGAAATTACAAGAGCAATGCAAAAGTTCAAAAAGCTCCTATCAAAGGCTACAACCTCAGTATTTATGAAAAATGATAATCTAATAGGTTTCCTTGATTTCTGGAGCTCGGCTGTCCAACTGAAGGTTCAACTGCTAATCCTGTAGAACAGTTGTAACTGCTGTTCCTGTAGAACGGTTGGCTGCCTCTAAGCTCGGTGGGGAGATTGGTTGGAGCTCGGAGCTATGGTGGGAATCACGAGGAAGGTCCCCAAGACTGTGGACATCCTCTCCTAAAAACCAGCAGTGCCACCTTACTGTCTCCTTGTCTCCTTTCTCGTGGTCTTTGCTTCCTTTTAATGCCAAAAACCTGAAATCATCATGTATTAGTCACGTAGATAGAATGCCTACCCTTCTTCCTACAAACAACACGAATAAACCAAGAAATGAATGCATAAGCAATAAAAGATGAATGGTTTGAGCAAAGCAAGTAGGCCAAATGAGCCCAAATTGTACCAAAAATTGGGGCTCATCATCACCCCCCAGCTAAACTATTTGCTCATCCTTGAGCAACTTTGCTCTGGCTCCTCATCTTTGGCCGAGAACTAGAGCCTGGAGCATGCTCTTCCCTTCCTGTTTTTGGTGGCCCTGCCTTTTCTGCCCCTGGTGGTGACGAGGGTGGCGCTTCTTCCCCCTTTTCCATTTCCTTGAGCCGGGCTTCGGAAGGCAATTGGCCTATTTTTCGTGTCCAGGAAGTTATTTTTGGGCTTCCCCTCTCGGGGGTGGCTGATGTTTTAGAGGGGGTTCTTGCATTGGGTGAAGTAGGGAAATCCCCTAAAATGGTTTGGATGTTGGGTGGAGGCTGTGGCTTGCCCGTGTTTATCCTCTTGCTTCTCCTGGCTTCAGATGGTAGAGGGGTCTCCCTCTCTCTCTTCTCCTTTGGCTTTGGAGGTGTACTAAGGGCGGCCAGTGCCACTGCTGCCTCCTTTTCGAGAATACCAACCTTCTCTTTCTTGCGTTTTGCTCTCTCAGAGCTCCTTGTAGAGGGCCCCTCCTTTTCAGATTTCGGGCTTCCTGTAGAAGACCCTGCTTTGCCCACTTCTGGGCCTCCTATAGAAGATCCTGCTTTGGTAATCTTTGGGTTTCCTGTAGAAGACCCTTTCTCTGTCTTCAGGCTTCCTGTAGGAACCTGTTTCTCAATGATTTTCGGGCTTCCTGTAGAAGCCCCTTTCTCCAACTTCGGGCTTCCTGTAGAAGCCCTTGTCTCTGTATTCGGGCTTCTTGTAGAAGCCTGTTTCTGCTTTCCTATAGACACAGGTGTCTCCACCTTTGCTTGCTTACCTGCCTGAGTTTTGCTTTTTGCTTTGGTTGCAGGTGCTGTTGAGGTACTTGGGCTGATGTGGACCACCTCAGCTTTGTCCATTCTGCTCTTCAGCCTCTTTTCTCTTGCTGACAAGATAGGTGTGCCACCTTTTTCTTTGTCCTCCTTTCCCTCATGCTTCTTCTTTTGTTCTTTCTTCTGCACTGTGGTCGGGGTCTTCTGGCCTTTTTCTCTCTGTCCCTCGGCCACTGCTTCTTGTTCCTCACTGCTGGAGGAACCCGTTTCTTCGATCAACATCTTACTGTCTCCATCTTTTGTCAAATTCCGGAAGGATTCCCATGAGAGGGGAACCTTATATGAATGCAGTGCATCCTCCACAAGAAGCTTGATCAACCCATGGTGGGCTATCTGATCTGGTATGCCCTCTCTTAGCTTTGTGGCACACTCCATTAGAGACTGCAATAGGAAATAGGGGATGCTCAGTTTTTGTTCTACAGGAAGATCAATCTGGTGCCTCAATTCAGTGAGCAACCGAAAGTGATATGCATACACGATGCTAAACTGGCCTTCACAAGTGATATATTTCATGATTTGCAAACTGAATTCATTCCATGGTGGCAACAGACTCGTTCTTCGCACCCCATTTTTGTCCTCCGAGAATTCCTCCTCAGGTGGAAAGAATTCTTTCTTTGCCTGCTGGCTCAGCTTTCTTTCATCCTTATCCCATGGCAAACCCATAGGAAGTTCTGTGATCCGACTGAGATGTTGCGGGGTGAGCTTGAGGCTTAGACCTCTGAAATTCACTGTGGCCAGTGTCTGGGATTTCGGCCTCAGAGCCTGCAAGAATTCTTCGGCCACTTCATCATCGTAACCCTGCAGCTTATCACAAAAAGATATCCACTGTGCTCGTGTGAAGAGCTCTACCACTTCCTGGTTTTCCCTTAATTTGGTTGAATCAGTGGGTTCCCGTCTTATAAACCCACCCGGCATGATGAACACGGTTGTTTTAACTAAAGGTGGCAAATGCAAAAGAGATTTGGTCTATTGAGACAGAGCATGCACATAATCCAGAAAATTCAACACAGTCTAATTATACTGACATCCTGTAGAACGACAGTATAGGCATAGCAAACAACGATTTCACCGATATCTTTATGACCAGACTATGGATGATGATCTTGCCACTCTTACTAACCAGTTGCATGAAGAGTTCAGGGTTACCTCTTTAATTGGCCACCTTTTTCGTGAGGCACCCGCTTCCCTGTAGAAGACTGCGTTCCTGTAGAGACTGCGTTCCTGTAGAAACTGTGTTCCTGTAGGAACAGTGCGCAAATTTCGGGGAGGACTATAGTTGGCCTACGCTCGAGGTGTGCTTCACCAGTGTTCTGGTAGCCAAAAGCTCGGTGTATCAAAGTGCAGAGGAGATCAGAGTAGCCACTCGAGTTTGAAGTGTTGGTTGATAAATGCATGCGCACAATCTAGCTGATTAGATTTTGAATCGGTGCAATCCGTGGCGCGGGGGGTGAGCTGTCCCCGCCGGACCGTTGGGTGACATCATCCATCATTCGCCTGCGTATTCACTTGCTGCCGCATCCATTCCCACAGATCTGTCGCCGCCTCTTTCTGTTAAACTCATTGCTTCCGACGGGAGTGTTCTCACGTGTGTGCTGCTCATTCTCTTTGTCGTGGCCGCCACCCAAACATCCAACTATACCATAACTAGCCGACGTGGCCAGTCGACTGGCCATACGGCCGCTCAACCATTCACTTTTACGCTGTGCAAACAATTCAAAGTAAAATTCATGCGATTTGATGGAAGGAAGGGTCGAGACACTTACCTGCGTGGCTGCACACGACTTTCCAGTTTTTGGACGATGGTGAGTGGATCTACCTGCTGCATGCGAACTTACATAGACCCGGAGGCTCATGGTTACAAGATGCCGACGATGGAGTGGATGCTTTGGTTGCCTGCGCCCGCGTTTCATTGTAGATGGTGGTGCTGTGAATGGTATCCACTCTAGCAGGTTTAACTGTTACAGGATTCCCACGTGGTGTCTCGTAACAGTTCTTCCTCCTTGGGTGCATGCTGCACGACGAAGGATCTGGCCTTTCGGTCATGCTCCCGGAGCTTCTGATGCCTGTGGTATGAGATCTCAGCACTTGTTTATCTTTGAAAATGGCTTTTCCCGTGAGAACTCATCGATTTGCTTTGTTGGTGCAGGGGACTTGGTTGCATGTCGACAAGGATGGTGGAGCAAGGTAACAGCGATGTGCACAGGTGCCAACAGAGGCTTGCATGCATCCAAACCGATCTGTAATCGCTAGATCTCCTTTTAAAATGAATTCTGGGCCATCCCAAACTTCTACAGGAAGTTTCCTGTAGAACACAGAGCTTCCTGTAGAAAGTCTGCACTTTCCTGTAGAAAATCCGCGTCTTCCTGTAGAAAGACTACATCTTCCTGTAGAAGATTCAAACCATGATAAAATTGCACATACCTTGAAAAAACATGGGTATCCTTGGAGGAGGTGCTGGTGAGGTCCCTTGACAGCATGATACGGACCCTTGGCTTTGAGTTGAAGGGCTTCCTCTCCTCCATAGAACATCTGCAACCTGCATGCAATTTTACCATATTTTGCTTATTGTTTTTTCTTTTTTTCTCTCTTTTCTCTTTTTTGAAAGATAACAGGGGCGCCTCAAAGAGGTTTTCACCCGTGCCATCTGCCCTGAGCGCCTCAGAGAGGTTTTCACTCAAGGATCTTTTTCAAACCTTTTCCTCTTTTTTTTTTGTTTTTTGTTTTTTTTTTTTTTTTGAAAGACAATAGGGGCGCCTCAATGAGGTTTTCACCCCTACTACCTGCCTTGCGCGCCTCAGAGAGGTTTTCACCCAAGGATCTTTATTATTTTTTTCTCTCTTTTTTTCTTTTTTTCTTTTTTTTTTTTTTTTTTTTTATATATCCTTCAGGGTATGCCAAAAGCAGAGGCAGAACCCTTCTCTATGACCAATACAGATTTCTCCATAGTTTTGATGAACTCTTGTCTTGAGAGGGGTCTCCTGTAGATCTTCAATCGATGCCCATTGACAAGCATGGGAATGGCTTCCTCATCAATGGTTCGAATAAGGACAGATCCATTGTCATGGCATTTTTCCACTGCATATGGTCCTAGCCATCTGGTTCTCAGCTTCCCCTTGAAATCTTTGTATCTGGAGTCATACAACAAAGCCCAATCTCCCGGCTGAAATTGCTTGTCATGGAGATGTTGGTCATGCCACACCTTTCTCTGAAGTTGAACCACTTCTGAGTGAAGGAGGGCCTGCATTCGGTGCTCATCCAGGCCATTCAGCTGCAATAGCCTTTCTTGTTGTGCATGGCTGAGATCTAGGTCCAGCTGAGTTGCCATCCTCAAAGTGTTGTATTCAAACTCAATGGACAGCAAAGCTTTCTTCCCATAGACCAGCTCATACGGTGTGAAGCCGGTGGTGGTCTTCCAAGTGGTGTTGTAAGCCCATGTGGCTTCAACCAGGAGATCTGCCCAGTCCTTTCTTCTGCTGCTCACCACCTTAGTCAAGATCCCTTCTAATGCTCTATTGGTGACTTCCACCTGCCCATTTGCTTGAGGGTGATAAGGGGTGGAAGTCCTATGCTTGATCTTGTGATGAGCTAGTAGATCCTCAACCAGGTTGGAGGTGAACTGGCTCCCTTGATCGGTGACCAGCTCTCCTGGATAGCCAAACTTATAGAAGATGTTTTCTCTTAGGAACTCGGCCACCTTTTCTTCTGTTGCTGCTTTGATTGCTTTGGTCTCTGCCCACTTTGTCAAATAGTCAGTACACACAATGATGTAAGACCTTTGCCTCGAAGAGGGGTTGATTGGGCCCACAAAGTCCATGCCCCACTTCTCAAATGGCTCAAGAGTCATTTGAGGTTGGAAGGCATCTCATCCCTTTGGGTCGGTTTCCCCATTCTTTGGCATTGGTCACACTGACTGACATATCTTCTGACATCTTGATGAAGTGTGGGCCAATAGTAGCCTGCCTGCAGGATTTTGAAGGCAATTCTCTTTGCTGCAAAATTTCCTCCACAAGGCCCATCATGACAAGTGAGGAGGATATAAAAGACTTCCTCCTCCCTTACACAACGCCTTAAGATCTGATCGGGGCCAAGCTTGAACAGATTGCCCCCGATCCAAGTAAATGAGCCACTTTTTCTGATGATTCTGCTCTTCTCTCTGGAAGATAGGTGCGGAGGGAACTGTGCTGAAACAAGATAGTTTGCTATATCAGCAAACCATGGAGAGAGTACTGAAATAGCAAACAGATGTTCATCGGGCATCTGGTCATCCACTGTTCCATCCTCATCTGCAGACAAATCCAATCTCGATAAAAAGTCAGCAACAACATTTTCTCTACCTGGTTTGTCAACAATGGTCAAATCAAACTGCTGCAATAAAAGTAACCATCTAATAGTACGAGCATTCACATCTGGTTTATTCATTAAATATCTAATTGCAGCATGGTCAGTATGTACAAAGGTCTGGTAACCAGTAATATAATGTCGGAACTTGTTCAGTGCATGGACCACAGCCAAGAATTCTTTCTCGGTTACAGTGTAATTCAGCTCAGCTTTGGACAAGTTTTTGCTAACAAAGTAAATGGCATATGGAAGTTTTTGCTCAACTTGTCCTAAAGCTGCACCTATGTCTTTGTTCGAGGCATCAGTGTGGATGTGGAAAGGTAGGGCCCAGTTTGGACCTCTCGGGATTGGGGTTGACACCAACTTGTCCTTCAATTCATTTAAAGCCCTCTGACAATCGTCAGTCCATTTAAACTCCACATCTTTTGCCAACAGACAGAACAATGGTGAGGCTAGCTTGCTGGAATCTTTAATGAATCTTCGGTAGTATCCTGCTAATCCCAAGAAACTCCGGACATCCCTTACCTTTTGAGGAGGTGGAACCCTCTTGATGAGAGCAATTTTGTTAGGATCCACGTGCAACCCTTGGCAAGAAATGGTATGGCCTAGCACGGTCCCTTCAGTCATTAGGAATTCACATTTTTCAGGACTAAGGGACAAGTTCATCTCGGTGCATTTGGTTAGGACTTTTCCCAGGTTGGACAATGCTTCCTGGAAGTTGGCCCCATAAGGAGTAAAGTCATCCATATAGATTTCTACTGCATCATGGACCAGCTCCGAGAAGATGCTCAAGACAGCTCTCTGGAAGGTAGCAGGAGCATTGCATAGCCCAAAGGGAAGGACTCGGTAGGCAAAGGTACCCCAAGGACAAGTGAAGGTGGTCTTATCTTGGTCTTCCGGGCTGATTTGGATTTGGTTGTACCCGCTAAACCCATCCAGGAAAGAGAATAACTTCTTTCCTGCCAGTCCATCCAACACTTGATCTATGAAAGGTAGAGGGAAATGGTCTTTCTTGGTAGCTTTGTTCAGTTCTCGGTAGTCCACACAGATTCTCCATTTCCTATTTTTCTTGGGAACCAACACTAGAGGGGACACCCATTCACTATCTGAGATGGGGTAGATGAACCCGGCATCCAACAGTTTTTGCAATTCTTCCTTGACAATGTCCTTAAGGGCTGGATTCATTCTCCTCTGAGGTTGCCTTACCGGTTTACAATCCTCTTTGATGTATATATGATGGGTACAGACCGAAGGATGGACTCCTTTCATTTCCTTATAGCTCCAAGCAAAAGCATCTAGGTGGTTGGCCAACAGACTACATAGCTCCTTTTCCTGGGAAGGAGATAGGGAGGAGCTGATCTTCAATGCTTTCTCAGGGCCGAACTCCACATTCTTGATTCTGGGAGTAACAGGGTTGGTTGTACAAAGATCCACTAAGGTGCTAGCTTGGGCCTCCTCCACCAATTTCTCTAAGGGTAGTGCACTGGAAGGTGGATTCTGGATCAAGGTCTCGATCAAGTCATCCTCGGTTGGGGGGTCTCTTCTAGTGGTATCTAAGGTGCACAGAGGTGCTGAGTACACCTCGTCTTCCTCTCCTTCTTCCAACCAGAGTGGTAAGTCATGCTCTAAGGAGGGTTGGGCAGGAGGGTATAGGACTAGTTGCTTGGACATGGGACCATTTTTGATGGTCATGTTTCCTACACGACAACTTATGTAAGCATCTGCAGTAGCTAACCAAGGCCTTCCCAAAATGAGAGGATATCCAGTAAGCTTTGCCTTTGGTTGCAGAACCAGGAAGTCTGCAGGGTATTCCCAAGAGTCAATAGAGACCAAGACATCCTCCACAATCCCTTCGGGAGTCACGGTGGAGCGATCTGCTAATTGTAGTACTGTCGAGGTCTTCCTCAAGGAACCCTGAAGATTGAGTTTAAGCATGGTATCCCTGGTCATCACATTAATGGCAGCCCCCAGATCGATCAAGGTGTGAGGTATAATGGTGCCATTGATGTGGACATCTACTACAGGACTTCCAGGATCTAGGTACTTTGGGCAGATGACTCGTCCTAACATAAGGTCAGACAGTTGTCCTATGACATTGATAGTTGAAGCATCTTTCTTCCATCTGCCTGGGTGTTTGAAACACTTCTCCTTAACCAGTTTGTTGTATATTTGCACATCCTTGATGGCTTGGAGAAGTGGTATTTTTACACACAACTGCTTCAGCTCACCCAGAAGCTCATCCTCCTCTGGGTTGGGTTGTGTGGTGGCTGTTGGTCTCTCAGGAAAGGGTGGAATAGCCTTTGGTTCACTTTCCTGTTTATCTTCCTCATCCTCTGGGGGAGGAGGTTGGCGATCTGGTAGAGTCTTTCCAGATCGAAGATTGATCTCCTGGATCTCCACAGCATAGGTAGGGCATGAGGTTTCCCCAGTGTATACCTGCTGGGCCTGTCTATTGTTGGGGTTCGGGTTCGGTTGAGCAGGCATTTGAGGTTGCCTTGGAGGAGCAGGAGGTAATGGCTGAGGTTGAACTGGTGGTGGAGGCAAGATGGCAGGAGGAGTGTTGTATTGGGGCCTCCACCCCGACTGAGGTGCATTCCATTGAGGCTGTGGCTGGGCATGTGAGTGATATGAATGAGAAGTAGGTTGAGTGGGGTACTGAGGTGGATAAGACCATGGAGGAGGCATGGACCATGAAGGATGAGCAGGGGGACCCCAGGAAGGCATAAGAGTTGATTGGTTGGGGCTGTAATAAGCTTGAGATGCCCCTTGCATCCCCTGCTGATAAGGTCTAGATCCTTGTGGCCTCCTTTGGTTAAGGTAATAGAGAGGTTCAGTGGGAGCTTCTGTCCCTTGGTACATGGCTTTAAACCCAGGTAAGGTGGGACACTGATTTGTGGGATGGTCCTCCTCACAAACGAAACACACTTCAACCGAATGCAATGGACATTCGTTCTTAGGGTGTCTCCTTGTGCACCTAGGGCAGAAGACAGCCAAGGCTCTCTCAGCTTCTTCTTTCTTTTGCTGAATCCTGAATGTGTCAAGCTGCATGGCAATGGTTTGTCTCACCTCACTCTTAAGATCTTCTAATTGATTTGCAAGCTCATGTTTGGATAAAGGGACACTAGTTGAGAGGAGGTTTCCTCTACCTCGTTTCCGAGCTGCCCTGGAGTGGTTTCTAAACACAGTATTGATGTCCTCATAAGGCAGTTGGTAAATGTCCCCCCCAACTAACATGTGAAGGGTATCTAAGAGGTCTTCAGGGACTCCTCGGAGCAGGACCAACTTGAGGGATTCAGGGTCAAGTGTGCACCTGGCCCGCTTATAGCTTAGTTGGAACCTCTCCTCATAATCCTCTAAGGACTCATCATTTCCCATGGTCATCCGAAAGATTTCCCCCTTTGTTTCCTTGGACCTACAGTAATCCCTGTACTTGGTATTGAAAGCTTGCTGCATCTGAGCCCAAGTGGTGATACTATTCCCAGGTAAGCCCATGAACCAGCGTAATGCTGCATCCTTAAGAGTGGAAGGGAAAAGTTTCAGCTTTTGCTCATCTTCAGTATAGTCATAGGTTCTACAAAGGACAACAAACTCAAACAAGAAGGTATCCGGATCTTCAGTAGTTAGCCCATGGAAGTGAGGTAAGGCGGAGGGGCTAATGTTCTTCATTTTCATCTCTCCATTGGTCTCTCGGATGGGGAAGGCACCTTCTATTCTCTCATCTTCTCTTCTATTGTCAACCATAGCTTCAGATGGAGTGGTCTCTAACTCTTCTTCTGCTATAGGATCTTTGTATATCTCAGGATGTTCACCTATAGGTTCTTCTGGGTCACTGTCACCAAAGAAGAGAGAAGGGTGACTCAGTGATGTGGTAGGGGTGTTTGGTAGGAATTTGCCTGATCTATCTCGGTTCCTACGAGGCATGAAATGGAAAAGACTTTCTTTTTCTTTTGATTGTTTTTGCTTTTTTTCCTTTGGTACCTGCAAAACTGAAACAGATTGATCTACAACTAACTATGAAAGATGCAAAATTAGACTGAAAGCAGGAAAGAACTATTCTACTTTGCTCAAATGAAATTGCAAGAATGGAAATGCTAGTCTACGCTTGCAGAAAGGAAATGCTAATCTATGAAAGCAGGAAATGCTAATCTATGAAAGCAGGAAATGCTAATCTACTTTTGCATAAATGAAATTGCATAATAGAAATGAAATAAACTACTTAGTAGAAGGTTGTAGTAGAAAATAGAAGAATAGCAACAATTACTAATACTCTGACGCTTCCCCGGCAACGGCGCCAAAAAGATGGTGGGCTCCAGTATTGTAGCAATAATGCTACAACTCCTGGAGCTTCCTATCTCTAATTTTATCAACCCGGTAGTTCGTACAAACTTGGAAGCGACGGTGCTGTATGCACAAGTACTAGCTCTTGTCGCAGCTGTCACTTGGTCAGCTGGCACAAGTCCGCTAGGGCTCAAGCCAACTTTTATATGCTCTCAGAAGAAGCTTTATGAGTGATGGACGAAAGCTATCTTGAAGGAAGCTAATCTACTTTGCAAAAAGGAAATTGAAAGCCAACAAAGCATGGAAACCCTAATAAACCCTAATTTAACTAGCTTGACCCTTACAATGCAAAAATGTGAATGAAACTTCTACCAATGATGCCATTACTTGCAGTGAGTTGAAATACATGAATCTAAGCTATTTTCATCTGAAAATATATGTTTTTGTATTTTGTCATTAAGTGGTTGGATTTATTGTGATGGTGCTTTTGATTAGGGTTTGACTGTGCAGGAGCGGTTCAAATGGGAGGAAAGCATGGGCAAGGTCAGGATGGCTAGGGGAGGTCCCAGAGGGTCTCTAGCATCAGTCCACAGAAGTCTACCATGTTCGGATGCTTAGCAACCGAGTTTGCAGGCTTCTACAGGAAGTCTGCAGGGGATCCTACAGGAAACTCAGGGGTTCTACAGGAAGTCTGTGAAATTCTACAGGATGTTCGACCGTGGGAGTTTTGGGAGATGGTGAAGTGATGGAGTGGTGTGGGAGGATAGGTGAGATGGAGATGGAACTGGTGATGGCTCAGGAGTAGAGAAGTCAGATGGAGAAAGAGCGTATGAGGTGGGTTGATGGCTGGAAGGATGGGATCAACGAAAGGTCAAGTAAATGGAGCTACGTGAGTAATGGAAGAGCTGGAAGGTAAACGAGCTGAACAGAGGTCGGTTGAGTGGCTTCAGGTGTGGTTGACAAGAAGAGGAAGGTAATGGAATGGTTTGGAGCAGTGTAGATGAAACAAATTGTCTATGAATGTCACCAAAAACGAGAACTCTTTAACCTATGTTAACTGTGCTATTTTGAACCAATGAACAACAGTGAAATTTGTGAAAGAAACTCATGCATGGAAGTGGAATGAAGAAGTAATGATCAAGACCAAAGTGCATGGATGGATCTACGACTAAAGTAACTGTTGCAGCTTGCATGGACGTGAAAATAACTGTGTTTCTTTTTGGTGGTTGATATGGACTGCACCCCAATCCCTAAGCAGAGATGGCAGTGATCTCTAACAACCTTTTTCTGGAGCTCCAATGAATTATAACTATCCTCTTCTAACCTAAGCAACTGGAAGCAAATTCACCATAAACTAATCCTATTCAATCTCATAAAAACTAAATCAGCAAACTGTAAATTCGAATTGCATGTCAAAGTAAAGAAACGAAGTGCTAGAACGAAAGGAAAATAACATTACAACACAGAGGAGGTCTATTTCTCTCAGGTTGGGCCCTAACCTGACAGCTATAGCTCCCTTAGAAACTCAGAATGAGATCAAAATCTGCCTGCCTTTATTCATAACCAAAAATCTAATGTCATGCCAAAACTGGCTTACAAAAAGAACCAACACCGAGCTGTAGCTCGTACTTCGAAATTACAAGAGCAATGCAAAAGTTCAAAAAGATACTATCAAAGGCTACGGCCTCAGTATTTATGAAAAATGATAATCCAACAGGTTTCCTTGATTTGTGGAGCTCGGCTGTCCAACTGAAGGTTAAACTGCTGATCCTGTAGAACAGTTGTAACTGCTGTTCCTGTAGAATGGTTGGCTGCCTCTAATCTCGGTGGGGAGATTGGTTGGAGCTCGGAGCTATGGTGGGAATCACGAGGAAGGTCCCCAAGACTGTGGACATCCTCTCCTAAAAACCAGCAGTGCCACCTTACTGTCTCCTTGTCTCCTTTCTCGTGGTCTTTGCTCCCTTTTAATGCCAAAAACCTGAAATCATCATGTATTAGTCACGTAGATAGAATGCCTACCCTTCTTCCTACAAACAACACGAATAAACCAAGAAATGAATGCATAAGCAATAAAAGATGAATGGTTTGAGCAAAGCAAGTAGGCCAAATGAGCCCAAATTGTACCAAAAATTGGGGCTCATCATTGACCATGGTTGATTTTCATATTGAGACAATCTTTGTTACAATGTGACATTGGACCATGGTCAATTTTCATATTGAGACAATCTTTGTCATGATGTGACGTTGAACCATTGTTGACAATGGTTAACCATGATTGATTGTAGTTCATCATGGTCTACCATGTTTGACAAATGTTGACCATGATTGACCATGATTAATTTTCCTATTGAGAAAATCCTATGATAAACCCTAAGATAAAAATTATAATTAAGCTATATAAACTCTATTATAGATATTATAAAGAGTAAAATAAACATGGTTGGCCATGTTGGTTTTCATATTGAGATAACATTTTTCACAATGCAACATTTGACTATGGTTGACCATGATTGATTTTAATATTGAGATAATATTTGTCACAATGCTACATTGGACCATGGTTGACCATGGTTTACCATGGTTGATTTTCATATTGAGACAATATTTTTCAAAATGTGACATTGGACCATGGTTGACCATGATTGAACATGGATGACGATGGTTGATAATGGTTAAGCATAGCTGACCCTGATATTGAGACAATATTTGTCATAATGTGACATTGGACGATGGTTGCCCATGATTGTAAACCCAAGTGAATTATATTAAAACCTAGTATTAATAATGTAAACCCTATGAACAATATTATACCCTAGGAATGTGAACCCTTAGATTAATAAAACCAAGGGATTGATATTATAAACCCAAGTGATTAATACTCAAACCCAAAGGGATTATAAACCCAAGGGGTTAATATTAAATACCAGGGATTAATATTATAAACCAGAGGTATATAAACCTAAAGATAAATATTATAAATGCTAAAATAAACATGGTTTACCATGGTTGATTTTCATATTGAGAGAATCCTTCTCTGAATGTGACTTTGGACCATGGTTGACCATCATTGATTTTCATATCGAGACATCTTTATCATAATGTGACTTTGGACCATGGTTGACCATGAATGATTTTCATATCAAGAAAATCCTATGATAAACACTAAGATAAATATTATAAACCAAGGTATATAAACCCTATGATAACTATTATAAATGCTAAAATAAACATGGTTGACCATGGTTAATTTACATATTGAGACAATAGTTGTCATAACACAATGTTGGATCATGGTTCACCATGGTTCACCACGATTGATTTTCCTATTGAGACACACTTTGTCACAATGTGACATTGGACCGTGGTTAACCATGGTCGACCATTGTTGACTATGATTAACCATGGTTGACCATGATTGATTTGACATTGAGTCAATCTTTGTCACATTGTGACATTGGACCATGGATAATGGTTGCCCATGGTTGATGATGGTTGACCATGGTTGATTTTCATATTGAGACAATCTTTCTCGTAATGTGACATTAGACCATCATGGTTGACCATGATTATAAAGCCAAGTGATTTATATTAAATGCTATGATTAATATTATAAACCCTATAAATAATATTATACCCTAGGAATATGAACCCTTAGATTAATAAACTCAAGGGATTGATATTATAAACCCAAGGGAATAATAAACCCAAGGGATTTTAAACATAAGGGAATAATATTAAACCTAATCAATTGATATTATAAAAACAAAGATAAGTACTATAAACCTTAAAATAAATATGGTTGACTGTGATATATTTTCATATTAACATAATATTTTTCACAATGCAATGTTGGATCATGGTTTACCATGATTGATTTTCTTATTAAGACAATTTTTGTTACAATGTGATGTTGGACCATGGTTGACCTTGGTTGATTTTCATATTGAGACAATCTTTGTCACAATGGGACGTTGGAACATGGTTGACCATAGATGACCACGATTGTCACAATGTGATGTTGGACCAAGATACAATCTTTGTCATAATTTGACCATGATTATTGACCATGGTTGGCCATGCTTGACCATGGTTGACCATGGTTTATTTTCATAATTATACAATCTTTTTCATAATGCGACATTGGACCATGATTGATTTTCCTATTGAAACAATCTTTGTCATAGTGCGACGTTGGACCATGGTTGATTTTCATGTTGGGACAATCTTTGTCACAATGTGATGTTGGACCATTGTTGACCATGGTTAGCCGTGATTGACCATAATTGTTGGACCATATTTGACAAATTTTGGCCATGATTGACAATGGTTGACCATGATTTATTTTCATATTGAGAAAATCCTATGATAAACCCTAAGATAAATATTATAAACCAAGGTTTATAAACCCTATGATAAATATTATAAACTATAAAATAAACTTGGTTTACCATGTTGATTTTCATATTGAGATAACCTTTATCACAATGTGTTGTCGGACCATGGTTAACCATGGTTGACCATGATTGGTTTTCATATTGAGACAATATTTGTCACAATGTGATGTTGGACCATGGTTGACCATGCTTGATCATGGTTGATTTTCATATTGAGACAATCTTTGTCACATTTGCATGTTGGACCATGGGTGACCATGATTGGCCATGGTTGTCAACGGTTGATAATGGTTGAGTATGGCTAATTCTGATATTGAGGCAATCTTTGTCACAATGTGACATTGGACCATGGTTGGCCTTGGTTGTAAACCCAAGGGATTTATATTAAACCCTATGACTAATATCATAAATCCTATGAATAAGATTATACCCTAGGAATATGAACCCTTAAATTAATAAACCCAAGGGATTGATATTATAAACCCAAGGGAATAATACTAAATCGAATGGATTAATATTATAAACCCAAGGTATATAAACCCTAAGATAAATATTATAAATGGTAAAATAAACATGGTTGACCATGGTTGATTTCATATTGAGAAAAAAATTGTTAGAATGTGATGTTAGACCATGGTTAACTCTAGAGCCTCATGAATGCTTCATCTTGATAGTCTTCTTCACTCATTTTCCTTCTCTTTGACCATTTCTTTTAACTTTGTAGGCATAAAATTGTAGGTTTTTGACATAGGTAAGGTAGTAATCATCCTATTCTTCACATTTCCTAAATTTTCATTATTATTAAGTTAAATTTTGCAAGGTCTACTAGATTCATGCAATTCTACAGCTAACATTTGTTTCTCAGCCAACTATGTTGTTGAACAGGGCTCGAGGTGCCATTTAAGGAAAGAGAGATATGTGTAGAAAGAGGTTGATCCCTTGAACAATCTCCTCCTATTTATCTGCACCAAATCGTTAGAAGAAAGTACGAATCACGTGGTGAAAGGTAACAATCAACACGTACCTAAAGAAAGCGAGTGAGAATCCGAGATGAAAACACCTCACAATTTTCTTTGCCGAATAGAAAATATCGAGAATCAGTATCTATTTCTCAGTTTGATAGTTACATTACAACTTTGTTTGCCAAAAGTAGGCATGAATGCCTCAAACAATTATTAAATGGCAGTAAAAACAAGGGACAAAGTAAATGAATTTATGCTAACTCTAATCATTTTAAAGCTCTGTGTTTTTATTTAATTGAAACACCTTTGAAGACTTGATGCACAATTAATTGTTCATTGGAGCTTGTGAGAACCTATTTGTGGAGGGCCCCTACAAACAGAGAGGGTTTTTAACTCATAGATTTACCTTTCTGTTATTATTTGTTGTAGTATTTTCATACATGGTGATTTAATAATTAGCTTGATTTTAGATTGGATAGCAACAATGATATTTCTTTTAAATCAGAAAAGTAGTAGTGAAGTTCTCCATTAGTTGTTTTTGGATCATCGAATATTAGTCCTGGCCATTTGTAGTTTTTATCTTCTTATGATATCATTTCAACTCTCTTTTATAATTTATGCAGTTGATTTGACTCATTAAAATACCAATGGTTTCCTCGTGATTTCTTTGGAATTTCATCAGAAAACATTTGAACTTCATAGCATAATATGTTTCTCTCTAAAGATTTAGGTATATAGATCCATCTCAGCTTTATGTTCAGAAAATTTTTATTCAAAAGTTTTCTTATTTTAATTTCAAAAAAAGGTGTGGTTTGAATGTATTTACTTTCTTAAAATTCCAATTTTGAAGAAAGTGTGAGTTAATATAATTTTCATTAATTGTGATTTAATATAGTTTTAATTCAGCAAGTGTGAGTTAATCTAGTTTTCATTTTGCAAGTGTGAGTTCTTTATAGTTTCATTTTTCAAGAAAGGAATATTGCTTTAGATTTACAATTATTTTATTTTCACTAGATAACAATGTTAATTTCATTTTTAAAGTAGGAATACAATATTTTAAAACACATTTCCAATAACTCAATCAATTAATAAATCCAATTTAATAAAAAGGCTTCTAGCATGTTAGGTCCCTATACTACTAGTGTAAACCCTTATTGTTATTAGTGGATCCCCCTTATTGTATTATTGTTCCCGTATAGTCACCATGTTGTTATTATTGTACCCAATATCAGCCCACTATTGTTATTGTTGTGGCCCTACAATATTATTGTTATGTAGGCTCTTATTGTATTGGGACTACTTAGACTCCTATATATACAAAGGAGGTCTTGTCATTTGTATCATCCAAGAATTGTTCATTTGTGTAATGTAAAGGATGTTTCCCCCTCGAAGAGGCTAATTTCTAAGTTGTTGATCTATCTTTCTATCTTTTTGTGAGCTAGTTTCATAACATAGCATATATTGTGCACTTTCACTTCACAAGTTTACCAACTAGGTCGATAATTTATGTAATCAATTTAAGACAATTAAATTGACAAATATTTCAGCCCCATTTCTAAGGAGGTGTAAATAGAAGTCTTCGTTTCTTTTGGATAAAAAAAAACATGATATGCATAGGGAAAGAGACTCTAAGGCTAGATTTTTAGGTAGAGGAAAGAGCTTAATTCCAACAACATCACTTAAACCACCACGACCTCGTAGTCCCATGCCACCCACACAAACTTGAATTCCATCCATAACAGGAAAACATAAACTCCCTAAGGTATTAAGATCTGAAATCCAACCTAGAGTTCACCAACTTTAACAACAAAATCCATAATAGAAGAAGAAGATCCCATATCCCCAACAACATGATAATTTTCCTATCTTCAATTGGATAACAACTTCTAGCTCAAGAGTTGGAAGTTCCTACTAAAGAAGAGGAGGAAGAAACCTACTTCAAACCATTGGTAGAAGAACTAGAGGAACTAGAGGAATTTTAAAACCCAATCTTAGAACCAGAACTAGAACCCTATATTAGTTTTGAAGAATCTACAATGGTTGGAGAAGGGGAAGGAGAGGTACATAATTTGAATGGTGAAAAACCTACGATTGGAGGGGGAAGAGGAGGTGGAAGAGGAGGTGTAAGAGATGGAGGAAGAGGAAGAGGAAGAGGAGAAGATATAAATCTAGAACCCTTTGGATTTCCTATCCTTGATGAAGATACAACTATAACAATGAAAATTATTGCACCCTCTATCCTTCCAAACTTTTATGTATTAAGGAGTGAAGATCCTGAGACATTTGTCTTTTAATTTGAAGTCTTGTGTAGATCATATGATTATTTGCATGATGTAAAGGTTGAAATTATTCCATGCAACCCTTAAAGATGTAGCATTAAAATGGTTTATGAGTTTAGGAATAAACTTGATAATAACATGGGAACAAATGAAACTACATTCTTAGAGAAATATAAGGATTACTGTATGCACCATCATATTAAGGATGAAGTACTTAAACCGGTATAGAAATAAGATGAAAATGTTTCGGACTTCATTGAAAGATTTGCTTATAATGTTAAAAGGGTAAAAATGAATAATCTAGACGAGGAAACTTTGAAAGCTCTCTTATTGGAATCCATTAGAGATGAGTGGATTGATCTTATAAATCTAATGGCTAAGGGAAAGATTTCTCAATTGTCACTAGGATAAATTTTTGAGTTGTGCATACACATTTCAAGTGGCAAAGAAAGAACCGGGAAAAATCCAAGAGATCATCTTTTATCAAGGATTAATAAATCTGCAGCTAGGCCAGTAAGTAGAGCAAAATTAGTAAATTTGCTTGATAATTTTAAAACAAATATTTTAGGGAGTCTTAGTAAACAAATTGACACCCTCAAAATACAAAACAAGTAAAAAGCTGAAAATGTTGCATTATCCATTTTTTTCCCTAAGTGCAGAAAGAAACATGCCTTGAGAGAATGTCTTATTGATTTAAAGAGTGTAGAAACTTGTGTTATTTGTGTGGAAAATCATGATACAAAAGAATGTCCCTCAATACCAAGTCTTAAAGTTGTCTATCAAGAAGAAGGAGTACCAAATTAGGTAGATTCTCTTTGTTTTATTACTAAAAGACCTTAGCAGAATCCACAGCCAAATACAACTCAAGATTTTAGCAGTCAACCATATTCACAATCTTCACAAAGTAATTGGACTACCCCAATGCCTTGGAAATCTAGGCCACAACCTTGGTCGCAAGGATGGAAAAATCCTTATGGAAAATACCCTCAATATCCTCGATATCGTCAATATCCTCAATTTCTACAATTTCAACAGTCATATCTGTTGGGTCCCTATAATACTAGTGATTACCCCATTACTATTATAGTTATACCCCTTATTGTTGTGCCCCTATTACCCCCTTATTGTTATTTCTGTGCCCCATAGAATCCCTCTATTGTTATTTTTGTGGCTTTATATTATTATTGTTAGGTCGGCTGGATTATATTGTGACTCCTTAGACTCCTATATATAGAAAGGAGGTTTTGTCATTTGAATCATCCAAGAATTGTTCATTTATGTAATGTAAAGGAGGTTTCCCCCTCGAAGAGGCTAAATTCTAAGGTGTGGATCTCTCTTTTCTATCTTTTTGTGAGCTGGTTTCATAACATTTGGTATCAGAGCTTTGGATTCTAGGGTTTCGCTGATCCAAACAGGTCATCGTGGCATTTTCGCTATAACTTTTTTTCTGTGACATTTCAGAAGTCACAAAACAAACCCATTTGAGAAGAAATCGCGCTGAACCTTGGGTCCAAATTTCGGAGCTTTTTGCCCAATATTTTCGGAGATATGATCTGAGGAAGTTGGTCTTTTTGCAGACTCCTGAATTACATTCAAAACAGGTGACCTGGGGAAAATTGTCATAACTTTCTCTCTGAGAATCAGATTGAAATTTTGTAAGAAGGTACAGAAAGAGGACGTACTATAGTTTCATTTATATCATTTTCAGAACCAAATATTGAAAATTGTACACGTGGCACTTCATACAACTTCGCTCTTTTGGAAAGGTCTATAATCAGGTCATCTTGGGAGATTGTGCATAACTCTTTCTTGGAGAATCCAATTTGGATCAGACTGGTGGCATTGGAAAGAGGACACAGAGAGCTACTACAGGTCAAAAATTTAGAACTAGATGATTGGAAAGTACAGAGATACATCAGAGGCAATATCGAGCTCCTAGAAAGTGAAAAAAGGTGTGTAGATTTTTTTAAATTTTTGCTTAAGCTTGGTTTGAAAATTTATTTTGAAGGAATTCAAAGGGCATAGTAGAGCATTATTATCGGTAACTGATGCCCCGAGGAAAGAAAATGCAAACACCTAGTAAGGAACCTGAAAGCTCTAGCATGACTCATGAAGAAGAGGAAGAAATGCTACATGATATATCAAAATTACAAGAACAAGTGCAACAAATGTCATGCTCACAAAAGTTAACAGATGCTAAGATAAATGGCGTGGAAGCTAAGATGGACAATTTGAAGATAGATTTGAACACAAATTTGAAGACAGACATGGCAGATTTGAAGACAGATTTGACAAATTTTCTACAAGAAATACTTACTAATGGTGAAAAGGTAGTAAAGGAAACTCATGATGAGAACAAAAGAAATGTTAATCATGATTCCATAGACGCTAATGTTGGATCGAAGAATCACCATATTCCAAAAATCGATATGAGGAAGTTTGATGGCAAGGATCCCGCCACATGGATATTACAGATGGAGCAATTCTTCGATCTCAATAATGTGCAAAACGCACAAAAGGTACGTATGGCAATTGTATATTTGGAACCAAATCAGTTTGTATGGTATCAATGGCTTTGTTCTCGTAAACAATTTATCACTTGGGCAATTTTTACGGAAGAATTGATAGCACATTATGAGGATACAAAAAGCAACACTTTTTTTAGCCAATTGATAAGTCTCAAACAAAAGGGTTCAATAATGGAGCACATTGAGGAGTTCCAAAAATTGAACATAAGGGTAAAAGATATTCCAGAGGAGCATAGGATTGATGTGTTCATAGGGTCTTTAAAGGATAATATCCAACATGATGTTCGCCTTTGGGAACCTGATTCATTAGAGAAGGCATTCAGGTTAGCAAGAAAAATGGAAAGCAAAATTATGGCAACTAGGAAGCATACCACTCACAACTATAAAGACGAAAGTGTTGTTGCCCCTAGTCTTCCACAACCTACAAGGTTGACACCACAACAATTGGAAGAAAAAAGAGCAAAAGGGCTTTGTTACAATTGTGATAGCAAATACACAAAAGGTCATAAGTGTGCTGAGAAGAAATTATTCTACATAGATTGTGAAGAGGAAGAAGAAAAGGAGCAAGAAAGGTCAAAAGAAGAGGATATATTCCAGGAACAAAGCCTAGATGAAGAACAAATAAATCCGACCATATCTTGTAATGCATTGGCGGGAATTACCACTCCTCAAACCATCAAGATAGAAGGACAAATCAAGAAGAAAAAGGTAATAGTGTTGATTGATTCAGGAAGCACCCACAATTTTATTCATTGTAGGGTAGCAAAAGAATTGAATTGCTTCCTATATCCAGCACCAGAGTGTCAAGTGATGATTGCAAATGGAGGAACAATAAATTGCTCTGGAAAGTGCCATAATATCAAGCTATCCATGGGAGAATATGTATTGACTAGCCCAATGCTTTCCATTCCAATGGGAGGTGCTGATGTTGTACTAGGAGTCCAATGGCTACAATCCTTGGGTACAATAGCTTTTAATTTTCAAGAACTTTTCATGAAATTTTCTGTGGAAGGAAAGGAAGTTGAATTAAGGGGTATTGCAGGGAAACCAGGAAAGATAATCAGCTCTAATGGCATGACAAAGCTTCTAAAAAAGGAGCAAAGAGGTGTAATTGCACAATTATGTTCGCTAGATGTTTCCACATTGGAATCATCTATTTCTCCAGATCTCCAAAAAGTCCTGGACAATCATTCCAAGGTATTTGAGACTCCCAAAGGTCTCCCACCTATGCGTGATCATGATCATGCTATTCATCTGATTCCAGGAAGTGTTCCTCCAAACATCAGGCCGTACAGATATCCCTATGTCCAAAAAAGTGAAATTGAACGTATGGTTGCAGAAATGCTAGAGGCTGGTATAATTCAACCGAGTCAAAGTTCTTTCTCAGCTCCAGTAGTATTGGTGCACAAGAAGGATGGATCATGGCGCATGTGTCTGGATTATAGGGAGCTCAACAAGCTCACTATTAAAGATAAGTTCCCCATTCCTGTCATTGATGAATTACTGGATGAATTGCATGGATCAATTTACTTCACCAAGTTGGATCTTCATTCAGGATATCATCAAATCAGAATGAAGATTGAAGACATTCCGAAAACGGCATTTAGAACTCATGAGGGTCATTATGAATTTTTGGTCATGCCTTTTGGCCTTACCAATGCACCTTCAACATTTCAAGGTTTGATGAATTCAATTTTCAAACCATTCCTTAGAAAATTTGTGTTAGTATTTTTTGATGATATACTAATCTACAGCAAGTCTTGGAAGGATCATGTTGAACATGTTGACAAGGTGCTACAACTATTGGAGGAGAAACAATTATATGCAAAAAGATCCAAATGTTTCTTTGGAGTCCAGGAGGTGGAATATTTGGGTCATATTGTATCTCATGAAGGAGTTAAGGTAGACCCTAGCAAAATTAAAGCCATTAAGGAATGGAAAATCCCCACATCCATAAAGCATCTGCGAGGATTTCTTGGGTTGACAGGGTATTATCGCAAGTTTGTTAAGAATTATGGGAGAATAGCAGCACCTCTAACAACATTATTGAAGAAAGATTCATTTTCATGGACTCCGGAAGCAACAAAGGCCTTTGAACATCTTAAAGAGGCAATGTGCCAAGCACCGGTCTTAGCTACACCGGACTTCACAAAAACCTTTATTGTGGAATGTGATGCTTCAGGAAATGGAATTGGTGCTGTTCTAATGCAAGATGAAAGACCCATTGCTTTTGAAAGTCGTCCAATCAAGGGAAAGTTTTTAAGCAAAGCTATTTATGAGAAGGAAATGTTGGCAATACTCCATGCACTTAAGAAATGGCGACCCTACCTAATGGGAAGACACTTCAAGGTAAAAACAGATCATGATAGCCTTAAATACTTTTTAGAACAAAGATTATCCTCTGAAGAGCAACAAAAGTGGGTCACAAAGATGTTGGGTTATGACTTTGAAATCATCTACAAAAAAGGGAAGCAAAATGTGGTGGCAGATGCACTCTCAAGAAAGGATGAGGATGTGGAAGCATTGTTGTGTGCCATTTCTATTATCCAACCAGATTGGATAAACAAAGCAAGGGAGGAATGGAAGAATGACGAAGAAGTGTGGGCACTTATTCGAAAGCTACAACAAGATTCCAGTACTTCTGATACATTTAGCTGGAAAAATGATTCGTTATGGTACAAAGATCGCTTATACCTCTGTAAGAATTCCCAGCTAAAACAAAAGATTCTTATGGAATTGCACACTTCTCCCTTAGGAGGGCACTCAGGATTTTTAAAAACTTACCACAGGGTTAAGAAGGAATTTTTTTGGGATGGCCTTAAATCAGATATTCAAAAGTTTGTGGCGGAATGTTTGGTTTGCCAACAAAATAAAGTTGAAACAATTAAGACACCGGGTCTATTACAACCTTTATCCATTCCAAGCCAACGTTGGGAGGAGGTTTCAATGGATTTTATCACAGGTTTACCCAAGTCTGAGGGAAAGAGTGTCATCATGGTGGTAGTTGACAGACTTACCAAGTATGCACACTTTTGTGCATTATCACATCCAAAAGCCAATACAGTTTCTACTGCATTTATGGAAACAGTTCAAAAGCTACATGGAAACCCAAAGATTATTGTAAGTGACAGAGATCCCATTTTCACTGGAAATTTTTGGACAGAATTATTTTCTTGTCTTGGTACTCAGTTAGCTCATAGCTCATCTTATCATCCTCAATCTGATGGGCAAACTGAGATAGTAAACAAATGTTTGGAAGGATATCTTTGTTGCTTTGTATCTGATAAACAGACACAATGGGTCAAATGGTTGCCTCTGGCTGAATGGTGGTATAACACTTCCTTTCATACAGCAACAAAAATGACCCCATTTATGGCACTTTATGGGTATCAACCACCATCCATCACATCATATTTAAGAGAAAATTCTAAGGTTCAGGCAGTGGAACATCACATCGAACATCAACAACAAGTCCTCCAACTCTTAAAGGATAACCTCGTGTTGGCACAAAATAGAATGAAACAACAGGCAGATCAACATCGCAGTGAAAGAAGTTTTGATGTAGGTGATTGGGTATTCCTACGGCTACAACCATATAAGCAAATGTCCCTAAAGCAAGCTAAGAAGGATAATAAATTATCACCAAAGTATTTTGGTCCATACAAGGTGTTGCAAAAGATTGGTACTATGGCATACAAATTGGAGCTTCCTGCAGCTTCTCGATTGCACCCAGTTTTCCATGTTTCATGTTTAAAGAAGGTTATAGGCGACAAGCTCCCAATTCAAACAATATTGCTAGAACTTGACGAGGAAGGAAAAATTATATTGGAACCGGAAGCAGTCACAGAAACAAGAACTCGACAGCTACGAAATCGATCAATTTCAGAGTATCTTATCAAGTGGAAGAACTTATCCGCTGAAGATTCCACATGGGAGGATGAGAATTTTATGCAGAAGTATCCAGAATTACTCAAGCATTGAGGACAACACTTTTTTGAAGGAGAGGGGCATGTTGGGTCCCTATAATACTAGTGATTACCCCATTACTATTATAGTTATACCCCTTATTGTTGTGCCCCTATTACCCCCTTATTGTTATTTTTGTGCCCCATAGAATCCCTCTATTGTTATTTTTGTGGCTTTATATTATTATTGTTAGGTCGGCTGGATTATATTGTGACTCCTTAGACTCCTATATATAGAAAGGAGGTTTTGTCATTTGAATCATCCAAGAATTGTTTATTAATGTAATGTAAAGGAGGTTGCGCCCTCGAAGAGGCTGAATTCTAAGGTGTGGATCTCTCTTTTCTATCTTTTTGTGAGCTGGTTTCATAACAATATCCTACTTTTCCTCCACAATATTATCCTCAGCATGTTCAACAATTTCAACCTCACAATTTGAAACCACAACTTTCATTACCATTTCCTCAAAAACCAAACCAATTTCCTACCCAACCACTCCCAAATCTGAACAATAATAAAAATTCACAACCTATTTACAATATGGAAGGAAACAATTTTCAAACTTACGTGATAACTCTGCTAGATCTCAACAATGTTCATAGTAGAATACTATAAAAGAAGTCCCCATCATGTGTTATTCAAGAAATTGAGAAAGAAAAGATCTCTGAAGAAGGAAAGTATCTTAATGAAAAAGAAAATATTCAAAAACAAGTTACTCCCACACATTCAAATAACTCAACTCCTATTATGGAACAACCTTCAGTATCTGTTTGAAAACCCCTTTCCCTAAGAGATTAAAAATTGAAGAACGGGTAGAAAAACATATTTTATTGCCTGATTACGACATTTTAGATGAACTGACGAATTTTTTCATAAAGATTCCTTTTCTATAAGCCATTAAGGAAATACCAATTTTCGCAAAGACAATTAGGGAATTGAGCTTAAAAAGACAAAGAAGAAAAATAAAAGAAATCAAAAGGATCCAACTAGTTGGAAAAATTGTAGATATCATGATCGGTAAGACAACAATTCAGAAATATCTTGATCCAAGAAGTCCCATTGTGAAAACACACATCAATGGTGTAGAGATCCCAAACACATTTATTGACTAGGAGCATCCATAAATATCATGAGTAAACAAACTATGAATCAATTAAAACTTTATAATCTTCAATATACACCTGCACTGTTACAATTGGTAGAAAGGTCTCTAATGAAACATGATGGTCCTTAGATTCTTGGGTTTACCCTGTTGATGTTATGATTTTAACACCTAATAATAACTTAGGAAGACATCCATTGATTCTAGGAAGACCATGGCTAGCTACAGTTGATGCTTTTATAAGTAGTAGATCTAGTGATATGTTCATTTCTGATGGGAGCACAAAAACAAAACTCACACTATATCCACCAGAAAAAACAACAGTAGAGGTTTAAAATGAGGAATGGATAGATGATGACATTGATATAAGACCAATATTTTCTACTTCACAAATAGATGACGAAGATTAAATTTTAAATTTAATGGAAAACAATGAATCTTCATCATATTGTGAATCTAGTTAGAGTTTTCAAGAACAATGCAATATTAAATATTTATCATCATGTCAACTATCCTTGAACTCTATGGAAAAGTTTGGAAATTTTGCAATTGAAATCTTTCAAGGAAAAACTTTGAATATCAACAATAATTTGGAAGAATTTAAAAATAAAGAATTAATAAATATATTACAAGAACGTTCCTCTTCTTATGCATGGGAATATACTGACATGAAGGGAATTGATCCTAATACTTGTATACATCATATATACATTGAATAAACTTCCAAAACCAATTCGACAACCTCAAAGAAGAATGAATCCAAATCTAAGGGATATTGTTAAGGAAGAACTACAAAAATTGTTAAATGTCAATTTCATCTATCCAATATCAGACAGTCAGTGGGTTTCACCCTTAGTAATTGTTCCTAAAAAGAATGGAAAATGGAGAGTGTGTATTAACTATAGGGAATTGAATAAAGCCACTTTAAAAGATCACTTTCCAATATCTTTCATAGATCAAGTTTTAGATACATTGGCAGGAAAGAAATATTTTTCATTCTTATATGGTTTCAGTGGGTATAATCAAATCCAAGTAGCCCCAGAAGACCAAGATAAAACTACCTTTACCTAACAATGGGTAGCTTATACTTACCAAGTACTTCCTTTTCGATTATGTAATGCACCTGCAACATTCCAAAGAATAGTATTAGGCACTTTTCTAATCTAATTCATGATTGTGTGGAAGTTTATATTGACGATTTTACAGTTTATTGAAATTATTTTGAAGAAGCTCTTAAAATGACCTGGAATTTATCCAGGATAAAGAATGAAAGGTATTACAGACTCATGTGCATGGATGTGCCTATGTTACTCATGCAAGGATCAATAATATTGCTAGAATACATAGACATTGAGGCAATTCAGAGAAAACATAATAGTCAAACATGTAAACAAAACAAGTTTAATAAGGAGTTCACCCAATGCTCCTAAGCTACGTCTCTTGGTCCAGCCTTTCAGTGGTGGCCTCTCTATTATGTTTTCAAGCAGAGTTCTTACAACAGTGAGCTCGATTCAAGACTCACTAAACAGAATGAAGTCAGTAGAAATGGAGTGCACAGACTCTCCTTATTGAAATTCGACCTCTGAGGGTCACAATAGTATGACAGGCCTATGCCAAGGAGTTTGCTTGAACCTCTCAAGCTTTCAATGGAGTACACAGACTCTATGACTCTCTCTGGCTTGGATTGGCTCGATGTTGCCTTCAGGTCAGCTCGACTTCTACTCTCTGCTCTCTGCTATTAGCTTTATGTGTCTCTTCGCTGTCTACCTCTCTGTTATGTCATCTCTGTTAGTTCATAGCTTTAAAGCCAGTCTTTTCTTTGACTGCTCATTTCCGCTTCTCAGCCTTCAGGTTTCCTTTCCTCTGTCCATTTGAATTCCTCTACTCTATGGCATCATCACTGGGTAATGCCTCACAGGGAGGTGGCCACCTGTTTGCTAACGAACTGGGTGTCAGATTCCCTGAATCATATTCGAATGGTTTTTAAATCTGCTTGCTTCAAGATCACCCACGAACACAAATCATTTTCCAACTCATCATCCATGTCGGACTTCAAATCCCTTATCATCTTACTTTTTGACCTGTCAAATCTAGTTAGTCATCATGACATATCTCTGTTGTTGATCTGGGCCCCCTAGATCCTATGGTCGTCCTCCATATTGGGCGAACAATTCGCACGATGTTTACCCATCCGATGCCAGTGGTTTTCTCTCTCATCTTTTGGACGCGTGTCGCTCGATGTGTGGCATCGGGTGGGACTCAGTCAAAACTGCTTACTGCCTCGAGGCCTTCTGATATCCTGCTAGTTTGTGGAATCCCAAACTACGAAACCGAAACAGTTACTTTTCTATTTTTCATAGTGATTTCGAGTCCAGGTGCTTCAAAGCTTTCCTTCACTAAGGGGGACGCCCTACGCTATAGCACTAATCGCATATTAGAATCCACCTCTGTTTCCCCAATTAGCCTTTGCTTTTGCTAGTTTTGTGCCATTGCGCTTTACCATGGGCCAACGGTCTGCTCGCTTGACCAAGGGTCCTCGTTGCTCAGCTCTGGCCACAATCTGCAATTGTTATGAGGATTCCTTCTGATAGCTTCGATCTTTTCTAGGACTTGAATCTTTTAGCATAATTTAAAATAGTCATGAAAACCTAGAGAGTTTCTAGGATCCAATTCGGATCACGGCCTTCCCACTGAAAAAGATTTTGGACCACCAAAAGTTGGTTTTTTTTAAGCATCAATCAAGTGAGGGTATTGTTTTCTTACTTGCTCAATTTCTATCCATTTCACACCGCTTGGATTCGAACATTTGAGTCCAATCCTGAGGTACTCAACATCACCTCTACGTGTAGTTCTTACCTTCCTGTCTAGAACTGTATCTTTCTGTAACTCATTAAGATATTTAGGCAACAGATCATTAATAGAAGGCAATTGGCTCTGCTCTTTGGGATCTTCAGTTAGCGAAGGTTCAAATAGTCTCAAGCTATCTGCATTAATGACTGAGTAGATGTGCATGTAAGCTGGTAGATCAAGGCGAAAAGCATTCTCACCAATTTTCTCAAGTATCTTGAAAGGTCCATACCTTATTATCTTTAACTTCTTACCTTCACCTTATATTCTGTCTTTGTTGATATATAGCCAGACTTGGTCACCAACTTGGAAACTATGCTCCATCTGATGCGTGTCATGCCTTGCCTTGTACTTGGCTTGGCTCTTTTCTAGCTGTTGCTGTACTGCCTGGTGAATCTCATGGATTTGTTCAATAAACTTGGTTTCCTTGTCCACATCACTATGTCCATCAATTGTTATGTCTTTAATAAAGAAAAAATCCAAGGGAGACCTTGGTGTGAAACCAAAACAGGTCTCAAAAGGAGATCTCTGTGTAGAAGAATGTTTAGCTCAGTTGTAAGCATGTTGCACATAGCATAAATGTTCATCCCAATGTTTGGGATGCTTGCTGCAACAGCCTCTGAGCAACTGGATCACTGTCTTGTTGACCATTTCTATTTGGCCATCTATTTGCAGGTGAAAAGTTGTGCTCTTCTTCAGCCTGGTGTCCATCGATTCCCACAAACTTGACCAAAATTTTCCAACAAATCGGGTATCTTGATCAAATATTATGGAAGTGGGTGATCCAAAATAAACCCATACATGCTGAGAGATCAACTTTGTAGTTTGTTCAGCTGTAATATGTTTGTTACAAGGTATTAAATTACACATTTTGTTGAACCTATCCACAACAACATATAAATATTCATGACCTTTCCTAGATTTAGGCAGTACTCCAACAAAGTCCATGGAAGCACTTTCCCAAGGATGAGAAGGAACTGGTAGTGGCATGTACAAGCCTAGTTTTCTATTATTGGGCTTACTTTTAGCACACATGGTACACCCTCTTACATATCTAGAAATCGTCTCATTCATTTTTGGCCAATAACAAAATATTTTCAATTGTGCAACTATTTTACTTACACCAAAGTGACTTGATATTAGAGAAGTGTGTGCTTCTTGAATTATCTTTACTCTTTCAATTTGTGGAAGGCATAGCTTCCCAAATTGATACAAGAGCTTTTCCTTAACATGATAATCCAATTCTTCTACCCATTTCCCTTGACTTAAAGTTGCATATACATATTTAAAATCTATATCTTGAGCATATTATTCAATGTAGCTCTCATGCAATACTGAATTATGCTTAAATATAGTAGATGTATTTAAAATTGGTCTAGATAACATATATGCAACTTTATTGTGTATGCCCTTCTTATATCTGATGACTAAATGAAACTGTTGTAGAAAACCCATCCATCTATAGTGTCTTGATTGCTGCGACTTATTTTGGAAGTGTAGGTATTGAAGTGGTTGATGATTAGTATGTATAACTGTCTCTTTACCCATTAAGTAATGTTTCCAATTTTTCACACTCTATATTAATGCATACAATTATTTATCGTATGTAGGATAGTTAACTACTACAAAATTATATGTCTTAGATTGATAACATAGGGGTTTACCGTGCTGCATCAACACTGCTCCCATGGCATAGTCAATGGCATCTATTTCAATCTCAAATGGTCTTTGAAGATCCGACAGTGCTAGTACTGGTACTGTACTGATCTTTTCTCTCAAGGTGTCGAAGGCTTTCTGCTATTTGCCTCGCCACCGAAACACCTTGTTCAATCCTGTTAAAGCATGTAAGGCAGCTACAATTAAGGAAAAGTTAGAAATAAACTTTATTCAATATTTTGCTGCTCCTAAGAAGCTTCTAACTTCTATAGCAGATTTTGTTTTAGGTCAGTTTACAATGACTGCAACCTTAGAGTGATCTATCTTCAATTCACCACCCCTACTATATGTCCCAAATAATTCAAAGATTTTTTGCCAAATTCACATTTTGAGAGTTTAACATAAATATTTTCTCCTTCAAAACATCTAGAGACTACTTAACATGCTTTAAATGTTCTTCCCACGTTTTGCTAAATATAAGAATGTCATCCAGATATACAATAACAAAATCATCAAGGAAAGGTCTGAGTACATGATTCATTACTCTCATGAAAGTAGCAAGAGCATTAGTTAAGCCAAAAGGCATAACCAACCACTCATACAGTCCCTACATTGTTTTGAAAGCAGTCTTTCATGCATCTCGCTCTACAACTCTGACTTGATGATAGCCACTATGCAAGTCTAACTTGGAAAAATAAACAGCTTCTTTCAACTGATCTAATAGATCATCTATGTGAGGAAGGGGATAACGATTTTTTATCGTTATCTTATTCAGTTCTCGGTAATCAATGCACATTCTCCACAAGCCATCTTTATTTCTCACCAGAACAATTGGAGACCCACATGGTGATGTGCTAGGTCTGATGAACCCCTTCTCCAGCAGCTCCTGTACCTGATTCTTGATTTTTGCATCCTCTAAAGCAGGCAACCTATACATTCCGATGTTAGGAAATGGAGCATCTTGCTGCAATCTAATATCATGCACTATTTCCTTTTTGGGTGGCAGACCTTTAGGGTCTTGAAATAATACATCATATTCTAAAACAACTTTTTCTAAATCAGCCTATTGTTTAGCATCACAACCCTCAAATACATTGGTTTTATCAAGGTTCTTTTCCTTTACAACCATCAGTAAAAATTGTTTGAATGAATTTACAGTTCGTTTCATCTGCCCTAAGTTTATGAGAGTATAATTATTCTTGAGTTTATGAGCTCTTAAAATATATTTGATTCCATCTTTAATGAGTAGATACTTTTTCTCAACTCTATAGAAAATAGCTTTTCTATCATACAAGTAAGGACTTCCGAAAATAATTCCACATATATCCAAAGGAACTATATCTAACTCAACCTCATTTACAAATGCTGACCCAAAAGAAAATTTAAGTTTACATTGTCTAGTCACTTGTAGCTTTGCTTTGTCACATAACCAACCTAATGGATATGGTTTCTTGTGAGGTGTGGTTAGTATCCCAACTTCTTTACAATTGCTTTAGAAATTAAATTTACTTGTGAGCCACTATCAAACAAAGTATCAATCTTTTGATGATTGGAAATAGCTCGAATATGAAAAAGCTCATGTCTTTTTCTCACATTTTCTTCATTATCAGTAGATTGTGCAAAATTACTAGTGGATGCTTCAAAATTTTTACCTTTTATACCTGTGGTTGCAATTGTTGCTTCATCTCCTGAGTCTGACCCCAAATCCTTTTGAATAGCTGCAACAGTCTTCTTCTTCTTACCCTCGAACTTCTTAGGTTTCAGCTCCGGATGCAGAATCCAACAGTGTTCATCATCATGCCCATCCTTCTTACAGTGAATGCATGAACACTTGCTTTTCTGTATAGTGTTTGTCTTCCTCTCTTTCCATTTTTATTTTCTTTTCTCCTTATTTTTGCTTGCAGTGGGTTTGGATGATCCCACAACTTCTGGGTTCCCATTCTTACCTCTAGCTTCAAGATATGTAGCCTGAATGGATACCTCATGTATGTTAGTGGGGTTAAGCATGAGGATAGTCTACCTCATGTAGCTATGTAGACCACCTATATACTTCAATAGAGTCTCGGGTGAGTCTAGAGAAATTCCTAGAATCAAAGTTCTTTTCCTAAATTCTTGGGTGTAACCTTGTACACTTTGCCCTTTTAGTTGTCGAAGAGTTTGCCAGCTCATCATGGCTTGTTGCATGTAGGCTAGTGGATATAATTCCTTCTTAATTGCAGAAACAAATTCACTCCTGACAGAAAGAATCTTACCATGTTTCTTCATGTCAACTTGTGTCCTACCTTCCCAGCATACCAAGGCAATGCCTCCAAGGCGTAGGCTGGCCAGCTGAATCTTACTCTTGTCTAAGTCGATGCTCTGCACTCTGCAATAAACATCAATCTATCTGATCCAATTATCCAGCTTCTCTGCATTCAACTCTCCATATATTGGTAAATAAAATTTAACATCTAATTTAATCAAATATATCTTCTTTTTATTTTCAAGGCTATTAGGAGGCATAAGAAATTTTTCTTCTTTCCCTTTGCCTTTAGAGTGGTCATGGAGGGGAGATTCTTCTACTCCTTTTTCTTGTTTGGAGTTTGATGAATCTTCATCTCTATTTTTCTTAAATTCCCTATACATTTGCTCCACCATGGATCTCATGGTCATAAAACTATCCATGAATTGAGGGTCTGATTCCAAGGGATTTTCTTCCGACATTTTCCTCTTAGAATAGACTCTTCCAATTTTTGGGTTAGTTTCAACCAACTCTCCTTCTCCTAATTTAAGCTTTGATATAGTTAGCATTCAACAACAAAATCCAGCACAAGCTTGTCTAACCTTAGTAACCTAGAGCTCTAATACCACTTGATCTGGAATTTATCCAGGATAAAGAATGAAAGGTATTATAGACTCATGTGCATGGATGTGCCTATGTTACTTATGCAACGGATCGATAAGATTGCTAGAATACATAGACACTGAGGCAATTCAAAGAAAACATAAGAGTCAAACATGTAAACAAAACTAGTTTAATAAGGAGTTCACCCAATGCTCTTGGGCTACGTCTCTTGGTCCAGCCTTCCAGTGGTGGCCTCTCTATTATATTTTCAAGTAGAGTTTTTACAAGGTGTGCTCGATTCGAGACTCACTAAATAGAATGAAGACAGTAGGAATGGAGTGCACAGACTCTCCTTACTGAAACTCGACCTCTGAGGGTCACAGTAGTATGATAGGCCTATGCCGAGGAGTTTTCTTGAACCTCTCAAGCTTTCAATGGAGTACACAGACTCTCTGACTCTCTTTGGCTCGGTCTGGCTCGATGCTACCTTCAGGTCAGCTCGACTTCTATTCTCTGCTCTCTGCTATTAGCTTTCTGCATCTCTTCGTTGTTTGCCTCTCTGTTATGTCTCCTCTGTCAGTTCATGGCTTTAAAGCCAATCGATTCTTTGAATGCTTGTTTTCGCTTCCCAGTCTTTTGGTTTCCTTTCCTCTATCCATTCGAATTCCTCTGCTCTACGTCATCATCACTGGATAACGCCTCGCAGGGAGGTGGCCACCTGTTTGCTAACAAACTGGGTGTTAGAGTCCCTGAATCATATTTGAATGGCCATTAAATCTATTTGTTTCAAGATCACCCATGAACAGGAATCATTTGCCAACTCATCATCCACGTTAGACTTCAAATCTCCTGTCATCTTGCTTTTTGACCTGTCAAATCTGATCGGTCATCGGGACGTATCTCCGCCACTGATCTGGGCCCCCCAGATCCTACGGTCATCGTTCATATTAGGTGGACAAGTCGCACGATGTTTACCCATCCGATGCGAGTGGTTTTCTCTCTCATTCGCCGGATGCATGTCACTCAATGTGTGGCATCGGGCAGGACTCAGTCAAAACCGCTTACCGCCTCGAGGCCTTCCGATATCTTGCCGGTTTGTGGAATCCTGTGCTATGGAACCAAAACAATTACTTTTCCATTTTTCGTAGCAATTTCGAGTCCGAGTGCTTCAGGGATTTCCTTCATTGAGGGGGACGACTTGCGCTATAGTGATAATCGCGTATCAGAGCCCACCTCTGTTTCCGGAATTTGCCTCCGGTTTTGCCAGTTTTGTGCCATTGCACTTTAGCATGGATCAACGGTTTGCATGCTTGACCGAGGGTCCTCGTTGCTCTGCTCTAGCCACAATCTGCAATTGTTATGAGGATTCCTTCTGATAGCTTCGATCTTTTCTAGTTCTTGAATCTTTTAGCATAATTTAAAATAGTCATGAAAACTTAGAGAGTTTCTAGGATCCAATTCGGATCATAAAAAGTTGGAAAAAATTCTCATTGGATGTAAAGAGGAAAATCTCTCATTAAACCGTGAAAAATGTTTTATGATGTTCACTGAGGGAATTGTTTTAGGACACCATATTTTAGGAAATGGAAATAGAGTGGACACATCTAAAATAGAAGTTATTTCTAAATTATCAATTCCAACCTGTCAACGAGATGTTAGAAGTCTTCTTGGTTTCACTAGTTATTATAGAATATTCATAGAAAACTTTACAAAAATTTCATCTCCACTTTTCAAACTACTCACAAAAGACTATGAAATCAATTGGAATTTTGATTGCCAGAAATCCTTAAAAGAAAAAATCTCTGAAGCACCCATTCTTCAAGGACCAAATTATAAATTACCTTTTCACATTTCAACTAATGCTTCAAACACAACATTAGGAGATGTATTAGGACAAAAACACTTAACTCCATATCCCATTTATTACACCAGTAGAAATTTGAATCCTACAGAGTTAAATTATACTATCATAGAGAAGGAGTTTTCAACTGTTTTTCATGCCATCAATAAATTCAAACATTATATTACTAGCTATGAAACTTTTGTACATACTAATCATTTTGCAATTAGATACTTAATGAATAAATCAATCACTAATGACATAATCACTAGATGGTTGGTGATGTTGCGAGAGTTTAACATTACTATTTTGGATCAACCTGGAAAAAAAAATACAGTTGCTCACTTTTTATCAAGCATTCAAAATAATAACAATTACATTCTTGTAGAAAATAATTTTCCTAATGAATACCTTTTTGTAGTATCTACTAAATCTCCATGGTTTTCATATATTGCTAACTATTTGGCTACAGAAAATTACCATCATACTTGTCTCCTCGAGAAAAAATGAAGGTAATTCAAATTAGTGCATCTTATTCATGGATAAATGAAGAATTGTATAAAACATGGCCAAATTTGATCATCCAAAGATGTGTTCGAGAAGATGAAGTACTAGAGATATTGAAACCTTGTCATGATGAGCCATGTGGAGGACACTTCACTGACAAAATAAATTCTTACAAAGTCCATCTCTTAGGATACTATTGGCCTTCCATTTTTAAGGATGCTAGGGAGTATATTAAGAGATGTGATAGTTATCAAAGGATGGGGAAACATGTTCCTTTTGATGAGATGCCTCTACAACCTCAAGTACTTATTAGGCATTTTGAAAGATGGGCTCTGGATTTTGTTGGTCCAATAAATCCACCTTCGAGATAGAAAAGGTACATTCTTGTTTGCAATGATTATGTTACAAAATGGGTAGAAGCTAAAGCACTTCTTTTTCCTACTGAAAATGTTGTAGTTTCATTACTTTTTGAGGATATATTTACTCATTTTGGTGTCCCAAGAGAAATTGTAACATATCAAGGTAATCAATTCACATCCAAGTTGGTACAGGAGATAATGGAGGAGTACATAATAAAACATTGGAAGTCTACATATCATCCTCACACAAATGGATAGGTGGAGTCCACCAATAAAGTCATTGAGGCAATTCTAACCAAAACTGTGCACCTGCATAGAAGAGAGTGGGCAGAAAAGCTTCCAGAAGATTTATGGGCATACCATTCCACATGGAGAAATTCTACAGGGCATACTCCCTATGAGCTTTTTTATAGGAAGCAAGTCCTATTTCCTATTGAATTTTAAGTCAAAAAGTTCAAGACAACAGTTAAATTGGGTCTTGATATTTCAGAGGCACAAAAACAAAGAATGGAGCAACTGAATGAAATTGATGAGATATAAGATGCAATGTAAAGAACCAATATAGTTCAACGACAGAGATCCAGATGAAATGACAAATATATCAAAGAGGGAAAGTTCTAGCCAAGAGATTGGGCATTACCATTTGTTTCAAAGTTCAAATATTTCCAAGGGAAATTTAAAACTCATTGGCTTGGGCCTTATGAGATTGAGAAAATATTTGATAATGGTCCAGTTAGGATCAGATCTATTGATGAAGAAATGACCACTTTTCTTGTGAATAGTCATCGACTGAGAATATATCATAAGCCATTGACCAAGGAAGAATTTATCAAATATTTGCAAGACAATACTGATTTAAAGTTGGTGAAGAGGGATTTTCCTTCTTCCCCTACTTGATCTCCGAAAGTATTTTTCTTTCTAGGAAATACAACTTTTTTTTTATAAAATAATAAAAATAATAAATATATAAACTTGAAAACCAACAATGGTTGGAATGTTTATACAAAAAAGCTAAGATGGAAATCAATTTCTGACACCTTAAATTTTTCTCATACCTGTTCTAAACCCATTTTCTTTATATCCCACTCTTTTCTTTTCAAAAATAAAATAGCTACATAATAGCAAGAAATATGCAACTTTTATAGAATTCTGTAGCTGATGTTTGACAAGAACCACCAATTGGGAAATTGAAGTAGTGATCAAATTCATTCTTGGAAGAATGATGAGTGCCAGTATTGCAGCAAGGATGTTACAACTCCTGGGCTACCAGCTTTACTTTTTCAACCTGGGGTTCATACAAACATGGAGGTGATCGTGTTGTATACAAAAGTAAAAGTGATGGTTCTGCCTATTGTCACTGTTCAGCTGGCGAGAGACCACTTGGTTTCCAAGCCAGACCTCTATGGAGTCAGAAGAAACTTGATTCTTTGATGGAAGAAGGGTAAATCTACTCTAAGAGAGAGTTACTCTACTACAATAATGGAGAAGGTCAACATGTAATGCTAAATCACACCATTTCCTAACTAACCACTAAGGAACTATGCTTGGCAGAAATGGTAAATCAACATGAAAAAAATGTTGTTATCTAAGTTATAGAAGTAAGAAGCATCAAGCATCACTAATTTGCAAGTAAAGAGAGTGAACTAAATCTATTTTTGCTTATTTTTTTGTCCTTTTATGCAAAATCAAGTATGCAAACTAATTTCTTTTGTGGATGTGGCAGGTGAATTGAGCATTTTTTTGCATGGATAGGAGGGCTATGAGATGATTGGATGGTGTAGAGGACCCCTGGGAGGGTTTTGGTGACTTCCTAGAGGTTTTCCATTAATTTGGCCTCAAAACAGGCCATTTCAGGAAAACCTACAGGATATACTAGAAACCTACACGATGATCCTGTAGGAATTACAATGAACCTACAGGATATAGCCGAGAGAAAAATGTGAGGTGTTGGACATGATGGGAGGCCTAGGAAATGTGTGCGATGGGTGGAATGGAATGGGAGAAGGTCTAGGATCACTCAGTAGTCAACATCAAAGATAGTATATGACTAGATTCACTCAATGTGCTTGGAAGGATTTCTATGAAAAATGATGAAAGATTAGTGAAGGTGATGGTGGAAACAAGGGATGGCTAAGGTGGATGGAGTGGAAGGTGGTTATTGACTATGAGGTCTTAGTCTCCTCCTGAAGCACCTGCTCTGCACAAAATATGTGTGTCTTCCAAAAATATATGCAAACAAGATACATTTTCATAAACTAGAAAAGCAAAATTAATGAATTAACTGCCTATACTATGCATGAAGAAAGTCACTGAAAGGAATGAAAGCATGGATGTGATATACTACAGAAATGGAGATGAAAAATATGACAATGGAAATGTACCTTGTAAAACTAACCAAATACTAAATTAAAGACAACAAACTCCAAAGCTCATAAAAGAACTAGAAATCTGTGTTTATGGGGCTGCTTAAGGGTCCCTTCCTCAAGTAATTATCCCAGAGGGAGGAAGTGAGGCTGAGACACCTACTAACAACCTTGTGGTGATCCTTTTTATCCTTGTTAACCTACTACTTGAGGTAAGGAACAAATGGAAGCAAACTAATAAACAACCAATCTAATCTACACTACTTGTAATGGAAATATATCTAAAAGAAAATTAACAATGAAGCAATGAAACTACACTAAACATACATGTACAAAAAAGAGGAGCCTTGGTTGCTAGGGTTGGGACCTAACCCAAGAGCTTCATCCCTATGAGTTAACTCAGTGCTGGCTCAAAACAAAACTCATTCTTATTACCAAAATAATAAATTACATCAATGGAACTTTCACAAGTATTGCAGCTCGAAAATAGCTTAGAGTTTTACAATAAAAATTTGAGACCGACTGAGGTCCTATGCCTCTCTACTTATACAATCGAAGTCCCCAATGAATTCCTTAAAATTAGGGAGGCTTGACTCCCAAACTCGAGATAAATGGGTGCTTTGTCTCTCACCTGCTCGACAACCTCCTAATCCTCATGATTTGGTTGTTTACACTCCGATCTGATGTGATCAATAGAGGAATATTCAAATGGAATAGAAAATGAGGAGGATTTACCTCCTACAATCCCTCTCCCTTGTCCCATTTGAGTTTTTACCTTAGTCTTTGCCAAAATTCCTTGATTTTCTCCTTTTAATCCTGGATTCAATGAATATTAGTCCACTAAGCATAATATCCAACTCTAACTCACCTCATAAGCAAAATATAATAAAAAACATGTAATAAGTCATAAGAAACGTTGGTTTGACTAAGATAACAGGTGAATTAAGGCCCATATAATTACCCAATGATGAGGCTCATCATCACCCCCCTACTAAAAGTGTTGTTGAGCAACTTAATCAATATCCATATCCTTCATGGCTCTAGTGGCCTCTCTGATATCCCATGCCTCTGTTGTGGTCTCCTCCTCTTGTTCATAGAAGCTTGATTTCTTTTCTACCTCCTCCCACTACCTCTTTTCTTCTTCTTCCTTTCTCCCTTCTAGAATTCCTAAGAGTAGTGGTGGACTGAGTTTTAGGCCAGTCCATTTGACTTTCAACCTTTGCATAGACTGCTTATACATAGGTGTCATATTCAGTGCCTCTCTCAACCTTTGAGGAGAGTGATACTCTCTTATCTTTAAGTTGTATGGCAGTGTGTTCCATATTCCCAGGCAAGCATGTATGCTATCATCTCCTAGCAACCTAAACATGTCCTCAAAATGTGAAATTTCTTGCTCTTGGGCAGCAAGATATCTTGGTGCCAGCTGAGGATCATTTGAAATCAAATTATACATGTTGATGAGGGCCATGGGATTTGATTTTTCAGCTCTGATCACAAAAGGTTAAGTTTTCTCTCTTGTCAATATCCTTTTCATCTCTACAGCCCTTGACTCCTCATGGTTCATCCATGATGCCAAAGCCATTAATTTTAAATATGCTAGCTTGGCATTAGGGTCCCATACATTTATGTCTGTTAGGGCCATGTTGTGCAAATAAAACTCAGCCATTTTGGCCCTATATTCTAGTGTACTTTGATCACAAAGATCAATGAACTACCTGTAGTCCTAAAATGGCATGGTGCCTCTCTTGGCTAGGCTCTCAATCTAGAACTACAACCATTGTTCTTTGAGGTAGAGGGCATAGGATTTTGCTGGCATCCTACACTGGATTGCTTCCAAAGAGAGACTGGCCATAGATTCCAATTGATTCTCTCTTTCCTGTAGTTGTCCCCTCAACCATACATTTTCTGTCTCTAGTTGATTTCTCATTATGGCCTCTCTGTCTCTCAATCCACTTAGCTCTCTGCCCATCTCCTTGAGTCTCTCTTCCATGTGCCTAATGTCTTCCACCCCCTTTCATTTGGCGATATGCATCCATCAGTGAGTTCTGGTCCTCTCCTTATTAAGCTCAAAGAACAGTGGGATAGCAAATTTTTGAGGTATGACCTTACCTCCTTTAGTAACCCTGTAGTAGGAGTCCAGGTTAGGTTGGGGGCTGGGTTATTTTTTCTCTAGGTCCTCTTCTTTAGTTTCTTGCTACTCCCCTACCTCCCTTTCAAATATTTGTGCCTCCTGTAGGTTCATCAGAGTATCCTATAGGAATGCTTCTGCTTCCTATATATTTTGTTGTGTATCCTGTAGGATTGCCTTTCCCTTGGAGGAGGTTGATCTAGTACTAGGCCTTCTCACATAGGTGATAGGAGACTTAGGGGAAGGCATTTTCACCTTTGGTTAGGGGAGTATTTAATCACAATGGGAATTTTGGTTGACGTTTGGGGTTTCCCCTGTCTTATTCTTGTGCTTTTTCTTTTCCTGAAATATAATGGGGTCTACCTCTATCTTTTTCCTTTCTTCTTGATGGGGGTGCTAAGAGCAGTGAGGGTAGCTGCTGCCTCTATCTCAGTGGCTTTTGGAGACACCCTAGGTCATTCATCGTTGTTTTTTGTCCCCTCTTTTCCATTGCATTCTTCACCTATTTCCTTCATGTCTTATTCTTCTTGTAGATCTCCAGCATATTTATCAGTTTCCTCCCTAACATCCTCCTTTGTTTGTTCATCATCCTCCTTCTCTTTCCCCTGTTCTTCTTCATCTTCATCATTTTCTTCTGCTTCATCTCCTTCTTCATCCATCTCATCCTCATCTCCTTATGTTTCTTCCTCTTCCTTCTTTACTTCTTCTTCCTCTGCTTCAATCTTTATCTCTCCCTCTTCATTGACAGTAGGACTAACATCATATGTGAGAGATTTGATATCATCCTCTACTCGCATGTCTCTGAAAACTGACCATGTTATAGGAATTTTGAGGTTTTTGAGGGAAACCTGTATAAGGATCCTAATTAACCCATGGTGAGCTAACTGTTGGGAATTTCCCTCCTGCACTTTAATGCTTGAGTCTATTAGTGATTGTAGCAGGAAGTATGGTATGCTGAGCCTTTGGTGAGGGGGTGTTTCTGCTCCAAATCTCAATTCTTCAAGAATCCTAAAATGATAGCCATATACCACACTATACCTACCCTCACATGAAATGTATTTGATCAGTTGGTAGCTTACCTCATTCCATGGATATGGCAAACTTTCCCTCCTTACTCCTTTTTTGTCCTCAGTGGGTTCCTCACCTTCTAAAAAGAATTTCCTTTTGGCAACCTGGATATCTCCTTTGTCCTCTTTCCTCCATGGTATTCCTAGGGGAGGTGTGGTGACTCTGCTGATGACCTTAGGGGTGAGTTCTATAGAGAGGCCCATTATCACAATAGTGGCATGGATTATGGTGAGTGGAATGAGGGAGAGAGAAAATTCTTGAGCCACCTCATCATCATACTCTCTAAATCTTTTGAAAAACCCCATCAAATTATGTCTTGTGAATATTTCAAGCACTTGGGAGTGTTGTTGGATAATCACAGTGTTGATGGGCTCCCTACTATTAAACCCCCCTGTCATCTTGGTTGGTGAAGTTTGATGAGATGAGAGGGTTGAGACAATTTTCAAATGCAGAACCAAAACAGAAATGACTGTGTATGTAATTCCCTTACACAGTTGCTAAATCCACTCAAACTTAGAGGATTTCTGGTTCAATTACTTTGTAAAGAGGGATGTAATTATAGAGCCTACCTCTTTATATTGTTTTTAGTGGCTAACTCCCATGGTATCCCTTCTGAAACGCTTCTCGGCCAATCTTGTAGATAGTCTCTATGTATCCTGTAGGAATTCCTATGCATGATCCTGTAGGAATTACTCTGCAATACTGTAGGAATTCTTATGCAGTAAAACGATGGAGTTTTGCTTCAGGTTGGTTGCCTGTGTATAAGACAAACTTGTGAGAGTGAGCTTCGAGGAAGTGAATGCATGAATGCATGGGAACGATGATTCTTTCCTCTTATGGTTATTCGGGGTGAGGTGGTGTGCTGGAAGCAAAGGTATGTTTCCATTTTTGGACCGTTGGTCCCCACTACCACCTCATCATTCTCCACTCCTCCTAATCAGCTCCCACCTTATGCATCCATAGCTTTAACCACTTTTGTTCTACTCCCTCTCTGTCTTTGAGTTGACTGTTACCACATGTGAGAAAACACCCTATTGTGTATATGTTTACTGAACAAAGGTGGCCAAGTTAACTAGCCACATTTTCGCTTATAAACCAACTCACTTGTAACCCTTACATTTTTTTGACTACATGATGCATATGAGAGAGAGAGCAGGATACTTACCTGTGGTGCCAATGGTTTTCTATAGTTGTCAAAGACCAAAGGTGCTACTGTGGTGGAAGATGGTGGTGGTGCTGCTTTGGAGCTCCTGGATCATCATGCTGGAGGCTTGTTTCTATTATGATGGGTATTTTATGGGATAGGATGCTACAGGATTTCCTATAGGATGTCCTGTAGCTGCTTCTCCCTCAGAACTCTTAATCATTCTTTTTGTTCGGGTTGTGAGGATGGTGACATGGATGGAGAGAAAGAATATGAGTGTGGAGAGCAAGGAATACTCAAGTGATGCTCTTTGTTCCTCCATGTTTCCCTTCTTTTCGAAGACTGGAAAAAAAAATACTCTTGAAACTATTTTTTTTTTTAATGGTGAGTGCAGGGCTGATGATGGTGGATAAGGTATGGTGATTGAATGATGAAGAGGGTGAATTTTATTGGCCTAGAAAGTCATTCATTTTCCTTAGGACTACTTCCTATAGGATTTCTGGGTCACTGTAATTCCTATAGGATCATCCTATAGGTTTTTAGGGGATCTTGTAGGTTTACAAAGGATCCTGTAGAAAACACAGTCCCTTTATAAACTAAAGAAATGGAGTGGAAAAAATGATAGAAATGGTGGAGGAATGAATGGTAATGAGTGGAAAAATAAATATGTGAGTGATATGGGTCTCTTTGTGATCCTCCTTTGCTCCTTGACCATCCTTCTTGCTGACCTGCAAATGAAAATTTCATGATTATTTTTTTATTTTATTGTTTGAAAAACAATTAGGCTTCCTCTGAGAGGTTTTCACCCTAACTGTTTGCCCTGGGTGCCTCAAGGGAGGTTTTCACTCAAGGATCTTTCTTATTCTCTTCTTTTTGACACCATTGAGTCCCCTTAAGAGGTTTTCAACCTAATGATGGGACTCATGCGCCTCATGGAGGTTTTCACCTAATTCCTTATTCTTTCTTCTTTTCCTCAGTGATTTGATTTGGGAGGAGCTGGAACTTGCTCCACTATCATCATTGTTTTATTGATATCATCAATGAACTCTTGTTTTGATAAAGGTCTCTTGTAAATTTTCAATCGGTGTCCATTAACAGGTAAAGGAATGGCCTCTTCATCTATGGTTCTGATTTGCACATAACCATTATCATGGCATCTTTCCACAACATAAGGTCTTAGCCATCTTGTCCTTAACTTGCCCTTGAAGTCTTTATACCTAGAATCATATGGAAATGCCTAATCACCTTCATAAAATTACTTCTCCTTGATGTTTTTATCATGCTAGCTCTTCCTCTGAAGTTGAACTACTTTTGTATGTAGGAGGGTATGCATTCTGAATTCATCCAAACCATTCAACTGGAACAATCTCTCTTTCTATGCACTGCTAAGATCTAGATCTAGTTGGGCTACCATTCTTAATGTGTTATATTCAAATTCAATGGACAACAAGGCCCTTTTCCCATAGACCAGCTCATAGGGTGTGAATCCAGTGGTGGTCTTCCATGTGGTATTATAGGCCCAAGTGGCATCAAGTAGTCTATCTGCCCAATCCTTCCTACTGCTGCTTACCACTTTGGTCAAGATGACCTCCAGTGCTTTGTTTGTCACATCCAGTTGCCAATTAGCTTGTGGATGAAGGGAGTGGAGTTTCTATGCTTGATCTTGTGATGGCTGAGCAAGTTTTCAATCATGTTGGAGGTAAACTGGTTGCCTTGGTTTGTGACCAGCTCTCTAGGGTACCGAAATTTGTAGAATAAATTCTCCCTTAGGAACTCAACCACCTTCCCCTTTGTTGTTGCCTTAATTTCCTTGGTTTCAACCCACTTAGTCAAATAATTAGTGCACACAATAATGTACTGTTTTTTCTTGGAAGGAGGGTCAATATGCCCAATGAAGTCCCTGCTCGACTTGTCAGATGGCTCAGAAGTCACTTGAGGCTGTAGAGACATTTCATCTCTTCGAGTAGGCCTTCCCATCCTTTGGCACCGATCACACTAACTAGTATATTTTCTTACATCTTGATGAAGAGTGGGCCAATAATAGCCTACTTGTAACACTTTGAATAATGTCCTCTTTGCTGCAAAGTGACATCCACAAGGCACATCATGACAGGTTAGAAGGATGTCAAAGAATTCCTCCTCCCTGACACACCTTCTCAAGATTTGATCTGGTCCAAGTGTAAAGAGATTGCCCCCAATCCAAGTGAAGGGGGCATTCTTCCTTACTATCTTGTTCTTTTCTTTGGAGGACAGATTTAGTGGGAACTGTGCTGATACCAAATAGTTTGCTATATCAGCAAACCATGGAGAGAGAATTGAAATGGAAAATAAGTGCTTGTCCGGTAACTGGAAATCAACCATTCCTTCTTCACCTGTAGGAAAATTTACTCTAGAAAAAAAGTCTAAAACAACATTTTCCTTGCCCGACTTATCAACAATGGTTAGATCAAACTGCTGTAATAAAAGTAACCATCTTATAATTTGAGCATTCACATCATTCACATCTAGTTTGTTCATTAAATATTTGATTGGAGCATGGTCAGTATGCACAAATGTTTGATAACTTGTAATATAATGCTTGAATTTGTTCAATGAATGCACAACAGCCAGGAGTTCCTTTTTGGTCAATGTGTAATTTAGTTTAGCCTTTGACAAATTATTATTGATAAAATAGATAACATAAGGCAGTTTTTCATCTATCTGACCTACGGCTGCTCCTATGGCTTTGTGTAAGGCATCAACATGGATATGAAAGGGGAGGGCCCAATTTGGGCCTGGGAGAATCGGTGCAGTGGTTAACTTGTCTTTCAGGATGTCTAAGGCCTCTTGACAGCTTTTTGACCATATAAACTCAAAGTCCTTGGCCAACAAACCAAATAAAGGAGAGGCAAACTTGCTAAAGTCCTTTATGAACCTTCCGTAATATCCATCTAACCCTGGGAAACTTCTAACATCTCTCTTATTTTGAGGAGGTGGGACCCTTTGGATGATAGCTATTTTGTTTGGGTCCACCTGTAGTCCTTGCTGAGATATTGAATGACCTAGCACGATCCCTACAATCATCAAGAATTCACATTTTTAGAGACTGAGAGACAGGTTCATTTCAATGCATTTGTGCAGTACTTTGCATAGGTTAGACAGAGCTTCTTGAAAATCACAGCCATAAGGTGTAAAATCATCTGTATAGATTTCCACTGCATCATGGACTAATTCAGTGAAAATACTCAGGAATTCTCTCTGGAAAGTGGAAGGAGAATTACATAGGCCAAAAGGAAGGACCCTATAAGAAAAAGTACCCCAAGGACAAGTGAATGTGGTTTCAACTTAGTCTTCTGGGAAGATCTAGATTTGGTTGTACCCACTGAATCCATCAAGGAAGGAGAAAAACCTTTTCCCTACTAGGCCATCTAGCACTTGGTCAATGAAGGGTAGAGGGAAATAGTCCTTCTTTGTGGCTTTGTTCAACTCTGTATAATCAACGAAAATTCTCCACTTACCATTTTTCTTTGGAACTAACACCAAAGGAGAGACCCACTCACTATCGGATATAGGGTAAATTAATCCTACATCTAACAGTTTTTGCAGTTCTTCTTTGATGATATCTTTAAGAGCTAGATTCATCCTCCTTTGGGGTTGCCAGACTAGCTTGCAACCTTACTTGATGTATATGTGGTAAGTACACACTGAGGGGTGTACTCCCTTCATTTCTTTGTAACTCCAAGCAAAGGCTTCTAGATTTTCCTTTAGCATGTTGCATAACTTCTCTTCTTGGAGAGCAGAAAGAGAAGGATTGATTTCCAAGGTTCTCTCTGGGCCTAATTCTATGGTTTTTACATGGAGTGGGTTGGAATCAGACAAGCATAAATCAATTGGATGATTGTTCTGGGTTTCCTTTACTACTTCTTCTAAGGGCAATGAGCTAGGAGTTGGAATTTGGAGTAGGTGTTTAATCAAGTCATCCTCATCTTGTTGTCCTCCTCCCATGGTTGCTTCTAAAGTATAAAGTTGGGCGGAATAAAATTCGTCTTCTTCCTCCTCCTCCAACCATAAAAGTAAGTCATGCTCTAGAGAAGGTTGAGTAGGAGGATATAGGACTAACTGCTTGCACATATGCCCATTCTTGATGGTGATATTCCTAGCTCTACAACTAATGTAAGCATCGATATTGGCCAACCACGGTCTCCCAAGGATGAGAGGGTAACCAGTAAGCTTAGCCTTAGGCTGGAGAACTAGGAAATCTGTAGGGTACTCCCAACAGTCAATGGAGACCATCACATCCTCCACAATCCCGTCAGGGGTTACTATGGAATGGTCTGCAAGTTGCAGAACTGTTGTGGTCTTCCTCAATGAACCTTGGAGTTTGAGCTTGAGCATGGTGTCCTTGGTCATCACATTAATGGCAACCCCATGATCGATTAGAGTGTGTGGGACAATGGTGCCATTGATGTGCACATCTACTACAAGGCTTCCAGGGTCCAAGTATTGTGGACAGATTACCTGCCCCAACATTAAGTCCGACAACTGCCCAATGACATTAATCATAGGGGCATCCCTTCTTCACCTCCCTAGATGCTTGAAGAACATCTCATTAATCAACTTATTGTAAATAGGAACATCTTTTATTGCCTGGAGAAATGGGATCTTTACACATATATTTCTCAATTCTCCCATAAGTTCAGTCTCTTCTGGGGTAGGCTAGAGTGGTTGGGCTAATCTCTCAGGAAAGGGTGGATTTACTTTAAGATTACTTTCCTCTCTCTCTTCCTCAACCTCTCTAGGTGGAGGTGGAGGTTGGTTATCCAGGAGAACTCTCCCATATCTCAAGTTAATCTCCTGGATTTCCACAACATAAGTTTGATATGATGTCTCTCCATTGTATACATGTTGAGCCTACCTATTTTTCGATTTTGGATTTGGCTGGGCAGGAATCTGGGGCTTCTTGGGTGGAGAAGAGTGTAGTAGTTGTGTTTGGGTAGGTAGGGGAGGAAATACAGGTAGTGGAGGCAATAGATCTAGAGAATTGTTGTATTATGGCCTCCACCCCTGGGGTAGTGCATTCCACTGAGGATGTGGCGGAGCATAAGGTTGAAATGACTGGCTAACTAGCTGAGAGTGATACTAAGATGCAAAGGACCAAGGAGGGGGTGTAGACCAGGAAGGATGAGAAGGTGGTCACCAAGAAGGTATGGTTTTGGTTTGGTTGGGGTTGTAATATGCATGGGATGACCCTTGCATGCCCTACTGGTATGGTCTAGGCCCATGAGGTCTCCTTTGGTTAATGTAGCAGAGCTACTCACTAACCCTTCAGCTCCTTGATATACAACTTTGAGTCCAAGAAAAGAAGGGCACTTATCTGTGGAGTATTTTTCTTCACAGGCTAGGCAAATTTCAATAGAGTTTAATGGATATTCATTCCTAGGATGCCTCCTGGTGCATCTAGGACAAAAAATGGCCAAGGCTCACTCTGCTTGCTCCTACTTCCTCTTAATGTGCATGGTGTCCATTTGCAAGGCAAGGTTTTGCAACATATCACTTTTGAAATCTTCCAACATGTTTCCAATTTCACCCTTGATGGATGAGTTGGAAGACGATGTACTGATCATAAGTTGACTACCCCTACCCTTTTTCCTAGCTTCCCTAGAATGGTTTCTAAATACACTCTTGATATCATCATAGGGTAATTGGTAGATATCTCCTCCTGCTAGCAAATGTAAGCGATCCAGAAGATATTCCCTTGCTCCCCTAAGTAGGACTAGCTTTAGTGACTTAGGGTCAAGTGTGCACCTGGCCCTTTTGTAACTAAGATGGAATTTTTCTTCGTAATCCTCTAGGATTCATCATTGCCTATGGTCATCCTGAAAATTTCTTCTTTAGTATCCTTTGACCGACAGTAGTCCTAAAATTTGTTGTTAAAGGCCTGCCGTATCTAAGCCTAATTTGTGATGCTATCTCCAGGTAAACCCATGGACCAGCAAAATGTTGCATCCTTGAGGGTAGATGGAAATAGTTTTAACTTTTGCTCATCATCTGTATAGCCATAGGTTTGGCATATAACAACAAACTCAAATAGGAAAGTGTCAAGGTCCTCTGTGGTTAGGTCATGGAAATGAGGTAGGGTGAAGGGCCTTATATTTTTCATCTTAGTGTCCCCATTGGTTTCCCTGATGGGGAAGGAACCCTCAACTCTCTCACTACTCCCTCTATCATTTCTATTTTCAGCCATTGGTTCAGTAGGAATGGGTTCTTCTTCTTCTTCTTGCCCTGTAGGTTCTTCAAACATGTTAGGTTGTTCACCAAAGGGTTCCTCCAGTTCACAACCACCGAAGAAGAGGGAAGGTTGGCTATTTGATGCAGTGGGGGTATTTGGAAAAAATTTCCCTAAGCTGTCCCTATTCCTATGATGCATGAAAGGAAATATTTTTGGTTTGGATTTGTATTTTTTTTCAAACATGGAAAGTACTTGCAAAATTGAAATTATTGATTGAATGAAAATTACTGACAGAATGCAAAAACTACTTGTTAAATTCAAATCTTGTTTGTGAAATGGAAAGGAAAGTAGACAATGAAAAGTGAAAGAAAGGAAACAACTAGATTACTTTTGCATAAATAAACTAATGGAAAAATATTGAAGACAAGAAATAGAAGAAAAGAAAGCAGTAATCACATTTTACTCCGACACCTTCCCAGCAATGATGCCAAAAAAGTGATGAGCACTAGTATTACAGCAAGGATTCTGCAACTCCTAGGCTACTAGGTTTACTTTATCAACCCGGGGTTCATACAAACTTGGAGGTGACAATGCTACATACACAAGTAAAAGTGATGGTTCTGCCTATTGCCACTATTCAGCTGGTGAGAGCCCACTCGGTTCCAAGCCAGACTTCTATGGAGTCAGAAGAAGCTTGATTCTTTTATGGAAGAAGGGTAAATCTACTCTAAGTGAGAGTTACTCTACTACAATAATGGAGAAGGTCGACATGTAATGCTATATCACACCATTTCCTAATTAACCACTAAGGAAATATGCTTGGCATAAATGCTAAATCAACATGAAACAAATGTTGTTATCTAAGTTATAGAAGTAAGAAGCATCAAGCATCACTAATTTGCAAGCAAAGAGACTGGACTAAATATGTATTTGCTTTTTTTTGTATTTTTATGCAAAATCAAGTATGCAAACTAATTGTTTTTGTGGACATGGCAGGCGAATTAAGGATGTTTTAGCATGACTGGAAGGGCTATGATATGGTTGGATGGTGTGCAGGACCCCTCGGAGGATTTTGGTGACTTCCTAGAGGTTTTCCATTAATTCGGTTTCAAAACAGGCCATTTCAGGAAAACCTATAGGATGTACTAGAAACCTATAGGATGATCATGTAGGAATTACAATGAACCTACAACATATAACCGAGAGAAAAATGTAAGGTGTTGGAGGTGATGGGAGGCCTAGGAAAGGTTTGTGATGGGTGGAATGGAGTGGGAGAAGGTCTAGGATCACTCAGGAGTCAACATCAAAGATAGTAGATGGTTGGATTCGCTCAATGTGCTTGGAAGGATTTTTATGAAAAATGATGAAAAATTAGTGAAGGTGATGGTGGAAACAAGGGATGGCTAAGGTGGATGGAGTGGAAGGTGGTTGCTGGCTATGAAGTCTTGGTCTCCTCCTAAAGCACCTACTCTGCATAAAATATGTGTCTCTTCGAAAAGTTGTGCAAACAAGATACATTTTCATAAACTAGAAAAGGAGAATTCATGAATTAACTGCCTATACTATGCATGAAGAAAGTTGCTAAAAGGAATGAAAGGATGGATGATATCTACTATAGAAATGGAGATGAAAAATATGAAAATGGAAATCTACCTTGCAAAATAAACCAAATACTAAATTAAAGACAACAAACTCCAAAGCTGATAAAAGAACTAGAAATCTGTGTTTTGTGGGCTGCTTAAGGGTCCCTTCCTCAAGTCATGATCCTAGAGGGAGGAAGTGAGGCTGAGACACCCACTAACAACCTTTTGGTGATCCTTTTTATCCTTGCTAACCTTCTACTTGAAGTAAGGTACAAATGGAAGCAAACTAATAAACAACCAATCTAATCTACACTACTTGTAATGGAAATACATCTAAAATCAAATTAACAATGAAGATATGAAATGACACTAAACATACATGTGCAGAAAAGAGGAGCCTTGGATGGTCTGGTTGATCACTAAACCAAGAGCTTCAACCCTCTGAGTTAACTCAGTGCTAGCTCAAAACAAAACTCATTCTTATTACCAAAACAACAAATTACATCAATGGAACTTTCACAAGTATTGCAGCTCGAAAATAGCTTAGAGTTTTACAATAAAAATCCAATCCTACTGAGGTCCTAGGCCTCTCTACTTATACAACCAAATTCACCAACGACTTCCTTAAAGCTAGGGAGGCTTAGCTCCCAAACTCAAGATAAATTGGTGCTTTGTATCTCACTTGCTCGGTTGCCTTCTAATCCTCATGATTTAGCTATTTGCACTCCAAGATGATGTGATGAACGGAGAAATATTCAAATGGAGGAGTAGTAAATGAGGAGGATTTACATCCTACAATCCCTCTCCCTTGTCTCATTCGAGTTTTGACCGTAGACTTTGCCAAAATTGCTTGATTTTCTCCTTTAATCCTGCATTCATTGCATATTATTCCACTAAGCATAATATCCAACTCTAACTCACCTCATAAACAAAATATAATAAAAAACATGTAATAAGTTATTAGAAAAGTTGGTTTGATTAAGCTAAGAGGTGAATTAAGGCCCATAGAACTACCCAATTATGAGGCTCATCAAAGCACCTGAAGAAAATGAAGAAAGGAGCAAACATAGGAAAGAGATATCAATAAAAAGGTATTCAAAGGTATACAAACATTTAATTTAGTAGTAAGGATAAAAAAACATTTAGCATATGAATTTTATAATGATTGTACCACCTGTTAAAAATCATTATTGCCTAAGGTTGAAAGATCTTTTGGTCATATCACCATAACACTGGCATTGTCTCCAATCATTTCACAACACTCCCAACTCAAATTCAAATTGATTAAAGAAATCACTGAAATCACCAACTCACATTCATTAAATCCTCTAAAATGGTCATTTCATTCATTCCTCTCTCATCTTCATTTTTGTTTATGCCCTTGCAAAAACCCCTCATTTTGAAACCCTAATCCATTTTCTGTCAAGATGAAAATTAGAGGAAAAACTTTCACATCATGGGGGTCATTGTAAATCTGAGATGAATGGAAGAAAGTTTATGGAAGGTTACCTACAAGTGAAATAGATGTTGTAGAAAGCACAATGGCTACATTTCGTGGAGAAATTCGATGGTTTCAACAAAGAGGTGAAAAAATCCTTCGTTGGAGCTTTTGATGGAGTAGAAGTTGAGATTGGAGATATCAAATTCGCAGTGACAATGTCCCTTATTTATGAAGCTATGGACCTATCTAGAGGAGGAGAATGATGGTTTAAAAATAGAGGCATAGAAAGTGAAGAGTAGAGATTTTTCTTAAAGAATTAGGTATGGACATATCCATTTTCAAGAAAGGAATCCCAAGCACTGCGCTTAAAACTAAATGGATAAATATATTACTAGTTACTCAAAAATTTATCTCTTTTGAAGGAAGGTTTGGTTTCATGTTCTTTTTTCACATTCGCCTAATGATGCATTTTCTGGAGGGAAGTGAGATCAATATCTTATCATTTTTGTTGAATAGCTTAAGAAAAATGTTAGGAAATGTACAAAAAATATTCAATTTACAGAAACCACTACGTATCATCATGGCCTCATCAAGTTGCTTATTGAATTCCACCTTAAGGGTTTATGAGATGACTGGGAAAACTTCTTAGTTAGAAACCATTTTAAGGAAGAAGAAGAGGAACATGCCAGTAATAGTAAAGGAAAATGAGTGAGAAAAGGAGTATCTGAAAGCCTTATTCAAAAGTTACATCAACAACAGTCCCGTGAACAATCAGAGAATGAAATTCCTTTAAGGAAGCATAAAAAAGCAAACCGTTAGAAGAAAGAAAGTCAACAAAGAAGAAGAAAACACATCTAAGAAGATAGAAGAGGTCAAAATAGGAAAGAAAATAATTCAAATAAAAACCCTCCTCTATAAATTGTGATAAGAAGTGTCAGGATTAATCCAGCACCAAAGGAAACATCTCTAAAAGACATGGAATATGATTAAGAGGAAACAAAGAAACGAAGGAGTCCCTCACCTACTGTCATTTCACCCATTCAAATCCCAGGCTGAAAAATGCTGGAGATAGATCCAGTACAACAAGAGATATATGATTATATCAAATCTCTAGAAAAGAAAGCTACAGAAAAGGAATCTGGTTCAAAAATGCATGAAAAATGAGATCAGTCTACTAGCCCACAATAACCTCCAATCATAAAAAATATAAAACGAGAAAGCTTTGAAATCGAGATGCTAAATAGACACATACAAAGGGAACATGAAGCCTTCAAGATGCAAAATGAAATCCAAAGGACTCAAAATAATAATATTCTCTTACATTTGTGTTTGTGGTATAATAAAAATACGAATTTGAAACAACAAAATAAGGTCCTTAAAAGAAAAGTGAGAAATCTTAAATAAAAAATTCTGATGAAGAAGCCAAGGATAGTAGCGGTGAGGAAAAATGTTAAAAAGACAAATTTGGATGTGCTAGCTCAAGTTTCAAAGGAGATGCAATACCTGACAAGGGAACTAATTTTTTCATTATTGCATGAGGACATGCAATTACCTCCATGTGGGGGAATGTAGAGCCTCATGAATGCTTCATCTTGAAACTATTCTTCACTCATTTTACTTCTCTTTGAACATTTATTTTAACTTGATAGGCATCAAATTTTAGGTTTTTGACATAGGTAAGCTAGTAGTCATCCTATTTTTCATATTTCTTAAATGTTTCTTTTTATTAAGCTAAATTTTTCATTGGCTACCATATTCATGCAATTCTGCAACCAACATCCATTTTTGCAGCGAACTCCATTGTTGAATAGGGTCCGAGGCACCATTCAAGGAAAGAGAGATATTGGAAGAAAGAGGTTTACCCCCTCAGCGAAATCCTCTAATTTATCTGCACCAAATCATTAGAAGAAAGCCTGAATCATGTGGTCAAAGGGAATGGTCAACATGTAGCTGGAGCAAGTGAGTGAGAGTCTAAGATGAAAATGCCTCACAATTTGCTTTTCTGAGTAGAAAATCATGAGCGGATCATTATATCTTTCTTAGTTTGATAGTTAAATTAGAACTCTTTTAGCCGAAAGTAGGCATGAAAGCCTCAAACAATTATTAAATGGGTTTATAAATACCATAAGGAAGGACAAAACAGGGGACGAAGTGAATGAATTTCTGGTAATTGTAATCATTTTAGAACTCAGTGTTTTTATTTAATGGAAGTGCCTTTGAAGACTTGATTCACATTTAATTATTCATCGGAGCTTGTGAGCGCCTATCTGTGGAGGGCCCCTACAAACAGAGAGGGTTTTTAACTCATAGATTTACATTTCTGTTATTATTTTCTATAGTATTTTCGTACATGTTCATTTCATAATTATTAGTTTGATTTTAGATTGGATAGCAACAGTGATATTTCTTTTAAATTGGAAAAGCGGTAGTGAAGTTCTCCATTAGTTATTTTTGGATCATCGAATATTAATCCTAGCCATTTGTACTTTTGATCTTCTTATGATAGCATTACAACTCTATTTTATAGCTTATGAAGTTGATTTGACTTATTAAAATACCAATGGTTTCCTTGTGATTTCTTTGGAGTTTCATCAAAAAGCATTTCAGCTTCATTGCATAATATGTTTCTCTCTATATATTTAGGTATATAGATTCCTCTTAGCTTTATGTTCATAACATTTTTATTCAAAATTTTTCTTAGTTTAATTTGAAAAAGAAGTGTGGCTTGATTGTAGTTACTTTCTTAAACTTTCAATTTTGAAGCAAGTGTGAGTTCATATAATTTACATTCAGCAAGTGTGAGTTAATGTAGTTTTCATTCTACAAGTTTGATTTCTTTATAGTTTCATTTTTCAAGAAAGGAATATTGCTTTAGATTCACATTATTTTATTTTCACTAGATAGAAATGTTAATTTCATTTTTAAAGTAGGAATAAAAAATTGAAAACACATTTCCAATAAATCAATCAATTAATAAATCCAACTTAATAAAAAGGCTTCTAGCATATATTTTGCACTTTCACTTCACACATTTACCAACTCTAGTCGATAGTTTATGTAATCAATTTAAGACAGTTAAATTGACAAACTTTAACCATGATTGATTTTCATATCGAGCCAATCTTTTTCATAATGTGACATTCGACCATGGTTGACCATGGTTGATTTACATATTGAGACAATTGTGTCACCATATGACGTTAGACCATGGTTGACCATGATTTATTTTCATATTGAAACAATCTTTGTCACAATGCGATGTTGGATCATGGTTAACCATGGTCTACCATTGTTGACCATGATTAGTCATGGTTGACCATGGTTGATTTTCACATTGAGACAATCTTTGTTAGAATGTGACATTGGACCATGGTTGACAATGGTTGACAATGGTTTCCCATGGTTAAGAATGGTTTCCCATGGTTGATAGTGGTTGCCCATGGTTGATGATGGTTGACCATGGTTGATTTTCATATTGAGACAATATTTCTCAAAATGTGACATTAGACCATGGTTGACCATGATTATAAATCCAAGCGATTTATATTAAACCATAGGATTAATATTATAAACCATATGAATAATATTATACCCTAGGAATATGAACCCTTAGATTAATAAACCCAAGGAATTGATATTATAAACCCAATAGAATAATAAAACTAAGGGATTAATATTAAAACCCCAAGGGAATAATATTAAACCCAAGGTATGTTAACCCTAAGATAAATATTATGGTTGACTATGGTTGAACATGGTTTGCATATGACTCACCATCCTTTCACCAACGTTTGACAATTTTCAACCATACTTAAACATGGTTGACTATAGCTTACCTTTGTTTGAATATGATTTCATTGTGCTTGACCATGTTTTGACTATGGTGTCTCTATTGTTGACCATGATTTCATTATGGTTACCATTCAAATGGTGGTCGTTTATGCTCAACCATGGTTTGACTATGGCTAACCATTACCATCCACTATAGCTGTCCATGGAAAACAATGGCTATACACCATAGTTCAATATAGTTCACTATTGTTGACAATGGTGATGAGGCTCATTAGTAGGTAAACTATATGGGTCACAATGCTATTCTCCAACTTATTAAATTTTCATTTCTCACATTTATCCACAATTTTTTTTTATATTATGCTTAATGTGAGGAGTAAATATGTGTTACCATGTCATGTGTCCTAATGTGTGTTAAATGCAGGAATTGGAGCAAGTTTGAGTTGATGTGGGTGCAGGAACTTAGAGTTAACAAAAAAGAGAGATTCTAGGAGGTGGTCTCCATCCTTAACTCCTAAAATCAGTCAAATATCTCCGACTCTATCTCGTCAACTCGAGTTCACTAGCAGTCAAGCATGCCGATTTCTTTGGTAGCCGAGCTAGTGCAAGTGAAGGAAGAGTTAGACCCATCTATAATCGAGTTAAAGAGCCAAGTATCACTATTTTATAGGGAGATGTTGGAAGCTCAATTTTTGTATAAATAAGAAAGCTAGGGGACTCCTTAGGATTCAATGTTTTGATAGCCAAAGAGGCCATTTTAATTGCAAGACATTTTGACTGTCATCCTATGATGTATTTGACACTTTTTATGATAATGTGAAATTATATTTTGATCTAGAACTAGGTTGACTCAATGGGGTGAAGCTCTTGGGCTAGGGCCCAACCCTAGCAGTATAAGTTCCTCTCTTGTATCTATATTCTTAGGATAGCATGTTTATAATTTGGTACAATTCATTCATGTGTCTTTTAGTTTAAAAGATTGATAAAGTTGTTGGTTTATTCATGCTTCCATTAGCTTAAATGATAAATTAGTTGTTGTAGTGAAATAGAGTAAAATACATCAAAACAATTGTGACAGTGACCCCTATCTCATCTCCCTCATGGGATCATGATTAGAGGACCCCACTCTCACAGCCCAAAAACAAAGTTTGAATTTTTTTTTGTCCATTGCATAGATTAACTTTCAATCTTAATTTTTTATGTCTTCGTGGAGAAAGTCATAGCTGTTATTTTGCTTTTTAAGATTGTTGTAGCTTAGAATTATTTTCTATCATAGATCTAGTTCTTAGCAATAGTTAGACCAAATTTTCCAAATTAAATTCATCCTTTCCACATTGACATTTAGTGAGTTGTAAATGAAAAGAGAAACATGTGTAATTGCAAGGTTGTTGATTGCAGGAAGGGACTCCTACAAAAAAAATCCATCCATGTATTCTCCACCTTCTCTGGATGCATGCCAACCCATATTCTGAACCTCTGCCTTTTAGTCACAGTGTGCAAATTGTCTTAGTCGAATCTGACCTTCTTGGAATGATGGAATTGGCCAACAGTGATGATAACCTTTGCCACACTTTCACCAATTTTATACAACCTTCCAACACTTTATCTCACCATTGTTTCCCTCCAAAACCTCTTAGCCAACTTCATGTAGCAGTTCATGGTATCTTGTAGCAATTCAGGACATCCTGTAGCAACATCCTCTAACAAACCTGTAGTAGCCTATTTTGACCATGTTTTGAGCTACAATGATAGCCTAGACTAGTTTAGGAGTAGTTTAACCCCTCATATTAGACTCCATGACAAGAAGTGCCACCTAGACCAGACCTTTCACTCCTTTCCTTTGTGCAAGATCAGATAGCATTAGCCCTTTTATTGCTAAATCTAACAATTAGGACTTTATCTATTCTGCAAGTGTGAATGAGATAGTTAATGCATGCATGTTTGAATTAGAAATGGTAGAGTAGTCTTCTATTTTCAAGAAACCCTGATAGCTAGGAGATGAAGTGCAAGATTAGCATAATTTACTTTCTACAAGTGATTTGTGTCATTTCATAGCATTTACAAGTTGGCAGATTTCATTTCCTAAATTGAAAAGCATTTAATTTCTCTAGACTAGAACTATCCTTTACATTATACATTCAGTAGTCATACACCCTTTAGTTCAATAGTGGAATGTTTTGGAACCCTAATGGTCAAGTGACCCAGTAGAGAGTTGTTGAGCTGCCTTTTTATCCATATTTTTACGATTTTTATCGAATAATTCTATGCTTGTGCCTAGTGCTTTTAATCCTTTCTATGCTATTATGTTTATAGTTAGAGGCATTCAGAGGCAATAGCTATTAAATTATGAATTATACTTGTTGATTAATTTGAAGAATGTTTTTTGTAAATGTCAATAATAATATGCCTTCTTGGTGGTAGATGAATAAGTCATGTACTAGTAGTTTTCATACCAGCAGTGGAGGAATTCTTCCTAAAACACATTTGAGTATGGATTCATCTCATGAATAGAAGTAGCAACTTGAAATCAATGACAAAGATGGAGAAATACATTCTGCACCTCTTGCTGAGTCTCAACATGAGATTGTGTGTAGAGATTACTGAACAACACCCACGCAATGTCATTTGGTAATGGGAATCACTAGTGAATGGCTATAATCATTGTCAATGAATCATGGAAAGAAATTTTAGCTAATATTGTTGTATCAATGTCTGTTCCTAAAGTAACAATTGCCAAGAAATGCACTATTTTCCCCGTTGAATTTGCCACTGGAACTACTCGTATGTCACTATGGTATGAGGAATTATTGTGGCAACATATTCCTAGATGGTCTAGTTAAGAATCAACATCTTCAAAAAAATATTATTACTCCAACAACAAAGGCAACAAAATCCTAAGACTTTTACCGTACCCATTCAACATCCTAGAATCTCAAGCGGTGGTGATTTCTTCAAATATTCCAGTAGCAATGATTCAACCAAGGACAGGAAATTGCATGATTAGAGATGTGGTTGCAATTTGTATGCCTCTTATGCATCTCTCAAAATTCCATATTAATAATTGGCTGGAACCCTCAAAGAGACAAACAACATCAGAGTCTCTCAATTGGGGTCACTCCCAAGCATAGTAGTGGCAATCGATTTTCAGTTTGGTCATGTTTTTCTAGGAGAGTTGCAATAGGTATATGGGTCCCAACTATGTTCTAGGTCAGAAGAACAATTTTACAAAGGACTGTGATAAGCATGGTGGTGGACTCGAGCTCGCCAGCTGTGCATTGCTTCTTCCAGCAATGCAATGAAGTCAAATTACTTCCAGAAGTTGGGATTGCACCAACTCAAGCTCAAAATTGGAAGCAAATCTTCTTTATGATTTTAATTAATTTATATTAACCAAAAATTGTAAATTTATTTGCTATGTAACAATAGATTCGTTTAATTAGAGCAGCACTGCCACTATATAAGGGAGATTGTTGTACACTGATAGGGGGATTGTTGGGATCAGAGAAGAACACTAGGCTACATGGAAATTAAACCTATACATTGTATTATTTGTAGAGTCTGGACTTCAATTGCATCATGAGAGGAATCTGAGCCCAGTGGAATGATCCTTGGAGGGGACCACTGGAGCCCAATATTTAATTATTTAGCATTCATGTAATTTTTTTGCAACAACAATATGATTTTACAATTAATTTATATTTTCCACACTATTTCAAATTTCTGAGATGAGGTTTTGATTTGATTTTAAAACTAAGATTGAGCTGGTTGTTCGAGCCCATCAGCTAGTTCGTTACCTAGACTACTTAGGATTTATTTATTCTATTACATTTTATTTCTTGCTAGTGTGATTTAATTCATTGTGTTTTATTACATTCTTGTGTAATTCATTTGACTATGTTTTATTTCCTCAATTGTGTAGGTTTTAACCCCATACAAAAATTACCTGCATACGAATTCTAAAACACATAAAATAAATAATGCGAGAGCATAACACATAAAACACATATACACAGAGATTTTCCCCTGGATCCCAAAACCGGGACTACTAGCTTGATTTTTCATTCTGTTCCTTTGAATGTTATAATACATATTTATACATGCCAAAGCATCTAATACCATGGACCAAAAAACCATCGCATCCAAAACCATGGACCGAAAACCATCGCGTCCAAAAAGCATGTGTAAAATTCATGCACAAAACCATAGGTGGGTCCGCCCAACCTAACATAGGTTCCAAAACCAAAATTTTCTAGGGCGCTACTACGGACCCCATAGAGTGGGGTTACCTACTCCCCTCAAACCCCCTATGACCCACCTGCTATGCAATCGGCACAATGAAGGGGGGGCTCAGCCCCCCCTCTAACCCCCTGGTTAACTACGTGGGCTAGTCATGGAAAGAATATAACACAACCCAAAATTCTCCCACTTGTTGTTTTCTTTCCACAGGGGGCCACAAGAGAGCTTAGTAATTTATCTAGCCCTGCAACACCCATTGCTTCTCTACACCAAGAGAACTTCTCAAAGCTCACAAATTTTGTCAATGCATCTGCACTATTGTGTCCACCTTTACCAGCAACACTTTTTTGTCTTCTATCATATCCCTCACAAAGTGATACTGAGCATCAATGTGCTTTGCCTTTGAATGATATGCAGGGTTATTTTCCAAGAAAATTGCACTTTGGCTGTCATAGTTGTTTCTGGGAAAACTAGTGTCTATTCAGAGCTACTAGTCCCACTAAGATAGGTAGCTATCTTAGAAACAAACAATTCAAAGTAACTTGTGTTTTCCTTTATGAGAGATAGATGAGAGAGAAGCAGAGAGTACAAACCTCAGTCTTTCACTTGGCTCCTTGCTTGTTTCCTCTCTCCTTTGATAGAGCTTGGTCACCTGCTTCCCACTTGTCCCGCTTCAAAGAACACCTGTAGAGTCAAAGAAGAAAAATACCATCAAAGAATAGAGATCTATAACCATAAATAATGTAGAATCAGATGTACATTATCCATACAAATGCGTACACAAATACAAGATTCAAAAATATACAAGTATATGGAGGAAAACTCAAATAGCTTTATTGATTGAAGTAGTAGAAGAGAGGATTACAACCCAGTTGTCTGATCTAGCATCATCCTCCCAAAATGAAAACCCTCTTCACCTCATAAAAAGCAAGATCACCCAATAATACAATGTCTCAAACAGAAACCAACAACACTTCCTTACAAATTACAAAATTCCAGCCTCTGGATGTCTAGGATGAGGGATCCACATATAGATATCTGCAGGGGAGTGAGTCAGCTTCTGGGATTTTGATTAGTGTCATTTCACTGATAGTTCTTGGTTCCACTTGGAGATTTCATGATCTGTTACTCATCCCTGGGTGAATTCAGAGAGGCAAGTGTCATATGAGTAGTTTCTATAGGATTCTCTGAGTTTCCACCTAGCAAACTACCTCTACCATTTGTCTGCTCTCGCTCATCGCACCCTACAAAAGGGCTTTTCAGTATGCATCACACCCTTTGTGTGTAGCAGGTGAGATGCATCGCACCCTTGCAAGGAGCTGTTTGTATGGTCCAGTTTTGACCAGTTCTGAGCATTTTTTCAGGGAGAACTTCTGGGAAATGATGTAATCAGTTGACCTTGATCCTTTAGGGTATGAAACAAAAATTTTAGGGGTTTGAGAGCCCTTGGTTTATTGACATATGTGATTGGGGTTGCAGTGCCCAAAGATGTCTATAACATTTTCCCCTAAAGGATGAGGTTGTAAATCTTCTGATGTCGGGCGAAATGCTTTATCATGAGGATCCAAGGTTTTTCGAACTGGAAGGTGACCTGTAATAAGATACAATACAATACATTATCTTCATAATATTTTCATGATCTAGCTGAGGCGGGCATTCCCATGCTCAGCTTTATAAATTCATTTTCATGTACATAGGACAGACAACTGTCTGTGTGGCAAATTGATGATTCTGGTAGAGCCATCATCCCTTAGCTTGGATGATTATCTTTGTAGCTATGGAGTACATTTGATGTTTTTATTTTCCTGAATATATCACAGCCTGGATGGATGAAACTAGAATTGGGGTCTTCAAACTCGTTCAATCTTTGCCCAATGTACAAGTCGATCCATGTGAAAAGATGTTCTGGTGTCGAACATGGAAAGACATCACCTGATTACCAGCCAATGATGTAAATTGTTAACAGGCGTGAGAGGAATCACCAATAATGATATTGACCCTCAAGGTACTGTAGTACAATTCACGTGGTGTGAATACATGAGTCGATGTCGAACACCACACAAAATCTTTCAGTCGAAGGCCATTGATGTAAACCTATCGCCGACAATGAGAAACTTGCCATTGAGGCATGCAAGCTTCAAAGTACTGAAAGGGTTGTTCCTAAGTCAACTTCTTGGATAATGAGCTGATGTCGAAAAGAAGTGACCCGTCGTTGGAGGGCCTTAATGAATCCCACATCTATGACATGGAATGGAGAAAATGATTTTGTGGAGGTGAAAATGATCTGATGATACAAAGTTCAAGGTGGCGGTCATGAAAGAATGGAGCGTGAAGGTATTGCAGCGGATGAGGCATTAGCTGAGTTGGTGAATTCTTTGAGTGACTTCTCTTGAACATATCAGTGACACTGGAATGGATTGGTAGCACTAACCCCAAAATGGATGGTACAAAGGACCAATGGTGATATGACTGGTGAACTGAATAACCCAACCTGACTCAATCATAGTGATGGAGTGAAAGTGTCGTGTTCAAAAGTGACCTACTACCAGTGAAGTTCTTCAAGTTTTCTTCCCTTTTTCCCCAATCATTGCTGACCAGTACCTCTTTATTTTTGTCAAGCTTGAGTAGGATAACATATTCTTATTCTATAATTTGCCCTTCAGGCAAACCTGTTGCTATGTTTTAGTGAGCTTAGCGACAGTGAAACTCGCTCTTGTCCATATGGACAAGTTTGTCACTATTGTTTTAACGAGTTTAATGAAAAAGATAACTCCGTCCTTTTTAGTTTTAGAGAGTCTGAAAAGAGATGGAAAGGAAACTCTAGTAGTCCTTTTTCATAGTATAATCCCTTAAGTCTAAAAAAGTATAAAATAATACAAAAGGGATGACTTTTCAGATCTTTTTAGCGAGCCAAAAAAGGCAAGCGCTCGATATTTTTGTGTAATGATCCCTCAAGTCCAAAAAGATTAAAATATAGAGGAGGGATTGCACTTCAAATCACTTTAACAAGCTGGAGAGGCCAATTGCTCGGCAATCTTTTTATATTTTACGAGTCTAAAAAGAGCTTAAAAGAGACTCGTTTTTGAGGAATGAGTGATGTTTTCAAGTAGCAGCTAGTTCCAGGTATGGTTTGGAACTTTTCAATCATGGTAGTGTAGAGAAGGTGGCTAATAGAATCACTCATTGCAGCTGTTCCTCAAAAGAGTAAACAATCAAGTGGAGGCATATGATTGGCTAAAAAGTGGAGGTGATGATAAGAACACGACCAAGGTTCAAAGCTGATAGCAATGTGATCACAAAGGTTATTTACCAAAGGTGGGTTCATTTTTTAATGAGCTTGAACTCTAGGGGAACATATGCTCATTGATAGGTTTATTTTTTAACGAGCTTGAACTTCACGTAAACTATAAAGCTAAAAAGCTAAAAAAATGAAATTGGTCGATTTTGCTTTTATAAAAAGGTTTGCATGCCCCCAACATAAAAACTCTTCAGTAACCATATGGAAAATTACTGTGGTTAAGCAGGATGATTTTTTGTCAATACTTAGACAAAACACTTCCTGCACTTTGTCTGCCAAGTAGACAAAGGTGAAAGGTCACTCGGACCAATCACATAACTTACAGGGAAACTTATCTCTACAGCTGGGTTTGTCTGCAAAACAGACAAGGGTGCATGCCCCCTAAGCTTCGTTACATTCACCAGACTACTTGGTAATTAGGTGGATGGAATGAAGGTTCCTTTACGAGATCAAGTGAAAGACTCGACTTGGAACTTTGCTCAGCCTTGTTTCATTTTTTAACGAGCTTGACACAAGATAAGGAATTCTACTCAGATCCTTGGTTTCGTTTTTTGAGAAGGTTGACACTAGTCAACGAACTATCCTCTGTGACCTTTGGTCACAACTCATAAGGGATCATGAAGGAAAGATCTGGTTCCAATGCCCCCAGTACATGATGTACAACATCACTGAATTGATCGTCAGATGATGTAGGTATGGTAGGGCTTGGGGGCAATACCTCACGATGATCCACACTACCAAAGTGGTCAAAGTTCTTCTTAATCTTTGATGATGTAGAAGATATCATATGACAGGTTTCCACTGTGGCCACTTCCACCAGATTACTTGGAGGCGAGAGGGAAAAAGTACCCATTAAGAAAGGGTCTTTTAGGAGACCTACTCCGATATTTTGAAGCGACTGAGAGCTTCCATGGATCAATGGAATGCTTCTGGTAACTTGGGAACTGTTGGGGAAAAAGGTTAGTTGGTCAACGATTGTAATTCCACCTTGGAAGGGAAATGCAATCTTTCTAAAATATGTTGACACAACGGTGGCCATAGCATAAATCCTATTAACCATACAAATGCATACACAAATACAAGATTCAGAAATATATAAGTATATGGAGGAAAACTCAAATAGATTTATTCATAGAAGTAGTAGAAGAGAGGATTACAACCCAGCTGTCTGATCCAACATCATCCTCCCAGCATGAAAGCCCTCTTCACCTCATAAAAATCAAGCTCACCCAACAATACAATGTCTCAAAGAGAAACCGACATAACTTCCTTACAATACAAAATTCTAGCCTCTGGATCTCTAGGATGAGGAATCCATATATAGATGTTTGTAGGGGAGTGAGTCAGCTTCTAGGATTTTGAGATCCCTCATCCTAGAGATCCAAAGGCTAGAATTTTGTAATTTGTAAGGAAGTGTTGTTGGTTTCTCTTTGAGACATTGTATTGTAGGGTGATCTTGCTTTTCATGAGGTGAAGAGGGCTTTCATGCTGGGAGGATGATGCTGGATCAGACAATTGGGTTGTAATCCTCTCTTCTACTACTTCTATCAATAAAGTTATTTGAGTTTTCCTCCATATACTTGTATATTTCTGAATCTTGTATTTGTGTTTGCATTTGTATGGTTAATGTACATCTGATTCTACATTGTTTATGGTTATAGATCTCTATGCTTTGATGGTATTTTGCTACTTTGACTCTACAGGTGTTCTTTGAAGTGGAACAAGTGAGAAGCAGGTGACGAAGCTCTATCAAAGGAGAGAGGAAACAAGTAAGGAGCCAAGTGAAAGACTAATATTGGTACTCTCTGCTTCTCTCCCATCTATCTCTCATAAAGGAAAACACAAGTTACTTTGAATTGTTTGTTTCTAAGATAGCTACCCGTCTTAGTGGGACTAGCAACTCTGAATAGACACTAGTTTTCCCGGAAACAAAATGGAAACTCTACTGGGGAGTGAGTCAGCTTCTGGGACATTGATTAGTGTCATTTAACTAATAGTTCTTGGTTCCACTTGGAGATTTCATGATCTCTTACTCATCCCTGGGTGAATTCAGAGAGGCAACTTTCATATGAGCAGTTTCTAAAAGATTCTCTGAGTTTCCACCTAGCAAACTGCATCTGCCATTTTTCTACTCTCACTCATTGTACCCTATAGAAGGGCATTCTAGTATGCATCACACCCTTTGTGTGTAGCAGGTGAGATGCATCGCACCCTCAGCATGGAGCAGTCTGTATGGTCCAGTTTTGACCAGTTCTGAGCATTTTTTCAGGGAGAACTTCTGGGAAATGATGTAATCAGTTCACCTTAATCCTTTAGAGTATGAAACAAGACTTTTAGTGGTTTGAGAGCCCTTGGTTTATTGACATATGTGATTGGGGTTGCAGTGCCAAAATATGTCTATAACAACAGTTTATCCTTATAGCTCCTTGTACTAACCCCATACTTGAACACAATCTCCACAACCAAACTGCTTCCTTGCTTGCATGAGTGGCTTCCATGTATTCTGCCTCTGTAGTTGATAGTGCCACTATAGATTGTTTCTTACTCATCCAACTGACTGCTCCTCCAAATAGGTTAAACACATACCCACATGTAGATCTTCTCTAATCCAGATCTCTAGCCTAGTTTTCATCAACAAAGCCACGAATATCCAATACTTTGTCCAAACCCAGTCTTCCTTGGTAGCACAAACCATAATCACTAGTTCCATGCAAATACCTAAAAACCTGCTTCATTGTTGTCCAATGCTCCTTTCCTGGTTTTGATATATACCTGCTCAATACTCCCACTACATGTGCAATGTCTGGTCTAGTACAAACCATTGCATACATTAGGCTACCGACTGCACTTGCATATGGAACATGGGACATGTCCTCTTCTTCTTCTTGTGTCTTGGGATGCTGTTCAATAGATAAATTTACACCTACAGGAATAGGAACCTTCACTGGTTTACTATCCTACATATTACGTCTCTGCAATATTATCTTGACATACTTCCTCTGGTTTCACTAGAGCTTCCTCTTTGCTCGATCTCTTTTAATTTCCATGCCCAAAATATAGTTTGCAGCACCAAGATATTTCATGTCGAATTTGGAGGACAATTGGGTCTTCAAATTCTGGATAATATCTTTGTCATTTCCAACCATCAACATATCATCCACATACAAGTCCAAATAAATAACATGGTCACCAATTAATTTAAAATACACACAGTGATCTACTTTGCTTCTGGTGAAGCCAAGTGCCCATATAAATGTATCAAATTTCTGATACTAGATCCTTGGTGATTGTTTTAACCCATACAGAGATTTGTTTAACTTGCATACCAATTTTTTCTTACCCTTCACCGCAAAGCCTTCAGGTTGTTTCATGTAGATCTCCTCTCCCAAATCCCCATGAAGAAATGTTTTCTTCACATCCATCTGTTCTACCTTAAAATCAATAATGACAGCAACAAATAAAAGTAATCTAATAGAAGTTACCTTGGCAATAGGAGAAAAAATATCACCAAAATCAATTCTCGACACCTGGGAGTAATCTTTTGCTACCAACTGAGCTTTGTATTTCTCCACCTTTCCTTCTGCATTTGTCTTCTTCTTGAACACCCATTTGTTGCCAATGGGTTTCCTTCCAGCCGCAACTCCACCAAATCCCAAGCCTCATTTTTGTGCAAAGATGCCATGTCATCAACCATGGCCTCTTTCCAAAGTTTTTCATCCTCTGAATCTATTGCTTCCTTCATAGTTCTAGGATCATCATCAGAAATAGATAAAGCAAAATTTGAATAGAAAGCAGATGGACTATACCTTTCTGGCTGCCTTCTTTCTCGAACTGATCTTCTCACACCCAGAGTTTATGGCTCTTCATCTTCTGATTCCTCCTCTACTATAGAGTCTGATTCTTCCTCCTTTAGCTCAAACTTTATCTTCTTAGGTTCCTTTAGTTGGACTTCATGTTTAATAACATCTTTCACCTCTCTGAACACCACATCTCGGCTACACACAACCTTCCTTGTTACTGGGTTCCAAAGATTATAACCCTTTAAACCATCCTTATACCCAATAAAGATGCACTTTTTAGATTTACTATCCAACTTGGTTCATTTCTCCTTTGGAACATGTACATATGCATCACATTGAAATACCCTCAGATGTGAAAGAGAGTGTTTCTGACTAGTCCATACCTCTTGTGGAGTCTTATCCTCCAATGTTGATGACGGTGGGCTATTGACCAGGTAACATGCTATCTCCACCGCCTCTGCCCAGAATTCCTGTCCTAACTTAGCACCACTGAGCATGCTTCTTGCCCTTTCCATCAATGTCTTGTTCATTCTTTTTGCAACTCCATTTTGCTGAGGTGTATATTGAGTAGTCTTCTGTTGTGCTATACCACACTTCTTACATAATTCTTCAAATTCCTTACTGCAAAACTCTCCATTGTTATCTGTCCTCAGCACCTTTATCTTCTTCTCTGTCTGGTTTTCCACCAGAGCCTTGAATTCTTTAAATCTGTCAAAGACTTTAGATTTCTTTTTAAGGAAATATATCCATGTATTCCTTGAGAAGTCATCTATAAATGATACATAGTACACAGGCTTGCCCAGTTATGGAACCTTCACAGGTCCAAACACATCACTATGCACAAGCTCTAATATATGTTTTTCCCTCTTACCACCAGAGGGGAAACTCACCCTATTCTGCTTCCCATATACACAGTTTTCACAGAATCAAAATCCAGAGAGCTATTACTCATACTTTCTACCATACCTTTACCATGAAGTATTTGAAGGCCATTCTCTCCAATATGTCCAAGCCTTTGATGCCACAACATGGTCTTCTCTCCAGAGACCATTAGATTTTCTGCTCCACTTTCAGGAAGCAAAGAACTATTTCACCCATCAACAACTGTGCTACCTTGCAGCTTGTACAGAGTTCCAATCCGAACTCCCCGCATCAATACCAATGCTCCCTGAACCATCTTGTAGGTATCCTTCTTGAACACTTTTTTTACACCTGCATCATCCAAATTTCTTATAGAAATCAGATTTCTGATGAATGCGAGAATATGCAGAACACCCAGAATTGTTCTAACCCTTCCACCTTGCAACTTCAACTTTACTTTTCCACGACCAATGATTCTAGCCTTCCTATCATCCCCTAAGAAGACATCACCACCATTCTATTTCTCATACCCACAGAACCACTCTCTATGGGGAGTGAAGTGAAAGGATGCACCTGAGTCAATCAACCATGCCTCATGATCTACATGTGTACTTGAAGAAGCCAAGTACACATCCCCACATTCATATGAGGTGGTTTTTGCCTCTACAGAAGGAGCATCATCAGATCCCTTTCTTTTATCAAGAGCTTCAGATTTACAGTCCCTTTTGTAGTGCCCTTCCTTTCCACATTTCTAGCGCACCACCTTTACAAGTTTTCCTCGAGATTTAGATCTCCCTCTAGATTTAGATCTCCCACTCGATGACTTATTTTTGTTTCTATTCTAGGATCGTCCTTGTAAAGACAAGGCATCACCATTATGGCTCTCCACATTTTTCTGTCTCATCTCCTCCATCAGCAAGGATGAGACTATTTCATCAAACTGCAAGGCAGTTACATTGCTACCTATTGCAATAACCAAACTATCCCACGAATTTTGTAGAGAAAAAAAAAAACTGATGCACTTATCTTCATCTAAAATTTTAATATCAACAGATGCTAACTGACTTACCATAGTATTAAATGTGTTTAGATGTTCTGTCACCGAGTCTCCATCTTTCATCCTCAGGTTATACATCTTTTTCCATAGGAACAGTTTACTCACCAGAGACTTAGATTGGTACAAAGTCCCTAACTTGTCCCAAAAAGCCTTCATCATAGCTTCCCCTGATACATTTAGCAATACTGAATCTAAGACACATAATCGTATTGTGCTCTTTGCCTTCCAATCCAAATTCTTCCATTCTTCATCGGACACTCCCATTGGTTTAGTACCTAGATATACCACAATCCATAGATCTTTATCCACCAATAGATCCTCCATCTTAAGTTTCCACAACTCAAAACTCCGACCATTAAATTTCTCAATCTCGATCTTTCCACTTCTCACCATCTTCTTTCACCACCAGAATCGATCTCGCAGATCTCCCACTGAACACGGTCTACCACAGGCCCAAGCAAAACCCCTCAGCAACAAAGGCGTCCCCTTGAAGCCAAAATAACTCTGATACCAAATGTAGGTTTTGACCCCATACAAAAATTACCTGCATACGAATTCTAAAACACATAAAATAAACAATGTGAGAGCATAACACATAAAACACATATACACAGAGATTTTCCCCTGGATCCCAAAACCGGGACTACTAGCTTGATTTTTCATTATGTTCCTTTCAATGTTATAATACATATTTATACATGCCAAAGCATCCAATACCATGGACCAAAAAACCATCACATCCAAAACCATGGACCGAAAACCATCGCGTCTAAAAACATGTGTGAAAATCATGCACAAAACCATAGGTTGGTCCGCCCAACCTAACATAGGTTCCAAAACCAAAATTTTTTGGGGCGCTGCCCTAGACCCCATAGATTATGGTTACCAACACTTGCCTTGTGACCCCTCCACTACACAATCGGTGCAACGAAGGTGGGGCTCCACCCCCCCTCTAACCCCCTGGTTAACTACGTGGGCTAGTCGTGGAAAGAATATAACACAACCCAACAAATTGTGTAGTGTGATTTAAACTCTGCTCTACCATTTCATAATTTCTTAATTGCATAGGTTTCATAAATTTAATGCCAATGTAATTTTAGGATTTATTTATGTTACAGTAATTAGATTAAAATTAGAGTAGACTTAAGAAGTGCTTTTTTCCTCATTTTCGCTAATTTCCTTATTCTCTTTATTATATAACAAAACATATTTTTAGTTTGTAGGGATTCAAGATGGGGACAAAAATAGTATAAGAGAAATAAGGATTTCATTTTATTTTCCATTTATATTGTTTGGCACTTATAAGCAACTTAAACCATTACATGGAATTTATCTTGGTGTTTTAAGAAAACAACATTTATTCAAATATCAATATTATTTTGAGTACATTTTTAACATAATTGAAGTGTCCAACAATACTCTTGAAGATATCCTCGTTCAGTGATTTAAAATTCTTGGTTGAATACTGCCATGCACATATGATTCCTTTCCAACATCATTTGAAAGAAGCATTTTAAATACAGATTTTAAAATAGTTTGAAATTGAATGTGTTTCATGCTTTCATATTTTCAGTATAGCTATAGTCTGTTAAGAAGCTTTACATTCTTTATTTGTTGCAGTGTGTTTACTTTGGAATCTCTTTTCTTGAATGATTTCCTCTTCGAATTTTTTTGGTCTTACAAATCTCTGAGGTCATATTTTGGCATATATTGTGCTACGTCTCTAAGTCTTACAACCCTAGATTGGCAATTTAAATGTGGGTGTAAATCTAGAATTTATGCCTCCCAACAAGAGTGACGAGAGTAGAATGATTCATTTGTTGTGTGTATATCATTGTCACCTCCAAGTTTGTACGAAACCTTGAGTTGATAAAGTAAAGTTGGTAACTCTGGGAGTTGTAGCATCATTTCTGCAATATTGGGGCTCATCACTTTTTGGAACCATTGTCAGGGAGGTGTTTAGGTAGGTGTAATTTCTTCTTTTTATTTCTATTTTGCATTATAGATGTTACTCTTTCTTTCCTTTCTGTCTTGCATTTGGTTCTGAAAAATATCAAAAACAAAAATACATTTATTTCATGCCTCATAGGAGTAGATACACTTTAGGGAAATTCTTTCCAAATACCCTCGCACCATCAAACAATCAACCTTCCCTCTTTTTCGGTGACTGTCAGCTTCCCTCTCTAACTGCAAGGGAGTTAGAGGACCCTTTAGGTGATCAACCTCAGATCTTTTAAGAGCCTATTGGTGAAGGAGAAGAAGAGACCATTCCAGACACTTACATCATGGATGAAAACAAAAATGAGTCTGAAAACATAAATGAGGGTGCTTTTCCCATTATAGAGACTAATGGAGATACTAGGATGAAAATTATAAGCCCCTCTTCCCTTTCTCATTTCCATGGCTTAACCTCAGAGTACCTTGATACCTTCTTGTTTGAGTTTGTTTTCATCTACAGTACTTATGATTATACCTCTAATGAACAGAAGTTGAAGTTATTCCCATCCATCCTTAAGGATGTAACCTTGAGCTGGTTCATGGGTCTACCTGGGGATAACTTCACTACATGAGCTCAAATGCAACAATCCTTTACAAAAAAGTATAGGGACTATTGAAGGTCCAAGGACACCAAAGAGGAAATATCTAGATTAACCATGGGACCTGATGAATCCCTGGAACATTATGTGGAAAGGTTCCAATTAAGTTACAAAAGGGTCAGTTGCACCCTTGAGCCTGAATCCCTCAAGTTAGTCCTTAGAGGAATCAGGGAGGACATACTAAAAACCCTAAACATACTGTCTAGAGGGGAAATTTATCATCTACCCTATAATGATATCAAGGATATATCAAATAACCATTCTAGGGCTGCTAGAAAGAAGGGTAGGGCTAGTCAAGCTTTGGTGAGTTCCTCTTCCTCCACCACATCTATCAAGATTGACATTGGAAACATGTTGGATGACTTTAAAAGTGAAATATTTCACATGTTTTCTCTAAAAATGGACACCATGTAAATCAATAGGAAGGAAGAGGAAGCAGAGAGAGCCTTATCTATATTTTTCACTAAATGCACTAGAAGGCACCCCAGAAATGAACACCCATTAAATGTTTCAGAGGTCTTCTCGGTCTGTGAGGAAAAGAATTCCACAGGTAAGTGTCCTTCTTTGCCTGGATTAAAATATATGTACCAAGGGGCTGAAGGTGGGGTTGAACAACTCTATTATATCAATCAAAGGAGGCCTCAAGGGTCTAGGCCATACCAACAGGGCATGTAAGGTGCACCCTATTACTATTACCATCCCAATCAGAATGCATCCATGCCCCCTTGGTGTTCTCCTACTCATCCTTCATGGTCCAAACCTTATCCTTGGTCTTAGGCACCTCAGTATCCTCCCTAACCTGCTAATCAACCATTTCATCCATATGATTCTCCACATCCTCAGTGGAATACCCCATCACAAGGTTGGAGGCCTCAATTCAACCAACCACCTACTTTACTGCCTCCACCTCCATCTCAACAACAACTCATTCATCTTGCTCCACCCAAGCAACCTCATATGCCTACTCAACCAGATCTGAACCCGAACAACGAGAAGGGACAACAGGTCCATAGTGGAGAGACATCTTACCCTTCCTATGCTGTGGAGATTCAAGAAATTAGCCTCAAGTCTAGAAGAGTGCTACCAGATAACCAACCTCGATCTCCACCTGGGGAGCTTGAAAAGGAAAAGGAAGAGAGTTTTCTTAAGACCAACCCACCTCCTTTTCCTAAAAGATTGATCCATCCTAACCAACACACCTTAGAAGAGACTGAAATTCTGGGAGAATTGAAAACTTGTGCTTGAAAATCCCACTCCTCCAAGCTATCAAGGATGTTCCCATCTACAATAAGCTTATAAAAGAGAAATTCCTTAAACATAATGGGAGGAGAAATAAATACACCCCTACCATCAATATCATTGTTCAAGTGTCTAATCTGATTCTGAGGAGAGTGATTTGTCCAAAGTATCTAGATCCTGAAAGTCCTGTGGTAGATGTGCACATTGATGGCATCATTGTACCCCACACCTTGATCGATCTTGGGGTTCCCATCAATGTGATGATAAGGAAACCATGCTTAAAATAACCCTCCAAGAATATTTGAGAAAGACCATAACAATGCTACAACTTGCAGATAGGTCCACAGTGGCTTCTGAGGTAGTTGTTGAGGATGTCATGGTCTCTATTGATTACTGGGAGTATACTACTGACTTCCTAGATCTCCATACTAAGAAAAAATTCAATGGCTACCCTATTATATTTGAAAAACCATGGCTAGCCATTGCTGATGCTTGCATAAGTTGCAAAGCTGGGAACATGACCATTAAGAATGGTCATTTGTCCAAACAATTGGTATTGTACCCTCCTACTCAACCATCCCTTGAGCATGACTTACCCTTATGATTGGACGAGTAGGAGGAATATGAAGTGTATAATGCTACATCCCATCCAATATGTACCCTAGATGTTTTCATAGAAGGGGGGCAACTTGATGAAGATTACTTCATTAACCAAATCCTCCGAAAACAATCCCCTAACACCATACCCCTTGATGAGCGTGTGAAGGAATCTTAGGGTAATCCTAAGTCCTAATCATCTCAAAATGTTAGAATTTGGTCCATCTAGAACTTTGAAGATCAACCCCTCTCTCTCCGCTAGCCAAGAAGAGAAGTTGTGTAACATGTTGAGAGAACACTTATATGCATTTTCTTGGAGCTATAAGGAAATGAAGGGAGTGCATCCTTCAGTGTGTACTCACCACATCTACATCAAGGAAGGATGCAAACTAGTGTGCCAACCTCAAAGGAAAATGAACCCAATCATCAAAGACATAGTAAAGGAAGAATTGTAGAAATTATTGGATGTGTGGTTCATTTACCCCATATCAGATAGTGAGTGGGTGTCCCCTCTAGTTTTGGTCCCAAAGAAGAATGGAAGGTGGAGGATATGTGTGGATTACATAGAGATGAACAAAGCCACTAAAAAATACCATTTCCCTTTACCTTTAATTGATCAAGTCTTGGATGGTCTTGCAGGGAAGAAATTATTCTCTTTTCTGGATGGATTCAATGGTTATAATCAGATCCAAATCAACCAAGAGGACCAAGATAAAACTACATTCACTTTCCCGTGGGGTACCTTGTCTTATAGATTCCTTCCTTTTGGATTATGTAATGCCCATGCCACTTTCCAAAGGGTAGTTCTGATCATATTTGTTGACCTAGTTCATGAGTTTGTAGATATCTACAGGATGATTTCACTCCCTATGAGTGTGACTTCCTTGAGGCTCTCTCCAACTTGGAGAAGGTCCTAAGGAAGTGCATTGAAATTAACCTCTCCCTGAATCCTAAGAAGTGTGAATTCTTGATTAATGCGGGGACTGTGCTAGGGAATTCAATATCTCAGGAGGAAATACAAGTGGATCCAAATAAAATTTCCATCATAAAAGGATCCCTACTCCTCAAAAGCAAAGGGATGTTAGGAGTTTCTTGGGCTTGGATGGATATTATAAGAGGTTTTTCAAAGACTTCAGCAAAGCAACCTCACCATTTTTTGGATTGCTGGCTAACGACTCTAAGTTTTTCTCGTCAAATAGTTGCCAAGAGGCCCTAGAAATCTTGAAGGACAAATTGACAATTGCACCCATACTTAGAAGCCCAAATTGGGCTCTTCCTTTCCAAATCTTGCTAATGCATCTAACTTAATGTTTCTATCTAAGTTACAAAAGTAAAGAGCATCAAAACAAACTAATGCGTAAGCAAGGAAACTAAACTAAGTCTGTTTTCACGTTTTTGGTGTTTGGTAAAATCAAGCATGCAAGGAGTCAAGCAGAATAGCAATCGAAGATCGAAATCAGGGAAAGGAAGACGTAACAAAGCAGAAGTGCATAGGAACCATTGGATCAATTGGGAATAGTATTAATGGGAGACAAGTGATGGAGATCTTATCGCAGAAGATTACGTGAATAGATGGACAACAAGGCTAACGGGAGATGAATGGCGGAGATCTTATCGCAGGGGATTGAGTGAATAGATGGACAAATAAGATTAATGGAAGATGAGCGGAGAATATCTTATCACAAGGGATTAAGTCAAGAGATGGATGAACAAGACTAATTGGAAGATGTGCGGTGGATATCCTATCGCATGAGATTAAGTAATAGATGAATGAATAGGATTAACGGAGGATGAGCAGTGGAGATCTTATCGTGGGAAAAATGTGTGGAATGATGGAGCCGATTTTCATAGGCAGTAAGTAGTTTCTCACACGCCCTCAAGGCTATAAGTAGAATTATAAAATTTTGTGCGATTAGCATAAGGGAGTGACACGTAGAATGAGAAAACAACTTTTCTCATGTGCTCTCGGTTGGATATCGGACATGCAAGAATTTGTGCGAGATTACGTGATAGTTGTTGGATCGGGTGGAGTTAATCAACGGTGGATATTAGGCAAGCTAGTTGGCGATCGGGTGACGCGATAGCCATTGGATCAAGCGAGGCAGATTGACGATGGGGATCTGGAGCACATAAAGTCAAGTGTTGAAATGAATTAGATGGGGTTAACGGTGATTGGCCAGGTTTATTGTGGATCATATGGTAAGGAGATCTATGGTTATAATCCTTGCTAACCTACTAACTGAAGAAAAAGGCACAAACAGAAGAAAACTAAAACACAACCAATCTATGCTACACTGTTGTAATGGAAATGTAGCTAATTAAGCAAATGAATGATTAAACCATGAATCTATGTGCTACACTGCTATAATGGAAAGCAACTACTTAAGCTAATGAATGATTAAAGCATGAATCTATGCACTATACTGCTGTAATTGAAATGCAGTTATTTAAGAAAATGAATGATTAAAACGTGGATATATGCTAGCATACATGTACAGTAAAGAGGAGCCTTAGTTGCTAGGGTTGGGCCCTAACCCAAGAGCTTCATCCCTCTGAGTTAACTCAGTGTTGGCTCAAAACAAAACTCATTTATATTATTAAAACAATGGATTACATCAAAAATTGTCACAAGTCTTGCAACTCAAAAATAAAGTAGAGTTTTACAATCAAAAGTGTGGAATCCTACTGAGGTCCTAGGCCTCTCTACTTATACAACTGAAGTTTCCAATGACTTCCTTAAAATTATGGAGGCTTGGCTCCCAAAATAGGGATAAACTGGTGCTTTTACTTCCACTCTCTTGACTGCCTTCTAGTCCTCATGATTTGGTTGGTTGCACTTCGAGCTAATGGAGGAATATTTGAATGGAGGGGTAGTAAATGAGGAGGATTTCCCTCCTGTAATTCCTCTCCCTTGTCCCATTCGATTTTTGACCAAGGTCTTTGCTAAAATTCCTTGCTTTTATCCTTTAATCCTTCATTACATGCACATTAGACCACAAAGAAAAATATCCAACTCTAACTCATCTAATAAACAAAATATAATAAAAAATATGCAATAAGTTGTGAGAATAGTTGGTTTGACTAATCTAGGAGGTGAATTAAGGCCCATATAATTACCCGATGATGAGGCTCATCATCACCCCCCTACTGAAAGTGTTTCTCATCCTTTGAGCAACTTAGCCAATGTCCATGTCCTTCATGGCTCAGGTAGCCTCTCTGACATCCCATGCTTTTGTTGTGCTCTCTTCTTCTTGTTCATAGAAGCCTTCTTTCCTTTCTACTTCTTCCCACTGCCTCTTTTCATCTTCTTCTTTTCTCCCTTCTAGCATTCCTAGTAGTAGTGGTGGACTGAGTTTTAGGCCCATCCAATTGACCTTCAACCTTTGCATTGATTGCTTATACATAGGTGTCATGTTGAGTTCCTCTCTCAACCTTTGAGGGGAGTGATATTCTCAGATCTTCAAGCCGTGTGGCAGTGTGTTCCATCTCCTTGAGCAGGCATGTATACTATCATCTCCTAGCAGCCTAAACATATCCTCAAAATGTGAAATTGCTTGCTCTTGGGCAGCAAGATATCTAGGTGCGAGTTGAAGATAATTTGCAATTCGATTATGGGTGTTAATTAGGGCCTTGGGATTTGATTGTTTAGCTCTAATGAAAAGAGGTTCATTCTCCTCTCTAGCCAATATTCTTTTCATCTCTACAGCCCTTAACTCCTCATGGTTCATCCATGATGCCAAAGCCATCAATTGCAGATCTCCTAGCTCGGCATTAGGATCCCAAACATTGTTGTCTATGAGGGTCTTGTTGTGCAAGTAAAATTCAGTGATTTTGGCCCTATCCTCTAGTGTACTTGATCAAAAAGATCAATAAATTTCATATAGTCCTAAAATGGCATGGTTCCCCTTAGTGCTAGTGTTTTAATTTGAAATCATAGCCATTGTTCTCTGAGGTAAAGAGCATAGGATTTAGTTGGCATCCTACACTAGATGGCCTTCAAGGAGAGGCTGGCCATACATGCTAGTTGGTTTTCCCTTTCCTGCAGTTGTTCTCTCAGCCATGCATTTTCCCTCTCAAGTTGATCTCTCATTATTGCTTCTCTGTCCCTTGGTGTAGGGGAATCTTCAATCTCAATAGGGATTTTTGTTGATATTTGTGGCTTCCCTCGTTTGATTCTTTTGCTCTTTCTTATTCTAAAATATACAGGGGTTTGCCTCATTCTTTTCGCTTTTTGCTTGACTGGGGTGCTAAGAGTAGTGAAGGCAGCTGCTGCCTCCTTCTCAGGGGCCTCTAGTGACACCCTAGGTGACTCCTCCTTGTGTTCTCACCCTTCTATTTCAATGCCTTCTTCCTCTATGTTTTTCTTATCTTCTTCCTCTTAGTGTTCTTCCTTATCTCCATTAGTTTCTTCCTTTGTTTCAGCATCATCCTCCTTCTTTTCTACTTCATCATGTTCCTCTGCATTATTTTGTTCTTGATCCATCTCATCCCCATCTATCTCTGCATATTCTTCTTCTTGCTTTACCTCCACCTCACTGACAGAAGGACTAACATTATAGGTGAGGGTTTTGATGTCATCCTCTGCTAGTAAATCTCTGAAGACTGACAATGTTATAGAGATCATGAGGTTTTGGAGGGCATCCTCAATGAGGATCCTAATCAACCCATGGTGAGCTAATTGTTAGGAATTCCCTTTCTTTACTTTTCTGTTGGAGTCTATGAGTGATTGCATCAAGAAATAGGGTATGCTGAGTCTTTTGTGAACTAGTGTTTCTACCCCAAGCATCCTAAAATGGTAGCCATAAAAAACATTGTATCTATGGAATGGCATATGAGGTGATGGGGTACGATGAATGAGGTGGACGGTAATGAATGAGGGTGGCAGATGATGTGGAGGAGATGAGATGGAGTGGAGTGATTGGGGTGGCCTGCTGCGGGGGTAGGGAGTGTACGTGATGTTCATCAGGCTTGAACCCCACTGCAACAATCTCACGCCATAGATCTTGGTCAGACACCTTGACATCATGGTCAACTATGGGGGTTGAGCCTGAGTTATAACTCATGCTCGTTTCTCCCCCACCAAGTAGTTTATCCGCCTCTTGAACCCATGCTTACTTAAATCTTGTGCTATTGCTCGAACTTTAATATCAATCGGAGCCCCACATTACATCAGATTTGAATGCCATCAAAAGTAAATCACTGTTTTTTACTCTCGTATTCTCTTTTGATTTTAAAAAGAATTTCCTTTTTTGCCACCTGACTATCTACTTTGTCGAAGGTGGCCAAGTTAACTGGCCACCTTTTCACTTATAAACCAACTACCTTGTAACCTTTACAACTTTTGATCAGATGATGCATATGAGTGAGTGAGCGGGATACTTACCTATGGTCTCAATGCCATGCTGCAGCTGTTGAGGATCAGAGGTGATGCGTTGTCTATTTGATGCATGGTCATTCTTCTTCGTCCTCTGATGTCCGCTGTCTGGAGCTCTCAGATCATCCTAGTGAAGACTTGTAGCTGATGATTGTAGAAAACACAGTCTTCACCTAAATTGAAGCAATGAAGTGAAAAAAACAATGTAATTGATGGAGAGATGCATGGTAAGGAGTGGAGGAGATGAATATATGTGAGGCAGGGTTCCATTTGGATCTTCTCTTTTCTCCTTGATTGTATTTCTCACCCACCTGCAAACAACAATTATGTCTTTTTCTCTTCTTTTTTTTTTGAAAAACACCTAGGTTGCCTCAGAGAGGTTTTCACCCTACATATTTTCCCTGGGTGCCTCAAAGAAGTTTTTCACCTAGGTTTCTTCTTATTCTTTTTTTCATTTTTTTCATCATTGGGCCCCCTCACAAGGTTGTCAACCCAAAGATGGGACTCAAGCGCCTCATGGAGTTTTTCACCTGAATCCTTATTCTTTTTCTTTTTTTCTTTTCTCAGTGACCTAATGGGGGAGGAGTAGGAACTTGCTCAACCATCATCACTATCTTATTGATATTGTCAATGAACTCTTGTTTTGATAAAGGCCTCTTGTACATTTTCAATCAGTTTCCATTAACTGTTGGGTGTGGAGAATGATTATTTAGAGGTCTTTGTTTTAGCCAAATGTATACCCTAGGAAGATTGTACACGCCTCCACGTGGGGGGGTACGGGGGGGGACTTGTGCCCCCCATGAGGGTCTGGGGGGGCTAATCCCCCTTGGCTAGAGGGTATGGTGGCCAATGGTCCCCCGATGGGGTTTTGGGGGTAGTGCCCCTGAAGCTAAAAACAGATGTAAAATTGCCTTGTAAAAGTATAGTAATTTCTAGTCAATCCGGGCCTTTCATTAGGCAGATGATCTAATGGTAGAATTTATGTTTAGTTTAGGGTTTTTTTTCCCTAGAAGACAACCCCTCTCTTCGTATGAGGGCATTGTATTGAGGCTGTGAAATAGATGTGTATTCTCCGAGCGAGAAATAAAGAGGTGAGATTGTGAGATAAAACAAAGGATATTACAGCGAATCTGCTATAGGGTGTGTCTCTTCATTTTGCTGGATAATAGAAAGGAAGGACTGGCTATTCGGGGTGGACGTAGCCCAAACTGGGTGAACCACGTATATCTTTGTCTCTTTGGTTTTATGTGTTTGTGTTTTCCCGCATATTATATGTCTTGCATTTCTCTGTCATATATATAATTTTTCTAACATTAACAAGCAACAGAGTGGCTTCTTCATCTATAGTTCTGATTTGCACTAAACCATTATCATGGAATCTTTCCACCACATAAGGTATGAGCCATCTTGTCCTTAGCTTGCCCTTGAAGTCCATATACCTAGAATTATATGACAATGCCCATTCGCCCTCTTGAAATTGCTTCTCCTTAATATGTCTATCATGCCAAATCTTCCTCTGAAGCTGAACTATCTCTGTATGTAGGAGGGCTTGCATTTTGAATTCATCCAAGCCATTCAAATGGAAAAATATTTCTTTTTGTGCATGACTGAGATCCAAATCTAGTTGGGCTACCATCCTCAATGTGTTATATTCAAACTCAATGGACAGTAAAGCCTTTTTCCCATAGACCAGCTCATAGGGTGTAAATCTAGTGGTGGTCTTCCATGTTGGATTATAGGCTCAGGTGGCCTCAAATAGTCTCTCTGCCCAATCCCTCCTACTGCTACTCACTACCTTGGTTAAGATGCTCTCCAGTGCCCTGTTGGTCACCTCCACTTTCCCATTAGCTTGTGGATGATAAGGAGTGGAGGTCCTATGCTTGATTTTGTGACGGTCGAGTAGTTCTTCAATCATGTTGGAGGTAAATTGGCTGCCTTGGTCTGTGATTAGCTCTCTAGGATACCCAAATTTGTAGAATACATTATCCCTTAGGAACTCAACCACCTTCTCTTCTGTTGCTGCCTTAAATGCCTTGGTTTTAGCCCACTTCGTCAAATAATTAGTGCACACAATAATGTACTGTTTTTGCTTTGAAGGAGAGTTGATAGGCCCAATGAAGTCCATACCCCACTTGTCAAATGGCTCAAAAGTCACTTGAGGTTGTAGGGACATCTCATCTCTTAGAGTAGGCTTTCCCATCCTCTGGCACCAATCACACTGACTAATGTACTTCTTCACATCTTGATGAAGAGTGGGCCAATAATAGCCCACTTGTAACACTTTGAATGATGTCCTCTTTGCTGCAAAGTGACCTCCATAAGGCCCATCATGATAGGTCAGAAGGATGTCAAAAACTTCCTCTTCCCTTACACACCTTGTCAATATTTGATCTCAGCCATGTTTGAAAAGGTTTCCTCCAATCTAGGTGAAGGTGGAACTTTTCCTGACTATCTTGCTCTTTTATTTGGAGGGCAAGTTTGGTGGGAACTATGTTGATACCAAATAGTTTGCTATATCAGCAAACCATAGGGAGAGAACTGAAATAGAAAATAAATGCTCGTTTCGTAACTGGTCATCCACCATTCCTTCTTCACCTGTAGGCAAATTCATCCTAGATATAAATTTTCCTTACCAGACTTATCAACAATAGTTAGATCAAACTGCTGTAACAAAGGTAACCATATTATAATTCTAGCATTCACATCTGGTTTGTTCATTAAATATTTGATTGCAGCGTGGTCAATATGCACAAATGTTTGGTAGCTTGTAATGTAATGCATAAATTTGTTTAATGAATGCACAACAGCCAAGAGTTCCTTTTCAGTCACAGTATAATTTAGCTCAGCCTTTGATAGGTTCTTACTGATAAAATAGATGGCATAGGGAAATTTCTCCTCTACTTGACCTAAGGCTTCTCCTATGGCTTTGTGTGAGGCATCAGCATGAATATGAAAAGGGAGGGCCCAGTTTGGGCCTCGAAGAATTAGTGGAGTGGTTAACTTACCCTTTAAAATGTCTAAGGCCTCTTGATAGCTTTTTGACCATATAAACTTAGAATCTTTAGCCAACAAGCCAAATAAAGGAGAGGCCAACTTGCTGAAGTCCTTTATGAACCTTCAGTAGTATCTAGCTAACCCCAAGAAACTCCTATCATCCCTCTGCTTTTGAGGAGGTGGGACCCTTTGGATGATTTCTATTTTGTTTAGGTCCACCTACAATCCTTACTGACATATTGAATGACCTAGCACGACCCCTTCTGTCATTAAGAATTCACATTTTTCTAGACTAAGAGACAGGTTCATTTCAATTCATTTGTGCAATACTTTGCATAGGTTAGTGAGGGCTTCTTGAAAATCACAGCCATAAGGTGTAAAATCATCCATATAAATTTCCACCGCATCATATATTAACTCAGGGAAAATACTCAAGACTGCTCTCTGGAAAGTGGCAAGATAATTGCATAGGCCAAAAGGAAGGACCCTATAGGCAAAAGTACCCCAAGGATAGGTGAATGTGGTCTTATCATGGTATTCTAGGCATATTTGGATTTGGTTGTACCCACTGAATCCATCTAGGAAAGAAAAGAACTTCTTCCCTGCTAGGCCATCTAGCACTTGATCAATGAAGGGTAGGGTAAAATGATCCTTCTTTGTGGCTTTGCTCAACTCTCTGTAGTTGACACAAATCCTCCACTTACCATTTTTTTTGGGAACTAACACTAAAGGAGAGACCCACTCACTGTCAGAGATAGGGTAAATGAATCATGCATCTAGCAGCTTTTGCAGTTCTTCTTTGACTATATCTTTAAGAGTTGTATTCATCCTCCTTTGTGGTTGTCAGACTAGATTGCAACCTTCTTTGATGTATATGTGGAAAGTACACACTGAGGGGTGTACTCCCTTCATTTCCTTGTAGCTCCAAGCAAAGGATTCTAGGTTTTCTCTCAACATGTTTCATAGCTTTTCCTCTTCAAGAGCAGAAAGAGATGGATTAATTTTCAAGGTTTTCTCTCGGCCAAATTATATGGTTTTGACATGGTGTGGGTTGGAATTGGACAAGCATAAGTCAACTGGATGATTGTTCTGGGTTTCCTTACTTCTTCCTCTAATGGTAACGAACTGGGAGTTGGACTTTGGAGTAGGTGTTCAATTAATTCATCCTCATCTTGTTGTCCTCCTCCTATGGTTGTTTCCAAAGCATAAAGTTGGGTTGAATAAGCCTCATCTTCTTCCTCCTCCTCCAACCATAAATGTAAATCATGCTCTAGAGAAGGTTGAGCAGGAGGGTAGAGGACTAACTGCTTGGACATATGCCCATTATTGGTGGTCATATTCCCAGCTTTGTAGCTAATGTAAGCATCAGCTGTGGCCAACCATGGCTTCCTAAGGATGAGAGGGTAACCAATAAGCTTAGCCTTAGACTAGAGAACTAGGAAATATGAAGGGTACTCCTAGCAGTCAATGAAGACCATCACATCCTCCACAATTCCCTCATGGGTGATTGTGGAATGGTCTGCAAGTTAGAGAACTATTGTGGTCTTCCTCAATGCCCCTTGGAGGTTGAGCTTGAGCATGGTGTCCTTGGTCATCACATTAATGGTAGCCCCAAGATCGATCAGAGTGTGTGGGAAAATGGTGCCATTGATATGCACATCTATTACAGGGCTTCCAGGGTCCAAATATTTTAGACATACTACCTGCCCCAACATTAAGTTAGATAGTTTCCCAATGACATTAATGGTAGGGGCATCCCTTTTTATTCTTCCTGGATGGTTGAAGAACTTCTCCTTAATCAACTTATTGTAAATGGGAACATCTTTTATTACTTGGAGAAGGGAGATCTTTACACATAGATTTTTCAATTCTCCCAGAAGTTCAAATTCTTCTGGGGTAGGCTAGAGTGGTTGGGATAATATCTCAGGAAAGGGTGGATTTAAAATAGGGTTTCTTTCCTCTCTTTCTTCCTCAACCTCCCTATGTGGAGAGGGAGGTTGGTTATCTGGGAGAATTCTCCTAGATCTTATGTTGATCTCCTGGATTTCTATAGCATAAGCTGGGTATGATGTCTCTCCACTATATACTTGTTGATCTTGCCTATTGTTTGGGTTTAGATTTTGTTGGGCAGGCATCCAAGGTTGCTTGGGTGGAGTAGAGTGTAGGATTTGTAGATGGGTAGGTGGTGGAGGCAATAGAGTTGGGGCATTGTTGTATTGGGGCCTCCACCCCTGGTGTGGAGTATTCCATTGAGGTTGTGGTGGCATGTAAGGTTGAAATGACTAGTTGGATGGCTGGGAATGATACTGAGATGCATAGGACCAAGGAGGGGGTGTAAACCAGGAAGGATGAGTAGGGGGTCCCCAAGAAGGTATAGTTGTGGTTTGCTTGTAGTTGTAATATGCATGGGGTGACCCTTGCATACCCTACTGGTATGGTTTAGGCCCAGGAGTTCTCCTTTGGTTGATGTAGAAAAGCTGCTTATTGACCCCTTCAGCTCCTTGATATACAACTTTGAGTCCGAGTAAAGAAGGGCACTTGTCTGTGGAGTGGTTTTCTTCATAAACCGAGAAAATCTCAATTCAGTTCAATGGACATTCATTCCTATGATGCCTCTTGGTTCATCTAGGACAAAAGATAGCCCAGGCTCTTTCTGCTTCCTCTTGCTTCCTTTTGACATTCATAGTATCCAATTGCAAGACAAGGGTTTGTAGCATCTCACTTTTGAAATCTTCCAGCATATTTCCGATTTCACCCTTGATGGAAGAGTTGGAAGATGATGTACTAGCCATAGGTTGACTACCCCTACCCTTTCTCCTAGCTGCCCTAGAATGGTTTCTAAATATAGTCTTGATATCCTCATAGGGTAATTGGTAGATATCTCCTCTGGCTAACAGGTGTAAGGTATCTAGAATATCTTCCCTTACTTCTTTGAGTAGGACCAACTTTAGTGACTCATGGTCAAGTGTGCACCTGGCCCTTTTGTAACTGAGCTGGAATATTTCTTCATAGTCTTCTAAGGATTCATCCTCGCCCATGGTCATCCTAAAAATCTCTTCTTTAGTATCCTTTAACCTACAGTAGTCCCTATAATTGTTGTTAAAATCCTACTACATTTGAGTCCAAGTTGTGATGCTATCTCCAGGTAAACCCATGAACCAAGCACAATGTTGCATCCTTGAGGGTAAATGGAAACAATTTTAACTTTTTCTCATCATCTATATAGTCATAGGTTCGGCATATAACATAAAACTCAAATAGGAAAGTGTCAGGGTCCTCCGTGGTTAGGCCATGGAAATGAGGTAGGGCAGAGGGGCTTATATTCTTCATCTTAGTGTCCCCATTGGTTTCCTTGATGGGGAAGGCACCCTCAACTCTCTCTCTCTATTCCCTCATTCATTTCGGTTTTTAGCCATTGGTTTAGTAGGAATGGGTTCTTCTTCTTCTTCTTCTTCCCCAATAGGTTCTTCAAATATGTTAGGTTGCTCAGCTAAAGGTTCCTCCAGTTCACAGCTACCAACGAAGAGAAAAGGTTGGCTGTTGGATACAGTCGGGGTATTTGGCAAAAATTTCCATAAATTGTCCCTACTCCTACGAGGCATGAAAGGAAATTTTTTTGGGTGCTTTTATAATATTTTTTTAGCAAGAAATTACTTTGCAGGAATGAAATTGATTATTGAATGGAAACTACTGACAGAAAGAAACTGCTTGCTGATTTGAAATTCTACTTGTAGAATGGAAAGGAAAGTAGATAATGACAAATGAAAGAAAGGAAGCCACTAAATTAATTTTACAGAAATAAAATAATGGGAGAAAGTTTAAGACTAGAAATATAATAAATGAAATCAGACTAGAAGGAAGAAAATAAAGCAGTAATCACATTCTACTCTGACACCTCCCCAGAAACGACACTAAAACGTGATGAGTGCTAGTATTGCAACAAGGATGTAGCAACTGCTGGGCTACTAGCTTTACTTATCAACCCATGGTTCATACAAACTTGGGGGTGACAGTGCTATATGCACAAGTAGAAGTGAAGGTCCTACCTATTGTCACTTGTTTATCTCACAAGAGACCCTAGGGGTTCCATGCCAAACTTCTATAGAGTCAGAAGAAGCTTGATTCTTTGATGGAAGAAGAGAAAATCTATTTTAAAAGAGCTACTCTACTACAGTAATGAAGAGAACAACATGTAATGCTAAATCACACCATATCCTAATTAACCATTTAAATAGCTAAACTAAGCAGAATTGCTAAATCAACACTAACTTAATGCTGCTATCTAGGTTACGGAAGTAAAGAGCATCAAACTAAACTAATGTGTAAGCAAGGAAACTAAACTAAGTCTTCGTTCACATTTTTGGTGTTTTGGTAAAATCAAGCATGCAAGGAGTCGAGTGGAAGAGAAAGCGAAGATCGAAATCAGTGAAAGGAGGACGTAACGAAGCAGAAGTGCATAGGAACTGTTAGATCGATTGGGAATAGTATTAATGGGAGATGAGTGGCAGAGATCTTATCGCAGAAGATTACGTGAATAGATGGATGAAAAGGGTTAATGGGAGACGAATGGCGGAGATCTTATCGAAGGGGATTGAGTGAATAGATGGACAAATAAGATTAATGAAGGATGAGTGGTAGAGATCTTATCGCATGGGATTATGTTGAGGGATGGATGAACATGACTAATTGGAAGATCAGCGGCGAAGATCCTATCTCATGAGATTAAGTAATAGATGGACGAACAGGATTAAAGGAGGATAAGCGACAGTGATATTATCACAGAAAAAAAGTGTGGAATGATGGAGTGAGTTTTCATAGGCGATAAGAAATTTCTTGCGCGCCCTCAAGGCTGTAAGAAAAATTCCAAAATTTTGCGTGATTAGCCTAAGGGAGTGACACGTAGCATGAGGAAACCACTTTTCTCACATGCTATTGAGCGAATATCAGCTGTGCATGAATTTGCGTGAGATTACGCAATAGCCGTTGGATCGGGCAGGGTTGATCAACAGTGGAGATCAACCAAGCTAGTTGGTGATCGAGTGACACGATAGCTGTTGGATCAAGCGAGGCAGATCGACAGTGGATATCTCAAGTGCATAAATTCAAGCATTTGAATGAATTAGATGGGGTTAACGGTGATTGGCTATGTTTTTTATGGATCGGATAGTAAGGAGATCTATGGTTATAATCCTTGCTAACCTGCTAACTGAAGAAAGAGGTACAAATGAAAGCAAACTAAAACACAACCAATCTACGTTACACTGTTGTAATGGAAATGGAGCTACTTAAGCAAATGAATCATTAAACCATGAATCTACGCATGACACTGTTGTTGGAAATAATACTGAGAGGGGGGGGTGAATCAGTATTATTAAGCAATATACCAAATCTTCCTTATTTGATCTTTTGAATTATTCTTGCATATCAGTACCATAAAATAATGAGCTTGAATAAAGAAAATAGACAGTCACACCAAAGAACACAAGATGTAAGGTGGAAACCCAATGCGGGAGAAAACCACCTGCTGCAATATGTCTCTATCTTCTTTCAAGAAATTCTTTTACAATGATTTTGTACTGGTGCAGTCCTTTACCAGCATGCAGGCTGCAACCTGCAGAGAGCTACAACTCTCTCTCGTTTTCCAGTTTCTCCTGGAAGGGAGCTACAACCCCCTACTTCTTTTCATGAAGAATCAAATGATCAACAAGTATATAACAGATACAGTCCACTACAGATATCAGATCAGTAATTACAGAAATAACCCAGAACACCTTATGAACAGAAATATACAGTCAACAGATCATCTTAAGACAGGGACGCATATTTTCTTTCTGTGGCCTGCGACTGGACGCAGTCTACCCTCCGCTGTTCTGCGTGCAGACGCACTTTTCCTCTATGCTTTGCTGCGACCGGCGCACCCCGAAACACTATCGCGCCGCGTCTTTTGCTTCAGAGACGCACCCAATAACACAGTCGCGCCGCGTCCTTTGCCTCAGAGACGCACCTGAGCTTTTACTGTACTGCGTCCCGGCGCACTTGCCCTTCACTGAACCTGCGTCCCTTCAGATATAAAAGATATGAGGACTTCAGAACCAACCCAAACACTCAGATCCACAGATCTGATCATGCGCCATAGAGATCACAGTCCATTAGAAGATTCGCCCTCATAGATCTGGACTAGATCTCACCAAAAGATATTCAACCAAGATGATGCATAATCCAAATGAACTCCTTTGCTTTATATAGGCAAGCTTCTCCCCAAAACATGGAACAATACCACGAGCCGACACCATAGAAACACAAAACCGTCGGCTAGATACCATGCAAGAAACCCCCACGTGCTTTTCTCTGCCTTGAAATGTGTGCACTGGGCGGACGCACCTCCTGAACGGCTGGCCGGCGTCCCTGGACGCGGGTTCTGTATGGTATACCTGCGGGGACGCACTTGCTGAACATATTTCCTGTGTCCTTCTTGATTTATCACCTGAATGGGTTTGCCATCAAGGACAACACCTGAATCATAATGCCAACAATCTCCCCCTTTGGACTTGATGGCAACCACATAATCTTCAGCTTCATTCTCCCCCTTTGACATCAAGAGCAAAGGGTATACTCCCCCTATGCTCATGCATCTCCAGATCTGTAACCAGAAATCCATCATGAAGGAGATAGAGACATATTGCAGCTATTTCCAAGATCTCCTTCTCCATAATGCCAACAATGCATTATGTGCTCCCCCTGAGCCTATACCACCAATAGGAAGATGATCAACAGTAAGATGATGCATCAACAACCCCCAGATTTTGCCTGAGGTATTCAAAAGTGTCCCTGGGCAATGGTTTGGTGAAAATATCAGCAACTTGTTCCTTAGAAGGAACATACTCCAACTTGACCTTCTGTTCAAGTACTTGTTCCCGGAGAAAATGGTACTTGATTGGTATGTGCTTGGTTTTTGAATGCATAACCGGATTCTTTGAGATGCTGATTGCACTTGTGTTGTCACATAAGATAGAGATTGGAGGTGTACAAGTGATTTGATAATCCTGCAAAGTCTGCATCATCCAAAGGAGTTGGGTGCAACAAGATGCAGCAGCAACATATTCTGCTTCAGCTGTAGACAAGGCAATTGAACTCTGTTTCTTGCTGAACCAAGAGACCAGTCTGGGACCCATAAAGAACGCACCACCACTTGTGCTTTTCCTGTCATCCACGCTTCCGGCCCAATCTGCATCTGTATAGGCATGAAGAGTAAGATCTGTATCTCTAGGATACCATAAGCCATAATTTTGAGTCCCTTGAAGATATTTGAAAATTCTCTTCACTGCTTGAAGATGAGTCTCCTTCGGATTTGCCTGAAATCTTCCAACTATTCCAACTGCATGCATGATGTCTGGTCGGGTACCTGTTAAATATAGTAAACTTCCAATCATAGATCTGTAGGTTGGTTGATGTACTGCTGCAGATTCATCATTTGCACTGAGACTGCATCCTGTGACCATGGGTGTACATACTGGTTTTGCATCTTCCATGCCATATTTCTTCAAAATCTGCTTGAGATACTTGGTTTGAGATAAAAGGATTCCTCCTTCCTTTTGTTGGATTTGCAAACCAAGAAAGTATGTCAGTTCTCCTAGCAAGGACATTTCAAATTCTTTCTGCATGACTGAGGCAAAGCTTTGACTCATAGCTTCTTCATTGCTGCCAAAAATAATGTCATCTACATACACAACAAGTATTAGCAATTTGTCATTTTCAATTTTTATATATAGATTGCTATCTGCTGAACCTTTTGAAAAACCTTGTTGATGAAGATATTTGTCCAACCGGTAGTACCAAGCCCTTGGGCTTGTTTGAGACCATAGAGAGCCTTTTTCAATCGGCATACAAGATTTGGATCATTTCCAAGAATGAAACCATCTGGCTGTTCAATGTACACTTCTTCTTCCAAGTCTCCATTCAGAAAGGCTGATTTTACGTCCATTTGAAATACTTTGAAATTCTGAGAACTTGAGAGAGCAAGGAACATTCGGATGGCCTCAAGTCTTGCAACAGGAGCAAAAGTTTCTTCAAAGTCTATTCCTTCTTGCTGTGCATATCCTTTACAAACAAGTCTGGCTTTGTTTCTGATTACTTCTCCATTTTCATTCAATTTATTTTTGAAGACCCATTTTGTTCCGATAACATTCTTATCCTTTGGTCTAGGAACCAGCTCCCAAGTGTTGTTCTTTTCGATTTGCTCAAGTTCTTCATCCATTGCTTTCACCCAACATTCATCTTTGCATGCCTCTTTCACATTTTGTGGTTCAGTAGAGGAGAGTAATGCCAAATAACTTGAAGCTTCTGCAACTGTTCTTCTAGTTTGTATACCTGCTTCTTTCTGTCCCATGATCTGAGATTCTGGATGGTTCTTTTGAACATATCTGGATGGAGTCTTTTCTTCTATTCTTGTTCGTTCTTCTGCTTCTTCGTGAGGTTCTTCTTGAGATTCTTCTTGCGGTTCTTCTTCTTCATCATTCTGTCTTTGAGGGTGGCTTTCATCTTCTTCGATGTCTTCACGATGTATTTGCCTAGGAATGTATCCCTTCTCATCAACCACTACATCAATGCTGTCAACAATTTTGCCAAGTCTTTTATTGTAGCATTTGTATGCTTTGCTATGTGGAGAGTAGCCAAGAAGAATACCTTCATCTGCTCTAGGATCAAGTTTACCAAGCTGCTCCTCAGTATTCTTGATATAGCATTTGCTCCCAAAGATTTTGAAGTTCTTTACCGAAGGAGTTTTACCACTCCAGAGCTCATGAGGAGTTTGAGTGCTGTTCACTCGGACATTTGTCTTGTTGAGAATAATAACCGCCGCATGTGCAGCTTCACCCCAGAAGGTTGCAGGGGTTCCTGATTCATCAAGCATAGCACGAGCCATTTGCTGGATTGTTCTGTTCATTCTTTCAACTACTCCATTTTGCTGAGGAGTTCTAGCTGTAGAAAATTCTCTCCTTATCCCATGTTCATCACAGAAATCGAAAAATTCATTTGAAGTAAATTCCCCACCTCTGTCAGATCTGAGGCACTTAATTTTGTGACCTGATTCATTTTCAACCAAGGCTTTGAAGGATTTGAATTTTTCGAATGCTTCATCTTTGTGCTTCATAAGTCCTAACCAAACAAACCTGGAGAAATCGTCAATAAATAATATCAAGTATTCCTCTCCTCTAGGTGTTCTTTTTCTGAATGGTCCACATACATCTGTATGTACTAGCTCAAGAGGCATGCTGGCTGATCCTTCTTTCTCTGGAAAGTTAGTTCTGGTTTGTTTTCCAAACTGACATGATCTGCATATGGTGTTGTCAGGAATTTTGATATCTGGAAGATCGCGAACTGCCTGATATTTGCAAGCTTTCCTTATTTGTGAGAAGCTTAGATGTCCCAACCTTCGATGCCATAGCCAGTGCTCTTCATCCTTGCTTAGATAGCATTGTTGTTGTCCTTCATCAAATATGTATAGATTATTTGGAGTTCTTTTTCCTTTGAGAACTATTTTACCTGTATCAAGATCACGAACAAGGCATCCATTTGATCTGAATATAACCTCGGTTCTCTGATCACACATCTGGCTGACACTTAGTAGATTATGCTTCAATCCATCAACAAAAAAACATTTCCAGCCTTAACATCTTCTTTTAAAGGAGCAATACCTTTTCCTTTTATAGTTGCAGGAGTATCATTTCCAAAAGAGACTTTCTTTCCCTTTTCTAAATTAGAATAAGACTCAAGTTTTTCTTTATCACCTGTCATATGCTTCGAACATCCACTATCAATGTACCATAGATTTTCTTGTCCTTCTGCATAAAATGCTATCCCACATCTTTCTGTTTGAGGTTCCTTTATTCTCCATGTTTTGGTGCCTGAGGCTTGTTCCTTTTTCTGCTCTTGTACCTTTCTTTCCGGAAACCTGCTTCTGCATTCAAAGTCTTTATGTCCAAAATTATTGCAAATAGAACATTCAACTTCATTTTCAAGAGCTGAAAAGTTGTTATAGGTCCTTTTTGTAATCCCTGTCATACTTCTTTGTTTTTGAGCTTCCCTAGTCATGATTGTTTTATACGCAACACATTGAGCTGCGTTGTGACCAAAGTTATGGCAAGAAAAGCATTGTCCATTGAAGAAGCTTCTGCGATTATTGGATCTACCATCCAACTGATTGTAATTTCTATTTTCATCTATTCTTGAACCAAATTGAGAAGATTTTACCTGTGGCTGGTTGTGGCTTTTGTTCACCCTTAAGCTGGATTGCCCCTGATAGTTTCTGTTTGACATTTGTCCCTGCTTTACCTGATGATCTTCCTTGTGCTCTTGCTCATTTCTTCTTGCTGCATCAAGATAACTTTTTGAAGTGGATGCTTGAGAAGTTTCTCCATTATAGCCCAAACCTGTCTTATTTAGTGGAGACCGCTGCACACTGATAATCTCATCCAAAGTTTCAGATCCTTTGACAAACTTGAGATTAATAGTTTTTGTTTTCTCAATTTCTTTTCTAAGACCAACAATTTCACCTTCTAATTTTTCAAGATGTTTTTCCTTTTCATCAATTTGGAATTGTAGAGTATCAATAATCATGTTCTTTTCTTCTATGCATCTCTTGAGTCTAGTAATTTCATCATAAAGGTTATCCACATCTACAGCATCCTCATAATCATCATCTTCAAATGCCATTAACAACCTATATTTATTACCTTGTTCATCTTCATCACTGTTTGATAAGCCATCACTATCTTCATGGGTGTAGTAGCTTTTCTTATTTGCGCTTTGTTTCTTGTTCCATCTAACTGGTTCCTTTCCTTTATCCTTATAAGAGCATTTTGCAGCATAATGACCTACTCTTCCACAAGCAAAGCATTTGAAAGGTAGCTTACCTCTGAACCTTCCAGAACCTCTTTGAAGATTTCTGACAAAATTTGATTCTTCTTCCTCTTCTTCTGGATCATGGCTTGCTTCATAGTAATCTTCTTTGCCTGATGCTTTAAAAGCAGCCTCCCTTCTGTCTGATGGTCCTCCCTTTCTCATTTCATAAGCAGTTAGAATTCCATGTAGCTGAGACATAGTAAGAACACGGAGATTTTCTTTTTCTTCTATTGCAGATACTTTGGATTCAAACTTGGGGGATAATGATCTTAGAATCTTTTGAACTACTATGGACTCCTTTACTTCTTCACCCAAATTTTTCATACAATTAACAATCTCATCTACCCGAAGAAAATAATTAGCCACACTTTCATCATTATACATCTTGAGAGTCTCATATTGAATCCTGAGAGTTTGAAGTTTAGTTTGTTTTACCTGTTCATCTCCTTCATAGCTTGTGATCATTTTGTCCCATATTTCTTTTGCTGATTTGAAGTGCATTACCTTCATGAATTCTGTTTGGGATATACTTCCTAATAGAGTACTGACTGCTTTTGCATTTGTTTCATACTTCTTTTTCTCAGCTGGATCTGTAGGAGTAGCTGAAGGAAAAGCATAGCCTGTTTCTATAATGTCCCAAACTTCAGTACCAAGAGATTGAAGATATGCAGTAACTCTTACCTTCCAATAATTGAAGTTTGTCCCATCAAAAACTGGTGGCCTGATTGATGCTTCTCTCTCGTAGTTGCTCATGATGAACGATCTACCTTCAAGCGATCAAGCTTTTCTGAAGGACCTGCTCCGATACCAATTGTTGGAAATAATACTGAGAGGGGGGGGTGAATCAGTATTATTAAGCAATATACCAAATCTTCCTTATTTGATCTTTTGAATTATTCTTGCATATCAGTACCATAAAATAATGAGCTTGAATAAAGAAAATAGACAGTCACACCAAAGAACACAAGATGTAAGGTGGAAACCCAATGCGGGAGAAAACCACCTGCTGCAATATGTCTCTATCTTCTTTCAAGAAATTCTTTTACAATGATTTTGTACTGGTGCAGTCCTTTACCAGCACGCAGGCTGCAACCTGCAGAGAGCTACAACTCTCTCTCGTTTTCCAGTTTCTCCTGGAAGGGAGCTACAACCCCCTACTTCTTTTCATGAAGAATCAAATGATCAACAAGTATATAACAGATACAGTCCACTACAGATATCAGATCAGTAATTACAGAAATAACCCAGAACACCTTATGAACAGAAATATACAGTCAACAGATCATCTTAAGACAGGGACGCATATTTTCTTTCTGTGGCCTGCGACTGGACGCAGTCTACCCTCCGCTGTTCTGCGTGCAGACGCACTTTTCCTCTATGCTTTGCTGCGACCGGCGCACCCCGAAACACTATCGCGCCGCGTCTTTTGCTTCAGAGACGCACCCAATAACACAGTCACGCCGCGTCCTTTGCCTCAGAGACGCACCTGAGCTTTTACTGTACTGCGTCCCGGCGCACTTGCCCTTCACTGAACCTGCGTCCCTTCAGATATAAAAGATATGAGGACTTCAGAACCAACCCAAACACTCAGATCCACAGATCTGATCATGCGCCATAGAGATCACAGTCCATTAGAAGATTCGCCCTCATAGATCTGGACTAGATCTCACCAAAAGATATTCAACCAAGATGATGCATAATCCAAATGAACTCCTTTGCTTTATATAGGCAAGCTTCTCCCCAAAACATGGAACAATACCACGAGCCGACACCATAGAAACACAAAACCGTCGGCTAGATACCACGCAAGAAACCCCCACGTGCTTTTCTCTACCTTGAAATGTGTGCACTGGGCGGACGCACCTCCTGAACGGCTGGCCGGCGTCCCTGGACACGGGTTCTGTATGGTATACCTGCGGGGACGCACTTGCTGAACATATTTCCTGCGTCCTTCTTGATTTATCACCTGAATGGGTTTGCCATCAAGGACAACACCTGAATCATAATGCCAACAACTGCTGTAATGGAAACGCAACTACTTAAGGAAATGAATGATTAAACCATGAATCTATGTGCTATACTGTTGTAATGGAAATGCAGCTATTTAAGCAAATGAACGATTAAATCGTGGATCTACGCTAGAATACATGCACAGTAAAGAAGAACCTTAGCTACTAGGGTTGGGCCCTAACCCAAAAGCTTCAACCCTTTGAGTTAACTCAATGCTGGCTGAAAATAAAACTCATTCTTATTATCAAAACAATGGATTACATAAAGAAATTTCACAAGTCTTGCAGCTCGAAAATAAAGTAGAGCTTTACAATCAAAAGTCTAAATCCTACTGAGGTCTTAGGCCTCTCTACTTATATGACTGAAATCTCCAACAACTTCCTTAAAATTAGGGAGGCTTGACTCCCAACCTAGGGATAAACTGGTGCTTTGACTTCCACTTGCTTGGCTGCCCTCTAGTCCTCATGATTTGGTTGGTTGCACTCCAAGCTGATGGAGGAATATTCGAATGGAGGGGTAGTAAATGAGGAGGATTTCCCTCTTGCAATTCCTCTCCCTTCTCCCATTCGATTTTTTACCAAGGTCTTTGCTAAAATTCCTTGCTTTCATCCTTTAATCTTGAATTACATGCACATTAGACCACAAAGAAAAATATCTAACTCTAACTCATCTCATAAACAAAATATTATCAAAAGTATGTAATAATTTGTGAAAATAGTTGGTTTGACTAAGCTAGGAGGTGAATTAAGGACCATATAATTAACCAATGATGAGTCTCATCAATTATTAGATGGTTGCTTCTATTGCAACAGTTTGATCTCACTATTATTGATAAGCCAGGTAAAGAAAATGTAGTTGCATATTTTTTGTTTAGACTTGATTTTCCTGCAGGTGAAGAAGGGATGGTTGATGACCAGCTGCCAGATGAACACCTATTTTATATTTCAGTTCTCTCTCCACGGTTTTCTGACATATCCAACTGCCTAGTTTCTACCAAATTCCCTCCAAATTTGTCATCTAGAGAGAAGAGAAAAATTGTGAGGAAGAGTTCCCCTTTCACTTGGATTACGGGAAATCTCTTTGAATTGGGACTAGATCAAATTTTGAGGAGATTTTCGAGGGAAGAGGAAGTTTTTTACATCCTCTCATCTTGCCATGATGGGCCTTGTGGAGGTCAATTTGCTTCCAAGAGGACAACTTTCAAGGTTCTACAAGTTGGCTACTACTATCCCACTCTTCACCAAGATTCCAGAAGATACACCAGTCGATGCGATCAGTGTCAAAGGATGGGGAAACCTACTCCCAAGGATGAAATTACCTTGCAACCTCAGGTGCCTTTAGAGCCATTTGACAAGTGGGACATGGATTTCATTAAGGAAATTAATCCACCATCAAGGCAGAAAAGTACATAATTATATGCACTGATTATTTGTAAAAGCGAGCTGAGACCATGACTGTCAAGGTAGAAACAGAGAAGAAATTGGTTGAGTTCTTAAGGGAAAATGTGTTTTATAAATTTTGGTACCCTAGAGAGCTAGTCATTGATCAAGGAGCTCAATTCACATCATATCTGATCGCAAATTTTTTAAGGTAGCATGGGATAAAGAACAAAAAATCTACTACCTATCATCCTCAAGCGAATGGACAAGTAGAGGTCACTAATAGAGCATTAGAAGGCATCCTCATGAATGTTGTGAGCAACATCAAAAATATTGGGCAGAGAAATTAGTGGAGACCACTTGGCCCTATAATACAACTTGGAAGATAACTATTGGTTTCAATCCATATGACTTGGTATATGGAAATAAGGCTTTGCTCTCCATTGAGTTTGAATACAATACCTTGAGAATGACAACACAATTGGATTTGGATGTTACAAAGGCATAGCACGAGAGGTTGCTCGAGTTGAATGGTCTGGATAAATTCAGAATACAGACGCTCCTTCACACTGAAGTTATCCAAGTACAAAGGAAGGTTTGGCATGAAAATAACATCAAGGACAAGGTTTTTCAAGAAGGGTATTGGGATATGCTATATGACTCTAGGTTCAAGCACTTAAAAAAAAATCATGACAAGGCGTTTAGGCCCATACCTGATAGAGAAGTGTCATGAGAATGGAGTTGTTCCAATCAGGACCGTTGATGAGGAAGGTATCCCCATGCTTGTCAATGGATATAAATTGAAGGCTTACAGAAAACCTCTGTATAGGAAAGAGTTCATCAACACCATTAACAAGGAGGTGAATGTGATTGGAAGTGTCCTAACTTCCAAGTCACAAAATTCTTAAATAATATTTTTATTTGTGAAAAAAAGGAAAAAGATAAAACAATAAGAGGCCTGGATGAAAACCTCCATCAGGAATATGAGGCCATATCTTGGGTTGAAAACCTCCTTGAGGCAGCCTAAGAGTGAAATAAAAAGGAAAAAATAAAAAAATAAAATATCCCTGGGTGAAAACCTCCCCTTAGGTGCCAAGGGAAGACAAGTAGGTTAAAAACCTCTGTCAAGGCAGCCTGTGTGTCCCTAAAAAAAAAAAAAAAGAGAGAATACCATGACAGGGAACTACAACATGCCTGATTTTGCAGGTTTTAAAGACAGTGGAAAATGCAGATCTATATGGGCAACATGATTAAATTCTATTCCATTTCTACATCCATCCATTCTATACTAGCCATGTCTACTAGGTCCCTACCACTCTCATCCATCCTGGGGGATTTAAAACCCATTTTTATACACTCTCTGTTTTGCTATAGCATACCTGAAATTCTACAGGGGAAGGAATTCCATAGAAAACATCGTGCATGGCCTATCCTAGATTGGTTAGGTCCTCTTCAATTGATCTAGCCACTCATCAATCAACCATGCATCCCTAATTCAAAAAAATCACCATCTCCCCATACCAAACCTAAGCTCTCTCTCATTCAAACAAGAGAGAAAATTTCCAAAATAAAAACATATAGAGGACATGTCCTCCATTTCCACCATCATCATCCTCACCCATCATCCTTTTCCATCATCCTCCAACCCCTACACTACTACTTCCCAACACTCCACTATAAAAAAAGACCCTTGAAAAGGAAGAAAAAGGGGCTGCTACGGGATCTCCATGATGAGCCCCAGAAATGGGTAATTACATAGGCTCATTCTGCCTCTTATTTCGACTTAATCCACCATTCTCATTAGTTTACTGCATGTTTTTGAATATATGTATGCTAATAGAGTGAACTGGGTTAGTCACTTTGCCATGTAGTCTAATGTATGTTTTATGCAAATTTTTTGGCCTATTTTGGACAAAGTCAAGGGATTTATGAACAAATGGCAGCTAAAACTCGAGGAAAATAGGGAAGAGTATTTTTAGGGGGGGTGTATCCTACATTTTATGACCCCTTTCCTTGAATCCTCCATCAGCAACTTGAAGCACAGGGGTCCACATTGATGATTCCAAGGGGCAGCAGAGCAAGTAAAGAAGGATTTTTGTTTATCTCCTGTCCTAGGAAGCCCAGTTCTTTGATTTTAGGAGGATTGTTGAAGGATTCCATTTGTATAAATAAGAAGGCTTATTACCTCAGTGGGTTAGCCAGTTATTAGTAGATCTTTGCACTTTTGTGCAGCATTGTGTTCAGCTCATTTTCGAGTTCCTTTTTGAGAACATTTTATGTAATGTAACTGTTATTTTTGATAATGGAGATGAAACAGTTTTTGAGCCAGCACTGATCTCTTTCAGAGGGTTGAAGCTATTGGGTTAGGGTGAAACCCAAGCTTCCCAACACCTCCTACTATGTACTTATATGTTTTTGCTTCAGTTCATGAGTTAATTTCTGTTGCATAGATTCATTTTACTTTGTTAGATTAGGTTGCTTTTGATGGTTAGTATAGTTGTTCTTGTTTCAGTTGCTCAAGTAGGTTACTGCAGTGACAAAATAATATTAAAAAATGCCAACAGCAGGCCTTGATCTCCTTTCTCCCTTTCTGGGACTGTGATTTGAGGTCAAGGCACTACTGCTGCCACCAAAAACACAGTTTTTGCTCTTCCATGCAACTACTAGTGTGATAACTTGATTTGGAATGATTGATATTGGTTCAGATTCAGTTACTTAGATCATTTCCTATTCTTTTACTATAGGTCTCTCTACATGTTTTTCTGCTCACAGGTTACTATTCAGCATTCACTGTTTTCAGGTCAAAAATTAGGTCAAGCTAGAGGAATTTCAGTTTTTAGTCCTTGCTTTGAAAAAATTTTGTAAGTAGATGTTCAGATCTCTTGCAGGACACATCAACTCACCATACATCTATAAACCAGTTAGCACCATCTCACTTCTCATAGATTTCCCAAGTCATTTGCAACATTTTGCCAAACTGCCCTAATTTCTGCATTTTTCTCCATAAAGCTACTTTCTTGCCATTTGAACAAATCCAGCCAACACGTTTATTCCTGATCTTCCTTGACAAGTACTAGACACCTCAACACCTTCATCTAGCCTTTAGTTCCTCTTTCCCATCATTTTTCCACCTTCAAAACTCCAAAAATAGCTCTTGGCCTCCTCTTGTAGATCCCCTACAGCCCCTTGTAGAATTTCCTGTGAATGATTTTTCGAAGTCTGATCGCTATGAAAGTCTTCATAAGGGTACTAGGGGCTTCTTAGGACCTCTCCACACCTTCCTCACCCTATGCAAAAGCCAAATTCATCTTCCTTTGCTACCAAACCTCTGCACAGTCACAACCAGATAAACCACAAGCATAATAATTTCACATAAAAACACTCAAAACTACAAAAAGATGTTTTCTTCTCATTTCCTTTTAGAATTTGCTTGAATAAATACAATTACCTTTGCAGTAGTCAATGGCACTCATTTCATTAGCTTCCACCTCTTTTCTTTCAAAAGTAGGGTTAACAGGTAAATTAGGGTTTGCTAGGGTTTGCTAGGGTTTGCGTTACATTTTAGTCTTCCTTCTCTTTTTGTAAGTAGAATAGCCCTTGTAGAGTTAGATTTATTTCATCACAATTAAAAGCTTCTTCTGAGAACTCATAGAAGCTGGCTTGAGCTCCTAGTGAACTTGCGCCGACTGACTAAGTGACAGCCTGCAGTAAGAGCTAGTGCTTGATCGTCACTTCCAAGTTTGTTACGAACTACCAGGTTGATAAAAGTAAAGAAGGAAGCCCCAGGAGTTGTAGCATTATTGCTGCAATACTGGTGCTCACCATTCTTTTTGGCACCATTGACGGCGAAGCATCGGAGTATTTTGTGATTACTGTTAGTGTCAGTCTTTGCAGCCATCCTCTAGTGATCAAACATGCTCTTACAAAGTGATTTTAAGGTGTCAAGGTCAAATTTTGTCATTTCAGTGAGTCTTCAAGCAAAATTTGGTCATTAGGAATTAGGTCTAGGGTTTGATTTTACCCTTGTAAAGTTGTCCAAATGTCGGTCCATATCACTGTTCAGCTGAGTGTACCATCATTCAGAGGGTTCTCATCATCATGTCAGGGTCTAATGGGTCATTTTATACCTTGTTCATGCTTCAGTTGCACCTAGGGAAGGTTCATTTCCCTCTCCTAGGGTTTTGAAGGCAATTTCTCTTGGATGGTCACATGATCGGCAAAACTTATATCCTGATGTTCATACACCTTCCCTTATCCTTAAAGTACCTTATCAAACACTTCCCATCACTGAGATCCCCCAAATTCCTCATTTTCACACAAACCCTAGTTTCTTGCTACAACCTGGCAACTTGCTAGGTTGGACCTATGTTTTGCCTTTTTGCACCCCTTCCCCTCACTCAATATTTGAAATTCCACTTTCTCCTACTTCTTAAAATCCCTCCCTACTTCCAATAATTTTCCCAAGAATTTAGAAGCCGCTTATCCCCTTCATTTCACTTCATTTCGACAAATCCCTTGTTCCACACATCGGGATAGTTTTCATTCAAATAATGTTTCTGAGCAATAAAATATGCATTTTTGAAAAATGAGAGAGTTTTTTGTCCAAAACATGCCAAGGAAGAAAAACCTCCTTCACGTTTTTCACAGGTGTCATGTTTTTGGAGAAATGTCAAAAATACAATTGCCTCGGGAGAATTGATGCACCTCTGAAATGACCTTGGGAAAATAAATTTTTCTCCTAGCTTAGTTGGCCAAATGACTTGCTTGATGAGTAAAATTATAAGTAAACACAAAGATATTTCCAATGACCTATCATGAGCTCAATTTGGAGTTGAGGAGGGCATTCAAAAGTTGATTGTAACAACACTCTGCCTTTAGGCAGCCTCATTTGGTACATTTTGACCAGTCTTGGGAGATTTAATTTTTGACAGGGAAAATGAGCACCAAATTGACTAATTCCACTTGGGTTGGAAAGTAGACTTAGATAAATTTCCAACGAGCTATCCTAAGCCTAATTTGGACATCGGGAAGGCCTCCAAAAGTCTCCTGAAAAAAGGCACGACGCACATAGAGAGAGCAGCGCACTGAGAGAAATTTTCCAGTGTAAATTTACACTGGCACGACACACATGGAAGGTGCAGTGCATAGAGCTGCCAAGGCTGATTTTTCTCAGAATTTGCAACCAATTGCCTTCAATCCTTAGAATTTTCCAGGTGGGGTCAATCTCTCAGTGTTTCATTCATTTTTGTGCTCAGTGACAGTGGTGTAATGGCGATAAAAGTTGAAACAAAGATTCTCAAAACCTACTTCTAAAGATCCTCAAGCCAATTGCTGCCAGGGTTTAAAAGCTCATTGTTTTCTCCAAAAATTGTGGAAGGGTCCAAGCCTACATCAACAGAACGGGGATCACCATCACAACATAAGGCACCTTTGCAAGATGAGGAGCAATTCCATCTTTACACTGAGATAGTAAACTTGAATGTTAATGAATAGCATAAGATAGTAGATTAGGTCATCATGGAGAAAGATGCTAAGATCAAAGAGCTTAAGGACAATTTTTCTAAGGCCAATTTCATGGTTTGATTCCTATAGCAGGATAATGAGCAATTGAAGGTAAATCAGCTACTCTTGAATAAGCATAAGGTTGATGTTAGCAAAGAATATGTAACGGGAAAATAATTAGTTGACACAGGTGACTCAGATGAGCATCAAGAGCAAGTGACAAGGAAGAATCCAAAAACTAGAGGACTCAAAAGGGAAACTTCAGCAACAAAGGGAGCAGATGTCTTCAATTGACCTAATTGTAGGAGAAATCAATGAAAATAGGGAGTTTTGGCTTGACAAAGTAAATTTCCATTTACACATTCTTCTTAAGAAGGCCAAAAGAGACAACATATTTCAAAGACACATGGCTACTGATTGCTACACAAGGAATCAGGTCTCCAAAGTCAAAATCAAGCAATTGAAGAAACTCCAGGAAACCATAATCAGCCAAAAAGAGAAGGTTAAGTTGGATTTTCTTGCTGATGCTTCCCTCAGAGCAATACAGGACAAGGACAAGAGACCTATGCATGATGAGGGGACATCAAGTGAACAAGAGGCCGATTTCATCCTCATTCAGGATGATGATGCAAATGTGGAGAGCGCCCGACTTAGGATGACGATTCAGGAGCAGAACACAGAGATCCAAGACTTGTCACTCAATGTGGAGAGGGAAAAATGGATCATCAAGTATTTGGAGCAGAGAAACAAGCGGCTTGAGGACCAGCATGAGATCATGGAGCTACAAAACATCCGTGAAGACCAGCAGGCTGCCCAAGGAAGCCTAAATGAGAAAACACCTATTCAGTAGGAGATAGAGGTTGATTGAGAGATTTGGCTCGAGAGGATCCACATCCACTTAGAGAAGTTGTCAGCAAAAGCATAGAAGGACAGGGACATGCTCAGGAACATGAAAAACTACTATTGGGCACGAAACAAAGTTTGCAAGGCACAAATAAGGAATTTGAAGGCAAACCTAAAGAAGGCATCAAAAAGGCAAAAGAGGCAAAAAGAGCATGATCGACTCTGTATATTGACTGAGGCAATCCTTGGCCCACCATAAAACTTAATGAAGAAGCTCCAGACCAAATTTCAAGAAATTTGGAGCACATTTTGAAATTTTGAAATTTTTTGTGCAAAAAACAGGGTTTTTCTCCCTGTGCACCGCGCCACTAGCGCGATGCTAAAATTCTAGAGCTCCAAATGAGGAATGGCTTGCATTTTTGGATTCAGCATGGAAACTCACGACTACTGGTGTCTGGGCAAGAAATTTTGACAGGATCTGAGTCTCCTAAACATCAAAAAACACCCAAAAAAGGCCTCTCTGCCACTTTTTTGACACACAGAAAGCAGTCTTGGGAGAATGGAGATTTGGAGGGGAAAATGAGCACGAATTTAAAAATTTTAGTTGAGTTAGAAAGTAGACAGGACAGGCTTTCCAAAAAGCCCACTTGGGCACATTTTGGACACCTGAAAGTTCCCTAAAATAGGCCCCAAAGTAGCGTGACGCATAGAGAAAATGGCACGACGCACAGAGGAAAAATTGCCAATTTGCTACCGTTTCACGAATTTCGGTTCGCGGCTTCTCCAAGTGGGCTCACTCATCTACACTTCAGTTTTTTGGCACCAAAGGCGGCATTTAAAGTGCTTTTTCTCCAGATTGGCTTCTATCCAAGTGGCGAAGGAAGGCAAACGGTCACCCAAGCCAAATGTCATGTTTGTAGTGCTGCACCTGTAGCTGATGGTTGGCTCTCCATCTCCATTTTGTAATGATTCGAGTAACTCCCCAACCCTTGGGCATTCTATCTCTTCCTTACACATTCTATATATTGTATGCAAGCTTTTTGCAAAGGGTTGGTTGGCTTGTAACTTCTGGGAGACTGTGGGAAAGAAATTTTGTTTCTTCACTGTGTATTTTTGACAGAGAATTAATGAAAGGCAGCGGCTCTGTTTCATGAGATTCTTGTGGTTGTGAGTGTAGCAAATGTGCCTCTTATGTTTTCATACGTATTTCGTTATGTTTCGTAATTCAATTCATGTTCATTTCAGTGAAATTTACTGAGTGAGATTAGGTAGAATTCAATTTTATTGCTCTGCCTGTGGGAAAATTTCATGTTCAGTGTTATTCTTCTATTGAAAAGGATTCATGTAACTATGCCCTTTTCACTTTCTTCAGCAATCTATTCATGCCGCGTTACCTCAAACTAAATTGTTACATTTTCCGCCTACCTTGCCTCACAGAATAATCTATGCCTTTGTATTAAATTCTCTGTTCTTTGTTGAGCGCCGATCCCATAACATCGCAAAAGCTCGGTCATTTCATAAAAAATTGTTTCGAGAATCCCTATTGACTTACTAGCCTAAGGTAAATATTTCATTGTAAGTCATCTCAGGCCATTTTCGGTTATCTATTCACAGAGCGTGACTCAGAGAGAGCCCTCTCCTGCTCTAGTAGGGCTAGCTACCAGACTGAGCGTGGTTTGTGGTTACCCTAATTTTTTCCTTCCTTTAGCCTAAGGCAGATTTAGGTGCTAACATAGTGGCGACTCCGCTGGGGAAGAAAATGGTTTGCTTGAAGATTGTTTTGCCCCAGTACATATCTCAAGTTCAGAGTTGATTGTAGATGGTGAACAAAGATCAGACATAGGAAGATGGCTGAAATCATTCACATGGTGACTCCTTTCACTGAAGAATCCAGCAACTGGTGCTTCATGGTGACTCCACTGCAGAGAGATCAGCAGCTTTGACATTTTCAAGATGGATCGGATTGCAAGAAAATATGCTCCCATGAGCCGAGATCACATCCCAGGTTTTCCAAATAAAATGCCCAAGGTAGATTGATCAAAGAATTTTCCTGTGTTAAGAAATGCGGAAGGTAATGATGCTGCTCTTCATCTGGTGAAATTTCACATCCATGTGCATAGATTAAAGATCAATTTTCCTGAAGACTGTTTGATGAAAATGTTTATGGCTACCCTGGAAGATGAAGCCCGATCTTGGTATGAAAGTTTTCCGCCTGCTTGTATTTGCTGTCTAAAGGATTTTCATGCACTGTTCATTGAAAGATATAAAGACTCTTATCCATCATTAAATCTAGTTCATGACTGTTGCAAACATGCTTCTACTTTCATTGAGAGCCTTGAAAAATACTATGAGGATGATAATTTTATGGATGATGAGATCATGGAAGCCTTGTACGAGAATCCATTTCAGCAACATGAAGAGAAACTAGAGGAGTCCCATCAAGATGCTCAGGAAAATTTGCAGCAGAATCAAGATCTTTGTACGGTGGAAAATGAAGGAATTTTGCATCTTGACAGTCAACATGAATTACATGAAATAGATCAACAGGTTGAAGAGTTCCATATGGATGAAAATGAGGAAAGAAGAAGTTTTATTTCAGATCTGGTTGAAATAAATGAGGATACGCAGGAAAATGATGTTCCAATCTTAGAAAATGATGATGATAAAACAGATCGAGAAACAGATTGTGATGAGAAAAAACATGTTGTTCTGGATCTCATAGAAGAGAATTGCATTGTTGAGGCCACCTCAAATGAAGAAGACAAAGTTACAGGCCTAACTGCCCTCATCTCATTAGAACACAGCCTTCCTAACGAGGTAATTCAGCCAATTCATGAACATCAAGAGGATATATTTGTTCAGGTAGGTGAAAAAGTCTCTCTAGATGAATTTATGATAGAGGATAGAAAGGTCATGCTTGAGTTTCACAAAGCATTTGAAGTTTCTTTTCTTATGATTAGTGAATGTAACGAGAATCTGGCTGTCATATCATATGAAGATAACCTACAAGATGTTCAAACTACCGAAGATCTGACCATTCAGGATGCCATTTCAGATTCTTCTTCCTATGTCTCATGTTTTGAAATGTTCTTTGAAGAGGAAACCCACTGATCTGCTTGTTCAGAATTTTTTGAGGACCAGGAGCATACTTTTTCTGAAGTATATTGTGAAAAGAGATCAGCATCACAAGAAATGGACCCCTTGTTTTTTCAGCAGGAGGTCAATCTTCATGTTTTTCATGATCCAATGGCAAATCTGTTACAGTCAGCAGTGAAGGTCATTATTGCAGTATTCAGTGATGAAGGAGATCATGGTCAATTATGTTTTTGGAGGCCCAGTTACCAGTATCTGTTGTTGACCAAAAGATCTGATCCGGAGAATCAATCAAGGAGGCATCTACTTGATTGGTTACATTGGAAGACACATTACACATGATTGTACATATTGCATTAGTACGTAGGTGGCTGTCATCATGATTTGAAACCCTCGAATCTTGATGGACTGCTGCCATTGAATAAGTTTTGTCAGTTCTTGTTTTAGTTAAGTCAGTCATGAGTCATTTCCTTTTGCATAGAGTCAAGTTTTTCAGTCATTTTAGTTCGCATTGAGTCAGTTTGAGTCAAGTTTCAGTCAATAAATTGAGTCATGTTGGTTTGTCGGAATAATGGACTCCATAGCCCAATGGACGAGGGCACTGTCTGCTCACCCAAAGATCTGCAGTTCTTGGCACCTCCAAGGAGCTACAATCCCTATGGGAGCCAATGTTAGCGTCAGTCTTTGCAGCCTTCCTCCAGTGATCAAACATGCTCTTACAAAGTGATTTTAAGGTTTCAAGGTCAAATTTTGTCATTTCATTGAGTCTTCAAGCAAAATTTGGTCACTAGGCATTAGGTATAGGGTTTGATTTTACCTTTGTCAAAGTTGTCCAAATGTTAGTCCATATCACTGCTCAGCTGAGTGTACCATCATTCAAAGGGTTGTCATCATCATGTCAGGGTCTAATGGGTCATTTTATACCTTGTTCGTGCTTCAGTTGCGCCTAGGCAAGGTTCATTTCCCTCTCCTAGGGTTTTGAAGGCAATTTCTCTTGGACGGTCAAATCATCGGCAAAACTTATATCCTGATGTTCATACACCTTCCCCTATCCTTAAAGTGCCTTATCAAACACTTCCCGTCACTGAGATCCCCCAAATTCCTCATTTTCACACAAACCCTAGTTTCTTGCTACAACCTGGCAATTTGCTAGGTTGGACCTGTGTTTTGCCTTTTTAGACCCCTTCCCCTCACTCAATCTTTGAAATTCCACTTTCTCCTGCTTCTTAACACCCCTCCCTACTTCCAAGAATTTTCCCAAGAATTTAGAAGTTGCTTATCCCCTTCATTTCGCTTCATTTCAACAAATCCCTTGTTCCACACATCGGGATAGGTTTCATTCAAATGATTTTTCTGAGCAATAAAAGATGAATTTTTGAAAAATGAGAGAGGTTTTTGTCCAAAACATGCCAAGGAAGAAAAATGTCATTCACTTTTTACACATGTGTCATGCTTTTGGAGAAATGCCAAAAATACAATTGCCTCGGGAGAATTGATGCACCTCTGAAATGACCTTTGGAAAATCACATTTTCTCCTAGCTCAGTTGGCCAAATGACTTCCTTGATGAGTAAAATTATAACTATACATAAAGATATTTCCAATGACCTATCATGAGATCAATTTTGAGTATAGGAGGGCATTCAAAAGTTGACTGTAACAACACTCTTCCTTTAGGTAGCCTCATTTGCCACATTTTGACAAGTCTTGGAAGATTTGATTTTTGATAGGGAAAACAAACTCCAAATTGAATAATTATACTTGGGTTGGAGAGTAAACTCATAGGCCTTTCCAACGAGCTATCCTGCACCCAATTTGGACATAGGGAAGGCCTCCAAAAGTCTCCTGCAAAAAGGCACGACGCACATAGAGAGTGTGGCGCACTAGGAGAAATTTTCCAGTGTAAATTTACACCAGCGCGGCGCACATGGAAGGCGCGGCGCACAGAGCTTCCAAGGCTGATTTTTCTCAGAATTTGCAACCAATTGCCTTCAATCCCTAGAATTTTCCAGGTGGGGTCAATCTCTCAGTGTTTCATTCATTTTTGTGTTCAATGACGGTGGTGTAGTGGCGATAAAGGTTGAAACAAGGATTCTCAAAACCTACTTCTAAAGATCCTCAAGCCAATTGCTGCCAAGGTTTAAAAACTCATTGTTTTCTCCAAACATTGTGGAAGGGTCCAAGGCTACATCAATAGAACAAGGATCACCATCACAACATAATGCACCTTTGCAAGATGAGGAGCAATTCCATCTTTACACTGATATAGTAAACTTGAATGTTAATGAATAGCATAAGATAGTAGATTAGGTCATCATGGAGAAAGATGCAAAGATAAAAGAGCTTAGGGACAATTTTTATAAGGTCAATTTCATGGTTTGATTCCTAGAGCAAGATAATGAGCAATTGAAGGTAAATCAACTACTCTTGAATAAGCATAAGGTTGATGTTATCAAAGAAGATGTAAAGGGAAAATAATTAGTTGACACAGGTGATTCTGATGAGCATCAAGAGCAAGTGACAAGGAAGAATCCAAAGACTAGAGGACTCAAAAGGGAAAATTCAGCAACAAAGGGAGCAGATGTCTTCAGTTGACCTAATTGCAGGAGAAATCAATTAAAATAGGGAGTTTTGGCTTGACAAAGTAAATTTCCATTTAAACAATCTTCTTAAGAAGGCCAAAAGAGACAACAAATTTCAAAGACACATGGATACTCATTGCTACGCAAGGAATCAGGTCTCCAAAGTCAAAATCAAGCAGTTGAAGAAAATACTCCAGGAAACCCTAATTAGGCAAAAAGAGAAGGTTAAGTTGGATTTCCTTGCTGATGCTTCCCTCATAGCAATACAGGACAAGGACAAGAAACCTATGCATGATGAGGGGCCATTAGGTGAATAGGAGGCTGATTTTATCCTCATTCAGGATGATGATGCAGATGTGGAGAGCGCCCGACTTAGGATGACTATTCACGAGCAGAACACGGAGATTCAAGACTTGTCACTCAATGTGAAGAGGGAAAAATGCATCATCAAGTATTTGGAGCAGAGAAACAAGCGGCTTGAGGACCAGCATGAGATCATGGAGCTGCAAAACATCCGTGAAGACCAAAAGGTTGCCCAAAGAAGCCTAAATGAGAAGACACCTATTCAGCAGGAGATAGAGATTGATTGAGAGTTTTGGCTCGAGAGGATCTACATCCACTTAGAGAAGTTGTCGGCAAAAGCACACAAAGACAGGGACATGCTTAGGAACATGAAAAACCACTATTGGGCATGGAACAAGGTTTGCAAGGCACGAATAAGGAATTTGAAGGCAAACCTAAAGAAGGAATCAAAAAGGAAAAAGAGGAAAAAAGAGCATGATCGACTCTGGATATTGACTGAGGCAATCCTTGGCCCACCATAACACTTAATGAAGAAGATCCAGACCAAATTTCAAGAAATTTGGAGCACATTTTGAAATTTTGAAATTTTTTGTGCAAAAAACAGAGTTTTTCTCCCTGTGCGCCGCACCATTGGCGCGACGCTGAAATTCTAGAGCTCCAAATGAGGAATGGCTTGCATTTTTGTATTCAACATGGAAAATCATGACTACTGGTGTCCGGGCAAGAAATTTTGACAGGATCTGAGTCTCCTAAACGTCAAAAAACACCCAAAAATGACCTCTCTACCACTTTTTTGACACACAGAAAGCAGTCTTGGGAGAATAGAGATTTGGAGGGGCAAATGAGCACCAAATTTAAAAATTCTAGTTGGATTGGAAAGTAGATAGGAAAAGCTTTCCAGCAAGCCCACTTGGGCACATTTTGGACACATGAAAGTGCCCCAAAACAAGCCCCAAAGTAGCGCGATGCATAGAGAAAATGGCATGACGCACAGAGGAAAAATTGCCAATTTGCTACCGTTTCTTGAAATTCCTATTCGCAACTTCTCCAAGTGGGCCCACTCATTTACACTTCAGATTTTTGGCATCAAAGGCGGAATTTAAAGTGTTTTTTCTCTAGATTGGCTTCTATCCAAGTGGCGAAGGAAGGAAAATGGTCACCCAAGCCAAATGTCATGTTTGCAGCGCTGCACCTATAGCTGATGGTTGGCTCTCCATCTCCATTTTGTAATGGTTCGAGTAACTCCCCAACCCTTGGGCATTCTATCTGTTCCTTACACATTCTATATATTGTATGCAAGCTATTTGCAAAGGGTTGGTTGGCTTGTAACTTCTGGGAGACTGTGGGAAAGAAACTTTGTTTCTTCACTGTGTATTTTTGACAGAGAATTAATGAAAGGCAGTGGCTCTGTTTCATGAGATTCTTGTGGTTGTGAGTGTAGAAAATGTGTCTCTTATGTTTTCATACGTATTTTGTTATGTTTCATAATCCAATTCATGTTCATTTCAGTGAAATTTTCTGAGTGAGATTAGGTAGAATTCAATTTTATTGCTCTGACTGTGGGAAAATTTCATGTTCAATGTTATTCTTCTGTTGAAAAGGATTCATGTAACTATGCCCTTTTCACTTTCTTCAGCAATCTATTCATGCCGCATTACCTCAAACTAAATTGTTACATTTTTCGCCTACCTTGCCTCACGGAATAATCTGTGCCTTTGTATTAAATTCTCTGTTCTTTGCTGAGCACCGGTCCCATAACATCCCAGAAGCTCGGTCATTTCATAAAAAATTGTTTCCAGAATCCCTATTCACTTACTAGCCTAAGGTAAATATTTCATTGTAAGTCAACTCAGACCATTTTCGATTATCTATTCACTGATCATGACTCGGAGAGAGCCCTCTCCTGCTCTGGTAGGGCTAGCTACCAGACTGAGCGTGGTTTGTGGTTACCCTAATTTTTGCCTTCCTTCAGCCTAAGGCAGATTTAGGTGCTAACATAGTGGCGACTCCGCTGGGGAAGAAAATGGTTTGCTTGAAGATTGTTTTTCCCTAGTACATATCTCAAGTTCAAAGCTGATTGTAGATGGTGAAAAACGATAAGACATAGGAAGACGGCTGAAATAATTCACCTGTCGACTCCTTTCACTGAAGAATCCAACAACTGGTGCTTCATGGTGACTCCACTGCAAAGAGATCAACAGCTTTGACATTTTCAAGATGGATCGGATTGCAAGAAGATACACTCCCATGAGCCGGGATCACATCCCAGGTTTTCCAAATAAAATGCGCAAGGTAGATTGGTCAAAGAATTTTCCTGTGTTCAGAAATGCGGAAGGTAATGACGCTGCTCTTCATCTGGTGAAATTTCACATCCATGTGCATAGATTAAAGATCAATTTTCCTAAAGACTGTTTGATGAAAATGTTTATGGCTACCCTGGAAGATGAAGTCTGATCTTGGTATGAAATTTTGTCACCTGCTTGTATTTAATGTCTAAAGGATTTTCATGCCCTGTTCATTGAAAGATATAAAGACTCTTATCCATCATTAAATCTAGTTCATCATTGTAGCAAACATGCTTCTACTTTCATTGAGAGCCTTGAAAAATACTATGAGGATGATAATTTTATGGATGATGAGATCATGGAAGCCTTGTACGAGAATCCATTTCAGCAACATGAAGGGAAACTAGAGGAGTCCCATCAAGATGCTCAGGAAAATTTGCAGCAGAATCAAGATATTTGTACGTTGGAAAATGAAGGAATTTTGCATCTTGACAGTCAACATGAATTACATGAAATAGATTAGTCGGTTGAAGAGTTCCATATGGCCGAAAATGAGGAAAGAAGAAGTTTTATTTCAGATCTGGTTGAAATAAATGAGGATACGCAGGAAAATGATGTTCCAATCTCAGAAAATGATGATGATAAACCAGATCGAGAAACAGATTGTGATGAGGAAAAACATGTTGTTCCGGATCTCATAGAAGAGAATTGCATTGTTGAGGCCACCTCAAATGAAGAAGACAGAGTTATAGACCTAACTGCCCTCATCTCATCAGAACACAGCCTTCCTAATGAGGTAATTCAGCCAATTCATGAACAGCAAGAGGATATCTTTGTTCAAGTAGGTGAAAAAGTCTCTCTGGATGAATTTATGATAGAGGACAGAAAGGTCATGCTTGAGTTTCACGAAGAATTTGAAGTTTTTTTTCTTATGATTAATGAATGTAACGAGAATCTGGCTATCATATCATATGAAGATAACTTGCAAGATGTTCAAACTACCGAAGATCCGACCATTTAGGATACCATTTCAGATTCTTCTTCCTATGTTTCATGTTTTGAAATGTTCTTTGAAGAGGAAATCCACTGATCTGCTTGTTCAGAATTTTTTGAGGACCAGGAGCATAATTTTTCTGAAGTATATTGTGAAAAGATATCAGCATCACAAGAAATGGACCCCTTGTTTTTTTAGCAGGAGGTCAATCTTCATGTTTTTCATGATCCAATGGCAAATCTGTTACAGTCAGCAGTGAAGGTCATTATTGCAGTATTCAATGATGAAGGAGATCATGGTCAATTATGTTTTTGGAGGCCCAGTTACTAGTATCTATTGTTGACCAGAAGATCTGATCTGGAGAATCAATCAAGGAGGCATCTACTTGATTGGTTACATTGGAAGACACATTACACATGATTATACATATTGCATTAGTACACAGGTGGCTGTCATCATGATTTGAAACCCTCGAATCTTGATGGACTGCTACCATTGAATAAGTTTTGTCAGTTCTTGTTTTAGTTAAGTCAGTCATGAGTCATTTCCTTTTGCATAGAGTCAAGTTTTTCAGTCATTTCAGTTTGCATTGAGTCAGTTTCAGTCAAGTTTCAATCAATAAATTGAGTCATGTTGGTTTGTCGAAATAATGGACTCCATAGCGCAATGGACGAAGGCACTATCTGCTCACCCAAAGATCTGCAGTTCTTGGCACCTCCAAGGAGCTGCCATCCCTATTGGAGCCAATGTTAGTGTCAATCTTTGCAGCCTTCCTCCAGTGATCAAACATGCTCTTACAAAGTGATTTTAAGGTGTCAAGGTCAAATTTTGTCATTTCAGTGAGTCTTCAAGCAACATTTGGTCACTAGGCATTAGGTCTAGGGTTTGATTTTACCTTTGTGAAAGTTGTCCAAATGTCGGTCCATATCACTGTTCAGCTGAGTGTACCATCATTTAGAGGGTTGTCATCATCATGTCAGGGTCTAATGGGTCATTTTATACCTTGTTCATGCTTCTGTTGCGCCTAGGCAAGGTTCATTTCCCTCTCCTAGGGTTTTGAAGGAAATTTCTCTTGGACGGTCAAATCATCGGCAAAACTTATATCCTGATGTTCATACACCTTCCCCTATCCTTAAAGTGCCTTATCAAACACTTCCCATCACTGAGATCCCCCAAATTCTTCATTTTCACACAAACCCTAGTTTCTTGCTACAACCTGGCAATTTTCTAGGTTGGACCTGTGTTTTACCTTTTTGGACCCCTTCCCCTCACTCAATATTTGAAATTTCACTTTCTCCTACTTCCTAACATCCATCCTTACTTCCAAGAATTTTCTCAAGAATTTAGAAGCCGCTTATCCCCTTCATTTCGCTTCATTTTGACAAATCCCTTGTTCCACACATCGGGATAGGTTTCATTCAAAGGATGTTTCTGAGCAATAAAAGATGAATTTTTGAAAATTGAGATAGGTTTTTGTCCAAAACATGCCAAGGAAGAAACAACTCCTTCACTTTGTACACAGGTGTCATGGTTTTGGAGAAATGTCAAAAATACAATTGCGTCAGGAGAATTGATGCACCTATGAAATGACCTAGGGAAAATCAAGTTTTCTCCTAGCTCAGTTGGCCAAATGACTTCCTTGATGAGTCAAATTATAATTAGACAGAAAGATATTTCCAATGACCTATCATGAGCTCAATTTTGAGTATAGGAGGGCATTCAAAAGTTGACTGTAACAGCACTCTGCCTTTAGGCAGCCTCATTTGGCACATTTTGACCAGTCTTGGGAGATTTGATTTTGACAGGGAAAATGAACTCCAAATTGAATAATTCTACTTGGGTTAGAAATTAAACTCAGAGACCTTTCCAATGAGCTATCATGTGCCCAATTTGGACACTGAGAAGACCTCCAAACGTTTCCTGCGAAAAGGTGCGACGCACATAGAGAGCGCGGTGCACCGGGAGAAATTTTCCAGTGTAAATTTACACTGGCGCGGCGCACAGAGCTGCCAAGGCTGATTTTTCTCATAATTTGCAACCAATTGCCTTCAATCCCTAGAATTTTCAAGGTGGGCTCAATCTCTTAGTGTTTCATTCATTTTTGTGCTCAGTGATGGTGGTGTAATGGCGATAAAGGTTGAAACAAAGATTCTCAAAACCTACTTCTAAAGATCCTCAAGCCAATTGCTGCCAGGGTTTAAAAAATCATTGTTTTCTCCAAACATTGTGGAAGGGTCCAAGCCTACATCAACAGAACAGGGATCACCATCACAACATAAGGCACCTTTGCAAGATGAGGAGCAATTCCATCTTTACACTGATATAGTAAACTTGAATGTTAATGAATAGCATAAGATAGTAGATTAGGTCATCATGGAGAAAGATGCTAAGATCAAAGAGCTTAGGGACAATTTTTCTAAGGCCAATTTCATGGTTTGATTCCTAGAGCAGGATAATGAGCAATTGAAGGTAAATCAACCACTCTTGAATAAGCATAAGGTTGATGTTAGCAAAGAAGATGTAAAGGGAAAATAAGTAGTTGACACAGGTGATTCATATGAGCATCAAGAGCAAGTGACAAGGAAGAATCTAAATACTAGAGGACTCAAAAGGGAAACTTCAGCAACAAAGGGAGTAGATGTCTTCAGTTGACCTAATTGTAGGAGAAATCAATGAAAATAGGGAGTTTTGGCTTGACAAAGTAAATTTCCATTTAAACAATCTTCTTAAGAAGGCCAAAAGAGACAACAAATTTCAAAGACACATGGCTACTCATTGCTACACAAGGAATCAGGTCTTCAAAGTCAAAATCAAGTAGTTGAAGAAAATACTCCAGGAAACCCTAATCAGGCAAAAAGAGAAGGTTAAGTTGGATTTTCTTGCTGATGCTTCCCTCAGAGCAATAGAGGACAAGGACAAGAAACCTATGCATGATGAGGGGCCATCAGGTGAACAGGAGGCCGATTTCATCCTCATTCAGGATGATGATGCAGATGTGGAGAGCACCCGACTTAGGATGACTTTTCAGGAGCAGAACATGGAGATCCAAGAATTTTCACTCAATGTGGAGAGGGCCAAATGGATCATCAAGTATTTGGAGCAGAGAAACAAGCGGCTTGAGGACCAGCATGAGATCATGGAGCTGCAAAACATCTGTGAAGACCAGCAGGCTGCCCAAAGAAGCCTAAATGAGAAAACACCTATTCAACAGGAGATAGAGGCTGATTGAGAGTTTTGGATCGAGAGGATCCACATCCACTTAGAGAAGTTGTCGGAAAAAGCACACAAGGACAGGGACATGCTTAGGAACATGAAAAACCACTATTGGGAATGGAACAAGGTTTGCAAGGCACGAATAAGGAATTTGAAGGCAAACCTAAAGAAGGCATCAAAAATGAAAAAGAGGTAAAAAGAGCATGATCGACTCCGTATATTGACCGAGGCAATCCTTGGCCCACCATAACACTTAATGAAGAAGCTCCAGACCAAATTTCAAGAAATTTGGAGCACATTTTGAAATTTTTTGTGCAAAAAACAGTGTTTTTCTCCCTATGTGCCGCGCCACTGGCGCAACGCTAAAATTCTAGAGCTCCAAATGAGGAATGGCTTGCATTTTTGGATTCAGCATGGAAAATCACGACTACTGGTGTCCGGGCAAGAAATTTTGACAATATCTGAGTCTCCTAAACATCAAAAAGCACCCAAAAATGGCCTCTCTGCCACTTTTTTGACACACAGAAAGTAGTCTTGGGAGAATGGAGATTTGGAGGGGAAAATGAGCACCAAATTTAAAAATTCCAGTTGGGTTAGAAATTAGACAGGACATGCTTTCCAGCAAGCCCACTTGGGCACATTTTGGACACCTACAAGTGCCCCAAAACAGGCCCCAAAGTAGCACGACGCACAAAGAAAATGGCGCGACGCACAGAGGAAAAATTGCCAATTTGCTACCGTTTGCGAAATTTTTGTTCGCGACTTCTCCAAGTGGGCCCGCTCATCTACACTTCAGTTTTTTGGCACCAAAGGTGGCATTTAATTTATTTTTTCTTTAGATTGGCTTCTATCCAAGTGGCGAAGGAAGGCAAACGGTCACCCAAGCCAAATGTCATGTTTGCAGCACTGCACCTGTAGCTGATGGTTGGCTCTCCATCTCCATTTTGTAATGATTCGAATAACTCCCCAACCCTTGGGCGTTCTATCTCTTCCTTACACATTCTATATATTGTATGCAAGCTATTTGCAAAGGGTTGGTTGGCTTGTAACTTCTGGGAGACTGTGGGAAAGAAACTTTGTTTCTTCACTGTGTATTTTTGACAGGGAATTAATGAAAGGCAGTGGCTCCGTTTCATGAGATTCTTGTGGTTGTGAGTGTAGCAAATGTGTCTCTTATGTTCTCATACGTATTTCGTTATGTTTCATAATTCAATTCATGTTCATTTCAGTGAAATTTTCTGAGTGAGATTAGGTAGAATTCAATTTTAATGCTCTGCCTGTGGGAAAATTTCATGTTCAATGTTATTCTTCTGTTGAAAAGGATTCATGTAACTATGCCCTTTTCACTTTCTTCAGCAATCTATTCATGCAGCATTACCTCAAACTAAATTGTTACATTTTCCGCCTACCTTGCCTCATGAAATAATATGTGCCTTTGTATTAAATTCTCTGTTCTTTGCTAAGCGCCGGTCCCATAACATCCCAGAAGCTCGGTCATTTCATAAAAATTTGTTTCCAGAATCCCTATTCACTTACTAGCCTAAGGTAACTATTTCATTGTAAGTCATCTCAGACCATTTTCAATTATCTATTCACTTAGCGTGACTCGGAGAGAGCCCTCTCCTGCTCTGGTAGAGCTAGCTACCAGACTGAGCGTGGTTTGTGGTTACCCTAATTTTTGTCTTCCTTCAGCCTAAGGCAGATTTAGGTGCTAACAATTACTACTTTTCTTCTATTTTCTATTGCAACATTCTGCTAAGTAGTTTATTTCAACAAAAGTAGAGTAGTTGTTTCATTTCAATTCTACAATTCCATTTCAGCAAAGTAGATTAGTCATTTCATGCTTTCATTTCAATTCCATAATTTCCATTTCAACAAAGTAGATTAGTCATTTCCTGCTTTCATTTCAATTCTGCAATTTCGATTTCAGCAAGAGTAAATTAGTCATTTCCTGCTTTCATTTCAATTCTGAAATTTCCATTTCAACAAGAGTAAATTAGTCATTTCCTACTTTCATTTCAATTCTGCAATTTCCATTCCAGCAAACTAGAATAGGCATTTCCTTGCTTTCATTTGAATTCTACAATCTCATTTCAGCAAGTTCATTTCAGTAGTTGTAATTTGTTGTTCAATCCATTTCAATTTTGCAGGTACAAGTAGAAAGAAAAAACAAAAATCTCCCAAAAAGATATTCCTTTCATGCCTCGTAGGAACATAGACAGTTCAAGAAAATTCACCCCCACCACATCACTAGGTTGCCCTTCTCTCTTCTTTGGAGGCAATGTTCCAAAAGAACCTATAGGTGAACCACCAGAGATATATGAAGATCCTATAGCAGAAGAAGAGCAAGAAACTATTCCTCCTAAGACCATGGCTAAAAACAAAAATGTTAGAGGAAATGGGGAAAGAATAGAGGGTACCTTTCCTATCTAAGAGACCAATGGGGACACTAAAATCAAAAACATAAGTCCTTCAGCCTTGCCTCACTTCCATGGATTGACTACTGAAGATCCTGATACCTTCTTGTTTGAATTTATTGTTCTTTGTCGAACCTATGACTATGCAGAAGATGAGAAAAAGTTGAAACTATTTCATTCTATCCTCAATGATGCAACATTGCATTGGTTCATGGGGCTATCTAGAAACAACATCACAAATTGGGCTCAGATGCAGCAAGCCTTTAACAACAAATACTGGGACTATTGTAGGTCAAAGGATACTAAGGAAGAAATCTTCCGAATGACCATGGGAAGTGATGAATCCTTAGAGGACTATGAAGAGAGGTTTCAGCTCAGTTATAAAAGGGCTAGGTGTACACTTGACCCCAAATCTCTGAAGTTGGTCCTGCTTAGAGGGTCCCTGAAGACCTTCTAGATACCCTCCTTTTGCTGGCTGGGGGAGACATCTACCAACTAACTTATGATGACATAAAGACTATGTTTAGAAACCATTCTAGGGCAGCTAGAAAGAGAGGTAGGGGAAGTCAACCTTTAGCTAGTACATCCTCATCCAGTTCATCTCTTAGAAGTGAATTTGAGAAACGGCTAGAATATTTCAAGAGTGAGATGAGGTAGACTCTTGCCATGCAAATGGATACCTTGAATATCAAAAGGAAACAAGAGGAAGCTGAGAGGGATTTGGCCATCTTTTGTCCCAAGTGCATTAGAAGACATCCTAGGAACGAATGTCCATTGAAATCTATAGAAGTGTGTTCAGTCTGTGAAGAAGACCATTCTATGAATCAATGCCCTTCCTTGGCTGGACTTAAAGCTGCATACCGGGGGGCCGAAGGAGCCACTAAACCACTCTACTTCATGAACCAAAGGAGGCCACATGGGCCCAGACCTTACCAGAAGGGAATGCAAGGGACATCCTAGACCTATTACAACCCCAATCAAGCCACTTCCATGCCTTCTTGGGGACCCCCTGCTCATCCATCCTGGTCCACACCCCCTCCTTGGTCATATCCATCTCAATACCATGCTCAACCAGCTGCTCATTCGTTTCACTCTTATGCTTAGCCACAGCCTTAGTGGAATGCACTTCATCAGGGATGGAGGCCCCAGTACAACTCTCCTCCCACTCCTTTTCGTCCACCACCTACTCAACCACAACCATTGCCTCCTGCTCCACCAGGGAAACCCCAAATACCTACTTAACCAAACTTGAACCTGAATAATAGACAGGCTCAATAGGTATATAGTGGGGAAACATCATGCCAAATCTATGTTGTGGAGATTCAGGAGATTAACCTACGATCTGGGAAGGTTCTCCCAGATAACCAAGCTTCCCCTAAGGAGGATGAGGAAGAAAAATAGGAAAGTGAACCAAAAGCCACTCCACCCTTTCCTGAGAGATTAATTGGAACCACACAATCGACCCCAGAAGAAACTGAACTTCTGGGGGAACTAAAAAATTTATGTGTAAAGATACCACTTCTCCAAGCGATAAAGGATGTGCCTATATACAACAAGATGATCAAGGAGAAATTTTTCAGGCACCCAGGCAAGTGCAAGAGAGATGCCCCAACTATCAATGTCATAGGACAACCATCCGACCTGATGTTGGGGTAGGTAATCTGTCCAAAATATCTAGACTCTGGAAGTCCTGTAGTCGATGTCCACATCAATGGCGCCATAATCCCCGATACCCTGATTGATCTAAGGTCTGTCATTAATGTGATGACCAAAGACACTATGCTCAAGCTCAACCTTCAGGGCTCCCTGAGAAAGACCACAAATGTACTATAGCTAGCAGACTGCTCCACTGTGACCCCTGAGGGGATTGTGGAAGATGTAATGGTCTCCATCGATTCTTGGGAGTACCCTGTTGATTTCCTGGTTCTCCAGCCAAAGGCAGAGCGCACTGGGTATCCTCTCATCTTGAGAAGGCTCTGGTTGGCTACTGCAGATGCCTACATCAGTTTTGAAGCTGGGAACATGACAGTCAAGAATGGGCATATGTCCAAGCAACTAGTCTTATATCCTCCTGCCCAACCTTTGCTAGACCATGATTTACCTCTCTGGTTGGAGGAGGAAGATGAGGATGAAGTCTATTCCACACCATTGTGTGCAGTAGAAGCTACCTGGAAGGCCCACAAACTAAGGATGATCTTATTGAAAACTTGATTCAGAATCCACCCCCTAGTGTGTTGCCATTAGAAGAGCTAGTGGAAGAAACCCAAGCCAATCCTTTACTTAATCTCTGTGTGGCTGATCCGACCTCTCTCCAAGATAAGAATGTGGAATTGGGCCCAGAAAGAACCTTGAATATCAACTCATCCCTATCCACCTCTCAGGAGAAAGAACTGTGTAGCTTATTGAAAAACCACTTGGATGCTTTTGCTTGGAGCTATAAGGAGATGAAGGGAGTGCACCCTTCAGTCTGTACTCATCACATTTACATTAAGGAAGATTGCAAACCAATTAGGCAACCTCAAAGGAGGATGAATTTGGCCCTTAAGGACATTGTCAAAGAAGAACTGCAAAAGTTGTGGATGCAGGATTCATCTACCCGATCTCTGACAGCGAATGGGTCTCTCCTTTGGTGCTAGCGCCAAAGAAAAATGGGAAGTGGAGAATTTGTGTTGATTATCGGGAACTAAACAAGGCCACCAAGAAGGACCATTTTCCCTTGCCTTTCATAGACCAAGTGTTAGATGGCCTAGCAGGGAAGAAGTTCTTCTCCTTCATAGATGGGTTTAGCGGGTACAACCAGATCCAAATCAGACTGGAAGACCAAGATAACACCATTTTCACTTGTCCTTGGGGTACCTTTGCATACCGCGTCCTTCCCTTCGGATTGTGCAATGCTCCCGCCCCTTTCCAGAGAGCTGTATTGAGTATATTTGCTGAACTGGTTCATGATGCAGTGGAAATCTATATGGATGACTTCACCCCTTATGGTTCTAACTTCCAAGAAGCGTTGACTAACTTGGGAAAAGTTTTAGACAAGTGCATTAAAATGAACCCGTCCCTCATGTTGGAAATAATACTGAGACGGGGGGTGAATCAGTATTATCAAGTTCTTTTAATAAATCTTCCTTATTTATTCTTTGAATTATTTTTGCATGTCAGTACCGTAAAATAATGAGCATGAACAAAGAAAACAGATAGTCACACCAAAGAACACAAGATGTAAGGTGGAAACCCAATGTGGGTGAAAACCACCTGCTGCAATATGTCTCTATCTTCTTTCAAATTAGAAACTCCTTTTACAATGGTTTTGTACTGGTGCAGTCCTTTACCAGTACGCAGGCTGCAACCTGCAGAGAGCTACAACTCTCTCTCGTTTTCCAGTCTCTCCTGGAAGGGAGCTACAACCCCCTACTTCTTTTCTTTCAAGGACCACTTTTCATAAATTTTCAAACTGGATCTAAGAACATCAAAAACCAATCAACTACACTTGCATCATCAATCTCTGATTTCACCAAAGCCAACCCGCATACAGATCTGCAAATATTTCCTTATAACTTTTCAGTTGTTACATCAGACATACCCAGATCATAACATGTGTAAAATAAAACATGCATCAATAATTCAGACCCAGATTATTAGATTTATAGATCAAGCGTATGCCACATATCACAGATCAAAATCATATAGAGATACCACTATTCCAGCCTTAAGATTTTGACCCATCAATAGAACTTATCCTTCTCCTTACGCTCAGGTTCCTTCTTCATTCAGATCCAGATCTGCACCAAAACCCAATCACAATATTCCAGATCTAGCACTTTATCAGATATTCGATCATTCAGAAGATGCTTTGCCAAATGATCTCCTTCCTCTTTTATAGTCTTAGGCCTTTCACAATACCACGGGACAAAACCATAGGATCAAAAAAACTGTTGGACTAATACCATGAACCAACCATGAAAGTACGTGAGATCAACACTTTTGGATGCAATACCACGGGCCAAAACCATAGGATCAAAAACTGTCAGACTAATACCATGAACCAACCATGAAATTGCGTGAGATCAACACTTTTGACGAGGTACCATGGTCCAAAACCATAGGTTCAAATACCAAGGACTAACTACCATGGACCAAAGGTAAGTTCTCCAACATATACGCGCTTTTCCTCATAGGTTCAAATACCAAGGACTAACTACCATGGACCAAAGGTAAGTTCTCCAACATATACGTGCTTTTCCTTGCATGAAAGTGCGTGAACTTTTTCTCTACATGAAATAAACTTTTCTCTGCATAAAAGTGCGTGAAATTTTCTCTACATGAAATAAACTTTTCTCTCCATAAAAGTGCGTGAACTTTTCTCTACATGAAATAAACTTTTCTCTGCATATAAGTGCGTGAAATTTTCTCTACACTATAATTTATTATCTGAGATGAGTGGGTTACCATAAAGTACAACATATGTATCATAATGCCAACACCTCAATCCTGGAAAATGCGAATTCCTGATGACTGAAGGGGTTGTGCTAGGTCATACAATTTCTAAGCAAGGATTACAGGTGGATCCCAACAAAATTGCCATCATCTAAAGGGTTCCACCTCCTCAAAAGGTAAGAGATGTTCAAAGTTTCCTAGGCTTAGCAGGGTATTACAGAAGATTCATTAAGGATTTCAGTAAGCTCGCCTCTCCATTGTTTGGTCTTTTGGGGAAAGATGTTGAGTTCATATGGACTGACAACTGTCAAAAGGCTCTGGATACGTTGAAAATTAAACTGGTGACTGCCCCAATTTTGAGAGGCCCAAACTGGGCCCTACCTTTCCACATTCATACAGATGCCTCGAACAAAGTGATAGGAGCAGCCTTAGGGAAAATTGATGAGAAGTTGCCTTATGCCATATATTTTGTAAGTAAAAACTTGTCCAAGGTAGAATTAAACTACACTGTAACCAAAAAGGAGCTCCTAACTGTAGTCCACTCCCTAAATAAATTTAGACACTACATCACCAGCTATCAAACATTCGTACACACTGATCATGCTGCAATTAGGTATTTAATGAACAAACCAGATGTAAATGCTCGTATCATTAGATGGTTACTTTTATTGCAGCAATTTGATTTAACCATTGTAGATAGCCCAGGTAAGGAAAATGTTGTTGTTGATTTTCTGTCTAAACTAGATCTGCCTGCAGGTGAGGAAGGAATGGTGGATAATCAAATGCCAGATGAACGCCTTTTTTCTATCTCAATACTCTCTCCATGGTTTGTTGATATAACAAATTACTTGGTTTCAACATAGTTCCCACCACACCTATCCTCAAAAGAGAAGAGCAAGATCGTGAGGAAAAGTGCCCCATTCACTTGGATTGGCGGTAATCTCTTCAAATTTGGACCAGATCAGATTTTGAGGAGATATGTCAGGGAGGAGGAAGTTTTTGACATTCTCCTAACCTATCATGATGGGCCCTGTGGGGGCCATTTTGTAGAAAAGAGGACTGCCTTCAAAATTCTGCAAGCAGGTTACTATTGGCCCACTCTTCATCAAGATGTAAGGAGATATATCAGCTAATGTGACCGATGTCAAAGGATGGGGAAACCTACTCCAAGGGATGAGATGCCCCTACAACCTCAAGTGACTTTTGAGCCATTTGAGAAGTGGGGCATGGAATTTGTGGGTCCTATCAACCCTCCTTCAAAGAAAAAACCTTACATCATTGTGTGCACTGATTATCTGACAAAATGGGCAGAAAAAAAAGGTGATCAAGGTAGTAATAGAAGAAAAAATAGCTGCGTTTTTTGGAGAGAATATCTTCTACAAGTTTGGTTACCCAAGAGAATTAGTCACAGATCAAGGGATTCAGTTTACCTCCAATCTAATTGAAGACCTACTCACACATCACAAAATTAAGCACAAAACTTCCACCCCTTATCATACACAAGCAAATGGACAGGTGGAAGTCACTAACAAAGCTTTGGAAGGAATTTTGACCAAGGTAGTGAGCAGCAGCAGAAAACATTAGGTAGATTGATTGGTTGAGGCCACCTGGGCCTATAACACCACTTGGAAAACCACCACAGGGTTCACACCCTATGAGTTGGTCTATGGGAAGAAGGCTTTACTGTCAATAGAATTTGAATATAATACACTAAGGATGGCAGCTCATCTGGACCTAGATCTCAGCCATGCACAAAAGGAAAGGTTACTTCAGCTAAATCGATTGGATGAACAGAGATTGCAGGCCCTTCTCCACTCAGAGGTAGTCCAGCTTCAAAGGAAAATATGGCATGATAGACACCTCAAAGAAAAACATTTCTAAGAAGGACATTCGGCGCTGTTGTATGATTCAAGATATAAATATTTCAAGGGTAAACTAACGACAAGATGGGTGGGACCATACATAGTAGAAAAGTGCAATGAAAATGGTTCAGTTCTGATCTGAACCATCGATGGAGAAGCCATCCCCATGCTCATCAATGGGCATAGTTTGAAGATCTACAGGAAGCCCCTCTCCAAGAAAGAATTCATTGAGAATATGAGTAAAACGGTGTTGGTAGTAGAGTAGGTCTCTGCCTCCACTCCACCCACACCCCCAAAAAAATAAAAAAATAAAAATAAAAACAGAAAAAGAAAAAAAAAGAGAATAAAATATCCCTGGGTGAAACCTCCTAGAGGGCCCAGGGCAAGCAGTGAGGGTGAAAACCTCCTGGAGGTGCCCCAACTGTTTCATAAAAAGAAAAATAAGGAGAGAGAAAAATAGAGAAAAAAACAGAAAAACTAATTTCTTTTGAATGCATTGCAGATTGCAGGAGGGTAACAGAAGGAAAAAAGGACATGGCCATGCTTAATACACCACTAATAGTTCATTTCTCCATCACCATTGTCTTTTCCCAGGCCCTGGTCTCACTTGTTCTGGAAATTATGCATCCTACAAGAAGCTTTGTGCATTCTACAGTAGGAACCTGTAGAAACCACAGAGAGCTCAAAATCAAGTTCAGAAAAGAATCATAGGATTGGAAATTTGTTCAAAAGGCCTGTGGACCTCCTTGCCACCATCCATCCTCCAAAATCTCCATTCCATCCCTGCACCACCGCATTTCCACTCGCTTCTTTCTTCCCTACACAAGAAAACAAAGAGATCCTGTTTCTTTTGTTTTTCTTGAAAAAATGAAGAATAAATAGCAGCATTCTTAACTTGTTTCTTACCTGGTGCATACCAACTGCTTTTCCATTTTCTTCCAAACCTTCCTCAGCTATCTCTTCAGTCCCTACTCAAACCTTAGCCAGAAATTTTAGAGGGAGAAGCAGTTACAGGAAATCTTGCTAAATTCCTGTAACAGTGGATCCCTTTAAAAAAACAAGCTCCAGAGGCAGGGTCGGTGTAGCCACAGGTGGATACAATGTGAAAGGGGCCATTCTTGATCAAAGATCACCAGCGTGCGGTAGCAAGCCACCAGTTTAGAAGCCACAGCAGCATCAATCCATGAACAGAGTGCCAAAGTCTGAGCATGCAAAGCACGATAGCGACTAACAGGTAAGTGATGAAACTTGTTCCTCTGTTGCATGAATATGATTTAGAAACTGCATGAACCATTGATATGGTCACGATTAAATGAAATCAGTGGCCAGCTAATTGGCCACCCTCGTCCAGTTCAAATAAGCCTCGTCCAATTCAAACAACGTTCAACATGTACAATCGGCACGTGTGTTCAATCAAATCGGGAAGAAAAACTCAAAACACGTAGTGGTGGCGGCGTATAATGAGAATGATGGAAGTGATTGCGGGCAGGCAACATGAAGTATCATAATGGCACTTGGAGTAGGGACCAACGGTTCGGATGAAGATAACGTGCCCTTCCTACCACCTCACCTCATCACTGCAGAACATGCCATAATTTTAAGTACGCTGCAGTCAAAGCCTCCACCACCTTTGTTTTCATTTGCATCGATGATTTCTTGGCTGCAACAACCTACCTACCACCTTCAAAACCTTGTAACAGCCGCTCTCTGTCAGTTTCAAAACCCTTATGCTTATTGGACTCTACAGGAGCGGAAACACAGTCTACAGGAGCCTTTTTACAGGAAGGCCAGTGAGTGGCTCTGCTGAGGGAAAAGTTGGGATTTTATTCCAAATTCAAGCTCAAAAAAGGTAGGCTCATAAAACCCACTTTGCATGTTATATATCTACAAATGGTGGTGGATTTGAAGTGAAGTACTGAGTTGAAAAGAAAGGGAAAGTGAGAACAGAAGTCTGCCTATGTTTTTTTTATATATATACAATCTCTCCATTTTACTCTCTGCACTGAAAGTCTGTCTCTTTCACCTCCATGGTATTCTCCTGTATGAAGAAGTGATGCAACCATAGGAAATTAAGCTTGCAAAACAGTGACTTTGCATTACGTGGTCTGCTTACTTTGTGGAAAAAGAAAAACACTGTCTGGTATACTCTCTGTTTTTTGAAGGAGATATTGTTTCCCCCAAATAGACCGAGAAGTAAATTAAGTTTGAGAATAGGGTTTGAAGGGAAGGAAAATTGTAAAAAAAATTTGTTAAAAAAAGAAGAACACGAAAAATTCCCTCTTTGGTTTCAGAAAGAAAAAAACCTCAACTGTTCCTCTGTTTTCGGGTTTGAAAATTTGCTACCTTCCTCCTCACCTGAGAATTTCCAGTAGTCACTGAACATCATGACAGGAGGTTTTATGAGAAAGGAGCCTCTGAATTCAACTAAATTGCATGAACATCCAGAAGTGGTGGCCCTCTTTACGAGGGAAAATTGGATGCCTTTCTTTGAGAAATTTCATGGGTATGATGAAGAAGTTAAAGAGGAATTTTTATTATCCTTAAGACCCCATTCAAAAACCCATGCTACAGTCAGTTTCAGGGGACTAACCATAGAACTTACAGTAGAGTTCATCAACAAAATTACAAGTCTTCCACTTGGGCTCTCTTGGAGCAAAGAAGAAAAACCACTAGGACAGATTACTAAAAAAACTATTTTCCAGCCCGATGAACATCCTGTGGAGGATAAGAATGGGATCAGAGGGGCAAGTATACCTTATCCATGGGGTGAGGTCAGCTATCAGATCATGAAATATATCTCCTGTGAAGGAAGATACAGTATAGTCTATGGTTATCATTTCATATTGTTACATGAACTAAGATATGGAATGGACCTACCTACATCTAGAAAACTCAGTCTTCCATATTTTCTCCTCCAATCCTTGATAGAGTGTAGCACCAAATTGAATGCAGGGGTTCCAGACCAACTGGCTCACCATGGGCTCATTAAATTGCTGGTGGAGGATGCCCTCCACACTTACACAATCCTTATAGCCTGGGAGATTTTCAAGAACATGACTAAAGAAGATGACATAAAAACTCTTATTGATGACCTTAGTCCATCTGGTAGTGAAGAGAAGGAACAAAAAGAAGAGCCTGAGAAGTAAATCCATGAAGAAGCACAGAATGTTCAATTGGAAGAAGAAAAAGAAGAAAAACAGAGAGGAGAGGAGAAACATGACACCACCACAGTTAAGCCTAAAGTAGAGAAGAAAATAGCATCAAAAGCAGAAAAAGGGAAAACCACAGTAGAGAAAAAGAAAAGCACAAGAGCTAAAAAGAAGAATCCTAAGACAACTCAGAAAAAGGCTACCGCAGGAAAGGTAGAAACTCAGCAAGCAGAGGAGAAAACAACACCAGAGATAGCAGAAACCAAATCATAGACAGCAGACACAGGAAAAAGAACAGATGGGAAGGAAGAAGCACAACAAGAAGAAGTGTCTCCTGAGACACTAGCAAGAGAAGTGTTGAGTCTTGAAAATGTCATTCATTTCCATTACACTTTCACTATTATGTCCATTATATCACCTCCATTTCACTACTATGTCACCACATTCATCCCACTTTCATTATCATTGGGCCACATTTATGTTTTTCCAATATTTATTAATTCTAAGCCTTTTAAGTGAATTTGTTGTTAAAAATTAGAAAATAATGTGCATATGCTTATACCTAACAAATGGGTTGAGATTGTTGACATGTGTAGGTTGAAATGAGGTTTCTAGAAGACTCTTATGTGGCACTCTAAGGCCAAATTCGAATTTGAGTGGAAAGAATCATGGGATCATGAGGATATGTGTCACATATCCTAATTGTATTGTAACTCTAAGAAGACATGTGTCTTATCAGTTCCTATTTTGATTAGGACTCTAGAGGTAGAGGGAGAGATTCATGGATTCTCATTAATGAGATGGCTTCTCATCTTTTTGTATAAATAGGATATCTCTCTCCTTCATTTGGAAGCTTAGCTTATTAGTCTTTTTAGCTTGTGAGTTTGTAGTTCTTCCTTGATGGCTTTTGAAAGTTTTGGAGAGCTTTGTTGTACTTTGTAATTTTGAAGAATTTGAATAAAGCTTTGATGTTCTCAATATGGAAGGAGATGTGAAGTAGATGTCATGGAGCATATTAGAATGTAAGGTAGAGTAGATTTCATTTTGTAATTTTGCTTTGATTTCATTATGTCATTTAATTGCTTTCAAGTTTGATAGATTAGATTTTTCATTCATGCAATTTTAATTCATGTAAGTGTGTTCAACCGGTTGATTGTGGGTTAGTAATGCACATAGCTTTTTAATGACTAATGACATGACATAATCATCTTGTCCTTCTGTTGATTTATTTTTTTTGAGTTCTAATTCCAGCATTGTTATTTCAATCAGTTTTGTTTTGCTCATTTACTTTCTTGCAATTTAGATATCATATTGCTTAACTTGTTCATGATTGCTTCCCATAAGGTAGATTGAGCTGAAGGGTAAAGGATCAGAAGAGTTGAAGTAATGTGATTAGTTTCCTTTATGCAATTTAATTTCTTTCAATATAGATATCATATTGCTTAACTTGTTTATGATTGCTTCCCATAAGGTAGATTGAGCTGAAGGGTAAAGGATCAGAAGTGTTGAAGTAGTGTGATTAGTTTCCTTTATGCAATTTAATTTCTTGCAATTTAGATATCATATTGCTTAACTTATTCATTATTGCTTCCCATAAGGCAGATTGAGCTGAAGGGTAAAGGATCAGAAGAGTTGAAGTAGTGTGATGACTTAGTTGCTTTGCTTTCAGTCTTTGAGTTTCTTTAGGTTCAGTTTTTACTTTCTTTTTCATACAGCAGCAAGGATACTGGGTTTCATAGTCACTAGCTCATTGATTGGTTGTTGCATTCCATTTTGATTGAAGTAGCTGCATATTTACACTTTTGTTTAAGTACTAATTCCATCAATAACATGTTTTAAGATCTTTTGAAGTGCTAAGTTTTGGAAGTTACCATTAGGGACATAGGCCTTGTCTTGAAATCTCTATCCATACTTGTCCTTTAAAAGTATTCTTAAGACCTTAGAATAGGATTTTTATTTGCATTAGACACTTTAGGAAACCAACAAGAACAAAACCCCCAAAACAACATAAACTATAAAACAATGAAGTAAGAAAAAGGTTAACTAAGCACATATGGTGCACCACACTTCATCAGTTTACGATACCCGGATTAATAATTTATGTAGAACAATTTAAGACGTTAAATTGACTAGACATTTTGGCGCCGTTGCTGGGGAAGTGTAATTAGGAGACCTTATTTCTTACATCTGAAAAAAGAAATTTTAATAATTCTTGAGTATGCTCTCCTCCTGCACTTCGTGTGATCTGGAGGATCAGAAAAAGGATTGTTAAGTAAAAAAAAAAAGAAATAATAATTCTTGAGTATGCTCTCCTCCTGCACTTTGTGTGATCTGGAGGATCAGAAAAAGAATTGTTAAGAAAAAAAAAAAAGAAAAAAAAAGAGGAGACAAAATAATCTTCATCATTTCAATTGATTCAAAAAAATAAAAAAATAAAAAAAATGAAACTCAACTGCTTTGATAGGTTCAAATTGTCCAAAATTGACTGGTTATGGTTTGTAGTGGTCCCCAAAACAATGTATCCTGTTTTAATAAGGTTTTGCAACTTAGCTGCGGAAAGTGCCCTGATTCCGCAGCCAGTTGAGAATTCTGCAGTTGTTTCAAGGTTTAGCAGGTTACAGGCATCCAATGAAAAAACCGACCACATGGGCATCTTTGGAATTGTCCCGACATGGATCCTATCCTAGTCACCCAGCTCAGATCGATGAAAAACCAGCCTAAGACCTCAGTCAAAGTCATATTTTTAGCATGTTTTTCTTTGAAGACTTTGCTGCCTGAAATTGAAAATCATTAATTCTTCTTATAAAAATTTACAATTTCAGAGAAAAAAAAGAGAAGAAAAACAATCTATGGCTATCCTCAACCCTATCTTTCATTGTGGCCTCAATAAATAAATAAATAAATGAACAAAAAAAAACAAAAAAATCTGCAAAATCCTTCTCTAGTTGTCTTCCTGACATTTGTAATCAGCAGTAGCAAGTCAATGTTAGTGGAAATCTTAAACACTCATCTATATTCCATCCATTGCTGGAGTATCATTAGCATTGTTACAGCTACTATTTGTTATCTCAATCATTCCTTCCATCCCTTAGTCCAGCTGGAGCATCCCTACTGAGACCATACCTATATGGAGATGCCTGCCAAACATTTGTGAGAAAATCAGTGGCCTTCCTTGCATACCAGTTAGTTTGTAGGTATTTATGGTGCATGACTTTTGCAACAAAATTGTGAACGAAAGAAGACTCTAAAAGCAAAGCTACTTTTCATTTCCATGGTATTATTGATATACATCCAAAGACATGGAATATCTTACAGCTACTGCGTTAGAGACAAATCTTCAATGACATCTTCTTGAAAGTGAACAAAACAACTGTGAATATGTTGCAAAAGGAGTGAAACATATGTGACTTATGACTATCCCAATTTGAAGAATATTAGAGCGCTGATGGCAGGTCTTCAGGTTGCACTGAAGGAAGAGCAAGAAGGCGTATTTTTGCTGAAGAAATCAAAGAAGATACTAAATAATGGTTAAATTTGTTTGTGTTGTGATCGTATATAAAAAAAATATTTCAAAATCAAATTCTACAGGCCGAATGCAGAACAAAAAAAAAAAAAGTGAACTCAGGAAAAACGCAAAACAGCAAAAAAATGTCAAATTTCAAATGCTCGATTTGCCCAAACAGAGACGAATTTGAATAAAATAAAACATGGGTTTTTTTTTCCAGCTGGGTCAATTAGATAACCCAAAAACTGTTTGAAGAAATTTGTTGCGGTCTGGGAGAAATATTCGGTTTTTTGGAGCCTCTTTTTGCCTTCTGCGTGTGAAAAAACAGTGTTTTTTTAACAAGTTGCAGCCATATTTCAATTTCTTTGAGAAATCCGCTCAGATCCGATTTCCTTGGCTGCCAGGTCATCCACCGTGTCACTGAATGCGTGAGAGGAAAATATTTTTATTAAATGAATAGGAAATAGTTTGAACACGTCTTCCGCCACCCGTCTGCCCATTTAGCAGAAAGATAATCAAATACGACACTTCTCCAACAGCTATTCCTATGACTCGGCATTTTACTTGCTAAAATATTGGCACAATGCTAATACTCATGGATCTTGTCTTCATTAACATGTTTTGTGTACGTGTTTAATTTTATTATGACGTGCTTGGCAGTTTGATCATATTTTCAGCCAAAAACTCTGCATTGTTTTTTTATCCGCTCTTCACAGCACCTTGGCCTCTAATACGTCTATGATTGATCTCAATCTCATTAGTGAAAAAACACATGTTCAAGACCGTATAGTAGCGGCACATTTTTTCAGTCCTGTGCATGTGATGCCACTCCTTGAAATTGTTCGAACAGAGAAAACTTCACCGCAGATTATTATTGACCTTATAAATGTTGGAAAGAATATAAAGAAAGTCCCTAGAGTGGTGGGAAATTGCACCGGCTTCGCTGTCAATCGAATGTTCTTTCCATACACTCAATCGGCTCATATGTTGGCAATTCTTGGTGTAGATATTTTAGACAAAGTCATCACAAGTTTTGGAATGCCAATAGGTCCATTCAGATTGCAAGATCTTGTTGGATATGAAGTATCTATTGAGGTTGGACAACAATTTGTTACAGCCTTCACTCCTCCACATTTTTTTTCTCTTCCAAGCACACAGCCACTCCATTTCACAGTATTTTCTACACTCTGTTTTCATTAGCTACGGAAACAAGCCACTTTCCGCAGCTGATTCAATTTTCCGCAGCTGGCTCAACTTTCCGCAGCTAGCTTAACTTTCCGCAGCTATTTTGTTAAACTCTAGGTTGCAGGTGTCATCAAGCAAAACAAGCCACATGGGTAGTTGGGGGAATGTCAGTACATGGATGGTGTCCTATTCATTCGGTCAAATTTTATGAAAAAGACCCCGGTCAAAGGGAAGTCAAGTTGAGGTTTTTTCACTAAGTCACCACACTGAGTCGCTGCATGTCAAAAAAATAATAATTTTGAATCAATGAAATGAACAATTTATTTGCTCACTTTTCTGAAGGTATTGATTAATTTTGGATTGACGATGAAAAATGAATGGCTAACTTTGTATCCAAGATTTTTAGCTACAGAACCGTGCACATTCCGCAGCTAAAGTCTAATTCCGCAGCCAAAAAAACCTCATTGTTCAAAACAGCCTATCTTTCTCATACACAATCAGATTTTGATGATTTAAGTACCATTGGAAAGATCTCAACAAGATCTACACAATGAGAAATATATCATTAGAGCTTGAAATGGAAAATAATGAAATAAATTGCTGAAAAGAAGCAACATCAACTTGAGGCACTAATTCCAGATCAGGTATAAATTCTTTTGATGTTTCCTTTGAGAACTTGTTTCACTAATACAAATTCTTAGTTTTGTGTGTAAATATCATAACTAGAGAGATTGATTACCTCTCTCCTTTTATAATCTTACATTCCATTGCAGAAGAAGTATTAGTTTTTTTTGCAGGTTCCAGGAGGAAGGACAAATGACTACAAGAGAATGGTGTCTCTCTAAGAGATCAATTTGTTTCATAAGAGGATGATCAGCAACAAAGAGGAAATATGCTGATGCAAAATCAGATTCAAACACTTGAAAAACTTTCAGATACTATTGTCTCCATCACATCCATACTTTATAATAAACTATTCACCTCATTCCACTCCATATTTTCTATTTACATTCACATATACTTTCCATCTCTTTTTGTCCATTCATAACCCACAAATAAAAGCAAGAGGCTCATTCATATGCTTATTGCCCATTACCATTTCTACTCTCCATTGCCATCTTTCATTCCTTGTCATTTTCATTCCGCAAATAAGCCCTGCTTCAATGCAAATTATTGAGTCATAGTCCTTTGAGTCTAAGTTCCTTGTAAAAACACCTTGAGGCTTGCATGCCTTAATGGCAAGTCCTCATGCTGACAAACAATGGGAATACATTAATGTCCCTTGTTCGATAGATCTTCTAGGTGACTCGACATCGACAAATTCATTCGTACCTAGCAAGATGTGTTTGGGCATCTTGACTCTCATTGTCATCAATGGTGAGAGTTCTCGTGTTGACTAGTGGCATCCATTAATAGCCACTAAGACAACAATTTCCTATTATGTTCGACATCAGAACATCTTTTCACATAGTAGGAATTGTGCCAGTGAGTTTTGAAGACATGAAGACTATTATTTTCAGCGTTTTAGAGCAGATTCAACAAGTTTTAGTAGAAGCAATAAAAAGTCATCCTATCTCTCTATCTATGACTCCTCTTGTTCAGCCACTTGAAGAAGAATATGATCAGAAATTTTCAGCCACTACACATGCAACTCATCCATTCCAAGGGTAAGTGAAGGTACGTCATTTTCTAACTTTTGACCATAGAATTCCATAAAAAGCTAGAATGATAATTGTTGGAAAAACATTTCTCTTCCTCATTTCATAAAATTGCCAATACCATCAGTTGGGGGGGGCGGGGGTGGGGATACATTCATATTCATATCTTGCCATGTCCATATCATATTCAGGAGCTCACATACTTCCAACATATATTAATTATTACATTGCTATTATGAGCATACAATGGCTTTTGAAAAAAGTGCTTAAAGGATAAATTGGATACAAACAAAATCATGGTTGTCACACAAGAACCAACCATCATGCAATCCAATAAAGATATACTTTGCAACAATAATCAAAATATCATTATGCAAAGTTCAAAGATCAAAATGGAAGGCAAAAAAAAAAAAATGGTTGTAACACAAGAACCAACCATGTTGCAATTCAAGTGAAACACTTTGCAGAAATATGAAGTTATCAAATGATATCATGCAAAGTTAAGCCAAAGCTCAAGGATAAAAGAGTTAATGTAATATGTATTGCATGAGGACATATGATAGCTTCAGTTGGGGGGTATGTTGAGTCTTGAAAATGTCATTCATTTCCATTACACTTTCACTATTATGTCCATTATATCACCTCCATTTCACCTCCATTTCACTACTATGTCACCACATTCATCCCACTTTCATTATCATTGGGCCACATTTATGTTTTTCCAATATCTATTAATTCTAAGCCTTTTAAGTGAATATGTGGTTAAAAATTAGAAAATAATGTGCATATGCTTATACCTAACAAATGGGTTGAGATTGTTGACATGTGTAGGTTGAAAGGAGGCTTCTAGAAGACTCTTATGTGGCACTCTAAGGCCAAATTCGAATTTGAGTGGAAAGAATCATGGGATCATGAGGATATGTGTCACATATCCTAATTGTATTGTAACTCTTAGAAGACATGTGTCTTATCAGTTCCTATTTTGATTAGGACTCTAAAGATAGAGGGAGAGATTCATGGATTCTCATTAATGAGATGGCTTCTCATCTTTTTGTATAAATAGGAGATCTTCTCCTTCATTTGGGAGCTTAGCTTATTAGTCTTTTTAGCTTGTGAGTTTGTAGTTCTTCATGGCTTTTGAAAGTTTTGGAGAGCTTTGTTGTACTTTGTAATTTTGAAGAATTTGAATAAAACTTTGATGTTCTCAATATGGAAGGAGATGTGAAGTAGATGTCATGGAGCATATTAGAATGTAAGGTAAAGTAGATTTCATTTTGTAATTTTGCTTTGATTTCATTGTGTCATTTAATTGCTTTCAAGTTTGATAGATTAGATTTTTCGTTCATGCAATTTTAATTCATGCAAGTGTGTTCAACCGGTTCATTGTAGGTTAGTAATGCACATAGCTTTTTAATGACTAATGACATGACGGAATCATCTTGTCCTTCTGCTGATTTTTCCTTTTTGAGTTCTAATTCCAACATTGTTATTTCAATCAGTTTTGTTTTGCTCATTTAATTTCTTGCAATTTAGATATCATATTGCTTAACTTGTTCATGATTGCTTTCCATAAGGTAGATTGAGCTGAAGGGTAAAGGATCAAAAGAGTTGAAGTAATATGATTAGTTTTCTTTATGCAATTTAATTTCTTGCAATATAGATATCATATTGTTTAACTTGTTCATGATTGCTTCCCATAAGGTAGATTGAGTTGAAGGGTAAAGGATCAGAAGAGTTGAAGTAGTGTGATTAGTTTTCTTTATGCAATTTAATTTCTTGCAATTTAGATATCATATTGCTTAACGTATTCATGATTGCTTCCCATAAGGTAGGTTGAGCTGAAGGGTAAAGGATCAGAAGAGTTGAAGTAGTGTGATGATTTAGTTGCTTTTCTTTCAGTCTTTGAGTTGCTTTAAGTTCAGTTTTTACTTTCTTTTTCATACAGCAGCAAGGATACTGGGTTTCATAGTCACTAGCTCATTGATTGGTTGTTGCATTCCATTTTGATTGAAGTAGCTGCATATTTACACTTTTGTTTAAGTACTAATTCCATCAATAACATGTTTTAAGATCTTTTGAAGTGCTAAGTTTTGGGAGTTACCATTAAGGACATAGGCCTTGTCTTGAAATCTCTATCCATACTTGTCCTTTAAAAGTATTCTTAAGACCTTAGAATAGGATTTTTATTTGCATTAGACACTTTAGGAAACCAACAAGAACAAAACCCCCAAAACAACATAAACTATAAAACAACGAAGTAAGAAAAAGGTTAACTAAGCACATATGGTGCACCACACTTCATCAGTTTACGATACCCAGATTGATAATTTATGTAGAGCAATTTAAGACGTTAAATCGACTAGACAAGAAGTAGCAACTGTTCTTGTTGCACTTAGTACTCCAGTCAAGCCCAAGGGAAAAAGGAAGAGACAACCATCTATATACTTCAAAGCTCGAAAGAGCACTGAAATCAAGATCGGGAAGCCTCAACCACCTTCAAAAGAACCCATCATCATTGAGGACACACCTACTATAAAAAAGGAGGAATCTCCCTCCAAAATCTCCATCACTTACGAGAAAGGATGTCCTAAGACCTCTACCTGGAAAGAAAGGATCAAATTAATGGACTCTAAAGCAATCCTACAGGAGACATAGACCTCTCTATAGGAAAGATTGGCAAAGCTCAAAGAAACTGAAAAACTTGAAATGAAGGCAGAAGAACAAATCCAGGAGGAAGATAAGGCAAAAGAGATACCAGATCCTAGACCTCAGCCTAACTTAGGCTCCTACTATAGCCTTTTGGAAGGCGGGAAGATCATCCCACAAAATTTTGCAATGCCTCTTTTCTTCGAGCTAGAAAAGGAAAGAGTTAGGACCCATACATGGATGCAGATTGCAAAATCAAAAGGGGTAGAAGACATTGGGCACATGGAAAACAGTTTGAGAGAGATGGGCAAAGAATTGAGCATGGTCAAGCATACAAAAAGCATTAGAAGAGCTCAATTGGAGGAAGAAGATGAAATGTTGAAAAAGCAGCTACAAGAAAGAGAACCTGAAGGAGGAAATGAGCTGTCAATCTTAAAAGGATAGTAATAGAAAGAGGAACCCCAGACAAAAAGTGAGGTAGCAAAAAGACAGCAACAAGAAGAGGAACCCCAGATAGACAGTGAAACATTAATGAAACAACAACAAGAAAAAGAATCCTAGGTAGAAAATGAAGTGTTGATTTTGAAAAGACAACTACAAGTAAAGGAAACCTAGTTAGCCTGCATGGCTAGCTAGGCAATGGAGGCATTGTAGTGTAGGCAGTCGACCAAATCATATGCACTGTACCTCAAAGATCAGTAGCTCCAATTTTAGATTAAGACACTAGCCCAGAGGGGCACAATACCTTTTCAGGATTATGGCCAATTCATGCATTTATGTGATCACAGTTCGGTTGAGGATAAAACAAAGCTAGCAGATTTTTACTTGCACAACATGTCACTTACTGACATGAATTTATGGGATCCAAATGCTGCATTGGGATACTTGCAGCGAATGGCTATGGCATCTTGGATGAGCCATGAAGAGAAAATGGCAGTAGAAATCTAGATAATGATGGCAAAGGAGCTAAGTGAACCCATGATGATTAGAACAAAACCCTTGGCTCTCATCTATGCCCACCAACACCTTGCAAATAATCCTCAAGTTGTCCCTGACTATGTTGACATGCAAGTCCAGGCTATTGCTCATTTCAATGATATGGAGAGATTGTTTGGAGATGACTGCATTCATGCTTGAATGAGAAGGTGGAATACCTTGTCACACAGCCTAAGGATCAGGGAGTATCACTCCCCAAACAGGATGAGGGAAGCCATGAGAAGAGTTCCCCTGTATAAGTACTCAATGCAAAGCTTGAAGGCAAATTGGATTGGCCTTAAATTCAGTCCTCCACTGTTGCTAGGACTGCTGGAAGGAGTAAGAGAGGAGGAACAATATAAACAGTGGGAAGAAGTGGATAGGAAAGTAGGTTTCCATGATAAAGAGGAAGACATCACATTAGAGGCTTGGGATGTCAGGGAATCTGTTAGAGCCATCAAGGATGAAGAGTTAGATTAGTTGCTTAGAGGATGAACAACCCATTCAGTAGGGGGGTGATGATGAGTCCCATAAATGGGTAATTATATGGGCTCATTCTGCCTCTTATTTCGACTTAATCCACCATTCTCATTAGTTTACTGCATGTTTCTTAATATATTTATGCTAATAGAGTGAATTGAGTTAGTCACTTCACCATGTAGTCTAATGTATGTTTTATGCAAATTTTTTGGCCTATTTTGGACAAAGTCAAACAATGTAAACTTTGAAACGGGAACTGATACTGTTACCCGTTTCGTAGAGATAGCAAAAAAGTGACCTGATTTTGAAAAGGGGTGATGCAGAACAAACATGTTTTTTTTAGAGCATAGTTTTTGGCACTTTAATTTTTTTATGTACATTACGTTTTAGAATCATAGTGATTTTCATTCTGATTTTAAAAAGTGAGTATTCTACATCACCCCCTTTTTTTAAAAGACCTGTTTTTTGGCTTTAAATTTTCTAATGTATAAAATGTAAATAATTATTTTGTAAATTTGATCATTGTTGAAGTGGTCGTTTTCTTCACATTTTCTTGTTTTTTATTTTAATTTTAACTTTTTTTTTAGTGAGGTTTTTATTGTTTTGCATTTTTAAATTAGGAGGTCGATATTTAGAATTTTCGATATTCTACATATTTATACATCCTTAATTAATTTTTCAATCCACATGAAATAATTGTTTCTAAAAAACAATATTTTTTAACAATGGACATAAAAATGCCCACGGGGCTTTGGATTGACGGTGAATGGGTGCGCTGTTAAGGCACTCCTTGCGATAGGTCACCGGTTCAAAACCCCCCGTGGGTACTTAGGTTAGCCTAATAGATAAAAAAAAAACAATGGACATAAAAATAACCATTTTTAACATAAATATAACTAAAAAACTAAACGTTTTGATAATTTTTTGCTAGAATTGACATGTCAAAATCGCAATTTTTATATGATAATTTTAACTAAAAATGGTTAAATAATAGCTTTTTTTATGAATTTCATGTCAAAAAAATAATAATAATCACTTTTTTTTTCAAAAAATAATGATTAACTTAAAAATCAATGCGAAAATCACATATTACAGATATTGAACGTATAACAACCCTAATTGAGTGTTTATTCTTCTCATAAAATGTCAAAGTCAAAATATTGCAAAGCTTGATTTACAAGCATAACTTAAATTTAATCAACAATGTCACGTAATCCAAACTCTTCGTCCTCTAGACTTTCATCATTGCCTTCTTCCACAATATTTTCTGTTTCCTTTTGCTCATTTTCCTCTTCTAATGGGTCTTTGATGTCTGCGAATCTCGCACACAACCCTCGGCGCCCCAACCCTCTCAACCCCCCCTCCACCGGCCCCGGCGCCCTCACCCGCCCCCCCAACCGACACCCCACCCTGCCCCGGCGGCCTCACCCACCCTCACCCGCCCCCCACCCCGGCCCGGGCACCCTGCCAACCCCCCCCCGCCCGGGAGCCCACACAAACCCCCGCGCCCCAACCCTCTCAATCCCCCCCCGGCTCGGGAGCCCTCACCCGCCCCACCAACCGCCCCCCCACCCGGCCCCGACGCCCTCACCCACCCTCACCCGCTCCCCCACCCGGCCCGGGCGCCCTCACCCGCCCAACCCGTGCGCCCTCACCTGGCGCCCTGCCAGGTGGGGGCGCGGGCCACCCAGGTGGCGCGGTCGAGGCAGGCGCCACCCGGGCGGCCCGCGCCCCACCCAACAGGTGGCAGGGCGATTACCGGAATCGCCCTGCCGCTTGCCGGGCCGGGGCGGGGGCCGCCCGGGTGGCGCGGACGAGGCAGGGTGGGTGAGGGCTCCCCGAGGGGGAGGGCGGGTCAGGGCGCCCGGGCAGGGGGGCAGGCGGGTCAGGGCGCCGAGCGGGTGAGGTGGGTGAGGCCGCCAGGCGAGCGGGCAGCCGGGTGAGGGCGCCGGGGCGGGCGGGTGGGGGCGCCCGGGCGGGTGAGGCGGGTGAGGGCGTCGGGCGGGCGGGCGAGGGCGCCTGGGCGGGTGAGGCGGGTGAGGGCGTGGGGCGGGCGGACGAGGGCGCCGAGTGGGAGGGCGAGCGAGGGCAGGCGGGCAGGTGAGGCGGGTGAGGGTGCCGGGCAGGCGGGCGGGCGAGGGCGCCCGGGCGGGTGAGGCGGGTGAGGGTGTCGGGCGTGCAAGGGCGCCGGACGGGCGGGCAGACGAGGGCGCCTGGGGGGGCAAGGCGGGTTAGGGCGCCGGGCGGACGGGCGGGTGAGGGCCGCCCGGGCGATTGCCGGAATCGCCCTGCTGCCTGCCGGGGGGGGCGCGGCTGAGGCAGGGTAGGTGAGGGTGGCCGGGGGGGCCGGTGGGTCAGGGCGCCCGTGCGGGGGGGCGGGCGGGTCAGGGAACCTGGCGGGCAAGCGGGTGACGGTGCCGGGCCGGCGGGTGAGGGTGCCGGGGCGGGCGGGCGGGTGAGGCTGGTGAGGGCGCCGGGCGAGCGGGTGTGGCGAGTAACGGCGCTAGGCAGGCAGGCGAGGGCGGGCGGGCGAGGGCGCCGGGCGGGCGAGGGTGGGTGAGGGCGGGCGAGGGCGCTGGGCAGGCGAGGGCGGGCGAGGGGGGGCAGGCAAGGGCAGGCGAGGGCGGACAGGCGAGGGCGCCGAGCGGGCGAGAGCAGGCGGGCGAGGGCACCGGGCGGGTGAGGCGAGTGAGGGTGTCACGCCCCCAATATTTTTTTCTTCAATTGGGCGGTGTGCGGCACCACCGACGCTTACCCGGTTAACAGATTTACGTTATGGACTACGCCTTTAACCATGACTTTACTTAATTCACTCCTTCATTAATCATTCTTCAATATATATATAAACATTCACAACCGAATATTCAATACATCTTCACTTAAATAAACTGCATTAATCTTAATCAACACATAGTAATTCAACCGTATATTGAAACCGTAATAACAACAATTGCATATAAGATATATGGGAAGGGCAACTCCCAAACGAGTTCGCCCGCAACAATTTATATTATAACAATCTTTCAAAATTTACAACGTAAGTGTGCCAGGAAAGGTCCACGGCCACACTTATACTTTACACTGTTTATCCAAGTGCACCAGTGCACATATAAACCTGCGTACTTACATATGCCACTGTCCACGTGACAGTCCACTGATCTATCTACGTGATAGCCCCGACAATCTGCTTTATGAAGCCTCTGCGCTGTTTTATTCAAGCGTTCCACCTGCTGCCCACGTGTCAGTCTTCTGGTAAGCCTGCGCAGGTCCAACCTGCACTATATCGAATACCTCTGCCCACGGGACAACCCTCCGGTAGACACTCGACCGCTTTATCAAAATCCGACAGTCTGCTGCGGCATATAATCTTCTGCGCTTCCACTGAGGCTGGTACCCATGCGGGTCCCCTCAAACACCCTTACGTGGCTGCGCAATTATATAATCGAACTGCTGTCCAGATTCTGAGGTCACACCGAGACCACAATCCTGCATACCCAACCGTAGGTTCATACCATGAACCCGTGAGGACATCCAGCAAACCTGCGTAAGTTCTCCACTATCCATGCGTATGATATAACAACAGTTATATATAGTCTTCAACCGAGATAATTCTCTACGCGAGTCTAGTCTACGTTATACCGTATATCTCTGTCCACGGGACAGTTCTCTCAGTGAACGCCTGACCAACTTGCCAAATCCCGACAACTCCTGTTCGCATATAAATCACCTGTGCCTTAATCTAAGAGCGGGTACCCACACAGTCACCCAGAACTCTTATAGACCTGCGCTATTATATGCTCCCAACAGTCGTCATTCTGCAATTACCAACTATATCTCCAATCCCGTTGTTAATTCGACCGAGAATTAACTTCTGCGTATTCGTCACCTCATGCACACGAGCCATGTGCATTAGAACTGCGCAGCTGATTTCAGAGATTCGTTGACTGTCTTCGATGATCCAATGGCATTTTACCATGCCATATATATATGCGCATTACCATTCTTCAAGAGATGCGTGCCATCATAAGCCGACTCCCAAATCCGTGACAACATGCCACATATACATGTCGGCTCAATCCCTTTCCATTCATCACATATACGTTCCTCCATATAAGGCCACATATCCAATATTTAATTATTCTTCACATATATTATATTTCGCTCCACATATGCGCTCAAGCTCTATATAATATATATTTTATTTCTTTTATATTGCCCTCACTTTATTTTCCATCATACACATCCTTATATTTCGATGGCCGTCCCATATCCCGTATAAGGCCACGTATATGATGTTTATTATATTATATTGTGCATACCCCCATATAAAATATGTTGGCTCCACTTTATGTCATATACGTTCCTTCTTTTAATGGCTGCTCCATTATGTGAATCCCGTATATGGTTGTATAATTATATTTTAATTGATTCACACATATCTATATATGTGTCCATTTTTACATAATATGCGCTCTTGCTTTATGGCCGTCCTCCATTATAAGCTCACACATATTATATCGAACCACGCACATATTCATATGTGCGTTCAGCTATATCGATTATCATGTGCGCTCATACCATTACATATATGAGCTTCATTATCGTGCTTCTCCATATATCGTTCAACACTTGGCCACATCTCGGCCAATGTGTCTCCATATATCTCGCCGCACTGTTCTTCCGCACAGCTCGCCCGTTCGTCTTGCCCATCGCACCGAACCATGGTTTGCCATGCCTAACCGCCAGCTTGGGTGACCGCACCGCTAGCTCGGGTGTCCGCACCTCAACTCCCGGCTCGTCATCTCCGTGTGAAGGATGTTTCGCCCGGTCGCACCTCAACTCGTCGTCGTGCACGCCTGCCCGAGACTCCAGGGCGTTACATTCTCCTCCACCCGAAAACGTTGTCGTCCTCGACAACACACCATCTTAGTAGCTCTCCACCAAGACTACATCGACCATGATGTAGGCCCCTCCATATCATGCAACCATCACTGCAACATACACAAGGCCCATCTCCATCAAGTCATCACCATCATGACCCCATCACCTCAAAGTGCCTCATTGGTCCTCTGCATCAAGTCACTCTTCCAAGCCATGACCCCATGCATGTACTTTGGAAGTATGCATCCCATACTGCATCAAAGTCACCTGACCTCAGCTCCTCAATGCAACAGACTTCTAAGTCACCATATATGATGTCCCAAAGGTCACAACGATCTCATGTCATCATGAGCTCCATAAACCATCCCCAACCAACACCTCAGCAAGCACACAAGTCTCGGCCAAAAGGTCCCTGCAAGATGCCTCAGCTCTCCATGTAGTAAGAATGCTCCATAGTTGCTCACAACTCCATCCAAGTAATCAACTCTCGATGTGCCTCATTCAGATTCATGAAGCTCTCCTCATCATCTGCAACGTGCCATCCTCAAGTCTCCAACCTGATGTCCATGACTATGTTGCCCATGTAGTCCAACCAAGTACATCACAACATCGGTCATCCTCATCCAAGCTGCAATCTTCGGTTTAGTGAACTCGGTCACCAACCATATCATCGTGTCATCATAAGTCCCTTCTCCATAGCTCCTCCACCAAAGGTTCACCAAGACTACCTTTTGGTTCTGCCATGAGAAGTCCACCCAAGGGTGTGCCCTCCAATCTGTCCATGAGTCATGCCGGGCACTTAGCCATGTGGCTAAAGCATGACTCAATCATCCACAACGATCATCAAGTTCCACCCTTGTCTGGAGGTCTTGCACCTTCCATCTCAAGGTAGCAAGGGTCCTCAACAAGTCCTTCATCAACCAACGATCCTTGCTTCTCCATACAAGGCTCCATCATAGTCATCCACGGTAATATGTCTCCATGCTCAGACAAGCTGATCTTGCCATCCCCTACACATGATCCATCTACCAAATGTTCAAATGAAACATGAGTACCAATACTTACTTCATCGTCATGAGGCTCCTCCTCATTCATCCATGTCGATAAGTTGCACGATCCTGGTTCAACTTGCTCACCTCCAAGTTCTTCCTTCATCGTAGTCAAGCTTGCAACATCTTCACCACGAAGGGGGTCAATAATGATCTTGTTGTCCTCCAAGAAGTCCCGTCCAAGTATCATGTCGAAGCCCTCCAACTTCATCACTATGAAGTCTAACCGGCCTCTCCATTCTTCCATCTGTATAGGTACATCGGGTACCAAACCGACCACCTTAGCGCTAGAGTCCACTGCCTCCATAATAGATGTCAGCCCCGTCTCTTTCGCTAACCCTGTAGTCATATAACTATGTGCAACATTCATGTCTACCATGGCTTGAATGGTTTTACCACAAACCATCAAGTCTATGTAACCCAAGCTGTCCTCCATAATCTTCATCACGAGCAACCCTGCTCACTGAACTCTGATATGCTTCAACACCAGCTCGCTGACCGAGCTCTGATACCACCTGTCACGCCCCCAATATTTTTTTCTTTAATTGGGCGGTGTGCGGCACCACCGACGCTTACCCGGTTAACAGATTTACGTTATGGACTACGCCTTTAACCATGAATTTACTTAATTCACTCCTTCATTAATCATTCTTCAATATATATATAAACATTCACAACCGAATATTCAATACATCTTCACTTAAATAAACCGCATTAATCTTAATCAACACATAGTAATTCAACCGTATATTGAAACCGTAATAACAACAATTGCATATAAGATATATGGGAAGGGCAACTCCCCAACGAGTTCGCCCGCAACAATTTATATTATAACAATCTTTCAAAATTTACAATGTAAGTGTGCCGGGCAAGGTCCACGGCCACACTTATACTTTACACTGTTTATCCAAGTGCACCAGCGCACATATAAACCTGCGTACTTACATATGCCACTGTCCACGTGACAGTCCACTGATCTATCTACGTGACAGCCCCGACAATCTGCTGTATGAAGCCTCTGCGCTGTTTTATTCAAGCGTTCCACCTGCTGCCCACGTGTCAGTCTTCTGGTAAGCCTGCGCAGGTCCAACCTGCACTATATCGAATACCTCTGCCCACGGGACAACCCTCCGGTAGACACTTGACCGCTTTATCAAAATCCAACAGTCTGCTGCGGCATATAATCTTCTGCGCTTCCACTGAGGCTGGTACCCACGCGGGTCCCCTCAAACACCCTTACGTGGCTGCGCAATTATATAATCGAACTGCTGTCCAGATTCTGAGGTCACACCGAGACCACAATCCTGCATACCCAACCGTAGGTTCATACCATGAACCCGTGAGGACTTACAGCAAACCTGCGTAAGTTCTCCACTATCCACGCGTATGATATAACAGCAGTTATATATAGTCTTCAACCGAGATAATTCTCTACGCGAGTCTGGTCTACGTTATACCGTATATCTCTATCCACGGGACAGTTCTCTCGATGAGCGCCTGACCAACTTGCCAAATCCCGACATCTCCTGTTCGCATATAAATCACCTGTGCCTTAATCTAAGAGCGGGTACCCACTCAGTCACCCAGAACTCTTATAGACCTGCGCTATTATATGCTCCCAACAGTCGTCGTTCTGCAATTACCAACTATATCTCCAATACCGTTGTTAATTTGACCGAGAATTAACTTCTGCGTATTCGTCACCTCATGCGCACGAGCCATGCGCATTAGAATTGCGCAACTCATTTCAGAGATTCGTTGACTATCTTCGATGATCCAATGGCATTTTACCATGCCATATATTTATGCGCATTACCATTCTTCAAGAGACGCGTGCCATCATAAGCCGACTCCCAAATCCGTGACAACACGCCACATATACATGTCGGCTCAATCCCTTTCCGTTCATCACATATACGTTCCTCCATATAAGGCCACGTATCCAATATTTAATTATTCTTCACATATATTATATTTCGCTCCACATATGCGCTCAAGCTCTATATAATATATATTTTATTTCTTTTATATTGCCCTCACTTTATTTTCCATCATACACATCCTTATATTTCGATGGCCGTCCCATATCCCGTATAAGGCCACGTATATGATGTTTATTATATTATATTGTGCATACCCCCATATAACATATGTTGGCTCCACTTTATGTCATATACGTTCCTTCTTTTAATGGCTGCTCCATTATGTGAATCCCGTATATGGTTGTATTATTATATTTTAATTGATTCACACATATCTATATATGTGTCCATTTTTACATAATATGCGCTCTTGCTTTATGGCCGTCCTCCATTATAAGCTCACACATATTATATCGAACCACGCACATATTCATATGTGCGTTCAGCCATATCGATTATCATGTGCGCTCATACCATTACATATATGAGCTCCATTATCGTGCTTCTCCATATATCGTTCGACACTTGGCCACATCTCGGCCAATGTGTCTCCATATATCTCGTCGCACTGTTCTTCCGCACAGCTCGCCCGTTCGTCTTGTCCATCGCACCGAACCATGGTTTGCCATGCCTAACTGCCAGCTTGGGTGACCGCACTGCTAGCTCGGGTGTCCGCACCTCAACTCCCAGCTCGTCATCTCCGTGTGAAGGATGTTTCGCCCGATCGAACCTCAATTCGTCGTCGTGCACGCCTGCCCGAGACTCCAGGGCGTTACAGAGGGTGTCGGGCGGGCAAGGGCGCACGGGCGGGTGAGGCGGGTGAGGGTGCCGGGCGGGCGGGCGAGGGCCGGGCGGGCGAGGGCAGGTGAGGCTGGTGAGGGCGCCGGGCGGGCGGGCGAGGGCGCCTTGGCGGGTGAGATGGGTGAGGGTGCCGGGCGGGCGGGTGAGGAGGGTGAGGGCGCCGGGCGGGCGAGGGCGCCGTGCGGGCGGGCGGGTGAGGGCGCCGGGCGGGCGAGGGCGCCGGGCGGGCAGGCAGGTGAGGGTGCCCGGGCGATTCCCGGAATCGCCCTGCCGCCCAGGCGCCCTCACCCGCCCGCCCGCCCATGCCCTCGCCCGCCCGGCACCCTCACCCGCCTCACCCGCCTGGCGGGCGGGCGGGTGAGGGCGGGCGGGCTGGCGGGTGAGGGCGACCGGGTGATTCCCGGAATCGCCCTGCCGCCCGGGCGATTCCCGGAATCGCCCTCACCCGCCCGGGCGCCCTCACCCGCCCGCCCGCTCGTGCCCTCGCCCGCCCGGCGCCCTCACCTGCCTCACCCGCCCGGGTGCCTTCGCCCACCCGCCCTCCCGACGACCTCGCCCGCTCCCCCGACACCCTCACCCGGCTCACCCGCCTGGGCGCCCTTGCCCACCCAGTGCAAGGCGATTCCGGGAATCGCCTGGGCGCCCTCACCCGCCCGCCCGGTCGGCGCCCTCACCCTCCTCACCCGCCCGCGTGCCCTCGCCCGCCTGCCCGCCGGACGCCCTCGCCCGCTCGCCCGACACCCTCACCCGCCTCACCCGCCCGGCGCCCTCACCCGCCCGGGCGGGCGGGTGAGGGCGATTCCGGGAATCGCCCGGGTGCCCTCACTCGCCCGCCCGTACGGCGCCCTCACCCGCCTCACCCTCCAGGGCGGGTGAGGGCGATTCCGGGAATCGCCCGGGTGCCCTCACTCACCCGCCCGTACGGCGCCCTCACCCGCCTCACCCGCCAGGGCGCCCTCGCCCGCCCGCCCGGCACCCTCACTGCCTCACCCGCCTGGACGCCCTTACCCACCCGGCGCCCTCACCCACCTGGGCGCCCTCTCCCACCCCCTCGGCACCCTCACCGCCTCACCCGCCTGGACGCCCTTGCCAGCCCGGCGCCCTCACCCGCCCGGGCGCCCTCTCCCGCCCGGCGCCCTCACCCACCCACCACGCCCGCCCCCGCCCTGGTGCCCTCACCCACTCGCCTGGGCGATTCCCGGAATCGCCCTGCCGCCTGCCGGGCGGGTGGCGCCTGCCTCGGTCGCGCCACCCGGGCGGCCCACGCCCCCGCCGAGCAGGGGGCAGGGGCGCAGGCGGCCTGGGTGGCGCGGCGGATGCAGGCGTCACCCGGGCGGCTCGCGCTACCGCCCGGTAAGCGGCAGGGAGATTCTCAGAATCGCCCTGCCCCTTGCCTGGTGGGGGCGTGGCCGAGGCAGGGTGGGTGAGGGTGCCCGGGGGGGCCAGCGGGTCAGGGCGCCCGTGCGGGGGAGTGGGCAGGTCAGGGCACGGGGCGGGCGGGCGGGTGAGGGCGCAGGGGCGGGCAGGCGGGCGGGTGAGGCTGGTGAGGGCGCCGGGCGGGTGGGTGTGACGGGTAAGGGCGCCGGGCGGGCGGGTGTGGTGGGTAAGGGCGTCGGGCGGGCGGGCGAGGGTGTCCGGCGGCCGGCGGCCGTGCGGGTGAGGCGGGTGAGGACGCTGGGCGGGCGGGCAGGCGAGGGCACCCGGGCGAGTGAGGCGGGTGAGGGTGCGGGCGGGCGGGCGAGGGCGCCCGGACGGGTGAGGGCTCCGGGCGGGCGAGGGCGCCGGGCGGGCGGGCGGGTGAGGGCGCCCGGGCAATTCCCAGAATCACCCTGCCGCCCGGGCGATTCCCGGAATCGCCCTCACCCGCCGGCCCGCCCGGTGCCCTCGCCCGCCCGGCGCCCTCACCTGCCTCACCCGCCCGGGCGCCTTCGCCCGCCCGCCCTCTCGACACCCTCACCCTCCCGCTCGACACCCTCACCCGGCTCACCCGCTTGGGCGCCCTTGCCCGCCCGGCGCCCTCACCCGCACAGGCGGGTGAGCGGGTGAGGGCGATTCCGGGAATCGCCCGGGCGCCCTAACCCGCCCTCCCGCCCGGCGCCCTCGCCCGCCCGGCGCCCTCACCCGCCTCACCCGCCTGGGCGCCCTCGCCCGCCCGCCCGGCACCCTCACCTCCTCACCCGCCTGGACGCCCTTACCCCTGGCGCCCTCACCTACCCGGGCGCCCTCGCTCGCCTCACCCGCCTGGGCGCCCTCACCCGCCTGGGCGCCCTCGCCCGCCTCACCCGCCTGGGCGCCTCACCCGCCTCACCCGCCTGGGCACCCTCGCCCGCCCGCCCGCACCCTCACCTCCTCACCCGCCTGGACGCCCTTACCCGTCTGGCGCCCTCACCTTACCCGTCTGGCGCCCTCACCAGCCTCACCCACCCTGGCACCCTCGCCCGCCCGGCGCCCTCATCCAACCCGCCCTCCCCCACCCTGGTGCCCTCACCCACCCGCCCGGGCGATTCCCGGAATCGCCTTGCCGCCTGCCGGGCAAGTGGCGCCTACCTCGGTCGCGCCACCCGGGCGGGGGCGCAGGTGGCCCGGGTGGCGCGGCGGAGGCAGGTGTCCCCCGGGCGGCCCGCGCTATCGCCAGGTAGGCGGCAGGGCGATTCTTGGAATCGCCCTGCCGCTTGCTGGGTGGGGGCGCGGCCGAGGCAGGGTGGGTGAGGGTGCTCGGGGGGCCGGCGGGTCAGGGCGCCCGTGCTGGGGGGCGGGCGGGTCAGGGCACCGGGCGGGCGGGCGGGGGTGCCGGGGCAGGCGGGCGAGGGCGCCCGAGTAGGCGGGTGAGGCTAGTGAGGGCGCCGGGCGGGCAGGTATGGTGGGTAAGGGCGCTAGGCGGGCGGGCGAGGGCGCGCGGCGGCCGGGCGGGCGGGGCGGGTGAGGGCGCCGGGCGGGCGGGCGGGCGAGGGCGCCCGGGCGGGTGAGGTGGGTGAGGGTGCCGGGCGGGTGGGCGAGGGTGCCCGGTCGGGTGAGGTGGGTGAGGGCGCCGGGCGAGCGAGGGCGCCGTGCGGGCGGGCGGGTGAGGGCGCCGGGCGGGCAAGGGCGCCGAGCGGGCGGGCGGGTGAGGGCGCCCGGGCGATTCCCGGAATCACCCTGCCGCCCGGGCACCCTCACCCGCCCACCCGCCCCTGCCCTCGCCCGCCCGGCGCCCTCACCCTCCTCACCCGCCCTGCGGGCGGGCGGGTGACGGCGCCGGGCGGGCGAGGGCGCCGGGCGGGCGGGCGGATGAGGGCGCCCGGGCGATTCCCGGAATCGCCCTCACCCGCTCGGGCGCCCTCACCCGCCCGCCCGCCCGTGCCCTCGCCCGCCCGGCGCCCTCACCCGCCTCACCCGCCCGGGCGCCTTCACCCGCCCGCCCTCCCGACGCCCTCGCCTGCCCGCCCGACACCCTCACCCGGTGCATGGCGATTCCGGGAATCGCTCGGGCGCCCTCACCCGCCCGCCCGGCCGGCGCTGTCACGCCCCCAATATTTTTTTTTCTAATTGGGCGGGTGCGGCACCACCGTGCACGACCAATTTTCCCTAATCATGCATATGGACTACGCGTTTAACCGAAACAACCATATGTTTACCGATTTAACTTGTTCTTCAAACCGATAACATAACATCAACCATTTATATCAAGACCATATAAATCTTAATCTTCATACTCAATATGTTTCAACATGAATAATTAATCATTGTTCTTCATATAAACAATTATAACTTCTTCATATCTAACACAATCGAACAACAATAAGAACACCTATGTGCGAGGGCAACTCCAACCGAGTTCGCCCACAATTTTATATTATAGAACTTCCTTTCAATAATACAAATACATGAATGTGCCGGCTAACATACGACCATACTCATAACCAATACAACAAGGCACGAGAGGCCTTAATAATAATACATCCAATCTGCAGCTTTCTATGTAAGCACGTACCCTCCGAGACACTTACATAAATCTGCACCGAACTGTGTATACGACGGTCATAAACCAGTCTACAACCGAGACTATAAAACAGTCTTTAACTGTTCCTATAGCTGTGTGCATCCACCGTGAACAACCAGTAATATCTCCCTTGCTGTGCTGATGTCCGAGTGACTCATACACTCGTCATGACCTGCTCAATTCGTATATTAACCCTGCTGTCCAACCGTGGCTCCGAACCGAGACAACGTACTGTTCATAAGCTCCTGCGTTCCTGCTCGAGTCCTCCAACTTTCGCAAGAACTGCGCAACCGTATAACCCAATCTGTTGTCCAATACCGTAACCTCAACCGAGTCTCCACTTCGCATAACAGACCTCCCAAAATCTGCGAAGTCCCCTTGGCTCAATACGCATAAGAAATGCGCATTCTACGAGCCTTATTCACACTCCTGTTCTTCATACGAAGGAGAGATATTGAGCGAATGGTCGATGATGCAAATGAAGTCTCATTTGCTCATATATATACGCTCCTTTCCATTATTGCAAGGGGGTTGCTTCCCATTTCAACCGACCTCCAATTATCATGAAAAGCCCACGTAACATCATGTAAAGCCCATGCTTTATCGCATATGCCCATACGTAAGCTCTTATCAGCCTGCTGCCATGTGTAATGCACCCACGTATGGTTAATTGTTTTACATACGTTATCTTCATATATTCATGGACGGACATGCCACTTCATACATAAGCCCACGTATGTTTATTATTTAATCCACACATATATTAATATACGTGCCCTCTTCTCATATAATATGTTTTGCCTTTATATAAAGGGGTTCTCCACTTCACGGCTGTCCCATTATTACATAAAGCTTCTCATATTATATTTTATTTAATTCATGTTCATATGTCATTCGCTTATATTTATGTATAAGCTCCCGCATAGCATCTGTCCGCTTCACCATATACGTTCTTCCTCATGTTTTAATGGCCGCCCATTGTACATATAAGACCCGCACATGGTGACACGCACATATTTGTCCCTGCTATGTCTATCCCTTTCGGCGGGTCGGCCTTTGCTACGCAAAGCCGCCCACGCCAAAGGGCATAAATCTTCGGTCTTGTGTTCCTTAATTCGTGAGCTCTTCGCCCACTTGTTCATTGTTACCCGCACCCTTGTGTCAGCTGCTGTCCATGTCTCTGCTCGGCCGGCGTTCACTCGCATCCGTGTTCGCTGTGTCCACGTTCCAGCTCGTGCCCGCCCTGCCTTCGTCCATGCCTCCGCCCGTCACCTGCGTCCGGGTAAGGTTCGCCCTTGGGTCGCCCGCCCGTTTGGTGCGGGTCGCCCTCGTGTCGACCTGCCGATCGTTCAACCGGTCTTTCGTTTACTGCTGCCCGATGTGCCTGCATTCATTGCTGCCCGGTGGGCGGGCGCGCCTTCGCCCAGCTTGCCGCCCAACCGCCTGTCGTGTCTGTCTGCCCGGCGGGCGGGCCCGCCTTCGCCCAGCTCGCCGCCCAACCGTCAGTCGTGTCTGTCTGCCCGGCGGGCGGGCGCGCCTTCGCCCGGCTCGCTGCCCAACCGTCGTGTGTGTCTACCCGGTAAGCGGGCGCGCTCCTGCCCAGCTCGCCGTTCCGTTCAACTGTCATGTGTGTCTGCCCGGTGGGTGGGCGCGCTTCTGCCCAGCTCGCCGTTCCACCCGACTTCCGTGTGTGTCCGCCCGATGGGTGGGCGCGCCTTCACCCAGCTCGCCACCCAACCGTCGTTCAGTTTGTTCGCCCGCCGGTTCGCCGTGCACGGTTCGCCCGCCCGGCTCACCCGTGGGTCACGTCATTTTCGTGCAAACCGTCGTGCACGCCCTGCCCGAGTCGCTAGGGCGTCACACTCTCCTCCACCCGAAGACGTTGTCGACCCGACAACTTCCCATCTTAGTGACTCTTCACCAAGATCATCAGGAAGCCATCCCCAAGTCCCCAACCTGATGCCCATGACTATGCTGTCCATGTAGTCCAACCAAGTACATCTCAACATCGGTCATCCTCATCCAAGCTGCAATCTTCGGCTTAGTGAACTCGGTCACCAACCACATCATCATGAGTTCCTTCTCCATAGCTCCTCCACCAAAGGTTCACCAAGACTACCTTTTGGTTCCGGCCATGAGAAGTCAAGGGTGTGCCCTCCAATCAATCCATGAGTCACGCCGGGCACTTAGCCATGGGGCTAAAGCATGACCCCCTCATCTGCAACGATCATCAAGTTCCACCCTTGTCCGGAGGTCTTGCCCTTTCCATCTCAAGGTAGCAAGCATCCTCAACAAGTCCTTCAGCAGGTAACGGCCCTCGCATCTCCATACAAGGCTCCACCATAGTCATCCATGATAAGAAGTCTCCATGCTTAAGCAAGCTGGTCTTGCCATCTTCTACACATGATTCATCTACCAAATGATCAAATGAAAAACAAGCATCCACACTTACTTTACCAATATGAGGTTCCTCCATCCATGTACACGATCCTGGGTCAACTTGAACAGCTTCAAGTCCATCCTTCATCATGTTTGCAACAACATCATCTATTACGGCTCCTTCTTCCGGGTTTGCCCAACCTTGCTCCATTGTCCAACCGAGTTGAAGAAGCTCCCTTTTAACACCTTTTTCCAAGGCTTCAAGTGTATCCTGAATTCGGGGATGCCCTCCTTTCATCCTTTCCAACCTGTATAAGATGTCCAAGAGGTTCCCTTTACGTTCTTCAAAATCTGCCATACCTTGTACTTTGCCTCTCATGTGAGTGTCCTCACTCCTCCATGTTGATAAGCCACACGATCCTGGTTCGCCTTGAACATCTTCAAGTGCTACCTCCATCGGGTCCTCATCATCATAAGTGTCCATCCATGTCTCCAAACTGCACGTCTCTGGATCATCTGGATTAGTTTCAAGTTCGGTCTTCAAGACTTCCTCTTCTCGGTTTGCAACTTCATCCATTGCCTCACTGACCTGAAGAAGTCCTTCTCGTCCAAGTATCACATCAATACCATCGGTATTGATCACCACGAAAGTCAGCTGCCCTCTACATCCTTCGAACTGTACAGGCACACCTTGAACCAAGCCCACTGCCAAGTCCCACTCCCAGTTCTCCATGGTAGACATCAGCCCCACTTCCTCAACCAACCGCAAAGATATGAGGTTATATGAGCCACCTGTTTCTGCCAACGCTTGAACATCTTTGCCACAGACCTTCAAGGTTACAAGACCTTGGTTGTTCGCCATAACCGTATCTTCACTTGCCAACTGCTAAATGCTACAACGCCCGGGTCCGTTCGGGCTCTGATACCATCTGTCACGCCCCCAATATTTTTTTTTCTAATTGGGCGGGTGCGGCACCACCGTGCACGACCAATTTTCACTAATCATGCATATGGACTACGCCTTTAACCGAAACAACCATATGTTTACCGATTTAACTTCTTCTTCAAACCGATAACATAACATCAACCGATTATATCATAACCATATAAATCTTAATCTTTATACTCAATGTGTTTCAACATGAATAATTAATCATTGTTCTTCATATAAACAATTATAACTTCTTCATATCTAACACAAACGAACAGCAATAAGAACACATATGTGAGAGGGCAACTCCAACCGAGTTCACCCACAATTTTATATTATAGAACTTCCTTTCAATAATACAAATACATGAGTATGCCGGCTAACATACGGCCATACTCATAACCAATACAACAAGGCACGAGAGGCCTTAATAATAATACATCCAATCTGCAGCTTTCTATGTAAGCGGGTACCCTCCGAGACACTTACATAAACCTGCACCGAACTGTGTATACGACTGTCATAAACCAGTCTACAACCGAGACTATAAAACAGTCTTTAACTGTTCTTATAGCTGTGTGCATCCACCGTGAACAACTAGTAATATCTCCCTTGCTGTGCTGATGTCCGAGTGACTCATACACTCGTCATGACCTGCGCAATTCGTATATTAACCCTGCTGTCCAACCGTGGCTCCGAACCGAGACAGCGTACTGTTCATAAGCTCCTGCGTTCCTGCTCGAGTCCTCCAACTTTCGCAAGAACTGCGCAACCGTATAACCCAATCTTCTGTCCAATACCGTAACCTCAACCGAGTCTCCACTTCGCATAACAGACCTCCCAGAATCTGCGAAGTCCCCTTGGCTCAATACGCATAAGAAATGCGCATTCTACGATCCTTATTCGCACTCCTGTTCTTCATACGAAGGAGAGATATTGAGCGAATGGTCGATGATGCAAATGAAGTCTCATTTGCTCATATATATACGCTCCTTTCCATTATTGCAAGGGGGTTGCTTCCCATTTCAACCGACCTCCAATTATCATGAAAAGCCCACGTAACATCATGTAAAGCCCATGCTTTATCGCATATGCCCATACGTAAGCTCTTATCGGCCTGCTGCCATGTGTAATGCACCCACGTATGGTTAATTGTTTTACATACGTTATCTTCATATATTCATGGACGGACATGCCACTTCATACATAAGCCCACGTATGTTTATTATTTAATGCACACATATATTAATATACGTGCCCTCTTCTCATATAATATGTTTTGCCTTTATATAAAGGGGTTCTCCACTTCACGGCTGTCCCATTATTACATAAAGCTTCTCATATTATATTTTATTTAATTCATGTTCATATGTCATTCGCTTATATTTATGTATAAGCTCCCGCATAGCATCTGTCCGCTTCACCATATACGTTCTTCCTCATGTTTTAATGGCTGCCCATTGTACATATAAGACCCGCACATGGTTACACGCACATATTTGTCCCTGCTATGTCTATCCCTTTCGGCGGGTCGGCCTTTGCTACGCAAAGCCGCCCACGCCAAAGGGCATAAATCTTCGGTCTTGTGTTCCTTAATTCGTGAGCTCTTCGCCCACTTGTTCGTTGTTACCCACGCCCTTGTGTCGGCTGCTGTCCATGTCTCTGCTCGGCCGGTGTTCACTTGCGTCCGTGTTCGCTGTGTCCATGTTCCAGCTCGTGCCCGCCCTGCCTTCGTCCATGCCTCTGCCCGTCACCTGCGTCCGGGTAAGGTTCGCCCTTGGGTCGCCCGCCCGTTTGGTGCGGGTCGCCCTCGGGTCGACCTGCCGATCGTTCAACCGGTCCTTCGTTTACTGCTGCCCGATGTGCCTGCGTTCATTGCTGCCCGGTGGGCGGGCGCGCCTTCGCCCAGCTCGCCGCCCAACCGCCTGTCGTGTCTGTCTGCCCGGCGGGCGGGCGCGCCTTCGCCCAGCTCGCCGCCCAACCGTCAGTCGTGTTTGTTTGCCCGGCGGGCGGGTGCGCCTTCGCCCGGCTCGCCGCCCAACCATCGTGTGTGTCTACCCGGTAAGCGGGCGCGCTCCTGCCCAGCTCGCCATTCCGTTCAACTGTCATGTGTGTCCGCCCGGTGGGTGGGCGCGCTTCTGCCCAGCTCGTCGTTCCACCCGACTTCCGTGTGTGTCCGCCCGATGGGTGGGCGCGCCTTCACCCAGCTCGCCAACCAACCGTCGTTTAGTTTGTTCGCCCGCCGGTTCGCCGTGCACGGTTCGCCCGCCTGACTCGCCCGTGGGTCACGTCATTTTCGTGCAAACCGTCGTGCACGCCCTGCCCGAGCCGCTAGGGCGTCACAGGTGCCCTCGTCCGCCCGGCGCCCTCACCCGCCTAACCCGCCCGGGCGCCCTCGCCCGCCCGCCTCGCCCGCCCGCCCGGCACTCACCCGCCTCACCCGCTTGGGCGCCCTTGCCCGCCCGACGCCCTCACCCGCCTGGGCGCCCTCCCGCTCGCCCGCCCGCCCTCGCCCGCCCGCCCAGGCGCCCTCACCCGCTTGCCCGGGCGATTCCCGGAATCGCCCTGCCACCTGCCGGGAGGGGGCGCGGGCCGCCCTGGTGGCGTGACCGAGGCAGGCGCCACCCGGGTGGCCCGCGCCCGTGCCCGCGGCAGGGCAATTCCCGGAATCGCCCTGCCGCCTGCCTGGCGGGGGTGCAGGCCGCCCGGGTCGCGCCGCTGCGCGGCGGAGCCAGGCGTCACCCGGGCAGCCCGCGCCCTCGCCGGCGGCCCGCTCCGCCCCCCGGCAAGCGGCAGGGCGATTCCGGGAATCGCCCTGCCGCCTGCCAGGCGGGGGCGCGGCCGAGGCAGGGTGGGTCAGGGCGCCCAGGCTGGTAGGCGGGTGCCAGGCGGGTGAGGGCATGCTGGGGGGCGGGCGGGTGAGGGCGCCAAGCGGGTGGGGGCGCCCGGGCCTGGCGGGTGAGGGTGCTCGGGCCGGGCCGGTGAGGGCGCCTGGGTGGGGGGGCGGGTGAGGGCACCGGGCGAGGGGGCGGGTGAGGGTACCCGGGCCTGGCGGGTGGGCGGGTGAGGGTGCCCGGGCCGGGCGGGCGGGCGGGTGAAGGTGGGTGAGCGTGCCCGGGCCCGGGGGTGGGTGAGGGCGCCAGGGCCGGGTGGGGGGGCGGTTGTGGGCGCCCGAGCAGGGGGGAGGGGGGATTGAGAGGGTTGGGGCACGGGGGGTTGTGTGGGCGCCCGGGCGGGGGGGGTTGGCAGGGTGCCCGGGCCGGGTGGGTCGGCGGGTGACGGTGGGTGAGGGCACCAGGGCCGGGGGGCGGGTGAGGGCGCCGAGGCCAGGTGGGGGGTCGGTTCTGGGGGCGGGTGAGGGCGCCCGGGCCAGGGGAGGGGGGCGTTGAGAGGGTTTGGGCACGGGGGGTTGTGTGGGCACTCGGGCGGGGAGGGTTGCAAGGCACCCCGACCGGTGGGGGGGTTGGGAGGGTTGGGGGGCGGGGGTTGAGAGGGCGCCCGGGCCGGGCAGGGGGAAGGGTGAGGGCGCTCGGGCGGGCATTGGGTTGGGTTGGTAGGGATTAAAGGGGGCAGGGGTGCGGGTTGTGGGTGAAGGTAGTGAGGGTGTCGAGAGGGGGGTTAGAGGTAGGGGACGAGTCGGGCTATGGCGCCCACCCTAGCATGTTATCGTTGAAAACATGTTAAATTTATACTTAGGAAAGAAAAATGATATTCTACCAAAAACATTAATGTGTTTTTTTTCCTCATAAACAACTTTGTTTGACACATAAAAATTTGGTTTTATTAGCATTTTTTAAAAATGTTGAAAATTGACCCTAAAAAAAAAATCATTATTCCAGTATCATCACTTTCATTTTGAAGCTATATTTTGCACGAAAATTTCATAGTAAAGTTCGTAGTTACTGCCATTTTTAAAACATGTTCAAAATTAATGCCTAAAAAATAAAAACATCGTTCTAGTATACACACTTTTCGTTTTTAGCACTGTTTTTGATGTTTTTTTGGGGTTTTTTTGCCAGAGTTCCCGTTTTGAGTTTATAGTTCCCGTTTCAAAGTTTACATTGTTGTCAAGGGATTTATGAGCAAATGGCAGCCAAAACTTGGGGAAATTAGGGAAAGGATTTTTAGGGGGAGTGTCTCCTACATTTATGACCCATTTCCTCGAATCCTCCATCAACAACTCAGAGCACCAGGGTCCACATTGATGATTCCAAGGGGCAGCTGAGAAAGTAAAGAAGGACTGTTGTTTATCTCCAGTCCTACGAAGCCGAGTTCCTTGATTTTAGGAGGATTGTTGAAGGACTCCATTTTATAAATAAAAAGGCTTAGAGCCTCAGTGGGTTAGCCAGTTATTAGTTGATCTTCGCACTTTTGTGCAGCATTGTGTTCAGCTCATTTTTGAGTTCTTTTTTGACAATAGTTTATGTAATGTAACTGCTATTTTTGATAATGGAGATGAAATAGTTTTTAAGCCAACACTGATCTCTTTCAGAGGGTTGAAGCTCTTGGGTTAGGGCCCAGCCCAAGCTGCCCAACACCTCCTACTGTGTACTTATATGTTTTTGCTTCAGTTCATGAGTTAATTTCTGTTGCATAGATTCATTTTACTTTGTTGGATTAGGCTACTTTTGATGGTTAGTATAGTTGCTCTTGTTTCAGCTGCTCAAGTAGGTTACTGTAGTGACAAAACAAGATTCAAAAAGGCCAAAAACAGGCCCTGATCTCCTTTCTCCCTTCCTGGGACTGTGATTTGAGGTCAAGGCACTACTGCTGCCACCAAAAACACAGTTTTTGCTCTTCCATGCAACTGCTAGTGTGATAACTTGATTTGGAAAGATTGATATTGGTTCAGATTTAGTTGCTTAGATCATTTCCTATTCTTTTACCATAGGTCTCTCTGCATGCTTTTTTTTTCAGAGGTTACTATTCAACATTTTCTATTTTCAGGTCAAAAATTAGGTCAAGCTAGAGGAATTTCAGTTTTTAGTCCTTTCTTTGAATAGTTTTTGTAAGTAGATGTGCAGATCTCTTGCAGGACACCTTAGCTCACCATACATCCATAAAAAAACCAGCACTAGCTCACTTCTCATATATTTCCCAAGTCATTTGCAACATTTCGCCAAACTGCCCTAATTTCTGCGTTTTTCTCCATAAAGCTGCTTTCTTGCCATTTGAACAAATCCAACCATCACGTTCGTTTCTGATCTTCCTTAAGAAGTTTTAGACACCTCAATACCTTCATCTAGCCTTCAAAACTCCAAAAATAGCTCTCAGCCTCCTCTTGTAGATCCTCCTATAGATCCTCTTGTAGAATTCCTGCGAGTGATTTTTCGACGTTTGATCGCTATGAAAGTCTTCATAAGGGTACTAGGGGCTTCTTAGGACCTCTACACACATTCCTCACCCTTTGCAAAAGTTGGCACCTAGATACCTTGCCACCCAAGAACAAGCCATCTATCAATTTGAGGACACTCTTAGGATGATGGAGACAGAGAGCCAACATGCATGTCAAAGATGGTGGAATACCCTGCCACAAAGTCTCTAGATTAGAGAATATCACACTCCTGAGAGATTGAAAAATGCATTGGCTAGAACATCTCTGTACAAGAGGGCCATGTATAGATTCAAGATCAATTGGATTGGACTTAAGCTCAGTTAACCTTCGCTATTGGGTCTACATGAAGGAAGGAAGGAATAAGAGGAAAGGAAGCAGTGGGAAGAGATACAGAAAAATGTAGGCTTCTACCCTCAGGAAGAGACATAGTCTACATAAGCTTGGGATGTCAGAGAGGCCACCAGGGCTATGAAGGACATGGATATAGATGACTAGGTTTCTTAGAAGATGAGAAACAATTTCAATAGGGTGATGATGATGAGGATCATCAATAGGTAATATATATGGGTCACAATGCCATTCTCAAGCTTATTAAAATGCCTTTTTTCATATTTATTCACAGATTTTGTTATAATATTCTTAATGTGAGGAGTAAAGATGTGTTACTATGTCATGTGTCCTAATGTGTGTTAAATGCAGGAATTGGAGCAAGTTTGAGTTGATGTGGGAGCTGGAACTCGAAGTAAACAAGATAGATAGATTCTTGAAGGTGTTCTCCATCCTTAACTCCTCCAATTAGTCAAAAATCTCCCACCCTATCTCATCAGCTCGGGTTCACTAGAAGCCAAGCATGTCGAGTTCATTGGTAGCCAAGCTAGTGCAAGTGAAGGAAAAGTTAGACCCACCTATATTTGAGTTAGGGAGCCAAGTATCCCTATTTTCTAGGGAACTGTTGTTGGTAGCTCCATTTTTGTATACATAAGCAAGCTAGGGGACTCATTAATATTTTGAAGTTTTGATAGCCAAAGAGGCCATTTTAGCTACAACACATTTTGACTCTCATGTTATGATGTATTTGACACTTTTTATGATAATGAGAAATTATGCTTTGATCCGACACTGAGTTGACTAAGGGAGCTAAATATCTTGGGTTAGGGCTCAACCCTAGCAGCAGAAGTTCCTCTCTTGTATCTATATTCTTAGGTTAGAATGTTGATAAGTTGTTGCAATTTATTCATGTCTCTTTTAGCTTAAAAGATTGATTAAGTTGTTGGTTTATTCATGTTTCCATTATCTTAAAGGATAAATTAGTTGTTGCAGTGCGATAGAGTAAAACACATCAAAAATATTGTGACAGTGACCCCTATCTCATCTCCCTCATGGGATCATGATTAGAGGACCCCACTCTCACAACCCAAAAATAGAGTTTGACTTTTGCTTTTTTCCCATTGCATAGATTAAGTTTTAGTCTTAGCTCTTTATGATTTCTTGGAAAAATTCACAGTTGTTATTATGATTTTTAAGATTGTTGTAGCTTAGAAGTAGTGCTTGTCATAGATCGAGTTCCTAATAATAGTTAGATAAAAAATTTGAAATTCAATTGGTCTTTTCCACATTGACATGAAATGAGTTGTAAATGAAAATAGAAACATGTGTAATTGCAGGGTTGTTTATCTGCAAGAAGGGACTCCTCCAACCAACTCCATCTAGGTCTTCTCCACCTTCTATGGATGCATGCCAACCCATATTTTGAACCTTTGTCTGTCAGTCACTGTGAGAAAGATATCTTAGTCGAATCCAACCGTGGAATGATGGAATTGGCCAAGGGTGATGATCACCTTCCCCACACTTTCACCACTTTCATACACCCTTCCAACAATTTATCTCACCATTCATTCCCTTCAAAATCTTTCAGCCAACTTCCTGTAGCAGTTGAGGGTATCCCGTAGCAGTTTAGGATATCCCGTAGAAAACTTGTAGCAACCTGTTTTGACCCTGTTTTGACCTACAATGATAGCTTAGCCTAGTTTCGGAGTCGTTTAACCCCTCAACTTGGACTCCATGACCAGTCGTTCCACCTAGAACAACGCTTTCACTCCTTTCCTTTGCGCAAGATTAGATAGCATTAGCCCTTTTATTTCTAAATCTAGTAACTATAACTTTATATATGCTTTTAGTGTGAATGAGATAGTTAATGCATGCATGTTTGAATTATGAAATGGTATAGTATTCTATTTTCAAGCAACCCTAATAGCTATGTGATCAAGTGCAAGATTAGCATAGTTCCCTTTCTGCAAGTGATTTGTGTCATCTCATAGCATTTACAAGTTGGCAGCTTTCATTTCCTGAATTGACAAGCATATACTTCATCTGCACTAGAACTAGCATTTATTATTGTGCCCCGTAGAAGCCCACTATTTTTTATTGTTGTGCCCTTACCTTATTATTCTTATGTTCGCTTTGACTATATTGTGATCCCTTAGACTCCTATATATAGAAAGGAGGTCTTTCCATTTGTATCATCCAAGAATTTTTCATTTGTATAATGTAAAGAAGGTTTCCCCCTCGAAAAAGATGACTTTGAAGTCGTTTCTCTATCTTTTCTTTTATTTTATGACCTGGTTACATAACAATTGGTATCAAAGATTTGGATTCTAGGGTTTCGCTACCTCAAACATGTCATCATGGAATGTTCACTATAACTTTTCTTCTACGATGTTTCTAAATATAAAATTAAATCCCATTTGTACTGAAATCTTGATGAACCTCAAGTACAAATTTCAGATATTGTCTCGCTACATTTTTAGAGATATGATCCATGGAAGTTAGAGTTTTGATAGGCTCCCGTATTATATCTCAAACAGGAGGCCTGAGAAAAATCATCAGAACTTTCTCTCTAAGCATTAGATTGACATTTTGTAAAATGATCTAGAAAGAGGACAAACTGTCATTTGCTTTGTATTTGTTTTAGGTCCGAAGGTTGAAAAAGTGACACATGGAACTTCGTACAATTTATCTCTACTAAACGAGTCTATAATCAAGTCATCGTGGGAGATTTGGAATAACACTTTCTTGGAGAATCCAATCTTAATAAGAATTGCAAGGTTGGAACAAGGACTCATAGGGATACAAAAAGGAAACAATTTAGACCTTGGAGATCTGCAAGTTATAGAGATACAACCGATTCAATATCAAGCCCCTAGGAAGCCAAAAAAGGTGTGTAGTCTTTTTAAAACTTTGCATAAGTTTGAATTGAAAAATTAGTTTCAAGGAATTCAAAGGACATGGTGAAGCATAATTATCGTTAATTGATGCCTCAAAGAAAGAAAATTGAAATACCTAGTAAGCGACCTAAAATCTCTAGCTTGACTCATGAAGAAGAGGAACAAATGCAACATGATATATCAAAATTACGAGACCAAGTGCAACAAATTTCACTCTCACAAAAAGTAACAGAAGCTAAGATGGATGGTTTAAAGAAAGGCGTGGATGCTAAGATGAATGGTTTAAAGAATGGCGTGAAAGCTAAGATGAATTGCATGGAATCTATGATGGATGGCATGGAAGCTAAGGTGGATGGTATAGAAGCAAAACTATGACAAAGTTGCTACAAGAAATGCTTACTAATGGAGAAAGGGTAGTAAAGGAAACTCATGATGAGAAAAAAATAAATTTTAATCATGATTTCATAGACTCTAATGTTTGATTCAACACCCACCATGTTCCAAAGATCAATATGAGGAAGTTTGATGGAAAGAATCCCTTAACATGGATACTATTTATGGAGAAATATTTCTATCTCCATAATGTGAAAAACACCTAAAAGGTACGCATTTCAACTATATATTTGGAATCCAATCAGTTTGTATGGTATCGATGGCTTTGCTTTCATAAATAAATTGTCACTTGGGCAATCTTAACGGAAGAAATGATAGCACATTATGAGGATACAAAAAGCAACACGTTTTTTAGCCAATTGATAAATCTCAAACAAAAAGGTTCAATGGTGGAGCACATTGAGGACTCCCAAAAAATGAATATAAGGGTAAAATATATTCTAGAGGAGCATAGGATTGATGTGTTCGTAAGGCTATTAAAGGATAACATCCAACATGAGGTTCACATTTGAGAACCTGATTCATTGGAGAAGGCATTCAGGTTGGCAAGAAAAATTGAAAGAAAAATTATGGCAACAAGGAAACCTACCAATCAAAACTATAAAGATGGAAGTGTTGTTTCCCCTAGCCTTCCACAACCTACAAGTTTAACACCACAATAATTGGAAGAAAAAAGATAAAAGGGGATTTTTTACAGTTATGATAACAAACACAATAAAGGTCATAAGTGTGCTAAGAAGAAATTATTTTACATAGATTTTGAAGAGGAAGAAGAAAAGGAACAAGAAACATCAAAAGAAGAAGTACATACCAAGAACAAAGCCTAGAGGATACTATCAATATAGAAGGACATATGAAGAAGAAAAATGTAATAATGTTGATTGATTCGGGAAGTACCCATAATTTTATTCATTATAAGATAGCCAAGGAATTTAATTGCTTCCTATATCCAACACTAGAGTGTCAAGTGATGGTTTCAAATGGATAACCATAAATTGCTCTAGAAAGTGGCATAATATTAAGCTATTTGTTGGTGTCCAAGTGTGAATGTTGTGATTCAACCCTTTACCACATTAATATGTCAATCCAGCTGCATACACTTTTCAAGGTAACATGCAAGGTATATGCAGGAGCAAGGTTACAATCTTACATTGATCAAGGGTTCGTGACTAAGAAATTAAAGCATCACTATAACAACAATAGAAATTAAATTGCAGAAGGAAAACCATTCACAAAAATCTATGGAAATCTGTAACAACAATAAAGAAGATACAACCAGTAAAATAAATATACATAAAAAGGACACATGCACAACATCTGACCAGAAGAGTGAGCCCAACTCCCTAGTCAGGGCTGTGCTTAACTCACATAATGAGAAAAATATTAGAAGGCTGGAAATTTCATTAACAAGAGTTCCACTATTACAAGGCTCAATTCTTACATCAGCTAGCTCCCCTCTCTCTGAATTGTGTCTTTTAAATATACAAACATCCAAAGGAAAGTTGCACAAAACTGATCTCAATATTCAAGATGATATCTAGGAGATCGGTCCATCATGATTCAGCTAGAACACGTCAAATTTGGTTATTACAATTGGGAAATTCTGGAAAACGGCTGCAACAACAAATATGCAAATATGTCCTTCGAAGAACCTTGATTTTCTCCCAATACAAACTTAATTTCTAAAAATTGCTCATTAAGAAACTGATTTGGTCCGTTCTAAACAAAACCCATGTCTTGGATTTTCCATATTCACTTTCATTTCCCAAAACGTCCAACACAACATTGTCACTTCTTATGCCAACAAATTCCTAAGTTGGAATATCTAATTATTTTTTGAAGACCAAATCTGCAATCTGGAAGAGATCTTGGAGGCTAAAATCACGAGTGAGGTTATAATGAATGAATAAACCAAAATCATGCATAATAATCATTAATTATTAAAAATAAATGATATCAGATATTATTTATCCACAATAGCATAAATGATTATGAAATAGAATTATATAATAAATTATGACAAATAATGTGATAAAAGAATAGTGGAAATAGATGAAATGAATGTTAAGAAGTGGTAATAATAATGATAAATTAAGAGCCCAACATTCCCCCAAACTGAATATTTTGCATGCCCACTTGCAACCGAATGCCTCTGTATAAAGTAGGGGAAATAATGGTTTGAAAAATATGAGTGAATAATGCTCAGTGGTTTTTTTTATATGACATTCTCCTAAACTTTTAATAAATCAAACGCTCATGTTATTTCACCTCAATTGTTGCTTTCAATGAAATAATGTGGAATGACATTTATGGATTAACATTCGTTGAAGCTCATGTAGGTTCATCTTGTGCAAGTAATGCAAAAGGTGGAAGCCATGCAAGCTCAAAGAAAGTAATCAAAAAGTGTAGCGGGATTTCCTTCCCCCAAACTGATTAGTTTCGCTATCATCAAGATTTCTATAGCACATCTCATGAGTATCCTCAATCAATAATTCATCGGGATTCAACATTAGAATTAGGCCTCTTCATCCTTCCCCAAAATAATAGTAGTGTTGTTAAGCTAGGATTAAATAGAGATTGATTGGGTAAAACAACTATCTTTGGTTAAAGATATGAAACTTGTAGAATAAAGGAATGATAGATTAGATGATACAAAATTTCAAATATCAAATATCATAAAAGTTTCATCCCTAACATGTAAAGTAAATATTTATGACTCAATAATAGATATAAACCATAACCACCATTATCTAAGAACTGATTAAATATTAGCCCACGAACCATGAGTTCTAGCAAATCTTATATATGCAACAGTCGCTTTATCAGTAGTTAGTTTTGAGAAAACAAGGTAACCAAGTAGATCATAGTATTTAATTAACTTCTATACCATAGGCATGGCCACCGCTGCTAGCAGGCATCCATAGCCTTGACAGGGATGCCTTTTTAACCCATTGAGATTCCAGTGTCCCATCTATTAGAAATAAGTACATAGTTACAAAAGAATTTCAATTTACTTAGATGTCTACTAAAGATCATTGTTCTGGCTTGGTAACTAGTTAATAACATTGCCATTCACGGGAACTAACAAAAGTGAACAATTCGGCTCCTGATGCGACCTCTTTTCCTTCAGTTTTATGACTGAATGCCATTACCCTGGCTTGGTGACCAATAGTGGTAATGTCACTCTATTAGGACCTATGATCATGGTAGGTCAGCTCGCAATGAGACCTCCTATCCTATAGTTGACTATTTATGTTTAAAATTTAACTATGGTTATTGTTAATCAACAAAATATCAGTTAATAGATGGGGTGGCAAGCTAGCTCCTTAAGAGCTAGGGATGGCGTAAAATGTTTTGTAGTAACTATTTTCAACTCGGGTAATTTTACTTCTCAAATACTAATAACCTTCAAATGACTGTTGATAAATATATTTTTCTTTGTTAAGATTGGGGTTTGAGGAATAATTCATTAGATAGTGATGGAAAGATTTAAGTACAATTTTGTGGTCATCATCATAAATTTTACAAGATCAAGGACTTGACAAATTAGGAAAGTTGAAAGTTGCCATGATTAAATCATATTTTCATAATTATTCCTTAAAAAATAAAATTATGTTTGTAGATAAACAAAGATAAATTGACTACCCAATCACTATGTCAAAGAGGACCTAGACAATTAAATGTATTTCCCCATTCACCAAGTTAATGTCATCGTGCATGATTCAAGTTCCAATGTGTGTGGATAAGTGGGGGTGACAGATTGTTATGGATTATGGTGGTAATAATCTTGAGATGTATGAGTTGACGTGAAATTTTAATAACAATGATGACATGACATCATTGATATTAAATACAATACATTTTCTATTAAATGCAACACCTCCCCCCAACTAAGATATGACCATCCTCGGTTATAATTGAAACATCAATAAAATACATGGAGTTGATTAGGGACGTACTTGAAGACTTGCCTTAGCGGAGTATCAACATGTGTAGAGTAACAACACTGGGTATTTAGAAAAAATTTCACCACGGAGTAACAACACCAGAGGAGTAACTTCACTAAAAGAGTAACAACATCGAAGGAATAACAACACCCGGTGCTCAGAAAAATTTCGAGAGCAATAGCAGTGGTGGAGTAACAGCAGTGACAGAGTAACAACACTGGTTCAGTAACAACACCGGCAGAGTAACAGCACCGGCGGAGTAACAACACTGGTGGAGTAATAACACCGCTTGAGTAACAACACCGGCAGAGTAACAGCACTGGCTGAGTAACAACAACAACAGGGTAACAACAATGACAGAGTAACAACACTGACGGAGTAATAACACTAGCGGCGTAACAGCACTGGCAGAGTAACAACACCGATGGAAAATAGCAGTGATGGAGTAACAACACCTGCGGAGTAACAACAGTGGTGGAGTAACAGCATTGGTGGAGTAACAGCACCAGCAGAGTAACAACACCAGTGGAGTAATAACACTGGCAGAGTAACGACATCGACAGAGTAACAGCACTGGCATAGTAACAACACCAATGGAGTAACAACACTGGCATAGTAACAACAGTGATGGAGTAATAACACCGACATAGTAACAACACTGGAAGAGTAACAACACCAACAAAGCAATAGCACCAGCGGTGTAACAACACTAGCGGAATAACATCATCCAACACTTAGAAAATTTTTGGGAGTAACAACAGTGGCAGAGTGACAACACCCAATGGGTCTGAGGAAACAATATACTAATAAGACTTAGGAACAAATGGATAAATATGGAGCAACATCATGAAACTTGAGAACTTCCTTTTATTTTGATGAAGGAACAAAATTTGTGACTTTGAACACATGACAAAAAAAAAATAAGAGGAATCAGAAAGGAAATAACAATTTTATTGAAAAGCAATAAATAAATAACTTAAGTTGCAACGACTATGATTTTGACTACAACAATGTTGTTTCCTAAGGGAATATCAATCTATTTCCAGAAACAATAATATATCAATGCTAAATTAATGGAAAAATGTTTTGGCGGAAGTGACTTGGATCTTCAAATGGATATCAATTCTCCATTTCTCTTGTTATGAATCCATTAGGTAATGAAAAAGTCTTCATGTTATTGGTGAGAAATAACAGGAATAATTTGTAACAAACTCTTATGATCAATTTCAATGGCACCTCAAAAGAATCAAAATTATATGATATTAGATTTCTTAATAGATGTTAGGATGAAAATCTATTATTTCATTATCATTGCCTTCAATAATCACTTGTTCAAAAATAAATTGACCTCCTTTATTCTCCTTAGACTTGCAAAAAAACAAGCTTCTACCTGTAATAAAATATGTAATCATGGAAGAAGAGAGGTGATCGGGCTCTCTAAATCCAATAAATATGAAAAAAATTAACAAGTAGTTACTCTTTAAAACAAATCCATGGAAAACAAATAACAAAGAACAGTTAATTTATTACCTGCAAGACAGCGGTGGCCAACCATACTAACCAATAGTACCTTAATCATAGCTTCTTTGTTTTCCATCCGACTTGCATGATTCCAAAGCCAAATGAAAGTGAATTAATAGGGATATCTCTAATTGAAACAGGTTTTAAAAATTCCATGATATGTTATGTCAAATTTACTTAACCACCTGCATAACAGAGTCATTTTCGATTTCCCAACTTAGACCAACAATTGATATTTTAAGCATAACATTTCCATTTGATGACAGATTGAACCAATTCAAATTTGAGATTAAATTGAATTCATGTAAATATATACAATAGAAATTTTTTTGAAATCATGAAGAATTGATGGGTCAAATGTGCACAGGAACAGCCAGAAAAACAAAGTTTTAAAGGTGTTGATTTATGATAGACAGTCAATATTTTGGTCATAACTTTCTCATACGATATTGAAATTGGTTGATTCAAATTTAATTGTAAATTAGATTAATAGATGAAAGGACCGTAGAAACAGGTTTCTAAAATCTAGTCATTTAGGGCTCCAAAAGCTGACTATCCCAACTCTGTTCCTGGGATGCCTACTCGACATACTATCAATGTTTTGGTCAGAACATTTTCATTTCAAATCCAAATTGAGTGATTCAAATTTGATTAGAAAGTAGAAATAATGGGCTACATAGGATAGAAACAGGTTTTGAAAATATGCCCATTTTGTTCTCAAAACATGACTATACTGACTGTGATTTCAGTGGTTTTATCAAGCCCACACGCCCTAAGATATGATTAAAAAAAAATTCAAAATGATGATGCGTGTTTGTAGAAATATGTTATTCAATATAATACATCTACATACACAATTAAATTCAAATATTTACCAATGATATTGATATAATTAGCAAGTTGTAGAAAACACAACTCGTTCTACATATAACAAAATTTTTTATATACTTATTTATTCTATTTTCTACACTAACCTATTCTATCTTGAAAAACAAAGCATACTTATGTATAACAGTACTTCCCATGGAGCCATTTTAGAAATAATACCTCAAGTGTATACACACCCGAATTTGAGAAATGTCTGTCAATAAATACTAGGGTATGAGAGACCAACTTCCCTTGAAAATATGGTGTCAAAAATTGCTGAAGTATGGAGTGACACTGTGAACAACTAATGGAGTGAAACCAATCTTCAATATATCCTTTACTTTCTTGATTTCCCATAGTTTTCATACCATGAAGTTCTTGAGTTTCTAAAAAAACTTGTTGACGCAGACTAGAAGAAACCTCCTTTTCTTCCACAACTTTTACAATTTTTGGATTCGGAACATTTCCAATCTCGATATAAATTTTCTGCAATTGCGTATGAGAGATAGGTTGGGTGGGAGGGGTAGGTAAATTTTGCAATTGAACACTGTAAGCATGTTGTACTAGTTTATTATAATGAGGGTGTGGAATGAGTTGAGCAGGATATTGTGTAGGGCACGGAGGATTTTGATGATGTAGTTGATTTGGATGTGTGGATGATTTTGATACGCAAGCAAGGTGTTCTTGAAAAGATGGAAAAGAATATGGATGATATTTTTGTGCTATGAGATGAGGGAGAGTAATCATGTAATCATAGGATGAACCATGCCAAACTTATGGACAAGATTGATGGGGGTTATATTGAGATTGGCATGGTTTCCCTAACACATGAGTATTCCATAATAGATTATGCAAGTAAGACAATGGAGAGGAAGTTTTTTGAAACATACCTGTAGGCCAAGGTTTTAATGGTTGTGAAATTGCTACAACTTCTCCATCTCTTGGAAATGTTGTTTTCATCCCAGGTAAGAAAGAGAAGCTATCCATGGGATGCTCCTTTTGGCATTGAGGAAAATTCACTTCTTCAAATTCTGCTTGACTTTTCTTAACCTACAAAACATGCGATTGTGAATTTAGAGAGCTAATAAAATCAACTTTAAAATTTTCAAATAAATCACTTATTTCATCTCTTATATCTCCTGTTCTTGTAGCAGATTTGGAAAGGAAAGAAGAAAATTCTCTAGAATTCTTACCAGCCTTGGATATTCCTCTTGAATACCTTATTCATAAATCACAAACATCATCATATGATAGATGAAAAATGTCACATTTTCCTATCAGATTTAAGATTTCTAAAATTTCATCTTTGATCCCTTTAAGAATGAGTGTTTTTAAGATCTCTTTTTCCAAATGCTTATGCTTTGATTTTTGAAGGTTGTATTTAAATCGCTCCAAATATTCCTCCAAGCTTACATCTTCCGCTTGTATCATACTAAAAAAATATTCATTGGCCTTGCAATAGTCTTAGTACTTCTCCAAGAATACATTCTCTATGTCCTCCCACATTTTGATGCAGTTCCCACCAAGGCTCATGAACCATCGGAGAGCTGCTCCTTTTAGAGTAAGAGGAAACACTTTCAACCTTTGATCATTAGTACAATAATCATATCCTATACAAAGTACTTCAAACTCAAATAAGAATTTATCTGGGTCCTCATTATCCATACCATGAAAATTTGGTAGAGAAGATGGAGGGATTATGTGCATTTGTGTCACTCCTCCTAGATCGCTGATAGGGAATTCAAAAGTAACAATGTAAGCCATTTCTTACCATAACATAATATGTTCTTCATGTGCTTCTTTGAGGTTCCTCCTTCAAATATTCCTGTCAATTTGTTAGTGGAATGGGTGGTGCTTACATCACCACTTGAGTGAAATGATAAGATTTCTTCAAATTTATACCTTTTTCTTCCTAGTTATTAAAAAAAAACAATTTGAAAGGAGATATAAAGCTCAAGACCTGGAGCAGGGTGTCAAAAGACTCTTCCCTCCCCAGGACAAGAAACCAAACAAGAAAAGAATGCACACAAGGAAATCTAAATCTCGGGACTTGGAGTAGGGTGTCAAAGGACCATTCCCTCCCCGGGATGAGAGATTAGCTTTTCCAAAATCAAAACAAACAAAAATGGAGGAAAAATTTAAGCTCAGGACCTCGAGTAGGGCGTCAAAATACCATTCCCTCCAGAGGACGAGAGATTGGGCCTAAAGATAAAAACGGAAAAAAAAATGAAAGAGAAACAACAAAACAAATAAATGACTACACTCAGGACCTGAAGCAAAGTGAGAAAACTCCTTCTCTCACTAGGACGAGAGATTAACCCTCTAGTTGATACAGATCATGTCTTGCACCTTGTTAGCCTTCCCCGGCAATGGCACCAAAATGTTGGTGTCCAAGTGTGAATGTTGTGATTCAACCCTTTACCACATTAATATGTCAATCTGGGTGCGTACACTTTTCAAGGTAACACGCAAGGTATATGCACGAGCAAGGTTACAATCTTACATTGACCAAGGGTTCGTGACTAAGAAATTAAAGCATTGTTGTAACAATAATGGAAATTAAATTTCAGAAATAAAAGCATTCACAATAATCTATGGAAATCTATAACAACAATAAAGAAAATACAACCAGTAAAAGAAATATGCATAAAAGGGACACACACACAACACCTAACCAAAAGAGTGGGCCCAACTCCCTGGTCCGAGCTGTGCTTAACTCACATATTGAGAAAAATATCAGAAGACTGGAAATTTCATTAACAAGAGTTCCACTGTTACAAGGCTCAATTATTACATCAGCTAACTCCCCTCTCTCTCTGAATTGTGTCTTTTAAATATACAAACATCCAAAGGAAACTTGCAACAAACTGATCTCAATATTCAAGATGAGATTTAAGAGATCTGTCCATCATGATTCAGTTGGAACATGTCGAATTTGGTTATTACAATTGGGCAATTATGGAAAACCACTGCAACAACAAATCTGCAAATATGTCCTTCGAAGAACCTTTCTTTTCTCCCAATACAAACCGAATTTCTGCAAACTACTCATTGGGAAATTGATTTGGTCCATTCTGAACAAAATCCATGTCTCAGATTTTCTAGATTCACTTTCATATGCCCAATACATCCAATGCAAAACTATCATTTCTTATGCCAATGAATTCCTGAGTTGGAATATCTAATTATTTATTGAAGAACAAATCTGCAATCTAGAAGAGATCTTAGTGGCTAAAATCATGAGTGAGGTTATAACGAATGAATAGAACAAAATCATGCACAATAATAATTAATTATTAAAAATAAATGAGATCAAATATTATTTATCCATAAGAGCATAAATGATTATGAAATGGAATTATATAAGAATTATGGTAAATAATGTGATAAAAGAATAGTGGAAATAGATGAAATGAATGTTAAGAAGTGGTAATAATAATGAAAATTTAAGACCCCAACCTCTCCATGGGAGAATATGTGTTGAATACTCCAATGCTTTCCATTCCAATGGGTGGTGTTGATGTTGTACTAGGATTTCAATGGCTACAATATTTGGGTACGACAACTTTTAATTTTCAAGAACTTTTCTTGTATTTTTTTCAGAAGGAAAGGAAGCTGTTAAGGGGTATCACAAGGAAATCGGGAAATATAATTAGCTCTAACGGCATGACAAAGCTTCTAAAGAAAGAACAACTTGGCGTAATTTCACAATTATGTTCACTAGAGGTTCCCACGTCGAAATCATCTATTTTTCTAGCTCTTCAAAAAGCCTTGGACAATCATTCCAAGGTATTTGGGACTCCCAAATGCCTCCCACCTATTCGTGATCATGATCATGCTATTCACTTGATTCTAGGAAGTGTTCCTCCAAACATCAGGCCTTACAGATATCTCTATGCCCAAAAGAGTGAAATTTAACGAATGGTTGCAGAAATGCTAGAGGATGGTATAATTCAATCTAATCAAAGTTCTTTCTCTGCTCTAGTAGTATTGGTGCACAAGAAGGATGGATCATGGCGCATGTGTCCAGATTACAGGGAGCTCAACAAGCTCACTATTAAAGATAAATTTCCCATTCCTTTCCTTGATGAATTATTGGATGAATTTCATGGAGCAATTTACTTCACCAAGTTGGACCTTCGTTCAGGATATCATCAAATCAGAATGAAGACTGAAGACATTCCAAAAACAACATTTAGAACTCATGAGGGTCATTATGAATTTTTGGTCATGCCTTTTGGCTTTACCAATGCACCTTCTACATTTCAAGGTTTGATGAATTCCATTTTCAAACTCTTAGAAAATTTGTTTTCGTATTTTTTGATGATATACTAATCTACAACAAGTTTTGGAAGGATCATGTTTAGCATGTTGATAGATTGCCCAAACTATTGGAGGAGAAACAATTATATCCAAAACCCTCCAAATGTTTCTTTGGAGTACAAGAGGTGGAATATTTGGGTCATATTGTATCTCATGAAGGTGTTAAGGTAGACCCTAGAAAAATTAAATCCGTTAAGGAATGGAAAATCCCCACATCCATATATCATATGCGAGGATTTCTTGGCTGACAGGGTATTATTGCAAGTTTGTTAAGAATTATGGGAGAATAGCAACACCTCTAACAACATTATGAAAGAAAGATCCATTTTCTTGTACTCCAGAAGAAACGAAATCGTTTGAACATCTTAAAGAGGAAATGTGCCAAGCACTGGTCTTAGCTATGAAAGACCTCAAAAAAACCTTTATTCTCGGATGTGATGCCTCAGGAAATGGAATTGGTGCTATTTTAATTCAAGAAGAAAGACCCATTGCTTTTGAAAATCGTCCATTGAAAGGAAAGCATTTACACAAAGCTATTTAGAGAAGGAAATATTGGAAATACTACATGCACTTAAGAAATGGTGACCTTACCTAATGGGAAGACACTTCAAGGTAAAAAATATCATGATAGTCTTAAATAGTTTTTAGAAAAAATATTGTCTTCAGAAGAGTAGAAAAAATGGGTCACAAAGATGTTGGGTTATCACTTTGAAATCATCTACAAAAAAGGGAAGAAAATTTTTGTTGCCGATGCACTCTCAAGAAAGGATGAAGATGTGGAAGCATTTCTTTGTGCCATTTCTATTATCCAACCAGATTGGATAAACAAAGCAAGGAATGAATAGAAGAATGAAAAATAATCGTGGGCACTTATTCAAAATTTACAACAAGACCCAAGTACATCTGATAAATTTAGTAGGAAAAAGGATTCATTATAGTACAAATATCGCTTAGAACTCTATAAGAATTCCCAACTGAAACTAAATATTCTTATGGAATTACACACCTCTCCCTTAGGAGGGCACTCAAGATTTTTAAAATCTTACCACAGGGTTAAGAAGGAATTTTTTGGGATGGCCTTAAATCTAATATTCAAAAGTTTGTGGTGGAATGTTTGGTTTTCCAGCAAAACAAAGTTGAAAAAATTAAGACCCCAGGTCTATTACAACCTTTATCCATTCCAAGTCAACATTGGGAGGAGGCTTCAATGGATTTTATTACAAGTTTACCGAAGTCTGAAGAAAAGAGTGTCATCGTGGTGGTAGTTGATAGACTTACCAAGTATGCACACTTTTGTGCATTATCTCATCCCTTTGAAGCCAATACAATTGCTACTGCATTTATGGAAACAATTCAAAAGATACATGTAAACCCAATGATTATTATAAGCAAGATAGATCCCATTTTCATGGGAAATTTTTGGATATAATTATTTTCTTGACTGGGTACTCAGTTAGGTCATAGCTCATCGTATCATCCTCAATCTGATGGGAAAACTGAGATAGTGAACAAATGTTTGGAAGGATATCTTCATTGCTTTGTATCTGATAAATAGACACAATGGGTCAAATGGTTGCCTTTGCCCGAATGGTGGTATAACACTTCCTTCCATACTACAACAAAAATGACCACATTTATGGAACTTTATGGATATCATTCACCATCTATCACATCATATTTAAGAGAAAATTACAAGGTTCACATAGTGGAAGATCACATCGAGCATCAACAACAAGTTCTCCAACTCTTAAAGGATAACCTCACTTTGGCACATAATAGAATGAAACAACAGGGAGATGAACATCGCAGTGAAAGAAGTTTTGATGTAGGTGACTGGGTATTTCTACAGCTATAACCATATAAACAAATGTCCCTTAAGCAAGATACGAAGGATGATAAATTATAACCAAAGTATTATGGTCCGTACAAGGTGTTGCAAAATATTCGTACTATGGCATACAAATTGGAGCTTCGTACAACTTCCGAGTGCACCCGGTTTTCCATGTTTCGTGCTTAAAGAAGGTTATAGGTGACAAGCTCCCAGTTCAAACAATATTGCCAGAACTTGACAAGGAAGGAAAAACCATATTGGAACCTGAAGCAGTCACAAAAATAAGAACTCGATAGCTACGAAATCGATCAATTTCAGAGTATCTCATCAAGTGGAAGAACTTACCCACTGGAGATATCACATGGGAGATGAGAATTTTATATAGAAGCATCCATAACTACTCAAGTGTTGAGGACAACACTCTTCTGGAGGAGAGGGGCATGTTAGACCCCTATAATACTAGTGTATTCCCTTATCATTATTATCATTGTATCCCCTTATTTTTATTGTTGTGCGCATGTTGTCCTCATATTGTTATTATTGTGCCCCATAGAAGCCCACTATTGTTATTGTTGCACCCTTACATTATTATTGTTATGTTGGCTTTTACTATATTGTGACCCCTTAGACTCCTATATATAGAAAGGAGGTCTTGTCATTTTTATCATCCAAGAATTGTTCATTTATATAATGTAAAGGTTACCCCTTCGAAGAGGTTGATTTTGAAGTTGTTGCTCTATCTTTTCTTCTATTATGTGAGCTGGTTACATAACATCTTGCGATATAATTCCATAATGAGAAATGATTTTTGAATGATTCTATAGTAAACTTTTATGGAAAAGGGCAATGTAAAATTTTTGAGTTCATGAATGTGAACAAAGAAGTTAAGGGAAAGTGTTATAGTCCTTAAAGAATTGAAGTAGCTAACCTGTATTCTTTTTATTAAGAAACTAAAGAATAAAGACACACAGAAAAGTAGAACTATAGAACCAAAAATAACATCTCTGTGGGTTTTATAGTAACCATAATTTTCTTCTCCTCTTATGAAAGAATTAATGTGGGTTAATGGTTGATATTGAAAAAAAATATTTACACAACTTTAATATTAGATTATTATAATAAACAGTGATTACTACAACCAGAACAAGCCGACTGGGGTGTGGACAACTTGAGTGAAATAACAAAGAAAGAAGTGGGGCCAAAATACTCAATCTAGGTTAGCTCCCAGACAAGGCTGGAATCGACCAACCAACCAGGTGTAATCCTACAACTGATTTGATTGGTTATTACCCTAACTACATGAGTGTACTTGGAAGAACCATAATATATGCATTTTAACAATCCATATGAAACTAAACAAGTTAAATCATATTTTGAAACCGAAGAGGAATTGTTGGAATCCATACTAGCATATGCTTTAATAAACAATAAACCGAACCAAAAAAACTAAACATACACCCTCATAAGTTGTGTCTACCATGCGACACAATTACCTCTTGAGGGTCAAACCAGAAAAACAAATTACCCATGGCTGTAAGAGTCTTACAGGATATATAACTTTTGAGGGCACCTAAAACTGGTCACCAAATCAAGAAAACATATAGTACAAAAAATATTTTGGCTATGACCTTAAGTAGTTATTATTTCTAGAAAAACCAAGAAATTCCCCTTTGGGATCTGAAATACACAGCCATAGGAAAACCCTTCATGAGAGGTATACTATTCGTAGAATAGAAATTAAACAAAGTTGACAAAGTCGAATCGTGCACCTAGAGAAGAATAATCTTATATTAGTGTGCATATTGACATAACCCAACTGCAATCCTAGAAGGAAAACTATTTGACTTCAAGAGAATGATACCTGACATTATCTATATGAAAACAAAGATCAAAGAGTAAGAATAACCCTAAATTTTTTTGTCCAAGATCTGTAACCTAGGATTGGAAATTATAATATCACATTGTTGTAATATCTAGAGAGCCCTTTGTGTGAATACAAGATTTCATGGAACCCAAGTAGTATGAGTTAATAGAAAACCCTACTGTGCAACAATGTGGAGGCAACAAAAAGTGAGAAATCTGAGTCAGATTACCTGGTAAAACCTGACAAAAGTCTCAAGCCGGTAACCAAAGCATGACATTACATTGCAAAACATCAACCAATGAATACTACCTTTCCTGGGTGCAATTTTGAAAGAGAACAGGGGTCTGCAGAGGGCGGTGGGTAGTTTTGGTTCATAGGGTTGGGAGGTGGAGCTTCCCCAACTACTCCTCCTTTACAAATGACATGAAAACCTCGGATAAAACTAGGTAGTTCCATCATAAACCCTAGAACGATGACCAAAATGAAGGATTAGAAACCTAAGGAGATCCATGGTGACGCCTCTCCCACCTGTTAGATTTATCAATATCGAGAAGGATTGAAAACCTTGCAACAATTGTGCCGAGTACACAGTGGGACACATGAGAAATGTACCTTGGTATTAATGAACTGATATTTACCATTAAGATCAATATTTACAAAACTAATTGCATACAAGTGAAAAACACTTTGGCAACTTTGTAATTTAATATATATTAACATGAATGTGCCTTTGACTCCAGTAATACATTTATTGAAATATATTAAAGGATTTAATATATGGTGAAATAAATTAAGGGTAGTAATTCTTTTTTTTGTGATATTATCATTATGTATGGTATAGGTGGGATTAGAGACACGTTTCAAAACTTTGAAGTGATAACAAGTGTGTTGATGTGCACAGAGGGGATAATTAGGATGACGAAGGGAGGAATTTTACCCCTAGTGAGACCAACTCTAGGGTCCGATCCTATACATATCTCAGAGGCAAATTCTAAAATGTGGGTACATTTGGGAGAAGAAAGCCAAAACCAAACAACTATGCTGTTGGAAACTATACAAAAGTTAAATATTGAAATGGCTCATTTAAGAACTGATAATGAAAGGTTGATGTAGGACCAAGAATGAAATTTGAATTTTTTTTGGAATATGCATAATCATAGGGCTTCCATACCCATCCCTAACAATGGTGTCAGGAATGAGAAACCTAGAGAGAGGAATGCTAACATGCCAAAAAGAAGTCATGCCCAAAGACAAAAGGGGGATATGGATGAGAACGAAGAGGAATCTGGAAATGATTATGATCAAAGTGAAAAAAAGAAGCAAAAAATCAAATTGCATGGGGAATTTGAAAATATCAAACCCCTGACATTCGATGGGGAAGTGGAGGAAGCTACAGAAGCCTAGATTATTAATATAAATAAATACTTTCAAATTGATGAATATGATAATAACCTTAAGGCTAGGTTATGTACTTACTAGCTTCAAGGAATTGCCACTCTATGGTGGGAAGAAGTGAAGACAGTGCAAGGAATCAAGGAGCAGCAGGTGACTTGGAATGAGTTCCAGAAGCATTTTAGAAATAAATATCTAACATGATGATTTTATGATGAAATGGAAAAAGATTTCTTTGACTTGAAATTGGGATAACCGACTATGGAATAATTTGTGACCAATTTTACGTCCTTTTTAAGATATGTTCCATATATACGTGAGGAAAAGGCTAAAGCTTAGTGTTTTATAAGTAGTTTAGCTGCATTTATGAATGAGGTTATAATTTGATAACCCCATAATGATCAATGAGGCAATTCGGAAAGCCGATATTCTCTACTAGAAAATGAGACAAAAGGGGGATGGAAGAAAAAGCTAGACACAAAAGAAAGGATAGAAAAACTTCCAAAATACTAGAAATCAAAAGAAGACAAGTTTTAGTGGTGCACACAAAGGTCAAAAAAATAAACAGCTTGGGAAAAATCAATAGAAAACGAAATTGCAAAATGAACCCAAACAAACATAAGTATTAAGAAAAATGGAACTTGATTAATTGTAAAAAAACCCCTTTACAATGTTAGGGTTGTGGGGAACCTCGTTACTATAAAAAATTCCTTCACTATGCCAAGCTGGAACAATATGCTAATATACAAGAAGCTTCTACAGTCAATGAAGTAGCGAAGAGCATGCCAAGGATCAACGCTGCTTTGGAAGACCATCAGGCATATTATAAGCCTACTATTATAGAACTAGAAGGTAAGTTATTCAACTAGAATGTATCTATTTTAGTATATCTGGGAGCAAGTTTAAGTTATGTGACGCCTAAGGTAGTGGAAAGGTGTCCCTTACATACTCATAATTAGCTACCGGAGCAAAGGGACCATTGACGACTAAGGTACCAGATTCTCCTATCGAAATAAGAAAACAACAGATTAGGGGCAATTTAAATATACTTCCCCTAGGACCTTATTGTAGGTTTTAACCCTGTACAAAAATTACCTGCAAAAAAATTGTCAAAAATAGAAAATAGACAATGGCAAGAAATATAAAAGAAATACACAAAGATTCTTCCCCTTAATAAAAAAATCGGGACTACTAGATTGATTTTTCATTATGTTCCTTTCAATTTTATAATACATATATATACATGCCAAAGTATTCATAAACACAAATCCATTAACCTTGGATTAGAACATAACTATAGTTAGCTTGATTGGATCTACAAGATACCATGGGCAAAAACCCATCATGCCCAAAACCATGTGCAAAACTCATGCACAAGACCATAGGTAGGTTCACCCACCTAATATAGGGTCCGAAAAAAATTTCACCCCATGCAAGGGGGCTACCGCCCCCTACTACACCCAGTGCAATGAAGCAGGGGTTTCTGTGGCCCCCTCGCTTCATGCACTGGGTTAGTAGTGGAAAAAATATAACACACACCCAACGTTCTCCCACTTGTTGTTTTATTTTCGACATAGGGGATCATAGGAGAGCTTATTCATTAGTCCAGCCCTACAATGGCCATTGTTTTTCTACACCCAAAAAACTTCTCAGTGCTCATAGACTTCATCAATGCATCTGCAAAATTCTTCAAAATGTCCACCTTTACCAGCAACACCTTTTTTCCCTCAACCATATCCCTCACAAAGTGACGCTGAAAATCAATTTTCTTTGTCTTTGAATGATAAGTAGGGTTCTTTTCCAAGAAAAATTCACTTTGGCTATCACAGTCTATCCTTATATCTCATTGTACTAATCCCATACTTAAACACAATCTTTAGAACCAAACTGCTTCCTTGCTTGCATGAGTGGCTTCTGATGAGCCTCATAAATGGGTAATTATATGGGCTCATTTTACCTCCTAACCTAGTCAAATCAACCATTCTCTTAGCTTATTGTATGATTTTTTAATTATATTTGTGCCTATGGAGTGATTTGAGTTAGTTATGATGCCATGTGGTCTAACATGTGTTTAATGCAGATTATTGATGAACTTTGAGGTCAAAGTCAAGGATCTAGTGGAAAAATGGTAGCAATAACTCGAAGTGGAAAAAGGAGAGAACTTATAGGAGGTAATCCCCCTCATTTATTACTCCTCACTTCGAATTCCCCTTCATTCATCTCGGAGTACAAGCAGCTAAATCATGCACTAGAAGGCAACCGAGCAAGTGGAGGATGACTGATGATTATCTCAAGTTCTGGGAGCCAAGCCTCCCTGATTTTAAGGAAGCTCTTGGTAGCTTCATTTGTATAAGTAGAGAGGCCTAGGGCTTCACTAGGGTCAGAGATTTTGTAGGATTTTTGTTGGATTTTTTCTTATGTAAACTTTGCTCCAACCTCGAGCTTAATATATTGTGACAGTTTCATGCAATCTTTCTATTGTTTTGATAATAAAGATGGAATCCTTTTTGAGCTAGTAGTGAGTTACCCCAGAGGGCTGAGGCTCTTGGGTTAGGGCAGAATCCAAGTAGCCAAGCTCCTCTTTACTTGTATTTGTATGTTTTATTTTAGTTTGTAGATTAGGTTGTTGTTAGATGTATTTCTTTTATGGTTAACAATAGGTTGCTTTTGGTGATTCAATATTTTTCTTCCATTTGTGCTTTCTATAGAAGGTTAAGCAGTGATAAAGAAAAGATTCAAAACGCTAGCAACAGTGCCTTGGCCTCTCTTCCTCCCTTTGGGACCATGATTTGAGGCAAAGACCCTCTTGCTACCCCAAAAACACAGATTTTCCTCATTCATAGGACTTCTAGTGTTTGCAGCTTTTTAGTAGGTTAATAGTCCAGTTTTTCTTTGCTTCAAATCTTCTTCATCATGCTCACTCCTTGATTTTCACTAGTCTTCTTTCATGCTTTCCTTTCTTGCAGTATTTCTCAGCATTTCCTTTCATGGACCATAGTTTAGACTAGTTTGATGCAAAACTATGTTTTTCTAGATGCACTCAGTTCATTGCTTTTTTGATCTTATTTGTTGATTGTCAGTTCCTTTGCAGTAGATCTATTCTTGCAGTAGACTAGATTATCAGCCATCACACCCTCCATCTGATCCATGCCCTATAGGTCACCCAAATCTCACCTCAATTCTGCCTTAGTTTCTTGCATTTTCCATAGAACTTCTTCCTCTCTCCTTGAGCAAAACCAATCATCTTCCTCTCTCCTGGTGATTCTTGGTAGACCCTGGGTGCCCTAACACCTCATTCCAACCTTCATCCACATTTTTCACCCACTCTCACACCCTCAAAATAGTGAAAGCGGCTCTTAGCCTCCTCCTCTAGGCCTCATTTAGAACACTATTTTCCTCCTGTAGATTTCCTGTGTCCTCCTGTACATTTTTCTGTAGGCCTTATTTTGAGGGAAAAGTGTGGAAAAACCCTCTAAAAGGCCACCTGAGACCTCCTAGGACCTATCCACACTATTTTACATCCTCTCCAGTCCCAAAACCACCCTCCAACGCCACCTATTCATTGCCACATTCACAAACAATAAATTACATGCATGTCAAATTCACATAAAAATACATAAAAATCCAAAAAGATGTTTTTTGCTCATTTACTTCCAGAAATAGCTTAGTTAGATGTTTTTTATTTCCTTGAGTAGGTAATGGAATTTTTTTCATGGTTTTCATAATGCTTTCTGCAAAAGTTGGATTAGTTGGTTAATTTGGGTTTATTAGTTTTGCTTTACATTTCAGACTTTCTCCTTTCTGCAGTTAGAGTATTATCTGTAGAGTAGTCTTTATATCATTTCATCACATATAAAGCTTCTTCTGGAATCCATAGAAGTTGGCTTGAGCTTCTAGTGATCTTGCACCGGCTGACCAAGTGACAACCTGCAGTAAGAACTAGTACTTGTGCATACAACACTGTCGCTTCCAAGTTTGTTATGAACTACTAAGTTGATAAGTGTAAAAAAGGAAACCCAGGAGTTGCAACATTGCTCACCATTATTTTTGGTGTCATTGCCGAGGAAGCGTCAAAGTATTCTGTGATTACTGCTTTCTTCTATTTTCTATTGCAACATTCCGCTAATAATTTATTTCAGCAAGAGTAGACTAGTCATTTCCTTTCCTTTCAAGTTTTGCATTTCCTTTCTTTCCTTTTCAATTCAGCAAATTTCATTTCAGCAAGAGTAGACTAGTCATTTCATTTCCTTTCAAGTTCTGCATTTCCTTTCTTTCCTTTTCAAATTCTGCAAATTTCATTTCAGCAAGTTCATTTCAGTTAGTTGCAATTTGTTTTGTTCAATCAATTTTAGTTTTGCAGGTACTATCAGTGTGGGGAAAAATGAAACAAAAACCAACCAAAAACATTTCCTTTCATGCCTCGTAGGATTAGAGATAACATAGGAAAAAAAATTTCCAACACCCCCATTGCTTCACACAGGCTGCCTTCTCTCTTCTTTGGTGGCTGCGATCAAGAACCCTTAGGTGAACAACAAGACATATTTGAAGAGCCTATAGGGGAAGAAGAAGAAGAAAACATTCCTTTGGAGCCAATGGCTAAACACAGAAATGCTAGGGGAAATGGAGAGAGAATAGAAGGTACCTTTCCCATTCGGGAGACCAATGGGTACACCAAAATGAAGAATATAAGCCCTTCCGCCCTACCTCATTTCTATGGTCTCTCTACAGAAGATCCTAACAACTTTTTGTTCAAGTTTACTATTATCTGTCGAACCTATGACTATGCAGAAGACAAGCAAAAGTTGAAACTGTTCCCTTCTACTCTCAAGGATGCAGCACTATGCTGGTTCATGGAATTACCTGGCAATAGCATCACAACTTGGGCTCAGATGCAGTGAACCTTTAACAACAAGTATCGAGACTATTATAGGTCAAAATATACTAAAGAAGAGATTTTCCAAATGACTATAGGAAGTGATGAGTCCCTGGAAGACTATGAAGAGAGGTTCTAGCTCAGTTACAAAAGGGTTAGGTGTACACTTAACCTTGAGTCTCTGAAGCTGGTCCTGATCAGAGGAATTCGGGAAGATATTTTAGACACCCTCCATCTACTGGCCAGGGGAGATATCTACCATCCTATGAGGAAATAAAGATTGTCTATAGAAACCATTATAGAGCAACCAAAAAGAAAGGTAGGGGGAGTCAACCCATAGCCAGTACCTATTCCTCTAACTCATCCATTAAAGGAGAAATTGGAAACATGCTGGAAGACTTCAAGAGTGAAATGTTGCAGACTCTTGCCATGCAAATGGATACCTTGCATATCAAAAGGAAACAAGAGGAAGCAAAGAGGGCTTTGGCCATTTTTTCCACTAGATGCACTAGGAGGAGTCCTAGGAATGAATGCCCATTGAACTCTATAGAGGTTTGTTCAATCTGTGAAGAGAATCATTCTATAGATAAGTGCCCTTTCTTGCCCAGACTTAAAGCTGTATATTAAGGGGCTGAGGGAGTCACTCAACAACTCTATTACATAAAACCAAAGGAGGTTGCATGGACGTATACCATACCAATAAGGGATGCAGGGGACATCTCAGGTATACTACAACCCCAACCAAGTCACTTCCATACCTTCTTGGGGCCCCCTACTCATCCTTTCTGGTCCACACCTCCTCCTTGGTCCTTCACATCTCCATACCATGCCCAACCAGCCACCCATCCATTTCCATCTTATGCTCAGCCGCAGCCTCAATGGAATACATCTCAATAGGGGTGGAGACCCCAATACAACTCTCCTCCCACTCTTTTTCCTCCACCACCTGCCCAACCACAACCGTTACCTCCTACTCCATAAAAGAAACCCCAAATGCCTGCCTAGCCAAATCCAAACCCAAACAACAGACAGGCTCAGCAAGTGTATAGTGGGGAACCATCATGACCGACTTATGCTGTGGAGATTTAGGAAATTAACTTGCGATCTGGGAAAGTGCTCCTAGATATCTAGCCTCCACTTAGGGAGGTCGAGGAAGATAAAGAGGAAAGTGAACCTAAAAGAAATCCACCCTTTCTTGAGAGACTATCCACGACAGTCCAGCCTACTTGATAAGAAACTAAACTCCTGGGAGAATTGAAACATTTATGTGTGAAGATACCACTTCTCCAAGCCACAAAAGATGTGCCTATCTACAATAGGTTGATCAAACAGAAGTGCTTTAGGAATCCACGAAGGCGCAAGAGAGATGCCCCAAACATTAATGTCATAGGGAAATTGTCTGACCTAATGTTGGGGCAGGTAATCTGTCCAAAATATCTGGACCCTGGAAGCCCAGTAGTTGATGTCCACATCAATGACACCATGATCCCACACACCTTGATTATTCTAGGAGCTACCATTAATGTGATGACAAAGGACACAATGCTCAAAATCAACCTCTAGGGTTCCTTGAGGAAGACCACAACCGTGCTACAAGTTGTAGACCGCTCCACCATGACTCCTAAGGTGATTGTGGAAGATGTGATGGTCTCCATTGATTCTTGGGAGTACCCTGCTGATTTCTTAGCTCTCCAGCCAAAGGCAAAGCTCACTGGGTATCATCTCATTCTGGGAAGACCCTGGTTGGCTACCGCAAATGCCTACATCAGCTGTCGAGCTGGGAACATGACCATAAAGAATGGAAACATGTCCAAATAGTTAATCCTATATCCTCCTACCCAACCCTTGCTAGACCATGATCTACCTCTCTAGTTGGAGGAGGAAGATGAGGATGAAGTCTATTCTACACCTCTTTGTGCATTAGAAATCACCATGGGGGGAAACTACAGAATGAGGATGATATGATTGAAAATCTGATTCAGAATCCACCTCCCAGTGTATCACCATTAGAGGACATAGTAAGAGAAACAAAAAAAAACCCCTCAATTGATCTCTATGCAGCCGACTCCACTCCTCTCTATGTTAAGAATATATAGTTTGGCCTAGAAAGAACCTTCAAACTCAATCCATCCCTATCCACTTCCTAGGAGAAGGAATTGTGTAGCTTGCTGAGAAAACACCTAGATGCCTTCGCCTAGAGTTACAAGGAGATGAAGGGAGTGCACCCTTCAGTATGCACTCATCATATACACATCAAGGAGGATTTCAAGCCAGTCAGGTAGCCTCAAAGGAGGATGAATCTAGCACTTAAAGATATTGTTAAGGAAGAACTGCAGAAATTGCTTGATGTAGGATTCATCTATCCCATCGCTGATAGTGAATGGTTCTCTCCTTTGGTGCTAATGCCCAAGAAAAATGGTAAGTAGAGAATCTGTGTCGACTATAGGGAATTGAACAAAGCCACTAAAAAGGACCATTTTCCTTTATCTTTCATAGATCAAGCGTTAGATGATTTGGTAGGGAAAAAGTTTTTCTCTTTCCTAAATGGGTTTAGCAGGTACAATCAGATTCAAATCAGCCTGGAAGACCAAGATAAGACCACTTTCACTTGTCCGTGTGGTACCTTTGAATACTAGGTCCTTCCTTTTGGCTTGTGCAACACTCTAGCCACTTTCCAAAGAGCGGTATTGAGTATATTTTCTGAACTGGTTCATGATGTAGTAGAAATATACATGGGTGGTTTTACTCGTTATGGTTCTGACTTTCAGGAAGCTTTGTCTAACTTAGGAAAAGTTCTAGATAATTGTATGGAGATGAACCTATCCCTCAGTCTGTAAAAATGTGAATTCTTGATGACTGAAGGGACCATGCTAGGTCATTCGATATCTTAGCAAGGACTGCAGGTGGATTCCAACAAAATTTCCATCATCCAAAGGGTCCCACCTCCTCAAAAGGTGAGAGATGTTAGAAGTTTCCTAGGCTTAGCTAGGTATTACAGGAGATTCATTAAATATTTTAGCAAGCTATCCTCCCCATTTTTTGGCCTCTTAGGCAAAGATGTTGAGTTCATATGGTCAGAAAACTGCCAAGAAGCCCTAGATACCTTGCAGAGAAAGCTTGTGGCTGCCCCAATTCTGAGAGGTCCAAACTAGGCCCTACCTTTCCACATTCACACAGATGCCTCAAAAAAGCAATAGGGGCAGCCTAAGGACAAATTGATGAAAATTTACCATATGCCATATACTTTATAAGAAAAAACTTGTCAAAGGTAGAGTTAAACTATACAGTGACCGAGAAGGAGCTCCTAGCTATCATGCATTCCTTAAACAAATTCAAACATTATATCACAGGCTATCAAACCTTTGTGCACATTGATCATGCTACAATTAAATATATAATGAACAAGCCGGATGTAAATGATCGCATTATTAGATGGTTGCTTTTACTGCAGCAGTTTGATTTGACCATTATTGATAAGCCTGGTAAAGAAAATGTTGTTGTTGACTTTTTGTCTAGAGTAAATTTGCCTACAAGTGAAGAAGGAATGGTGGATGACCAAATGCCAAATGAACATATATTTGCTATCTCAATACTCTCTCCATGGTTTGCCGATATAGCAAACTACTTGGTTTCAGCACAGTTCCCACCACAGCTGTCCTCGAAAGAGAAGAGCAAGATAGTAAGGAAAAGCGCCCCTTTCACCTAGATTGGGGGCAATCTCTTCAAACCTGGCCCAGATCAGATCTTGAGAAGATGTGTGAGGGAGGAGGAAGTCTTTGACATCCTCCTGACCTATCACAATGGGCCTTGTGGAGGTAATTTTGCAGCAAAAGGAATTACCTTCAAGATAATGCAAGCAGGCTACTACTGACCCACTCTTCATATGGATGTGAGGAGATATACCAGCTAGTGTGATTGGCGTCAGAGGATGGGGAGACCTACTCCAAAGGATGAGATGCCCATGCAACCTCATGTGACCTTTGAGCCATTTGAGAAGTGGGGCACAGACTTTGTGGGTCCTATCAACCCTCCTTCAAAGCAGAAACAATACATCATTGTGTGCCCCAATTACCTGACAAAGTGGGCAGAGACAAAAGCAACCAAAGTAGCGACAGAGGAAAAAGTAGCTATGTTTTTTAGAGAGAACATATTATACAAGTTTGGGTATCCTAGAGAGTCGGTCACAGATCAAGGTAGTCAGTTCACTTCGACTTTGATTGAAGACCTACTCAAACATCATAGAATCAAGCACAGGATTTCGACCCCTTACCATCCACAAGCCAATGGGTAGGTGGAGGTGACTAACAGACCATTGGAAGGGATCCTGACAAAGGTAGTGAGTAGCAGTAGAAAACACTAGGCGGATAGATTAGTTGAGGCCACTTGGGCCTACAATACAACATGGAAGACCACCACAGGGTTCACACCCTATGAGCTAGTCTATGGGAAGAAGGCTTTACTGTCAATTGAATTTGAATTCAATACCCTAAGGATGGTAGCTTAGCTGTACCTAGACCTCAGAAAGATTACTTCAGCTCAATGGATTGGATGAACATAGAATGCAGGCCCTTCTCCATACAGAGGTAGTTCAGCTTCAGAGAAAGATATGGCATGACAAAAATATCAAGGAGAAGAAATTCCAAGAGGGAGATTGGGCACTACTCTATGATTCAAGATACAAATATTTAAAGGGCAAGCTAAGGACAAGATGGTTGGGACCCTACACTATGGAGAAATGCAATAAAAATGGTTCAGTTCTAATCAAAACCATTGATGAGGAAGCCATCCCCATGCTTGTCAATGGACACCGGTTGAAAGTCTACAAGAAACCCCTCTCCAAGCAAGAGTTCATTAAATATCTGAATAAGAGAGTGATGGTAGTGGAGTAGTATTAGCCTCCACTTCACCCACTCACTGAGGAAAAAGAAAAAGAGAAATAAAAAATAAGGACTCAAGTGAAAACCTCCATGAGGAACTTGAGGCCCATCATTGGGTTGAAAACATCTTCTGAGGTGACCCAGTGATGTTAGAAAAAAAAAGAGAGAAAAATAAGATACCTGGGTGAAAACCTCCCTTGGGGGTGCCCAGAGTAGGAATTTAAGGTGAAAACCTCCCTGAGGCACCCTAGTTGTTTTCAAAAAAAAAAAAAAATGAATTCTCATTTGCATTGCAGGGTTGCAGGAGGACTACAGGAAGCAGCAGAAGGTGCTAAGGGAGCCCTGAAACCAACATCAGCACCTATCCTACCTTTCTACACCTTTCTCCATCATTCTTGGCATTTCTTTCACATCACTATGATTATTTTTCAAGAACTATGTTTTCTACAGGAGGCTTTGTGTTTTCTACAAGAGGCTCTTGTAGGAATTACAGAGAGCCAAAAATGGGTATAAAAGGCAGTTTGAGGGACAGGGAAGCTTCATAAAGAACCAATAAACCATCCTATAGTCTTCAAACCTCCTTTCCATCATTTCTAAGCCTGCATCACACCCTAAGAATCATTCTTCTTCCTGTCCAAGAAAAACAGAGAAAAAATAGTTTTTCTAGAAAAGAAAAAAAACAAAAAATAAGAAAGGAAACAACACCATCCACCTCACCTGAACCCTACCTATTACCTCTCCATCTCTATCTACACCTTTGGCATCATCCTCATAGCGCCAAGCATAGAAAGAGGCTGAAGTTTCAAGGGGAGAAGTAGATACAGGAGCTCTTAGAGGAAATCTTGTAGCAGCTGATCCCATTAAAATCCAGCATCAGCAGCAAGAGAGTGAAAACATGAAGGTTGAAGAAGACACTTGAAGCTCAGACCCAGCTAGAGAATAACCTGCACAAGACATAGCCACACGTCAGCAAGTAGACCACATGCATCAAAAGAAACAAAGGCATGCAACAGAGAGAGAGAACCATAGCACTTCACAGCAAATACATTTGGATCTCAAGTAAGTAACTAACCCGCTCCTCTGTTTGCACTTTTGTAATTAGAAGACATGAAAAAGCAACGAGATGGTTGAGGTCAAATGAGGGAAAGGTGGCCAGTTAACTTGTCCACCTTCATCTAGTTGACTCCACTCATCCGAAGATGTCACCCACACGTGCGTGCAGTCAACTCAAGAAAAATGTCAAGGACAGGTAGTGGAGGAAGTGGGAACTCCGATGCAATCATGAGGGATGATTACAAGGCAGGTGGGGACCAACGATCCAAATATGGCCAACATATACTCTGCCATCTCACCCTCCATCACTGGAAATATCCATAAAGCGCAATAAGTACTCCTCTCCGAGCACTATCACCACTTTTCCTTCATTCTCTCCTCAAAACTCAACTACAACAGTTTCTTTGTTCCCCCACAGCATCATAAGCATCGTTCTCCTTTGATCTCTCCCATATTCCTGCTCTCGGTGTTTTCTACATGAGTACTTACAAGTTCTACAGGAGCACCTACAAGAATTCTACAAGAGGGACAACAGGCTTCTACAAGAGGGGCAGTGAGTTGTTTGAAGGGAGAAAACACGGGTTTTAGCACGATTTTTGATTTGAGGAGGTAGGTTCCATGCATGCCCCCATTGAATATCAATATATGCAAGTAGTGGTTTCAATTTGAGGAGGAGATAAAACCTTTAGGAGGAGAAAATACATAAAGGAATTTTTGCTTATTAGAAAAAAAAAAAAAAAAAAAACACAGTCTCCTCTATTTCTCTGTTTTTCTCAAAAATTGTTGTCTCCATCTCCACATTTGGTTTCCCAAAGAAGTATAAACAAAATGACAAGAGGATTTATGAGGAAGGAGCCCACCAACTCCTCCAGGCTCCATGCACATCCCCAAGTAGTGGACATATTCACAAGAGCAAATTGGATGAACTTTTTTGAGAAATTCCGAGGGTTTGATGAGGAAATTGCCCAAGAATTTGCCCACTCTTTGGTCCCTCACACCAGAACACATGCCACTGTCAGCTTTATAGGTCTTTCCATGGAGATAACCCCTAAACTTATCAGTAGGGTCACTACCCTTCCTCTTGGGCTGCCTTGGAGTAACGATGAGAAACCAATTGGCCAGGCTGCTAAGAAAAACATTTTCCAAAACAATGAAACCCCTGTAGAGGATAAAAATGGCATTAGAAGGGCTAGCATACCATATCCTTGGGATGAGGTTAGCTATCAAATAATCAAATATATTTCCTGTGAGGGGAGATGCAACATTCTCTATGGTTAACACTTTAGAATCCTTCATGAATTAAGGTATGGCATGGACACTCCAGCCCCTCAGAAGCTCAACATCCCCTACTTCCTCCTACAGTCCCTCATTGACTCCAGCACTAAGGTTCAAGCAAGAAATTCAGAGCAGCTAGCTCACCATGGGTTAATTAAAATTTTAGTGGAAGAAGCCCTCCATACATTTACACTCCCTATAGCATGAGAAATCTTCTGAAACATGACAGTTGAGGATGACATAAAGACCCTAACCTATGATATCAGTCCTACTAGCAGTGAGGAGGAAGAGCAGCAAGGGGGAGAAGGTGAAGAAACTAGTGACTTAGCAAAACAAGAAAGGAAGGAGGAAGAAACTAAGATAGAGGAGGAGAAAGCTGAAGAAACAGACCAGGAAGAAACAAAGACAGAAGGAGGAAAGAAAGAGGCAGAAAAGATAAAACAAGGAAAAGTGTCCCCTGAGACTCTAGAAAGAGAGGTAGCAACTGCTCCCACTACCCTCAGTACACCAATCAAGCCAAAACAAAAGAGAAAAAGGCAGGGCTCCATGTATTTCAGGGCTAGGAAGAGCACATGAATCAAAATAGGGAAACCTCAGCCATCTTCAAAAGTGCCAATTGCAATTGAAGATTCACCCTTTTCCCAAGGAAAATAATCCCCTTCCAAGGCACCTATCACATATGAAAGGGGGACTCCTAGATCTCCCACATGGAAAGAAAAGGTAGAACTACAGCACCCAAAAACAGTCCTATAGGAGGCTCAGATAGTTCTATAGGAGACACTGTCAAAACTACAGGAGACCCAAAAGCTTGAGAAAGAAATGGAAGGACAGCCACAGTTAAAGGAGGAAGAAATAGAACTACAAGAACCTGATCCCCAGCCTAGTCTTGCCTCCTACTAAAATTTACTTGAGGGAGGAAGGATAATTCCACAAAAATTTGCAATTCCACTATTCTTTCGACTAGAGAAAGAGAGAATAAGAACACATAGGTGGATGCAAATATCCAAATATAAAGGAGTTGAGGATATTGGCCATATGGAAAACAAACTCAGAAAAATGGGTAGAGAGTTGAGTGCTGTCAAACACAGGGAAGCAATTACAAGAAGCCACCTTGAAACTGAAAATGAATTGCTAAGGAGGCAACTGCAAGAGAAAGAGACCTAGCTATCATGCATGGCCAACTTATCCATGGAGGCATTGCAATGTAGAACACTAGAAAAATCATATGGCCAATACCTCAAGGACCAATGGTTACAATTTCAGATAAATACTTTGGCACAAAGAGGCACAATGTCTTTCCAAGATTACAGGAAGTTTATGGATCTGTGTGACCAAAACACATTAGAGGATAAGGCAAAGATAAAAGAATTCTACCTACATGACATGGCCCTCATAGACATGAATGTGTGGGACCCCAATGCCAGGCTAGGGGACACACAACTAATGGCCATAGCCTCATGGATGAACCATGAAGATTCGAGGGCAGCAAAAATAAGAAGGTTGATGATAAAGAAGCAGAATGAGCCATTAATGATCATAGTTGAGCCACCAGATCCCATGGCACTCATCAGCACACATAACCTGCTTGTCAATAATCCTCAGATTGCCCCTAGATATATAAGTGATCAGGCACAAGCCATTGCACACTTTGAGGATATGCAAAGGCTACTTGGGGATGATTGTGTGCATGCATGCATGAGGAGGTGGAACACCTTACCACATAGTCTACAGATCAGTGAATATCATTCCCCCATGAGGATGAAGGAGGCATTAAGAAGAGTGCCATTGTACAAGCGCTCCATGCAGAGGCTAAAGGTCAACTTGATTGGCCTTAAACTGAGACCCCCACTGCTATTAGGCATGCTAGAAGGAAGAAGAGAAGAAGAAGAGGAGGAGCAGTGGGAAGATATAGAAAGGAAGGAAGGATTCTGTGACAAGGAAGAGGAGACCACATCAAAGGCTTGGGATGCTAGTGAGGCCACCAGGGCCATAAAAACTGAGGAGATGGACTAAGTTTCTCAGAGGATGAGAAACACTTTCAATAGGGTGGTGATGATGAGCCTCATAAATGGGTAATTATATGGGCTCATTTTACCTCCTAACCTAGTCAAATCAACCATTCTCTTATCTTGTTGTATGATTTTTGGTGGGCTCCAGTATTGTAGCAATAATGCTACAACTCCTGGAGCTCCCTATATCTAACTTTATCAACCCGGTAGTTCGTACAAACTTGGAAGCGACGGTGCTGTATGCACAAGTACTAGCTCTTATCGCAACTGTCACTTGGTCAGCTGGCACAAGTCCGCTAGGGCTCAAGCCAACTTCTATATGCTCTCAGAATAAGCTTTCTAAATGATGGACGAAGGCTATCTCAAAGGAAATTAATCTACTTTGCAAAAATGAACTGAAAGCCAACCAAAACATGGAAACCCTAGTAAACCCTAATTTGACTAGCTTGACCCTTGCAATGCAAAAATGTGAATGAAACTTCTACCAATGATGCCATTACTTGCAGTGAGTTGAAATACATGAATCTAAGCTACTTGCATCTGAAAAGACATGTTTTTGTATTTTTTCATTAAGTGGTTGGATTTATTGTGATGGTGCTTCTAACTAGTTTTCCACTGTGCAAGGATGGATCAAGGGATGAAATGCTTTGGGAAAGGTTGGGATGGTACAGAGAGGGTCTAAGGGATCCCTAGCATTCTTTTTGAGAGTTTCACAAATTCTGGAGGCCATGCAACCGTGTTTATGAACTTCTACAGGAAGTCTGCAGGGGTTTCTACAGGAAGTTCTGTAAGTCTTCTACAGGATGTTCTGTAATTCTTCTACAGGATGTTTACGAATTGGATTTTTGAGGATGGATGGTTGATGGAAGATGCATGGATGGTTATGGAGGTAGGATGGGGGTCTGAAGTGACCTAGGAACTGATGGATGGAGTGGTGAGATGATGTGGAAGGCTGACTTGCATCAACGAAGGTTTAGGCAATGGAAAAGCAAGAAGGTAGGGTTACGTGGCAAAAGAGCAGATGGGAGATGAAGAAACAGACTTGGTGATGGAGGAGCTGACCTGAACGAGGCTCAGATGAACGAGGAGGTGATGAAGGTGATAGAGATGCCCTGCACAATTCAAACAAATCAATGAATTCTTGCAAACAAACCAAGTCCTAGCTAACTCAATCCAACTGTTAATGAATGAATAAACAACAACCTTGTTTGAAAAGAGAACCATATACATCACGGGAGCAAGAACATGCCAAAAGATCTAAATGCATACAAACTCCTACCAATCGATTCTAAGCATAAAAAGCTATGTTACCCATCAAAACCAACTACAATGACAAAGCAAGATCTAAAGAGCATATTTCAATTGAAGAACGCAGCAAACACATATAAAGATAAACAAGGGAGGTACTGGGCGCTTGAGATGGGCCCAAACCCAAGAGCTACAGCCTCCCAAGAGAGATTTAGAGCTGGTGTAAAGCTGGATTCATCTTTATTAAACAAGAATGAAGAGTTACATCAAAATTGTCCACAAGGAGAACTTGAACATGAGCTGAAAGCAAAGCTAATCTATTGCATATAAATCGAACTACAAACTAGCTAACTAATGGCCAAAACAAAATGACTAACTGGCTACAAAATGACTTCCCACTAGCTAACCAAATTGAGGCCCCAAGCCTTCTTATTTATACAATTTGAGGACCCAACAGTCCTCCTAAAAGTTAGGGACTTGGCTGCCCAAGACTTGTAGTTAACAGCAGTCCTACTTGACTTGCTTGGCTGCCCTTGTGCTCATTGATTTGGTGGCCTTTGAACTCCGAGCTGATGGTGGAGAATTCGAGGTAAGGGCCCATAAATGAGGGGGACACCTTCCTACAAATCCTCTAGCTTGTTCTCCCACGAATTTGGCTGCCAAGTGCTCATTAAGACCTTCAATTTTGTCTCCAAGTTGACCAAAAAGGCTACAAAAAGCACCCATTAGACTTGTTGGCATAATGACTAACCAAATTCACTCTATTAACATAAAAATAATAAAAAACATGCAATAAACAAATGAGAATGGTGGACTAAGCCAAATTAGGAGGTTGAATGAGCCCAAACAATTGTACATTTTTGGGGCTCATCATCACCCCCCTACTGAAAGTGTTGCTCATCCTCTGAGCAACCAAATCTCTCCCCTTGTCCTTGATGGCCCTGGTGACTTCCTTGGCTAGCATCTCGGCCGATTTCTCCTTTGGCTTCCCGCTTTTCAAACTCTCCTGTAGAAACTGTTCGCTGGCTTCCTGTAGAAACAGTCTCTGTCTTCCTGTAGAAACAGTCTGCTAGCCTCCTGTAGAAACAGTCTGCTAGCTTCCTGTAGACCCAATCTCACTGATTTTACTTGCTTGGCTGGGGGTGCCTTCTCCTTGAACTGCGCTGCCTGAAAGCTGACGAATCCAACACAAATGGCAAGTCTAATGTATTATAAAAGCACACACGTACAATGAACTGCCCGAGAATAGATATTGCATGCCGAAGATGGATGGGAAAAAGTGTTTCCAGGCCTTTAAATCACTGTTTTTCCATTGGTTAACCTTGATTCACGTTTCTGTTCCTGACATGACAATACTTTCCGACTGCGGCAGCTTTCTTTTCTTCATAAAATGCTTACTGCAATAGCAAATATGGGAATAATAACAGATTTGTATCCCAAAGCCAACCCAAATATAACATTAGTTGTTGCTTCCAGTCCTGCATGAATCGGCAACATCTTGGACAGGGCTGTAAGCATTACTAGTGCAGTATTCAGTGACAAAACCAATAACAAGGCCAGACCACAAACCAATAGCACCACAGAAGAAAAGCTCCCAGTTCTTTACAACCTTCTGGGCACCAAAATTGCAGATAGTGAAGGATGAAGGTAATGCAACTAGGCTTACAGCAGCAATGCCAATAGTCATCACTATTGTGGAGATAATCAGTTGCTTTTTCAATGCAGGCTCAATTTCCTTCACAGCCTTGATCTCAAATATGTTAGTTGCAAACAGAGTTGTGATTAAGCAAGCAATGATACCCATTGAACTAATAAGCAAGGGATAACACATGGCAATAAGATCATGAGAGTTTCCAAATGATGATATGGATGCAACAACCAGAGCTGCACAGGAAGATTCAGCATAGGACCCAAATAGATCTGATCCCATACCAGCGATATCTCCAACATTGTCACCAACATTATCAGCAATGACAGCTGGGTTGCATGGATCGTCTTCAGGAATGTTCCTCTCAACCTTGCCAACAAGATCAACACCTACATCTGCTGCTTTGGTGTAAATACCACCACCTACGCTGCCAAACAGAGCCATGGAAGAACCGCTAAGACCATATTTGAAGGTGTTGAAATAAGTTTTGCTAACCATTTCATATATTTTTCTTCAAGATGTTCTGCTAATTTTCGTTTATCTCCATCTTGAGACAAGAGAAACAATAGTTCCACAGCATGAGCTCGCATTTCAGAGTATGTAACTTCGCAAAAAGGGAAGCAATACCTGAATTTGAATACGCTTCGAGTGAATCATGTTGCAAGTGCAAGTTGACTAACGGTCTTTGAACTTAAGCCGAGCGCTCAGTGATGTCTGCGTGATTTTTGGAGTGAGGTGGCACATACGTGTGCTGGCTTATGCGACTGTTGTCTCCACTGCAGTGTTTAACTATTTGTTTTCTGTTGTTAATCTCATCCATCAAGCATGCTGAAGTTTAACTGTCCATTGCTACCTGTTTTCAATTTTCTTCCTGAGATGGCTGAGCGCACGTGTCTCATTCACCCACCAAGTGCTGTTGAACTGGATGAGGGTGGCCAGTTAGCTAGCCACCAATTTGTCTAAATCCAACCATCTCATTGTTCACGCAGTTCTCGAATTACATTCATGAAACAGAGGAATTAGTTTAGTCACGTACCTGCAAGTCGACTGGCTGCTGTGAAGCTTTTTGCTGCATGCATGTGTTGATCTTCATTTGCTGCATGTATGGTGGCTTGATTGATGATTTATGGCTGTTTTTTCTTGTACAGGTGTCCTCTAGACGGATCTAAGCTGCAGGAGTTCATTTCCACGTTCAACTCTGCCCGTTCAAGCTACTGCTGCTGCATGGTCACAAAACCAGAACTTCTTTTTGCCATTTCTCCCAAACGGTAGATCGGTTTGATCTGAAACTTGGTGAGCATGTTCCTACCATCATTATTCATCTCCCATAGCAAATTCGTGATCAATGGATGCACGGATTTCGAGAAAAATGGAAAATGGCTGAAGATTTCAGAGCTCAATTTCTCGAAAACCGTGCATCAGAATCGGCTGAAATTGCTTGGGTAGGTTACCATCACTCTCATGCATATCCCCATGAAACAGGTTTTGAAACAGATGCACGGTTATGGAGAAAATGCAAAAATGGCTGATGGTGATGGAGGCTGATTTCTTGGAAACCGTGCACCGGAATTGCATGAAACTGCTCAGGCATGTTGTCATCAACCTTGTACAATTACCCACAAAACGGTTTGTCAAATGGATGCATGGTTTTTAAGTTATGGCAAAAACAAATTTCGTTCTATGGATTTTTGCTTCAAGGCACTTTGCAAATGGTTGCATGGTATGACAAAATGAATTTTGGCTGTGATGCAGGTATGGAGATGATGGAGGAGGAGTTGGAAGATTACAGGAGGACTTCTGAACCTTTGAGGAAGCTACCATGCTTGCCAAACCACTTTTTGAAATGCATGCCTAGTTTCCCACAATTTCTACAGGAAGTTCCTGTAGAAGCATAATGAGAAGCACAAGGAGGTGGAAAAAATGATGGATGAAGGCAAGGGATGGACACACAAGTGCTTGTAGGCCTAATCAACAGATTCCCACCATTAGATTCACTTTTGAAATTGGATTTGGCTCGTCCAAAGGTTCTACAGGATGTTTCCTGTAGAAATACAGAGCTTCCTGTAGAAGGCACAAGAAATTCCTTTGACCTTGATTTGAGTGCTCCTCCTGTCATGAAACGTCCTTCTTGCAACCTGCAATGTCATTGCTGCAACATGAAATTATTCAATGGAGATTAGCTTTTATTTTTCTTTTCTTTTTCTCTTTTTTTTTTTTTGAAAAACAACTAGGGCGCCTCATGGAGGTTTTCACCCTAATTGCCTGCCTTGGGCGCCTCCAAGGGAGGTTTTCACCCAAAGATCTTATTCCCTTTTATTTTCTCTTTTTCCAACCCATTGACCACCTCATGGAGGTTTTCAATCAATGAGCCAATCTAAGGCACCTCCAAGGAGGTTTTCACCTTAGATTTTTATTTTTCTCTTTTTTCATTTTTTTCTTTTTGTTTTTTCTCTTTTTTCTTTTTTTTTTTCTACCCTACCCTACTTGAAAAACAAAATCATTCTCAAGTATAAGAATACTTCCAATGGAGCCATGTGCACATCGATATTAGAGACAAGATCATGTAAAGGCTCGGAATGCATGCTTTGACAACTATCCAACTTTCAGAGACAAAATGATCTGACTTTGAAAGTACAAAACATAGCTGAGGAGGAGAGTACTGCTGCAACTTAGTGACCTTCTAAAACCATATCTCAATATAGCTTTGATATCCTTGGTTCTTTTGCTGATCTGGATCATTCTTCATGTCACCTTCTATCATGACCTTCTGATCTTCCTCTTTTTGTTGATCTTTCTCTTGAATACATGGAAGATTTGATGGTAACCATGAAGGATCTTTCTTTATCTCTGATTCTGATCTCTTCTCTTGATCAAGTGCAGCCCATGGTTCTTTGATCTCCTCTTTGGAATCTTCTTTTTCCTTTGGTCCTTCAATAGAATCTTTGTTTTGCAACACTCTTCCTAAGCTTTGGTGAACATCGTTGAGCTCAAGAGGAGTCATTTGCACATGTTGTGCCTCATATTTGCAATGGGGTTGAGCTGCTCCATTGTGTGGTTTTGGAAATGGTACGGGTAGTTGAGTGGAGGTGTGAAATTGAGATGGAGATGGATGGCATTGTGGTTGGGTAGGCATTTGGGGTTGCCTTGGTGGAGGAGGAGGCGATGGTTGTGGATGAGCAGGTGGTGGAGGAAAATGAGCGGGATGAGAGTTGTACTGGGGCCTCCACCCCTGATAAGGTGCATTCCACTGAGGCTATGGCTGAGCATAAGAGTGAAATGAATGAGCAACTGGTTGGGCATAATATGGATCTGTGAAGGAACAAGGAGAATATGACCAAGGAGGAGGTGTAGACCAGGAAGGATGAGCAGGGGGATCCCAAGAAGGCATGAAAGTGGCTTGATAAGGGTCATAATAGGTCTCGGGTATCCCTTGCAGTTCCTGCTGGTAAGATCTAGGTCCATGTGGCCTCCTTTGGTTCATATAATAGAGTGATTCAGTGGCTCCCTTGGCTCTTTGATATGCAGCTTTGATTCTGGGCAAGGAAGGGCACTGATTTGTAGGATGGTATTCTTCACAGATGAAACACACTTCTAGGGAGTGCATTGGACATTCGTTCCTAGGATGCTTTCTAGTGCACCTAGGACAAAAGATGACCAAAGCCCTCTTGGCTTCTTCTTGCTTCTTTTGGATCCGCAAGGTATCCAGTTGCATGGCAAGAAACTGCCTCATGTCACTCTTGAAATCTTCGATCTGATTTGCAAATTCATCTTTGGATAAGGGACTACTCCCAACATTTTTGATTGTAGCCATTTGCTCCAGAGGAATGTTTTCTTCTTCTTCTCCCCTAGAGGTTCTTTAAATATGCCTTGATTTCCACCCAGGGGTTCTTCAATCACAGCCATCGAAGAAGAGAGAATCTTGGCTGTGTGAAGCAGTGGGGGTGTTGTGCAATCATTTTTCTAACTTATCTCTACTCCTACAAGGCATGAAATGAAATCTTTTTGGTTGATTTTTGCTTTTTTCTACTTCTACTTGCAAAATTGAAATAGATTGAACTCCAACTAACTATCTTGTGAAAATGAAAATGCGGAATTGAAATGAAAGCAGGAAAGGACTAATCTATTTTGCTCAAATGAAATTGTAGGAATGAAATGCTAGTCTACGCTTGCGGAATTGAAATGCTAATCTACGCTTGCAGAAATGAAATTGCAGAATTGAAATGCTAATCTATGAAAGCAAGAAATGCTAATCTACTTTTGCATAAATGAAATTGCATAATGGAAATGAAATAAACTACTTAGCAGAAGGTTGTAGTAGAAAATAGAAGAATAGCAACAATCACCAATACTCTGCCGCTTCCCCGACAATGGTGCCAAAAAGATGGTGGGCTCCAGTATTGTAGCAATAATGCTACAACTCCTGGAGCTCCCTATCTCTAATTTTATCAACCCGGTAGTTCATACAAACTTGGAAGCGACGGTGCTGTATGCACAAGTACTAGCTCTTGTCGCAGCTGTCACTTGGTCAGCTGGCACAAGTCCGCTAGGGCTCAAGCCAACTTCTATATGCTCTCAGAAGAAGCTTTCTAAATGATGGACGAAGGCTATCTCAAAGGAAATTAATCTACTTTGCAAAAATGAACTGAAAGCCAACCAAAACATGGAAACCCTAGTAAACCCTAATTTGACTAGCTTGACCCTTGCAATGCAAAAATGTGAATGAAACTTCTACCAATGATGCCATTACTTGCAGTGAGTTGAAATACATGAATCTAAGCTACTTGCATCTGAAAAGACATGTTTTTGTATTTTTTCATTAAGTGGTTGGATTTATTGTGATGGTGCTTCTAACTAGTTTTCCACTGTGCAGGGATGGATCAAGGGATGAAATGCTTTGGGAAAGGTTGGGATGGTACAGAGAGGGTCTAAGGGATCCCTAGCATTCTTTCTGAGAGTTTCACAAAGTCTGGAGGCCATGCAACCGTGTTTATGAACTTCTACAGGAAGTCTGCAGGGGTTTCTACAGGAAGTTCTGTAAGTCTTCTACAGGATGTTCTGTAATTCTTCTACAAAATGTTTACGAATTGGATTTTTGAGGATGGATGGTTGATGGAAGATGCATGGATGTTTATGGAGGTAGGATGGGGGTCTGAAGTGACCTAGGAACTGATGGATGGAGTGGTGAGATGATGTGGAAGGCTGACTTGCATCAACGAAGGTTTAGGCAATGGAAAAGCAAGAAGGTAGGGTTATGTGGCAAAAGAGCAGATGGGAGATGAAGAAACAGACTTGGTGATGGAGGAGCCGGCCTGAACGAGGCTCAGATGAATGAGGAGGTGATGAAGGTGATAGAGATGCCCTGCACAATTCAAACAAATCAATGAATTCTTGCAAACAAACCAAGTCCTAGCTAACTCAATCCAACTGTTAATGAATGAATAAACAACAGCCTTGTTTGAAAAGAGAATCATATACATCATGGGAGCAAGAACATGCCAAAAGATCTAAATGCATACAAACTCCTACCAATCGATTCTAAGCATAAAAAGTTACGTTACCCATCAAAACCAACTACAATGACAAAGCAAGATCTAAAGAGCAGATTTCAATTGAAGAACGCAGCAAACACATATAAAGATAAACAAGGGAGGTACTGGGCGCTTGAGATGGGCCCAAACCCAAGAGCTACAGCCTCCCAAGAGAGATCTAGAGCTGGTGTAAAGCTGGATTCATCTTTATTAAACAAGAATGAAGAGTTACATCAAAACTGTCCACAAGGAGAACTTGAACATGAGCTGAAAGCAAAGCTAATCTATTGCATATAAATCGAACTACAAACTAGCTAACTAATGGCCAAAACTAAATGACTAACTGGCTACAAAATGACTACCCACTAGCTAACCAAATTGAGGCCCCAAGCCTTCTTATTTATACAATTTGAGGACCCAACAGTCCTCCTAAAAGTTAGGGACTTGGCTGCCCAAGACTTGTAGTTAACAGCAGTCCTACTTGACTTGCTTGGCTGCCCTTGTGCTCATTGATTTGGTGGCCTTTGAACTCCGAGCTGATGGTGGAGAATTCGAGGTAAGGGCCCATAAATGAGGGGGACACCTTCCTACAGATCCTCTAGCTTGTTCTCCCACGAATTTGGCTGCCAAGTGCTCATTAAGACCTTCAATTTTGTCTCCAAGTTGACCAAAAAGGCTACACAAAGCACCCATTAGACTTGTTGGCATAAGGACTAACCAAATTCACTCTATTAACATAAAAATAATAAAAAACATGCAATAAACAAATGAGAATGGTGGACTAAGCCAAATTAGGAGGTTGAATGAGCCCAAACAATTGTACATTTTTGGGGCTCATCAATTTTCTAATTATATTTATGCTTATGGAGTGAGTTGAGTTAGTTATGATTCCATGTGGTTTAACATGTGTTTAATGCAAATTATTAATGAATTTTGAGGTCAAAGTCAAGGATCCAGTGGACAAATGGCAGCAATAACTTGAAGTGGAAAAAGGAGAGAACTTATAGGAGGTAATCCCCCTCATTTATTACTCCTCACTTCGAATTCCCCTTCATTCAGCTCAGAGTACAAGCAGGCAAATCATGCACTAGAAGGCAATCGAGAAAGTGGAGGATGACTGATGATTATCTCAAGTTCTGGGAGCCAAGCCTCTCTGATTTTAAGGAAGCTGTTGGTAGCTTCATTTGTATAAGTAGATAAGCCTAGGGCCTCACTAGGGCGAAGGTTTTGTTGGATTTTTTCTTATGTAAACTCTGCTCCAACCTCGAGCTTATTATTTTGTGACAGTTTCATGTAAGCTTGCTATTTTTTTGATAATAGAGATGGAATCCTTTTTGAGCTAGCACTGAGTTACCCCAGAGGGCTGAAGCTCTTGGGTTAGGGCACAATCCAAGTAGCCAAGCTCCTCTTTACTTGTATTTGTATGTTTTATTTCAGTTTGTAGATTAGGTTGTTGTTAGATGTATTTCTTTTATGGTTAAGAATAGGTTGCTTTTGATGATTCAATAGTTTTCTTCCATTTGTGATTTTTATAGTAGGTTAAGCAGTGATAAAGAAAAGATTCAAAAGGCTCACAATAGTTCCTTGGCCTCTCTTCCTCCCTTTGGGACCATGATTTGAGGCAAAGACCCTCTTGCTGCCCCAAAAACACAGGTTTTCCTCATTCATAGGACTTGTAGTGTTTGTAGCTTTTTAGTAGGTTAATAGTGTAGTTTTACTTTGCTTCTAATCTTATTCATCATGCTCACTTCTTGATTTGGAGTAGTCTTCTTTCATGCTTTCCTTTCTTGCAATATTTCTCAGCATTTCCTTTCATGGATCATAGTTTAGACTAGTTTGATGCAAAACTTTGTTTTTCTAGATGCACTCAGTTCATTGCTTGTTTGATCTTATTGGTTGACTCTCAGTTTCTTTGTATAATATCTCTTCTTGTAGTATACCAGCTATCAGCCATCACACCCTCCATCTGGTCCATGCCCTATAGGTCACCCAAATCTCACCTCAATTCTGCCTTAGTTTCCTGCATTTTCCATAGAACTTCCTCTCTCCTTGAGCAAACCCAATCATCTTCCCCTCTCCTAGTGATTCTTGGTAGACCCTAGGCACCCTAACACCTCATTCCAACCTTCATCCACCTTTTTCACCCACTCTCACACCCTCAAAATAGTGAAAAATGCTCTCAGCCTCCTCGTGTAGGCCTCCTGTAGAACACTGTTTTTCCTCCTGTAGATTTCCTATGTCCTCCTCTAGATTTTCCTGTAGTCTTTCTTTTGAGGTTTGAGTGTGGGAAAAGCCTCTAGAAGGACACCTAACAGATCCTAGGACCCATATACACCATCCTACATCCTCTCCAGTCCCAAAACCACTCTCCAATGCCACCTATTCGTTGCCACATTCACAAACAATAAATTACATGCATGTCAAATTCACATAAAAATACATAAAAATCCAAAAAAAATTCTTTGGTCATTTACTTCCAAAAATAGCTTAGGTAGATGTTGTTTACTTCCTTGAGTAGGTAATGGAATTCTTTTCATGGTTTTCATAGTGCTTTCTGCAAAATTTGGATTAGTTGGTTAATTTTGGTTTACTAGTTTTGCTTTACATTTCAGACTTTCTCCTTTTTTCAGTTAGAGTAGTATCTGTAGAGTAGTCTTTCTCTCCTTTCATCACATATAGATCTTTTTCTAGAATCCATAGAAGTTGGCTTGAGCTTGTAGTGATCTTGTGCGGCTGACCAAGTGACAACCTGCAGTAAGAACTAGTACTTGTGCATACAACATCGTCGCTTCCAAGTTTGTTACGAACTACCAGGTTGATAAGAGTAAAGAAGGAAGCCCAAGAGTTGCAGCATTATTGCTGCAATACTGGTTCTCACCAGCTTCCATGTATGTTGCCTCTGTAGTTGAAAGTGCCACTGCAGACTATCTCTTGCTCATCTAATTGAGTGCACCTCCAAATAGGTTAAATAAATACCCACTAGTGGATCTTCTATGATCTATATGTCCAGCCTAGTCGGCATCAACAAAGCCATGGATGTCCAAAGCTTTATCTAATCTTGGTCTTCCTTGGTAGCATAGAACATAATCAATAATGTCACACAAATATCTGAAAATGTGCTTCATTTTTGTCCAATTCGCCTTCCCTGGTTTTGACATAAACCTGCGCAATACTCCTACTATATGTGCAATGTCTGGGCTAGTACAAACCACATACATCAAGCTACCAATTGCACTTGCGTATGGAACATGGGACATGTCCTCTTCCTCTTATTGTGTTTTGGGACACTGTTCAAAAGATAACTTTACACCTACGAGAATAGGAACCTTGACTAGTTTATTATCATGCATATTAAACCTCTGCACTATTGTCTTGACATACCTCTTTTGGTTTAACTAGCGATTACTCTTTGCCCATCTCATTAAATTTCCATGCCTAAAATATAGTTTGCAGTGCCAATATCCTTCATGTTGAATTTGGAGGAAAATTGGGTCTTCAAATCCTAGATAATTTCTTTGTCATTTCTAAGTAACAACATATCATCAACATATAAGACCAGATAAATAACATGGTCACCAATTAATTTTAAATATGCACAGTGATCTGCTTTTCTTCTAGTGAAGCTAAGTCCCCATATAAATGTATCAAATTTATAATACCACATCCTTGGTGACTATTTTAACCCATATAAATACTTTTTTTAACCTGCATACCAGTTCTTTCTTACCCTTCACGACAAAGCCTTCAGGTTGCTTCATGCATATCTCTTCTTCCATATCCCTGCGAACAAATGATGCCTTCACATCCATCTGTTCTACCTCAAAATCAAAAGAAAAAACAACATATAAGAGTAATATAATAGAGGCTACCTTGGCAATAGGAGAAAAAATATCACTGAAATCAATTCCCGACACCTAGGAATAACCTTTTGCTACCAACCAATCTTTGTATTTCTCCACCTTTCCTTTTGCATTCATCCTCTTCTTAAACACCCATTTTCTTCCAATGGGTTTCCTTCTATTTGGAAACTCCATGAGATCCCAAGCCTCTTTTTTGTCCAGAGATTCCATTTCATTAACCATGGCCTTTTTCCAGAGTTTTCCATCCTCTAAATCTACTGCCTCCCTTACAGTTATGGGATCATGATCAATAATAGATAAATCAAAATTTGAATAGAAATCAGATGGAATATAAATTTCTCGCTATAATCTTTCTCAAACTAAACTTATCACAACTGGAGTTTGTGGCTCTTCATATTTTGATTCATGTTTTGTTGTAGAGTCCGATTCTTCCTCCTTTAGCTCAAACTATATCTTCTGAATTTCCTTAGGTAGGAATTCATGTTTAATAACATATTTCACCTCTCTAAACACCACATCTCGGTTGTACACAACATTCCTTGTTGTTGGGTTCCAAAGCTCATAACCCTTTAAACCATCCTTATACCCAATAAAGATGCACTTTTTAGATTTACTATCCAACTTGGTTCATTTCTCCTTTGGAACATGTACATATGCATCACATCCAAATACCCTCAGATGTGAAAGAGATGGTTTCTTACTAGTCTACAGTTCATTTGGACACTTATCCTCTAATGTTGATGAAGGTGATCTATTAACGAGGTAACATGCAATCTCCACCGCCTGTGCCCAGAATTCCTATCCTAACCTGACACCATTGGGGATGCTTCTTGTCTTTTCCATCAGAATCTCACTCATTCTCTCTGCAACTCCATTTTTCTAAGGTGTGTATGGTGTATTCTTCTATCATGCTGTACCACACTTCTTACAAAACTCTTCAAATTCCTTCTTACAGAAATCTCTACCATTATCTGTCCTCAAAATCTATATCTTCTTCTCTGTCTAGTTTTCCACCAGAGCCTTAAATTCTTTAAACCTATCAAATACTTCAGATTTATTCCTAAGGATAATATCCATGTATTCCTTGAGAATTCATCTATAAATGATACATAGTAAACAAAATTATCTAGTGATGGAACCAACATAGGTCCAAACGCATCATTGTGCACAAGCTCTAATATCCCTTTCACCCTCTTACCACCAGAGTGGAAACTCACCTGATTTTGCTTCCCATATACACAATGTTCACAAAAATATAAATCTAGAGAGAAACTAGACATACCTTCTACCATACCATTACCATGAAGTATCCGAAGACCCTTCTCTCAAATATGTCCAAGCCTTTGATTCCATAACATGGTTTGTCCTATAGAGACCACTATATTTTCTGCTCCACTTTCAGGAACAACATAGTTGTTGCACCCATCGATAACATTACTACCCAGAATCTTGTACAAAGTTCCAATCTGAACTGCTTGCATCAAGATCACTGCTCCTCAAACCATATTGCACGAATCTTTCTCGAACACTATTTTTACACCTGCGTCATCCATCTTTCTTACATAAATCAAATTTTTGTCTAGTGCTAGAATATGCAGAGCATCGGAAGTGTTGTAATCCTTCCACCTTGAAACTTTAGCTTGAATTTTCCACATCCAAGAATTCTACCCTTCATGTCATCCCATAAGAAGACATCACCACCATCATATTTATCATACTCACAGAACCACTCAATATGGGGAGTGAAGTTAAAGGATACCCCTGAGTCAATCAACCATGACTCATGATCTACATGTGTGCTTGAAGACGAAGCCAAGTACACATCCCCGCCTTCCTCTGAGATGGTTTTCACCTCTGTAGAATGAGAATCATCAGATCCTTTTCCTTTCTCATGAGCTTTAGATCTACAGTCCTTTTTGAAGTGCTCTTCCTTTCCGCATTTCCAGCACACCTTTATAGGTTTTCTTGGAGATTTAGATCTCCTACTCGAGGATATATCTTGTTTTCTTTTCTGGGACTGTACTCATATAGACAAGGCATCTCCATTTTGTCACTCGATATTTTTTTATCTCATATCCTCTGACTATAAGGATGAGACTGTTTCATAAAAATTCAAGGTAGTTGTATTGCTACCTATTACAGCGACCAGATTATCCCACAAATTTGGTAGAGAACACAACAAACTGATTCACTTATCTTCATCTCAAATTTTAATATTGACAAATAACAACTAGCTTATCATAGTATTAAAGGCGTTTAGATTCTGGGTCACTAAATCTCCATCCTTCATCCTCAGGTTATACAGCTTTTTCCTTAGGAAAAATTTATTCACCAGAGACTTAGATTGGTACAAAGTCCCTAACTTGCCCCACAAAGACCTCATTGTAGTTTCCCCTGATACATTCAACAATAATGAGTATGAGATACACAACTGTATTGTGCTCTTTGCCTTATGATCCAACTTCACCTAGTATTATGCCAACATTGTCATTGGTTTAGTACCTAAATCTACTGTGATCCACTGATCTTTATCCACCAGTAGATCCTCCATCTTGTGCTTCCACATCTCAAAAATTTGACCATTAAATTTCTCGATCTCTATCTTTCCATTTCTTGCATCTTTTTTCACCACAAGAATCAATCCCATAGATATCCCACTGAGCAGGGTTTACCACGGGCTCGAGCAAAACCCCTCAACAGTAAAGGAATCCCCTTGAAGCCAAAACAACTCTAATACCAAATGTAGGTTTTAACCCTTTATAGAAATTACATGCAAATGAATTCTTAAAAACAAAAAATATACAATGTTGAGAAACACAAAAAAATACACAAAGATTTTCCCATGGATCTCAAAATCGGGAATATCAGATTGATTTTTCATTATGTTCCTTTCAATGTTACAATACATATATATACATGCCAAATCATTCATAAACCCCAATCCATTAAACTTGGATAGGAACATAACCATAGTTCCCTTGACTGGATCTATAAGATACAACGGGCACAAAACCATCATGCCTAAAACCATGTGCAAAACCCATGCACAAAACCATAGGTAGGTCCGCCCACCTAATATAGGAACCAAAACAAATTTCATGAGGTGCTACGCCCAACACAATGAAAGGGGGGCTCCCACCCTCGTATAACCCCCCTTGCTTTGCGCGTCGGGCTAGTCATGGAAATATTATAACACACACTGAAGACTTATGTTGATTGGGATGGATTGGTTAGAAGGAAATTGGTCCTTAGTGGATTGTAAGGAAAAATCTATTCATTACCTTTTTGAATATGGCCCTAGGAAAGAAATCCAGGGGCTTAAAACTCAAATAAAATTATGTCCTATTATTTCCTCTCAATGAGGTAAATGTGTTAGGAAGGGTTGTTTGATATATGCTTTCCAAATTATATATTATAATACAAAGGATAAGGAAATTGCCTTAGAACACATACGAGTGATACAATTTTTTGCTAATGTGTTTTTTGAAATCATACCGGGACTGCTCCCAAAGCGAGATATTGATTTCACAATAGAATTAGTCCCTGGAGTAGTCACAATGTCTAACGATCCCTACCGTATGAGTATACTGCATCTAATGAAACTTAAGATGAAATTACAAGAGTCATTAGACAAAGGATACATCTACCCAAGCGTAGCACCTTGGGGAGCTCCAGTGTTATTTGTAAGGAAAAAGGATAGCATGTTGAGACTTTGCATTGACTATGTTATCTCAAAATCAGACCCTGATAGGCTGCTGGTCAGGTTGACTCTAAGTAACTATTTCAAACCTACTTTAGGCTGAGGCTTAGCCTCCTCAACCTGAGAGGGCTCTCTCTGGGTATAATAATGATTTTGATTAAAATAAGATGGCTAACTCTTGTAGAACAACTGTGACAAATATGAATGCTGGAAATACATTAAACAAGTATCCATTGGGCCTATGGAGTCAACAACACCTCAATATAACAAAGATCTTGACCTTACATGGAAGTCAGGGCATTCAGCATTTGAATATTCAGAACATACACTCATATGGAACCACACAGTTTACAGATGCATACAGGAAATCAGAGCACATTCAGTGAATTCTGAGTGATTATACATCCATACCACTGTAAACAAAACTAAGAAAAGGAAAACATCACACATTCTAAATATAAGAAATCCTTCATGAATCCTGAGAAGTAAAATCAAAATTATATTACTGAAAGTGAGTCTTTACATAAGCCAAATACTATGCTCTGTTATAAAGTTTTCCAACCCCCATTACATTGCTGTTTCAGCTATATATAGAACTCTTATTCTAACTGATCGAGATTCCTCCTCCAGCATGAGGGGAATTCGAAAACTATTTCTAATGACACCTATCAACCATTTAACTAACTAATAAATACAACAAAGTGCTGACTGGAGCTTTTTTAGAGATTTAAATCAACTATGACTCTAACTCCATATTGTATGTATGATGGCTTCTTCTCGTTCTTTGACATCTGGCCCTCTTTCAGTTTAGCTGAGATGGGTGTTTAATGCTCCATGTTGACCTTGGATGCTGAATCTTTTTAACTGCTCAGAAATATTAGGAGATTACCCTTGCTTCTCGGCTTCAGTTTTCCCCAAAATATTCGAATGCACAGAAGCATGACCTTTAGCCTTTAATTACCCAAAATGTAGAAGACTGCCACGTCCTTGATGCATTGTAAGCTTTTCCCATGAACATGTGTGCAGGCAAAAGTTTCTTGCAGGCAAACCGTTTGATATATCCTGAACTGTGGTAAAGGTGTTCACTTTACGACAAAAATTGGATTTGAATATTAAACCTTTTTAAGCGTCCACCTGTCTTGACCTAATTGACTGTTGACAGCTTCAGATGATGTCTTGCATGCCCTTTAGACGTTTTCCTTCCAAAATTCCCGCTTATAATTTAAACTGCTTGAATTGCGTAAAAATCATCACCTTCAGCAGTTTCGTAGCGCGCTACGAAACTGCTGAGTTTTTTTTTTTTTTAAAACAGCTTGCTTTTGACCCGAGACCTTTATTAGCCGAGTATTTGATTGCCAAAAACTCCCTTAAAATTTCCACATGTCGAAAGGGATTTATATTTCCTCAGAAAGATAAGATTAAGCAAATTTGTCAAAATTTTGGAAACAAAACCTTACTTGAAATGAAAACTCATTTAGCAGGTAGCTGGCTTAGCTGTGCCTTCAGATCTTCAATTTGTTTCTTCATAGCCTTATTCCCAGCTCTCAGTTGCATATTAATCCTTCTGATGTACTTGGCTTCTTTGATTGCTGGTACTGTCCATGTGTGAAACTGTGAATGGCCATCAACCACTAAATTCAACTGGGCTTCTAGGGTTTCATTCCCTTTCCATAGAGCTTTATAATACTTTGCGTGTATAACTGCATGTTTTCTAGCGGCTTTCTTCAATTTGGCAATCTCATATTTAGCTGATTCTAATTGGCTCTTTATGGCTGCTATATTATCTCCTTGAGATGTGATGACTGTTTTGCTTGCGTTTTTCTGTGTCTCTTCCCCTGTTTCCTCTATTATTGGCAGTGCTTCCTGTACTTGCTGGATAGGTTTAAAAACGAATTCTTCAGCTGGCACATCAAATTTAAGCCTTTTTGAGGCCTTGGATTTCTTGGTGCTTTCTTGTTCTGACTGCATCAATTCGATTTGAACTGGTAGAGACTGCTCGAATTCAATAGCCTGTAATAAATCATTTAAACTTGCCTTGGACACTGGACTGTCTTCGACTGCTATAGCTTTACCTTTCTCCTTATTTATCTGGCTTCTTGTTCTTACCCTCGAGACTACTCCAGATGTGCTTGTTTCAGGTACAGTCTTTTTACCATGAACTTTTTCCTTAGTTGATTGCTGAGGTTGATCTTGGATGATGAGTGGCTTCACTTGTTTTCTTACTTGTGACTTTGGAACTCTTTTAGCTCTTACTTTTGTTTGGAGCTCAGCTATTGTAGCCTCTCTAACAGGTTGAGGAGTGAGGCCAGTCTGGCTTTTGAAGCCAGCCATAAAAATGAATGAATTCCAATCCCTGTCTATCTTTTGGAGCCCATCTAAAACCAGTAGTTTAATCAAACCATGATGAAACAAAGAGGTTTCACAGTCCTCTTTCCTCAGCTGTACCTTATCACACATCTTACTCAAACTACAGAACAGATAAAAAGGTAAGTCTATGGAGACTTTCCCGGTGAAATGCAAAAGTAGTTTGAAATGGTAAGAATAAACCTTGTTATACCTTCCTTCACAAGTCAAATATTTCTGTATGCAGGTGAGTAAGAGAGCATAATGTTCTTTGACATAATTCCTGGGCACTGCCTTACTTAAATCTTCATTTACATAATCATCCTTCAAAAACTCCTTGCAAGGATTCATGTCAAATTTGAAATTTTTGAACCATTCCTCTTGTCCTCTTGGGATCTCTGTCACAGCAGATATCACTTCTAGAGAAACCTGCACTTCTAACATGGCTACCTTTGAATTCAAACCAGTGAAGTTAAGTGCAAATTCCTTAGTTACCTGTGCATGTCCTCCTTGTAACTTTTTGCAAAAGTTCCAGCACCCGGCCTTTTTAAACGCTTTCTTCACCTCTTCATTTCTCAGCGTTATATCCAGGCCTTCGGGTTCAGTCCTTAGACATTTGCCGGATCTGTGCTCTTTTTTCTCCATGGATCCTTCCAAATCTTCGCACACAAAGACTACCAGCTCCGGTTGGAATTGTGATTCAGCTTCTTTTTTAATTCGGCCTCGCTTGATTATCAGCCTCGCTTGAATTTTAAACTCTTCCGTTTAAAACCTTTCAAGATATAATCTTGCAGATTTGTCATTCATGCAGGACTTACGGCCATCATTATGGTTTATGCACGGTAAAATTTCTTGGGAATAATAATTAGTGCATATCAACAGATCTAGTGATGGTGATAGTGGCAATGAGCGTTAAAATGTGATAAGAAAGGTATATGAACTGACATGAGAAGACATTGCTGACGACTCACCTAACGGACTTGACATTTCGGGAAAGATTCGCTGCGGAATGTACGAATCCATGATTTCGCAGCGCTGTTAGTTTTGAATTTTAATGATGCGCTGTGAAACTGCCTAATCATGAAGCGCTGCGAAACTGCCTAGTTATGATTGCGCTGCGAAATTGGCGAATTGGAATAGCGCTGCGAAATCACGAAAAGGCACGGTGACTCACATAAGACAAGAGGTGGCTATAGAACAATGATGGGTAGAGGGGAACCAATGGGAGTTGAGAACAACTTGAGTTAAAAACTCTTTTAAAAACTCCAAATCCTACGGGAAGAAAATTAAAACGAAATTAAACTAGCACAGACCTTTGTCATCGGGCTAGGATAGAAAATTACATGTATCAGTTTTTAGTTCTAAGTGATAACAGACAAGAGGCAACTAAATAAACTAACTAACACAAATAGGTACTTGTTGCCTCGCATCGATGATATATTTGATCAAGTTAAAGTTGCCATGGTATTTTCTGTGATTGATTTATGATCAAGCTACCATCAAATTAGAGTAAAGGAATAGGACATTCGTAAGACAACATTTATAGCCCGTTATGGACATTACAAGTTTTTTGTCTTACCATTTGGACTAACCAATGCACCAATAACCTTCATGATTTAATTTATATTATATTCCAACCGTTTCTAGATAAATTGGTCTTGATATTCATAGATGACATTCTGGCTTATTCCAGAAATATGGAGGAGCATAAAGAATATCTACAGATAGTGTTGCAAGTCTTACAAGAACATCAGTTGTATGTTGAATTTAGCAAATGTGATTTTTATAAGGACCAAATCCAATACTTGGGGCATGTCATTCTGGCCGAGGGTATAATAGTTGTCAACCCTGAGAAGATCATAACCATTATGGAGTGGCTTATACCCAAAAATGTAGTAGACATATGATCTTTCATGGTCTTGGCAGGGTACTATCATCATTATATTGAGGGGTTTTGCTGAATTGCTTGCCCGATTACTTCCCTGTAAAAGAGAGGAAGGGCTTTCAAGTGGACAACTAATTTCTAGTTAATTTTTGAACAATTGAGGAAATTATTAACCACTTCCACTATATTAAAGATTGTTGACACAAACAAGGAATTTTTGGTCTACCCAGAAGTCTGTTAGGAAGGGATAGGGGGAGTACTTATGCATGATGGGAAGGTGATAGCATATAAGTCTCAAAAAATAAAGGAACATGAGTAGAGATATTCTTCTTATGGCTGAGATTTGACCACTGTAGTTCATGCACTGAAAGTATTGAGACAATATTTATTGGGCAATTTTTTTTATTGATGATAGATCATAGTAGCCTTACAAGTTAATTCAAGCAACCTAATTAGAATTCCCATCAAGCAAGAAGGAATGCATTTCTTAGTAAATTCAAATTCGACATCAAGAAGCTAAAGGGAAAATAAAACCATGCAGCAGATACATTAAGTAGGAGGGTTCATTATGTGTACGAACTTCACTACAACCAAATAGAATTTATGTTTTTGGAGTAGATTAAAGAATCTTCCTAGAAATACCCATAATATAAGTTTTCATGGAAACAATCCCATCATACCAATAACTTTGGAAAACAATATGAATATAGTATTAATAAGGATCATCTGATAAATTTTAAAGGAACAACATATGTCCCTAACCAGATTTCAGCTAGATAATTGATTATGCACGAATGTCACAAAAGTCCTTATGATTCCCATCCTAGTTACAAATAAACAGTAAAAAAAGGATTACTTTTGTCTAGGAATGAGAAGAGAAAATTTTTAATATTTGGCCAAATTTTTAGGGTGTCAACAAGTAAAAGTTGAACAATAGCACCCCAATGGACTCCTCCATCCACTACCCATTGCTGAGTGGAAATGGGAAGTCATTACACTTGATTTTATAAAAGGACTACCCAGATATAAGAAACAAAATGATTCAATCATGGTAGTAGAAGACAAACTTAGTAAAACAACTCATTTTATCCCACTACAATCTACTTACAATACTATCCATATTGTTGATATTTTCATGAAATAAGTATTATGTTTGCATGGGATACCTAAGGTAGTAATCTCTTATAGAGATGTGAAATTTCTCTTCATTATGGAAGACTCTCTTAATCGGATTAGGAACTCAAGTATAGTTTAGTATTGCATACCATCCACAAATAGATGGGTAGACCAAATGGGTGAATCAAGTGTTTGAAGACATGCTAAGAATGTATGTCATGCATCAACACACCAAATGGGAAGATTTTTTAGACTTGGTTGAATTTGCATACAATAACAATTATCATGAATCCTTTAAAATGAGCTCGTTAAAGGTATTATATGAAAGGAAGTATAATACCCCTACAAATTGGAATATGCCTGAATATAGAATAATGCTCGGGCCATATATGCTAGCAGAAATGGAGCCAACTGTGAGAAAGGTCTGACAAAACTTAGAAATCACCCAAGATAGGAAAATGGCATATGCGGATAAAAAGAGAACCTACAGGGAATTTTTAGTTGGGGAACATATATATGTATAAATTAGACCTAAAAAAGCACTTAAGATGGGGGGGGGTGTGAAAATATCGCCCCTCGCATTTGTGGCCCCTTCCATATATTGTAAAGAGTTGGAATAGTGGCATACGAATTAGCACTACCTAGTCATATAAGATTTCATAACGGGTTCCATGTTTCATTATTTAAGAGATATGTATATGACCATAAGCATGTGATTCATTGCAAGGATATACAGGTAATAGTCAATGGAAAATTTAATTATGTGTCAGTAATATTAATTTAACAATTATCCTATACTAATTGCAATTTATGTTTCTGTGGACAGATAAGTTGGATGGAGAGTTCTTCATAAAGCCTTAGTCTATTCTCAACCAGAGAGAAATAATGCTATGGAGGCAAGCCATCATCTAAGTTAAAGTGAAATGGAAGCACTTTAGCCCAGAGGAGGCCACTTGGTAGGATGAAGGATTTATGCAAGAAGATTAACTGAACCTATTTAAAGAGAAAGGTAACACGAGGGGCAGTTTTATGCCCCATGGGGGAAGATGTAACGCCCTCAATTTTGAAAACATTAGTTGAACTACTTGTACTTTCTTTTACTATTCAAAGATGCAAAGATTAGTACGCTGATTGGAGAAGCCTCATGAGAATCTTAACGATTAAATTTTATTTATATTTTATACTAACTAAAGAAAATTAATGAGATCTTGGAATTCACTAGAAAGAACCCTAGATGAAATTATTTTACTAGATAGTTAAAAGTCAGTTACCTTTCCTCTCCTTGAATATTAAAATATTATCTCAAAGGAGAAAGCCAAGGAAGGCAAGTAAGTCGTGTGATTTGGGATCTAGTATTACTCAAAGAGATCTTTCCAATGAGGTAGTGTACGTGCCAAACGAATATCATATGACCGAGTTACGACCGCTGAATGTTGTTTTCCCAACTAACCCCAACGGGGCCCACAAAATCTTGGTGTTTCATCTCTTGGGGTTAGGGTTTTGATTGTTTAGGGTTTTCCCTTGTTTTTCAATAATAAAACTTCCCTTGAGCATCATTGTAACATAGTTCAAAGGCATGTAGCTACCAAATCTCTTCTAAAATATAAGCTACCATTGCCCGAGCTAGTTTATTTCCATTTTGTATGTAAGTGTATTTGAATTCTTTGATATTAATGAAATGAAATTTTATTTATGCTACATGTTTGTGTTTATTTGTATATTTGTATTTTGTTGTGTTCCTACATAAGTCTGGATTAGTGGTATCAGAGAGGTCTTCTCTTTCTCTATTTTTCTTTGCATGTCCCCAACGAGGTCAAGGTATAAGGATTTAGGGCTCGAACTGGTTGAACCATTACAAGACCAACCTCACAAACCCTGACAACCTCCTATGGTGGAAGAAAATAAAAATGAGGGGCAAGGATATCCTTTCAAAATATTTCTCAAGGAAGCCCTCGAGTGAAAAAGGAATGCGATGATGGATAAAATTTCCAAGATCCTTCGACGACTACCCTTAGGCCACACATCCTCATCTAGAAACCCATCTGTAGGTGCCACTCCTTTTAATATACAATTTAACTTTCATATTCCCCTATTTGAAGGTCCAGATAGATACCGACACCACAGATAGATGGCTAAATCTGTTGGAAGGATATTTTTTTATTCACGAATTTTGCAATTGAGAAAATATTACTTTTGCACGCATAAAAACCACCCCACATGTCAAGGACTAGTGGGAAACCTACTCTAAAAAAAAGACAAGAGGGAATCATCACTGTTTTCAACCGCACCCACTTGGAATTATTTCTGAGACACCATCAAGGTACAATATTACCCTGCCGGGAGTTATGAAGATAAATACATAAAATGGACCATGTTATGGTAGGGAAGGGACAGAGATGTGTCACAGTTCACAAATATTTTCCATACCCTTCATATGAAGCTTGATATCAAGGATTCTGAGCAGCATTTGGTACTCAAGTACCGCGACTATATACACATGTACATCCAAGATGAGATGGAGTTCGTGGATATCTCCTCGCTTCATGTGGCCTATCAATACGTTGTCAATATTGAGCAGAAGTTTGAACAAAAGAAGTGAGACTTTGGATATGTGAATATGAAGCAAGGTAAAGGCACCCCCAAACCACAAAACAAAGGACAACGCCAAGGTGGGGTGATGAAGGACAACCCACTGAAGTCGCAAGTAAAGAACAAAACCATGAAGACAAATAAGGACATGGAGAAATGGTGTGAGTTCCATTAGAGCCCCAATCACAACACATGTGAGTGTCTAGCCAAGCAATCACATGTGGCTGAGGTGAAGGTTTCCAAGTTAGATGCATGTTCTGACTCAAGGTCAGAAAATGACAAGAGGAATGAGAAAGGGGAGGAAATTATTGATGTGGAGCCTAGTGCCACCGTTTCCACCACCAAGATACAGAAGTTTGAGCCCGAATATCCAGAGGAGGGGAAGCGACTCTTTCACTCACAGAGGTGGGTGAAGGGTTCTCTACTATAGTTCATTGTTAATAGCAGGAGCCAAAAAAACCCTCATTTAAGAAGAGTTCATGAAACAGTTGGGCCTACCGACCACACCACACCTAGAGTCGTACACCATCAGGTGGCTTCACCAAGGGAGAGATCTCCACTTCAGCCAACAATATTTCCTTACTTACATCATCAAGCCCTTCACATATGAGGTACTATGTGATGCTGCTCCTCTTGAAGTTTGTGATGTATTATTAGGCCAACCATTATTGTGGAAGCATCATATTGTGTATGAGTCTAGGCTATTAGGTTCCTATAATAATAGGGTTCATAACTTTGAATTGACCATGTATATCTTGTAATATTGTACATACCTTTGCTTTCTGCAAATGTTTTCCCATATTAAAAAATGTAAAGAGGGTATGTCCTAAAAAATTAATCAAAGGACAAAAAGAAACAAAGATAAAAAAAGAATATTAAATATGAACCCCACCAAAAAGAGATTAAAATAGATCATGAAAGTGTGCACATTCAAATGCCACTCCTCTCACTTTACTTTTTGCAAATAAGATTGTGCGTAGCTTGTCAAAATGCCACAATCCATGATGATAAAACAGTTTAATATTGATTCATTCATGATTTAAATTTCATGTTGATAGATAGAGAAATAAAGATCTAGCCAAACTTTTTAATCTTGGTAGATCAGTAGTTAGGTAGAGAATAATAAGGAGCTCATCAGTTTAATCTAAGCCCTTGTAAGTTATAAGCTTAGAATTAGATAGTTTCCTTATAATAAAAAAAAGGAATAAAGGTTTCTAGCACAAATCCACCTTCATCATGCTTAAATATTATGTTTCATGTGCAGGAGGAATTATCAAAGGAAAGAGGACATTCACAAAGATTGTGTATTACTTTGGGTATTTACCCTAAAAAGTTCTATATGATTTTAGGCCTAAATACTACAACTCATTCACTAATTTCCCTTCATTTCACTCGACCCCTTGCATGTCTAAAATTACCTCCATTACCCCTTCATTACTTCTCATTCACTAACTTTCCCTTCATTATGACCCTTCCCTTTCATTTCCCCTGTAAAAATACCCTTTTCCCTCATTTTAATCCTTTTTCCCTTTGATTTCACACTTTTCCCTAGACATTACCCTTTATAAATCATTTTCCCCTTATTAAGTTCCCTTTTTTCCCTTAAAAGCCCACAAAAAACCCTTTATCCTAAGTTTTTCCTAAGGTCCCGCTTTATAAATCCCTCGAGTTACAGTTTGCTGACACCCGTTTTTAACCCACCAAGCCTTGGTACAATTAAAAAAAACCCTGCCATATAACCCATGGTCCCACTTTTATTAAGCATGCTGCTTATATTTAAATTTCGTCATTATTTTGTTAATTAATTATAATTGTTTGTAATTAAACCCTAGATCCCACCAACCACTTTCCAAACTCCATCTGTGCAACTCCACTGCATGATATCCCTCCGATCTCCCACCCCCATATCCAATGACGCACAACTATATCAAGCGGATTCATCGTCCCACAGTTAACAACCCGAGAGCACATTGTTTGGCTATGTGGTGACACCAGGTTATATTGCATGTGTTAGTGTCATTCTTTCCAGCCTTCCTCCAATGATCAAATATGCTCTTACAAAGTGATTTTAAGGTGTCAAGGTCAAATTTTATCATTTCAGTGAGTCTTCAAGTAAAATTTGGTCACTAGGCATTAGGCCTAGGGTTTTCTTTCACTCCTTTCAAAGTTGTCCAAATGTCGGTCTATGTCACTATTCAGCTAAGTCTACCATCATTCAGAGGGTTGTCATCATCATGTCAGGTTCCAATGGGTCATTTTACACCTTGTTCATGCTTCAGTTGTGCCTAGGCAAGGTTCATTTTCCTCTCCTAGGGTTTTGAAGGAAATTTCTCTTGGATGGTCAAATCATTAGCAAAAATTGTATCCAGATGTTAATACACCTTCCCCTATCCTTAATGTAACTTATTAAACACTTCCCATCACTGAGATCCCCCAAATTCCTCATTTTCACACAAACCCTAGCTTCTTGCTACAACTTGACAATTTTCAAGGCTAGGCCTGTGTTTTTCCCTTTTGCACCCTTTCACCTCACTCAATTTCTAAGATTACACTTTCCCCTACTTCGTAACATCCCTCCCTACTTCTCAAAATTTCCTCAAGAATTTAGGAGCTCCCTATCCCCTTCATTTCGCTTCATTTCGACAAATCTCTTGTTCCACACATTGGGGTAGGTTTCACTCAAATGATGTTTCTGAGCAAGAAAAGATGAATTTGGGAAAACTGAGAGAGGTTTTTGTCCAAAACAGGCCAAGGAAGAAAAATGTCCTTCACTTTTTACACAGGTTTCATGGTTTTAGAGAAATGTCAAAAATACAATTGCCTCGGGAGAATTGATGTACCTCTGAAGTGACCTTGGGAAAATAAAGTTTTCTAATAGATTGGTCAGCGAAATGACTTTGTTGATGAGTAAAATGATAATTAGGCACAAATATATTTCCACTGAGCTATCATGAGCTCAATTTGGAGTTGAGGAAGGCATTCAAAAGTTGACTGTAACAACACTTTGCCTTTAGGAAGCCTCATTTGGCACATTTTGACCAGTCTTCAGAGATTTGATTTTTGACAGGGAAAACGAACTCCACATTGAAAAATTCTAGTTGGGTTACAAATTCGACTTAAATAACTTTCCAACGAGCTATCCTGAGTCCAATTTGGACACCGGGAAGGCCTCCAAAAGACTCCTGCAAAAAGCACTATGCACAGGCTCTATGCGTCGTGCCTCAAGCCCAATGCGCTACACCTTCCCTGTGCTCCAAACTGCAAAAAGTTTATATTTTTGGATTTGGCATGAAAACTCATCACTGTTGGTGCATGGCCAAGAAATTCGGGCAAGTTTTGAGTCCCCAGGAGGTCAAAAATACTCAAAAAATGACCTCACTGCCCCTATTTTGACACATAGGAAGCAGTCTTGGGAGATTGAATTTTTGGAGGGAAAAATAGGCACCAAATCCATAAATTCCTCTTGGGTTGGAAAGTAGACAAGAAGGATTTCCAACAAGCACACTTGGGCTCAATTTAGACTTTAGGAAGTGCCTCAAACTCAGCCTCAAAGTGGCGCGATGCATACAGATTTTGGCTCGGTGCATAGAGGATTTTTGCTCAACTTTTCACCTTCCACCTCAAAAATTCGGCCAGTTTGACTAGTTTTGCCTTGTGATGTAATTTTTGATCTATCATGATCTAAATGTATAAACATGATGTAATTTTGGCACTTATTTACTTTTTCTAGAGGATTCATTCACTAAAAGGTGAAAATTTAATGAATGAATCAGTTTCCTACCTTATAGAGGCAAGTTGTTTTGATTGCCTAGATTTTAGTGATTTGTTTAGAATTGGTTGAAACAGCTCCTAGAATGATGATCTCGACCCCTAGAGGCAAGGGAATGGGTTGGGCTAGTCTATATCATGTAATTCCTAAGTTATTTTCAGGGTTGGACACCTGGGATTGCTTTGGCATATCATTGTACATTCTATCTCTGCATTTTTGGCTAAGGAAAGATGAGGGTTTTGCAGCACTGTTTGGGATCCATGTGGCTTTATGTTTTGATGGTGTGCTTCTCTAAGTAATTGTAAGTTCACTAGTGTTATGTGTATCATTTTCCTCTCTTTTCTTCTGAATTTGAACAAATGAGTGATTAAGGTAGAATCCATTAATTATTATGCTCTGCCTTTGAATTTGTTTAAATTTCCATGTTTTCATATGTTTAAGGAGAATTCTCGAGACTCTCTTGCTCTCCTTAGCTCCTCACCAGTCTGATCTATCCATCTCACTCACTTTAAAGCATCAAAACGATTGACTTCCCTGCCCTAATCAGAACTCTGCAGAAATTGTGCCTCATCCGCGAGCCCAATTTTCCTTTTCCTGTTTCCAACACAAAACCCTCAAAAACTCAAATCAAATCCTTTGCACTTAATACCTAGCCTAAAATCAGTTTCTAAATAAGTCATCTCGAGCCCCATCGCTTGTCTTTTGCCGAGATCGGCCCGGAGAGAGCCCTCTCATGTCCTTGTAGGGCTAGCTACGAGGCTAAGCGTGGTTTGATGTGGACCTAGAACCTTGTCTTTTCAGCCTGAGACAAATCTAGGCTCTAATAGTGTGCTCGCGAAAAATACCACTGGCCATCCAAAAGCCATGCGATATTGCATAAAACCACCTTCCCACGTAAAATGAAACCCTCCCACTATTCATTTATTAATCCCACACCCAAACTTAACCATTGTTAGTTAAAAACAAAAAAATTCCCCTTAGAAGACCGACCTCCAACTGTCTCCTCCTACTCGAAAGCTTCCTCTGACTACTTCACTGTGTATCCATAGAAGCCCTATCATCCATTGCTATGCGGTAAACCATCTAACCACACCTGAACAATGTGAAAAATCACAGAGTTTTTACAATATGAAATTCTGCCATTCCCTTACCTCTATTTAAAATGAATAATTGAAAATCCTTTCCAAATAGAATTGAGCCATCCACAGTCTAGACTCCATCCACAGACATCTCTTCCCTTACCTCTATTTAAAATGAATAATTGAAAATCCTTTCCAAATAGAATTGAGCCATCCACAGTCTAGACTCCGTCCACAGACATCTCAATTCAATAACGCCATTGATTTCCTTCCCTACAGACCTATGCTTTATTAATGAGTGTTTTATTTTGTAAGTGATTAGCAGAACGAGATCTTGGAAAAACAGTTTTGATACTAGTTCCAAAACCTGTTTACTCCAATATTCGCAAGGAAATGTATTCAAAGGATCTATTTAGAAGGAAAAGATAATTATCACAAAGCTAGATAAATCATTTACACAGAGGAAGTAATGGTTAAAACGGAGATAAATCCCATAAAGTAAAAAAGAAAAATATATATATAAAATCCCTCTTTTTACCCCTTACTTCACCAAACCCTATTAATATAAAGTTTTAGACTTTATATTAATTTCTCCCCACAAGCTTATACTACCTTTTCCCTGCAAAGTCAACTAATGACCCACCACGCACTAAAAATTAAACCCCCTTCATTTCTATTTGCCTCAAGATTTGTAAAAATGAATGAACAGTTAAAATTCCATATCGTGGGCTCAACTCATCCTACACTTAACACTCAGAAAGCACGTGAGATTAGTGGTTTTCCTAGCCCATCTTTTTACTACATGGTAGCCCAACATTATATCGCCTCCTCTGAAAAATACCACTTACCACTCAAAAGAAGTGCGATAAACCATTAACTATTTTGGTTTTGAATCTTATAAATGTTAGGGTAATATGAGGTGGATTAATTTCAAGTGAAATACATAGATATGAGAATGTGGTAATATTTCATAGCTACGAGTGAAACCATACTTGAGGTAAAATTATATAGCTATAGGAAATATGAGACTAACGTTGTGGAATGAGATTCAAAGGTAAAATGTTTTTACAGCGACACATGAAATAAAATTCGGAATTAGCAAAGATAGCATTCATGTAAATGCATTTCATGATAGAAGATTAAGGTGAAATCAATCTACAGGTGTGGTGGTGTAAAAACATGTTGCAGTAAAAGTAAAAGAGTAAAGAGAGAATACTCTTCCAACCATACAAATCAACACATGGTTTTGAAAAACCATCCAGGTATTCTACAAGGGTAAAAGGAATTTAAATATAGATAAAATGAATTTATAGAGGAAGGAGTAATAGGAACAAAGTACACATGGTTTTGTGAATTCATGGAAAGAGAAAACAAAACCACAGATTGGAAACAACACATGGTTTTGTAGAAATTTAATTATAAATTTTATTTAAAATATTTTGGAAATATTATTCAAATATATATATTATTATATATTTTCCAAAATATTTTGTGACACTAATGGATGATAAAACAATAGGGCAGTCATAGGATTAGCCATCGGTGAGGGAAGTCTCAGATTATCAAGTCAGAGGATCAACAAGCAATTGAGTGAATTACTAAGAAAAAGAGAGAGTCTCAAATTATCAAGTCAGACGATCAACAAGCAATTGAGTGAACTACTAAGAAAAAGATAGATACATTTGCATCTGCTAGTTCATCTGCTAGCACAACGACAAATTTGGGTCCACATCCTACCTACTCCCACTTCCATAGCAACAACATTTGCACAACACATTCTATCAAAACTATTAATCTGCAGCAGTTAGAGCTTTTAGTTCATATATGGTCTAAAAATGTCTTGTCTATTAGAGACAACATTTATTGTAAACAGTTTGTAAATTTTGTATAAATACTTCTACTTTTGAAGTATTAGGGTTTGGATCACTAGACATTTGTAGAGTTGTATTGATAAAAAAACCTGAGGGTTATTGTACCAATTTTTCAAGTCAGCAGACTGGACTGAGTAATAAAAAGATTGCATTACAGGATTCATGTGTTGAGCTATTACAATGAAGTATTTTTTTTGTCAAATTTTTTATCTTCTTATGTATTACACAAACTTACACGTTATCTAAAATGAATGAATTAACTGGAAATTTATCTCATAATTTGTTGAACTACACTCTATTTTGAACAATTGATCATTTTTATGTTTTCTTCAGATATCCGAATCTAAGAATCCTTAATTTCTCTCCCATCATGGTTGACCTCTTTCACTTCTTTCATTATCCGACCTAAGGAACCCTCAATTTCTCCTTAGATCCGATTGAAACCAACTTCATCATTCCAGCCTTAAGACCTGAAATTACTCAGCTACCTTGCCTTGTAGACACTAGTTTTAAAACTTGCTCCAATCCTATTTGTCTTGAAACTTGACTCCATAGCCCAATAGTAAAAGACATCCCTCTACCCATCTAAGTCAGTGATCTCACCACCAAATACAAATCAAAACCTAAGTACAATCATAACTAGCCTAAAATCAAATAACTAAAACAAAGTCAAATCATAAAGAGAGAGCCCTCTCTGAGAATTAGGAAGGCTAGAACCTAATCTCCAAAGTAGGTTTGTGGTTACCTCTAATCATTTCTTTCTTAACAACTCTAGAGAAATATTGCAGCGATAACATATTGGTGACCATACTGGGGAAGGGAACATTTTTTCTAGAAAAATTATACAAAGACCACATCTGATCTATGATGGTGGATAATGATCAAACACACAAAGGTTAAAATCATCCACCTGGCGACCCCAGCTCCAAATCAATTTCACAATCATGACTCCACTGGAGGAATGGACCTAAAAGAAAAATATGGAAAGATCAGGTCTTTAACTTGGATTACAATTGAGGACATTATGTTCTTTCTCATCAATAAGGTTTTTCAATGTATACAATATTTTAGAGAATATCTTTGATTATTTTTTTATTATTTTCTTTTGAAGATTGTAATTATATATTCTCCTTATCCATTTGAGTAGATTTCTTCTAAATCTTATGATGATCATTTTTTGATTGAGAAGCCTCAACTAATCAAGACTAATCTTACAATCCTTGTACATATTCATGTACCTTGTAAAGTTCCTGATATATATAAGCCCCTCATGTTACCTCCTATACTCCATGATTTCCCTAATAACTATTACAAATATCTCTTTAATTTTGATGGAGAGAATGGTATCATTGCCCAAAAACATATTCAAGGCTTTGTGAATTATCTGGACCTATTTGAGATTGATGAAGATGATGTTAGAATCAAGCTTTTTTCTCTTTCTTTGCAAAGTAGAGTAAAGAGTTGGTTCAAGAATCTACCTATTGCAAACATCTCAAATTTCCAACAGTTTTTCAAAATTTTCCTTGATATATGGATAATCAAAGTCAATCTTTTTGTGATCGTAGAAGAATATAATCAGTTGAAAATACAACCAAATGAAAAAATACAACATTTTTCTAGCAGATTTAATCAAATCTATTATTCAATGCCATAAAATATAATACCTCCTCCTGATTTAGTCCTCTTGCATTATCTAAAAGCATTTGGTCCAAAAATAGAATCTCAGCTAAGAGAAAGAAACCCAAAAACTCTTGAAAATATGCAGAACATTGCAGTAGATATAGAAGTTCATTTGATGGTTAAAAAGTAAAAGCTGAAAGTGGAAGCAGAAAAGAACAAAATTGCAGAGGTAAAAGTCGACCTTTCCGTAAAAAAATAGAGGAAATGATACAGAAGATCACCATGCAAGATAAAATTTTTGTGCAAGATCACAATGACACATTTATTTCACAAAAAGAAGAAGTTGATAGCCATGAAAAAATTCTTGCTAGTTCCAACTACCATAGATCAGAAAATGGATTTATAGATCAATATGTGGATGAGGAATCTACTGATTTAATGTGTATGTTTTATGAAATTCCTTCTTTTAATGATTTGCCTAAGTATTATCAATATGATGATAATTATGTTCTCCGATTTCAAGCTAACTTTACAGAGCAATTAGAAACTAGTTTGGAGGATGAGGAAATTCAGTTCCATCAAATTAAATATAGTGATCAGCCTATACATATCAGATATGAGAATAAGGAAGGAAGTGAAAAAAATTTGGAAATAAGTGAGGGTTCTTTGCCTCTTTGTTTTTCTTCATTTCAATTCATCGGAGAAAACTTTAAAGCAATAAAAAATCACTAGTGTTTTGGTATTTTTATTGATAACAAAGAAGGCAATGAAACTCTTGATCAAGATTCTTTAGTTTCACAACTACAATGATCAAATTTCATTGAAACACCTGATCAAATGACACAGGAAAGTTCTATACCACTATGTTTTGAATCATTTCAGTTTTTAAAGGAAACGTGGTTTAAAATCTCTAAAGAAAAGGATGAACAACTTGTAGAAATTTGTGATGTTCCATTCAAACCTATGAACAATAAGTTTCAGTAATCCTTCCAAGTCTTTTACGATCTAATAGCTGATGTGTTGGATAATGAATGCAATCAAAATTTTTCTCCATTAACTAACTATGAGATTCAGGATCAAGATGATAAAGGTTTCATCAGTCAAACATTTCAATAAGTAGAAATATCATCACAAAGTTTATCTGAAAATCTGTAGGGTGGTAAAGATGAAAATGACATTTCAGTTTCATGGCATGGAGGCCATCCAGAATAATTGTACAGTTTTTTAATTCAGTTGAACAATAGTGTATATAATTTGGAAGATCCTTTTGTACAGTTTTTAGAGTCAACAAATGAAATCAAGTATTTCCTTATCTTTTCATTTGTTGACAAATTTCTATTGGGTTTTAGAATCTCAGTTTTGATCACAAATAAGCTAATGCAACAAAATCCACCAATTTATATCATACTTGAGTGGTTGCATTGGCTGTTTCATTTTACCTAACCAGCAGTTGGACAACTGATTAGAGTAAGTAGGTAGGATTTTAGTTTGATAAAATTCAGTTTTTCAGGAGCAAGTTTATTTCAGATTAGATTTCAGTACAACATGTGTTAGATTTTACTTTGCAGAAAAGGTTAATATTTCAGTTCAAGATTTTCAGTCACAGAGATTATATAACAAAGCAGCCGCGGGCTTGGGATCAGCCCAATGGATCAGGCCACTAGTCGACGGTGTTCTTGACATCTCACAAGGAGATGCCATACCCAAATGGAGCTATTGTTAGGTTCCTATAATAATAGGGTTCATAATTTTCACTTGACCATGTATATCTTGTAATATTGTACATACCTTTGCTTTCTGAAAATGTTTTCCCATATTAAAAAATGTAAAGAGGGTATGTCCTAAAAAAATAATCAAAGGACAAAAAGAAACAAAGATCAAAAAAGAATATTAACTATGAACCCCACCAAAAAGAGATAAAAATAGATCATGAAAGCGTGCACATTCAAATGCCACTCCTCTCAGTTTACTTTTTGCAAATAAGATTGTGCACAGCTTGTCAAAATGGCACAATCCATGATAATCAAACAATTTAATCTTGATTCATTCATGATTTAAATTTCATGTTGATAGATAGAGAAATAAAGATCTAGCCAAACCTTTTAATCTTGGTAGATCAGTAGTTAGGTAGAGAATAATAAGGAGCTCACCAGTTTAATCAGAGCCCATGGAAGTTATAAGGTGAGAATTAGATGTTTTCTTATCAAAAGAAAAAGGAATAAAGGTTGCTAGCTCAAATTCACCTTTATCATGCTTAAAAATTATGTTTCATGTGCAAGAGGAACTATCAAAGGAAATAGGACATTCACAAAAATTATGTATTACTTTGGGTATTTACCCTAAAAAATTATATATGATTTTAGGCCTAAATACTACATCTCACTCACTAATTTCTCCTCATTTCACTCAACCCCTTGCATGTCTAAAATTCCCTCCATGACCCCTTCATTACTTCTCACTCACTAAATTTCCCTTCATTATGACCCTTCCCTTTCATTTCCCTTGTAAAATTACCCTTACCCCTCATTTTAACCCCTTTTCCCTTTGATTTCACACTTTTCCCTAGACATTACCCTTTAGAAATCATTTTCCGCTTATTAATTTCCCTTTTTTCCCTTAAAAACCCACAAAAAAACCCTTTATCTTAAGTTTCTCATAAAGTCTCGCTTTATAAATCCCCCAGGTTATAATTTCCCAACACCCTTTTTTAACCCACCAAGCCTTGGTGCAGTTAAAAAGAACCCAGCCATATAGCCCATGGTCCCACTTTTATTAAACCCGCTGCTTATTTTTAAATTTCATCATTATTTTGTTAATTAATTACAATTCTTTGTAATTAAACCCTGGGCCCCGTCAACCACCTTCCCAACTCCATCCCTGCAACTCCATTACGTGATATCCTTCTGATATCCCACCCCCAGATCTGATGGCGCACAGCTATATCACGCGGATTCATCGTCTGACAATTAACGGCCCGAGAGCACGCATGATTTGCGGTTTTGGACGAGCACTCTTTGGCTACGTGGCAGCACCAGGTTATATCGTGTGCTCACGTAAAATATTGCCCGCCATCCAAAAGCGATGCGATATTGCATAAAACCACCTCCCCACATGAAATGAAATCACCCATTGTTCATTTATTAATCCCACGCCCAGATTTAACTACTGTTAGTTAAAATCCAAAAAATCCCCCTCAGAAGACCAACCTCCAATTGTCTCCTCCTACCCGAAAGCCTCCTTCGACTACTTCATTGTGTATCCTCGGAAGCCATATCATCCATTGCTATGTGGTAAACCATCTAACGGCACCCACACAATGTGAGAAATCACAGAGTTTTTACAATATGAAATTTCACCATTCCCTTACCTCTGTTTAAAATGAATAAATGAAAAGCCTTTTCCAAACAGAATTGAGCCATCCACAGTCATGACTCCATTCAAAAACATCTTAGTTCAATAAAGCCATTGATTACCTTCCCCACAAACCTATTCTTTATTAATGATTGTTTTATTTTGTAGGTGATTAGCAGAAAGAGAGTTTGGACAAACAATTTTGATACTAGTTCCAAAACCTCTTTACTCCAAGATTCACAAGGAAATGTATTCAAAGGCTTTATTCAGAAGGAAAAGACAATTATCACAAAGCAAGAAGAAAAAATAAATCATTTACACAGGCAGTAATGGTTAAAAGAGAGATAAATCCCATAAAGTAAAAAAGAAATGTATATATATAATCCCTCTTTTTACCCCTTACTTCACAAACCCTATTAATATAAAGTTTTGGACTTTATATTAATTTCTCCCCGCAAGCCACCCCCTTATTTTTATTTGCCTCGAGATTCGTAAAAATGAATGAACGGTTAAAATTCCATATGGCGGCTCAACTCATCCAACACTGAACACTCAAAAACCACACGAAATAAGTGGTTTTCCCAACCCATCTTTTTACTGTGTCCTCTAAAAAAATACCACCTACCACTCAAAAGCGGTGTGATAAACCATTAAATGTTTTGGTTTTGAATCTTATAAATGTTTTGGGAATATGGGGTGGATTAATTTCAAGTGAAATACAGAGATATGAGAATGCAGTGATATTTCAAAGCTACGGGTGAAACCATACTTGAGGTAAAATTATATAGCTATAGGAAATATGAGACTAAGTTTGTGGAATGAGATTCAAAGGTAAAATGGTTTTACATCAACTCATGAAATAAAATTCATGGATGCATATGAGACTGAGGTTGTGGAATGAGATTCAAAGGTAAAGTGGTTTTACAACAACACATGAAATAAAATTCAGATGCCATGAATTTATCAGAGAAAATAAAAGGGAAAATTTCACATGAAATTAATGTACAGGTGAAAAAAGATAGCATTCATGTAAATTCATTTCACGATAGAATATTAAGGTGAAATCAATTTATAGGTGTGGTGAAATAAATTTACAGGCACGGTGAAATCAATTTACAGGTGTAAAAACATGTTGCAGGTAAAAGTAAAAGAGTAAAGTGAGAATACTCTTCCAACCATACAAATCAACACATGGTTTTGCAAAACCATCCAGGTATTCTACAAGGGTAAAAGGAATTTACATACAGATAAAGTGAATTTATAGAGGAAGGAGTAATAGGAACAAAACTATTTTGTAGAAATTTAATTATAAATTTCATTTAAAATATTTTAGAAATATTATTTAAATATATATATTATTATTTATTTTCCAGAATATTTTGTCACACTAGTGGATGATAAAACAGCAGGGTAGTCATAGGATCAGCCATCAACGAGGGAAGTCTCAAATTATCAAGTCAGAGGATCAATAAGCAATTGAGTGAATTAATAAGAAAATGAGCCATCAACGAGGGAAGTCTCAAATTATCAAGTCAAAGGATCAATAAGCAATTGAGTGAATTAATATGAAAATGAGAGATACATATGCATCTGGTAGTTCATCTGCCAACACAACCATAAATTTGGTTCAACATCCTACCTACTCCCACTTCCATAGCAACAACATTTGCACAGCATATTCCACCAAAATTCCACCAAACTATTAATCTGCAGCAATTAGAGCTTTTAGTTCATATATAGTCTAAAAATGTCCTATCTATTAGAGAACATTTATTGTAAACAGATTGTAAATTTTGTATAAATACTTTTGCTTTTGAAGTATTAGGGTGTGGATCGCTAGAAATCTGTAGAGTTGTATTGATTAGAAACCTGAGGGTAATTGTAACAATTTTTCAAGTTGACAGACTGGACTGAGTAAAAAAAAGATTGCATTACAGGATTCATGTGTTGAGCTATTATAGTGAAGTATTTTCTTTGTCAAATTTGTTATATTTTTATGTATTACACAAACTTACATGTTATTTAAGGTGAATGAATTAACTGGAAATTTATCTCATAATTTTTTTAAGTACACTCTATTTTGAACAATTGATCATTTCTATGTTTTCTTCTAATATCTGGATCTGAGAATCCTTAATTTCATTTCTCTCCCATCCTGGTTGACCTATTTCACTTCTTTCATTATCCAGCCTAAGGAACCCTTAATTGCTCCTTGGATCTAATTGAAACCAACTTTATCATTCCAGCCTTAAGACCTGAAATTACTCAGCTACCTTGCCCTATAGACATTAGTTTTAAAACTTGCTCCAGTCCTATTGGTCTTAACACTTGACCCCATAGCCCAATGGTAAAATACATCCCTCTACCCATCTAAGTCAGTGATCTCACCACCAAATTCAAATCAAAACCCAAGTACAATCATAACTATCCTAAAGTAAAATAACTAAGACAAAGTTAAATCATAAAGAGAGAGCCCTCTCTGAGAATTAGGAAGGATAGATCCTAATCTCCAAAGTAGGTTTGTGATTACCTCTAATCATTTCTTTCTTAACAACTCTAGAGAAATATTGGAGTGATAACATAGGCCTCATACTGTCATTATCTATTTTGGAAATAAGTTATACATGATACCAGAGGTAGAACTAACTATTGCCATCTCTTTGATCTCTACAAATCAATGCAGTAAGATCATTTACCAGATCGAGAAATTTATCTTCCTGATGATTCATCTTTAGGGAAAGAAGAATACTATGGCCACATCCATCCAGACATGGTTCCTCTACATGGTAGTAGTAGATGGACAAGGTCATGGAAGAGTACAGGGACATCTTCACCTCACCCACAGGGGTACCCCTACATGTTAGGTAAAGCGCTCCATCAATTTGAACCCAAGAGAACACTACCGAATGGACAGATCTACCAACACTATGTTATGAAGAACAATGAAATTAAGATGCAAATTAGGATCTTTTGCAAAAAGGGAACATAAGGAAAAGTTCATCACCCTGTGGAAGCCCGATCATGTTCGTACAGAAGAAATATGGCACCTGGAGTCTTTGTATTTACTATAGGGATCTGAATAAGATCATTGCCTGGAATAAGTATCTAATCCCATAGGCTGATGACCTTTTGGACAAGCTCAAGGGGGGCAACTATTTAGTAAGACTGATTGGAATTCTAAGTATCACAAGGTTCCAATTGAACACTATGATGTGTGGAACACTGCCTTCAAATCCAAGGAAGGTCTTTTCGAATGGTTGGTCATGCATTTCGGGTTGACGAATGCCCCCACAAACTTCATGAGGCTAATGGAAGACATCTTGTGGCCCTTTAAAAACTCATTCATGGTAGTGTACCTGGATGACATCCTGATATTTAGTCGGATTTGGGAAGAAAACATACACTATATCCGACAAGTCCTCCAAAACCTGTGACAGCACAAATTGTCTGCCAATTTGGAGAAATACACTTTTGGTATGACCCAGGTTTAATATATAGGGTACATCATTAATGAGTAGGGTGTGCATTTGGACCCAACCAAGATACAAGTTATTTGAGATTTCCCAACCCTAACCACTCTAATAGATCTCTCCAACTATCTAGGTATTTCCAATTTCTATCGTAGGTTCATGCTGGGATTCTCTCATATCACTTGGCCTTTGACTCAAGTCACCAAGGGTGGAGTGAAAGAAAATTTATTTTGTTCTAAATACTATTGGAATTCATTTTTTGACTTGAACCATCGCCTCTTCTCTACATTAGTGCTCACATTTCCATACCCACAACAACCATTTAAAATTGAGACAACCACCTTCATCTATGCTATTGGCGTAGTTCTTACCTGGCAGGGACATTTGGTGGAATATCACAGTGAGACACTTTCAGATACTTTCTAAAAGTATCCCACTTATGAAAAATAGATGTATTCTATTAATCATGCCCAGTGATAATGGAGCCATTACATTCTGGGGAAGGAAATGATGAGGCTCATTAATGGGTAAATTATATGGACCTTGATGCACCTCCGATTACTAAAATCAACTTTTCTCATCATTCTTTAAATTTTTTAATTATGTTTTGCTTAATGAGGAGAGTAAAAGTGACATGTTATGTCTAGTGGTCTAATGTGCATTGGTTGAAGGTTTTGGAGCAAATTTTGGCTAGTTAAAGTGCAAGAACTCGAATTAAGACAAGAAATAGGTATTCTAGGATAAAAGGTCTTTCTCCTTAACTCCTCACTCACTCGAAGATTCCTAAATCAAATCTCATCAGCTCGGAGTTGCAAGCAACCAAGTCATGAGGTTCATTGGCAGTGAAGCTAGCGGCAATTGAAGAGCAGTTGATCTCGATATTGGGAGCCAATCCTCCCTGAATTTAAGGAAATTGTTGGTAACATCATTTGTATAAATCAAGAGGCTTAGAGCCTCATTAGGATTTAGATTTTTTGCGATAGATCGCTAACAAGTTTTCAAGTTGAAGCATTGTAACCAAGCACTCTTGCATATTTATGATATTTTAATGAAAATGAGAAACATTTCCTTGATCTAGCATAGAGTTGACTCAAAGGGCTAAAGCTCTTGGGTTAGGGCCCAACCCTAGCAACAAAGGTTCCTCTTGTTGATAATCTATTCTTAGGTTATACTCATAGTTAGCTGCTAAACTGATTTTGGTGTTGTTAATTTGCAAGCATTGGTAGGTTTAATTAGTTTGCTTCCATTTTTGTATAGATCTAACAGTAGAACTGTAGTGATAAGAAGATATTCTGAAAATGCTGACAGAAAGTGGTTTCCACCTCATTTCTCCCTTTTAGGGATCATGGCTTGAGGAACACTTCCCATCCAACCCAAAAATACATAATTCTTGCTTTCTACATAATCTAGGGTTTTCTTACTAATTAAGTCATTATCTTTCAGTTTCATAGCATAAGTTTCAATCGGCCTTTTTGATCCCTTAGATTTTGCATTGATTTCTTATCACTTTTATGTTGGTTTGAAGCACTTCCATGCATGAACTTAGCAAATAAATAATGATAATTCTATTTTCTTCTATTTTGAATAAACCCTTCTTGTTTTTAGATTAATTTATGTGTAAATGCCAACAATTATGTGTGTTGTCGTAGGAGTTTCTACATTGCATGGGGACATCATCTCATCAACCTCATCCAAGCCATATCCACCCATGATTGCCAAAAGTCACCAATGTCTCAATCCAAATTCTTGATTTATCAAGAAAACTTTCCATTTCCTTTGAGCAAATACAACCATCTTAAAGATTTAGCTTGAGTTCTGAGTAAATGCCTACCACTCCTATGCCTTATTCCCTCCTTATTCACCTTTTCCAAGCTCCATCCCACTTTCCAAACCACTCCCTAAGCTTTTGGCTTGTTATGCCTTATTCCCTCCTTATTCACCTTTTCCAAGCTCCATCCCACTTTCCAGACCACTCCCAAAGCTTTTGGCTTGTTCCTGTAGTAAAATAGGGGATCCTATAGGTGAAGTAGTACATCCTGTAGACATCCTATAGGAAAACCTGTAGCAACCTATTTTGAGCCTGAATTGAGAAAAATCGTCGCTAAAGCCAGAATTAGGCCCCTACTTGACCTCCAAGACATCAAAACCATTGTACTCCTCTCCCTCCACACCTATCTCCCCTACCAAAGAACTAAGCAGGATTAGCATTTACATTTTTCAAGCAAAAAGAAAAAAGGAAAAAAGTTCTTTTATATTTATTCATGCACACAACAGTTAGTACTCTCTAGATCATATTTCATGCTTATATTAGTTAAAACCTCACATGTGTTAAAGTAGGGTTCTTTTGCAAGCAAGCTATGTTAGCAAGTAGATAGAGGATTTCATGTTATTTTGCAGGCATTTCTTTTGACCTTTCATTCTTGCAATAGGCAGCATTTCTTTCCTCCTAATTAGGGTAGATTTCCCATCTCCAAGTTGGTAATCAAACTTCTTCTAGTTAGTATAAGGCTCGTTTGAGAAACACTAGTGGTCTATCGTACTAGCTCAGCAGTGAAAAATAGTAGACAAATTACATCTATTTGTGTATACATCACTGTCACCTCCAAGTTTGTATGAACCCCCAGTTGATGAAGTAAAGTTAGTAGCCCCAGGAGTTGTAACATCCTTGCTGTAATACTGTTGCTCATCAAGAAACAGTCATCCACACAGATCACTGACCCCTATAGTTCATACAGAAACAAGGTATTTTTTAGAACAATCACCATTAGAAACAATTCATATATCTACAATAGTACCATTTGAACATCAAGTACAACAACGGCAACACCACTAATCTTGTAGATTGTCTAATCTTACCATTGTTCATGGTGCTGACCATTGTGCTCGGCTCTTGTGGACACAAAAATTGAGCGTGGTTGCATCTTTACAAGAGAGATACTTAGTTTGGAAACACCTACGAGATGCTCCTAGAAGGAAAGCAAGTTCCATATTTTCACCTCTATGGGGTAATGTTATGCCACATGGGACACCTCTATTTTCCTACAAGTGAGCGTGCCAAGATGATTTGGGAAGCACACTGCAGTCGGGTCACATGACACTCCGAGTAGAGAAAAAAGTTGCAGTGCTACAAAAGTAATTTTATTAGCTAAACCTTCGATGCAATGTTGGGAAGTAAATTAGATCCTACACTTCTTACATCATTTCGAAACCAATAATTAAGAAGAAAGGCATATATACTCCTTTTCCTACTCCTATTCGACATTGGGAATCTATCTCTATGGATTACATGTCGGCCCTTCCTTCTACTAAGCATGGAAAGGACTACATGTTCATGGTCTCTTTATTCAGTCTTCTATGATCCATAATGAAATAAGCAAAGTCTTTCGGTAGAAATCACATAAGAGAAATTTTTGGCTGACTCATTTCGAACCAACAAGTGTGGTCCATAATCAGATTATCTAGGATGTTTGTCAATAGATTATTTAAGATGGTCGTTCTGGTAGCCTACAAGAAGAGTAACACAACAGAATCCACTGCTAAGATCTTCTTTGAATGAGTGTGGGTACATTTTTGAATCCCACAGTCCATTATCTCAGATCGGGACAAAATATTCTTGAGTACATTTTGGTCAAGCCTCTGATCGATGCTAGATACTAAGCTCACTAGTTCCACAACCTTCCACCACCAAACTAATGGCCAAACAAAGTTCATCAATAGGATGATCGTGCACATTTTGCGCATGTATAGGTTGAAGAATCCATGCACATTGCATGAAAGCCTCCCCTATCTCCAGCAGAGCTACAAAAGAGCTCTCTATAGCTCCACTGGCCATAACCATTTTCAGGTGGGGTTGAGATTCTATCCACTTTGTCCAATTGATGTGCCCATACAATTTGTAACTACTCAAGAAGATTCGACTCACGTATAATTTGAAGCTGACTAGGCTAATAGTTTCATTGAGTGCATTCAACACATCCCCCAACAAGTCCATGACATATTGGATAGAGCCAATGCTAAGTACAAGCAATGTCATGATCAACATCGAGTGCCACACAAGTTATAGGTGGGCGACAAAGTTTGGTTACATTTATAGAAGGAGCATCTTGTTGGGCCCCATATCAAGCTTTTCCACTTCCAATATGGGTCGTAGAGCATCACCAAGGTTGTAGGGGAAAATTCCTTCGATCTTAGACTTCCACCATTCCTTGGTTTGTATCCAGTATAAAATGTGGACCACTTGCGACAATACTTTCCTCCATTGTAGGTCACATCCGACGTCGTGGCGAAAATGACACCAACAAAGTTCATCCCAAATTGAATTGAGCTAGCTACAACTGACAAGATCATGGACCCATATATTAAGAATAATCACCAACAGAGGATCTAGCTAAAGGAGGCCAACTCCTTCACTAGCGCAAGTGGTTCACTTAAGACGAGGTTCAACAAAAATTTCCTCACCTCATGGAGGCTCTGCACACAATGGGGACCATTTCTTCCTAAGGGGGGAGGATGTATCCAGGTGGATATTGGTGGCCACCCTCCTATTCCACCCAAACCTCCAGTTTGTTTCACCATTTCCTTAATTATAACAACATTTACTATTTTTAGCAGTTTTTTGGGTCCTAAAATTTCAGAGTTGTTTTGACCCCTAAACGACATTTTTTTGAGATCAACAATAGGCCTATATCCATAGGAAAGGGCCTCTGGAAATTATTGCATTACCTGAAGAGATATTTCCAATGAGGTATCAAATGCACCAAATGGAGATGACATGACAAAGTTACGACCCCAGGAAGTTGGCTACCCACCTAACCCCAACAAGGCCCACAAACTCTTGGAGTTTTATCTCTTGGGGTTAGGGATTTGTTTGTTTAGGGTTTTACCTTGTTTTTAAATAATAAAAATTCCCTTAAGCCTCATTGTAACATAGTTCAGAGGCATGTATTCGCCACATCTCTTCTCAGAGATAAGCTACCATTACCTTAGCTAGTTTATTTCCATTCTGTATGTAAGCGTATTTTAGTTCTTTGATATTAATGAAATGAAGCTTTAACTTTGTTGCATCTCTATGTTTATGTGTATATCTTTATTTTTTTGTGATCCTGCATAAGTCCAAATCAGAAATCCTATGATTGATACCATAGATAAATGTTTACAACTCATATTCGTAGTAGGGTTGTAGTTGTTGTGGGTAGCAGTGGTACTCTTGTGACATAATGCCATGATGAAAAATGATTTGTGAATGATTCTACAATAAGTTTTTATGGAAATGGTCAATGTAAGACTGTTGATTTCATGAATGTGACTAGAGAAGTTTATGGGAACTATTATAGTCCTTAAAGAACTAAAGTAGCTATTCTATATGTTTTTATTAAGAAAAGGAAGAATAAGGAAATGTATAAAAACAAAATTGTAGAACCAGAAATAACATCTTTGAGGGTTGTAATTGCAATTGTAGTTGTCTCCTCCTCCTTGCTGTAATACTGGTGCTCATCAATTTTTTGCGCCATTGTTGGGGAGGTGTCAGAGTAGATGTGATTTCTTATTTATTTCTTCCTTTTCTTATCTCTTTCATTCTACAGTTAGTTTCATTCAACAAATAGTCACAATTTAGTTTTGTCTTCTTTCAATTCTACATGTAGTTTAAAACTCTAAAAGAAAAACACTCCTTTCATGCCTCATAGGAATAGGGATAACTTAGGGAAATTTTTGCCAAATACCCCCACCACTTCAAACAACCAACCTTCCCTCTTCTTTGTTGGTTGTGAGCTAAAGGAATCCTTAGGCGAATAACCAGATATTTTTGAAGACAGGGAAAGAAATGAAAGGGGAGTCAAGGAAAGAGTTGAGGATGATTTTCTCATTAAGAAAACTAATGGGGATGCTAAGATGAAAAACATAAGCCCCTCTACTCTTCCTCACTTCTATGGCTTGACCTCAGAAGATCCAGATACTTTTTTGTTTGAATTTGTTGTCATATGAAGAACTTATGATTACACCTCTAATGATCAAAAGTTGAAATTATTCCCATCCACTCTCAAGGATGTAACCCTGCACTGGTTCATGGGTGTACCCAAGGATAATATCACCACTTGGGCTTAGATGCAGCAAGCTTTTGACAACAAGAATAGGGACTACTGTTGGTATAAATATACCAAAGAGGAAATTTTTAGAACGACCTTGGGACATGATGAGTCATTAGAGGATTATGAGGGAAAGGTTCCAACTCAACTACAAAAGGGTCAAGTGCACCCTTGATCCCGAATCACTTAAGTTAGTTCTTCTAAGGGGGATTGGGGAAGATCTCTGAAAAAACCTAAATCTATTGTCATGATGGAACATCTACCAGTTACCCTATGATGATATCAAGATAGTTTTCAAAAATCATTCTAGGGTAGGTAGAAAGAAGGGTATGGCTAGTCAAGTGGTGGCCAGTTCATCCTCTTCCAAAACATCCATAAAAAGTGAAATTGGGAACATGTTGGAAGACTTTAATAGTGAAATATTGCAAACATTTTCTCTGCAAATAGATACTATGCATATCAAAAGAAAGAAGGAGGAAGTAGAGAGAGAATTATCCATCTTCTACCCTAAATGTACAAGGAGGCACCCTAGGAATGAATGTCCATTGAACCTTATAGAAATCTTCTCGGTCTATGAGGAAAACCACTCCACAAACACGTGCCCTTCTTTGCCTGGATTAAAAGTTGTGTATCAGGGAACTGAAGAGGAGACTGAAAAACTCTGATACATATATCAAAGGAGGCCTCATGGACTTCGACCACACTAGCAGGGCATGCAAGGGTCATCCTATTCATATTACAACCTTAATCAAAACACATCCATTTCCCCTTGGTGCCCACCTGCTCATCCTTCCTAGTCTACACCTTCTGCCTAGTCTTTTGCACCTCAATACCATTCCCAATCGGCTAACCAACCATTTTAGCGATATACTCCTCCATAACCTCAGTGGACTGCACCACCCCAGGGATGGAGGCCCCCATAAGAATAAGCTCTAGCTCTATTTCCTTCACCTTCATCTCAACCACAGCTCCTACATCCTGCTCCACCTAAAAAACCTTAAATGCTTGGCTAACGAAACCCAAACCTGAACAACAAACATGCACAACAAGTCTACAATGGAGAAACATCCTACCCTACCTATGCTATGGAAATTCATGAAATTAACCTTAGGTCTAGTAGAGTTCTCCCGGATAATCAACCTCCATCTCCACCTAGGGAGAGTGAGGAGGAAAGAGAGGAAAGTGTGCCTAGAGTGAATCCACCCTACTTTCTTGAAAAGCTAACCCATCCATTCCAGCACACCCCAGAAGAGACTATATTTCTAGGTGAGTTGAAAAATCTGTGTCAAAATCCCACTTTGCCAAGATATCAAAGATGTCCCCATTTACAACAATATTATTAGAGAGAAGTGTTTCAAACATCTAGGAAGGGGAAAGAAAGACACCCCTACCATTAATGTCATTAGACAACTGTCTGACTTAATAATAGGGTGAGTAATTTTCCCAAAGTATCTAGATCCTAGGAGTCCTTTAGTAGATGTACACATTGATGGCATCATTGTTGCCCATACCTTGACTGTTCTTGGGGATGCCATCAATGTGATGACTAAGGATACTATGCTCAAGCTAAATCTCTAGGGATCGTTAAGGAAGACCATAACAGTCTTGCCGTTTGCAAACCAATCCACACTAGATCTTAAGGGAATTGTTGAGGATGTGATGGTCTCCATTGATTCCTAGGAAAACCTTGTTGACTTCTTAGTTCTCCAGCCTAAGACCAAATTCAATTTTTAACCTCTCATCCTTGGGAGGCCTTAGTTAGCCATTGTCAATGCCTACATAAGTTGCAGGGCTAGAAATATGACCATAAAAAATGGGCATATGTCTAAACAGTTGGTCTTGTACCCTCCTACTCAACCATCCCTAGAGCATGACTTATCTTTACAGCTATAAGAGCGGGAAGAAGATGAAGTCTACTCCTCCAAAATCTATACCCTAGAAACTACCATAGGAGGAGGACAACCTGATGAAGATGAACTAATTGAACACATCCTCCAAAATCAAACTCCCAACACCATGTCTCTAGAGTAAGTAGTGAAGGAAGCCAAGGACAACAATTAGATTGATCTATGCTTAGCTGAGACAAACCCTACTCATGTCAAGACAATAGAATTTGGCCATGAAAGAGAATTTAAAATGAACCCCTCTCTCTGTACACCAAGAAGAGGAGTTATGTAACATCCTAAGAGAACATTTGGATGCCTTTGCTTGGAATTACAAAGATATGAAGGGAGTGCACCCTTCGGTGTGTACTCACCTCATTTACATCAAAAAAGGTTGCTAGCTAGTCTTCCAACCCCAAAGGAGAATGAATCCAGCCCTTAAGGATATAGTCAAAGTGGAACTCCAAAAGTTGTTAGACGTAGGATTCATTTACCCTATCCTGGACAGTGAGTGGGTGTCTCCTTTGGTGTTGGTTCAAAAAAAAAATGGAAAGTGGGGGATCTATGTGGATTATCAAGAACTAAACAAAGCCACAAAGAAGGAACATTTCCCTCTACCTTTCATTCACCAAGTATTAGATGGTCTAGCAGGAAAGAAGTTCTTCTCTTTCCTGGATGGATTCAATGGGTACAATAAAATCCATATCAACTTAGAGGTCCAGGATAAAACCACCTTCACCTTTCCTTGGGGTACTTTTGTTTATAGGGTCCTTCCTTTTGGTTTATGCAATGCCCCTGCTACTTTCCAAAGAGTAGCCCTGAGCATCTTTGCAGAGCTAGTCCATGATGAAGTAGAAATTTATATGGATGATTTCACCCTCATATGGGTGTGATTTCTAAGAGGCTCTCTCTAAACTGGGAAAGGTGTTAAACAAATGCATTGAAATGAACTAATCCCTTAGTCCCAAAAAGTCTGAATTCTTAATGACTACAGGGACTATTCTAGGTCACTCAATATCCTAGGAATGACTCCTAGTAAAACCAAATAAGATAGCCATCATAAAAAGGGTCCCTACTGCATAGAAGCATAGTGATCTCATAATTTTATTAGGGTTAGCCAGATACTATAGGAGATTTATAAAATATTTCAGCAAGTTAACCTCTCCCTTATTTGGATTATTGGCCAAAGACTCTGAATTTTTATTGTTAGAAAGCTACCAAGAGGCCCTAGAGATCCTAAAGGACAAATTGACTACTGCAGCTATCCTCCGAGGCCCAAAATGGGATCTTCCCTTTCACATTCATGCCAATGCCTCTCACAAATCTATAGGAGCATCTCTAGGTCAGATAGATGACAAGATACCTTATGCCATTTACTTCATCAACAAGAATCTATCAAAAGTCGAGCTAAACTACATAGTAACTGAAAAAGAGCTCCTATCTATTGTCCATTCATTGAAATAACTTAGGCATTACATTGCTGGTTACCAGACATTTGTACATACCAACCTTGCTACAATTAAATATTTGATGAACAAACCTGATGTAAATGCCCAGATTATTAGATGGTTACTTCAATTGGAACAATTTGATCTAACTATTATTGATAACCATGACAAAGAGAATGTAGTTGCATATTTGTTTATCCATATTGAGCTGGCCTATAGGGGAGGAAGGAATTGTTGATGATCAACTACTAGATGAACATTTATTCGCCATTTTAGTTCCCTCTCCATGGAGTTCTGACAAAGAAAACTACTTGGTATCTACACAGTTCCCTCCAAATTTGTCCTCCAAGGAAAAGAGAAAAATCATAAGAAAAAGCACCCCATTCAGTTGGATTGGGAACAATCTATTCAAGCTGGGTCCAGATCAAATTATAAGAAGATGTTTCAGAGAGGAGGAGGTTTTTGACATCCTTCTGGCCTATTATGATGGGCCTTGTGGAGGTCACTTTGCATCCAAAAGAACAACATTCAGGGTACTACAAGTTGGCTATTACTAGCCGACTCTCCACCAAGATGTAAAAGGGTATACCAACCAATGTGGTATGTGCCAAAGGATGGGGAAGCCTACCCCCATGGATGAAATGCCTCTATAAACTCAAGTCACTTTAGAGCCATTTGACAAGTGGGGCATGGATTTCATCGCGCCTGTTTTACCCTCCATCCAGACAGAAGAAGTACATCATTTTTTGCACTAGCTACTTAACAACATGGGTTGAAGCCAAAGCTATAAAGGTAGAAACATAAGAAAAAGTGGTTGAATTCTTGAGGGAGAATGTGTTTTATAAGTTTAGATACCCTAGAGAGTTGGTAACTGATCAAGGTAGTCAATTTACATCTCACATGATTGAAAATCTGTTAAGCTAGCATAAGATCAAGCAGATAAATTTGAATTGTTACCACCCACAAGCTAATGGGAAAGTGGAAGTCACCAACCGAGCATTGGAAATAATTTTGACCAAAGTGATTAGCAGTAGTAGAAAGGATTGGGTAGACATATTAGTGGAGGCCACCCGAGCCTACAATACTACTTGGAAGACCACCACTAGCTTCAATCCTAATGAGCTGGCCTATGGAAAGAAAGCCATGTTTTCCATTGAATTTGAATATAACACCTTAAGGATGGCAACATAGTTGGATCTAGATGTCACAAGGGCACAATAAGAAATATTGATCCAGCTAAATGGGTTGGATGACTTTAGGATGCAAGCACTCCTGCACACAGAAGTGACCCAAGTATAAAGGAAAATATGGAATGACAGAAATATCAAGGACAAATTGTTTCAAGAAGGTGACTAGGCCTTATTGTATGACTCCCGATACAAAGATTTTAAAGGAAAGTCAATGACCAGATGGTTGGGACCATATGTGATAGAAAATTTCCTTGACAATGTCACTATTCAAATAAGAACCATTGTTGTGGAAGGTGTCCCTTTTCTTGTCAATGGGTATAGGTTAAAGGTCTACGAAAAGTCCTTATCAAAGCAAGAATTCATTAGTTGCATCAGTAAGGTAGTGATGGTGATTTAAGAAGCCTCAGCTTCCACCTATCAAGTTCTTAGAAAAAAAGAGAAGAGAAAAGAAAAAATAAAGGGACCTAGGTGAAAACATCCATGGGGCACCTGAGTCCAACTTTTGGGATGAAAACCTCTTGAGGCAGCCAAAGAGTATTAAAAAATAAAAATAAAAATAAATTTCTGCGTGAAAACCTATTTTGAGGCACCCAGGGTAGGAAACAAGGATGAAAACCTCCTTCGAGGCAGCCTAGTTGTCTTTTCAGAAAAAAAAAGGAGAAAAACATACAACAATAACAAATCTGTTTTTGCAGGTTTGCAAGAAGATGATGAGAATAGGATACAGAGGACACCAGGCCCTACCACAAACCGTTTTTTCCTTCATCCATCTCATCTCCTCCATAATCCCCATCTTCTTCCATCCATACTCAACTCCAGATTCCAATTCCAAGAAATTTTGTGCTTTCTGCAGGATTCACTGTAAGACCATAGGATTTTGTTGTAGGTATTATAGGAGGCCTTGAAAAAGTACAGGAAGGGAAGTCCATTGGAAAAATGGTGACACAAGCCTATTTTAGAATATGAAAAGATCCATTTACCTCACCACACCTTAGCCAACACCCTTCATGACCATGTCACCCATGTATCCATTAGAAAAAATCGTTAGAAAATATAAAAAAAAGGAAGACGACATAAAAAAAACATAAAAAAGAGGCATGCCAACAACAAAATACCTCATATGCCACTCCATAACCATATACTCCACTCATTCCAATACCCATTCCACTTCAGAGTAGATAAAAGATTTGAAAGTTCCAGAAAAAGGCAACTACAGGACATCTTGTAGACATCCTGTAGGAATTCTTGTAGCAACGTATTCCACAAAAAATATCCATAGAAACTTCAACCCACATTAAACACAATTACTACAGGAATGAGGAAGCTCATCCAAAGCTTAATAGTAACAAGAAGCCCAGTAACAACAAAAGCCAGCACCTATACATCATGAGAGGAGAAAATCATCAACAAAATAAGATAAAACACACTTGACAATATGCAACTAGGAAAGAACGACAAATTGACACCACTCTCCAGCATTCATCAACAAGGAAGAGGAAACATAGGTATGTCATCTCACCAATACTCCCTCATAGGTACAAATATGATTAAATTGTAGGAATATGTAAGAGTTTGATTTTATAAGAGAAGGTGGCAAGTTCACTTAGCCACCCTCGACCAGATAACAAGAAGCAAAAGGGTTAGTCAACTACACACATGGCAAGGTCACACAAAAAAAAGGGCAATTAATGAAAAGGGTGGTTAACTTACAGTAAATATAAGTGGAAGATGATTACAAGGAAAGGTGATATGATGAACTTGTAGTGGGATCAATGGTCCAAAATGAGGTATTCGTACTCGGCCAACCATCACATCACCCAACGAAATCATCCACAAATAGAAATAATCACTTATTCCCATGTGAATTATTGGTTATTTTGAAAATATGAAGGCAGAGGCAACCTCGAGGAGTCATCAAAGGAAAATTTGCTTTCAGGCTCCCTACAGTCAACACCTACAGGAATAGTCAACCCCTATATCAAAAAAGAGCACCTACAGGAAACTACAGGAAAGCTACAGGATTCAAGGAGAATTATCACACAGAGTTGTAAGTGGACATCGAGGGCAATCAATTCAAGAGTTATCATCACCACAGCATAGCAAAGGGAGGTAAGTGCCATACCTTCTGTGTTTATCATGTAAAAAGAAGAAATCATCATTTCTTTTAAGTATTTGCAATACACATAAAGGTAGAAAGATTTCTGTGAAGGTTAATGAAGGATAACTCTGAAACCTCATCACCCACCAAAGTTCTTAAACTATAACTACCCAAACCTCAACTCCTACTACAGATCCATTGAAGGAGGTAAGGTGATGTCACAAAAATTTTCGATCCCTCTATTCTTTGAACTTGAAAAAGAGAGAGCAAGGACATATCGATGGATGCAAATTGTTAAATAAAAAGGGGTGGAGGATGTAGGCCACATGGAGGAGAAGTTACAAGAAATGGGCAGAGAATTAAGTAGCATAAGGGACAGGGAAATAATGATGAAATCTGAATTAGAGGCTGAGAACACATGGATAAGAAATTAGCTATAGGAAAAGGAAGGCCAATTGGCAACTATGGCAAGTTTATCCATGGAGGAAATTCAATGTAGGATGCCAACAATATCATATGCCTTATACCTCAAAGAACAATGGTTGTAGTTTCAGATAAAAAGCCTAGCACAAAGAGGAACTATGCCTTTCCAAGACTGCATGCAATTCATTGACCTCTGTGACCAAAGCACCCTAGAGGATAGAGCAAAGATATCTGAATTCTACCTAGACAATTTATCGTTGACATATTTGAATCTGTGGGACCCCAATCCAAAGCTAGGGGACTAACAACTAATGGCCTTGGCATGTTGGATGAGTCATGAGGAATCTAGAGCTACAGAAATGAAAAGGATATTGGCAAGAGAAGAAGAAAAACCCCTTTTCATCAGAGCTGACCAAACTAACTCAATGGTCGTCATTAGAACTCAAAACCTCATTGCAAATGATCCCAAGCTATCACCACGATACCTTGATGTACAAGAACAAGGATTCACTCATTTTGAAGACATGCTAATATTTCTAGGAGATGAGATATAGCAAGCATGCCAAAGGATATGGAACACCTTACCATACAACCTAAAGATCAAAGAATATCATTCTCCTGATAGAATGAGGGATGCACTAGAAAGAGTCCCAATGTATAAGAAAAAATTACAGAGACTCAAAGTAAACTGGATTAGATTGAAACTCATCCTGGGACCATTTCTTTTCGGTATGTTAAACTGGAGAAAGCAAGAAGAATAAAGAAAGAAGTGGGAGGAGATAGAGAGGAATGCAAGGTTTTATCCAGAAGCTGAGGAGACTACAACAAAAGCCTGGAATGTCAGGGAGGCCACCAATGTAATGAAAGACATGGACATAGATTGAGTTGCTCAGAGGATGAGAAACATTTTCAGTAGGGGGTTGACGATGAGGCTCATCGATGGGTAAATTATATGGACCTTAATGCACCTCTAGCTTACTAAAATCAACTTTTCTCATCATTCTTTACATGTTTTAATTATATTTTTCTTAATGAGGAGAGTAAAGATGAGATGTCACATTTGGTGGTCTAATGTGCATTGATTGCAAGTTTTGGAGAAAATTTTGGCTAATTAAAGTGTGGGACTCGAATGAAGACAAGAAAGAGGGATTCTAGGAGATAGGATCTCCCTCCTTCACTCCTCACTCACTCAAAGATTCCTCAATCAAATCTCATCAGCTCGGAGTTGCAAGCAGCCAAGTCATGAGGTTCATTGGCAGCCAAGCCAGTGACTATTGAAGAGCAGTTGATCTCGAGATTGGGAGCCAAGTTTCCCTAAATTGAAGGAGGTTGTTGGTAACTTCAATTTTATAACTAAAGAGTCATAGAGCCTCATTAGGATTCAGATTTTTTGTGCCAGATAGCTAAGTAGTTTTCGAGTTGAAGCATTGTAACCAAGAACTCTTATGTATTTCTAATATTTTAATGAAAATGAGCATCATTCCCTTGATCCAACACTGAGTTGATTCAGAGGGCTGAATATCTTGGGTCAGGGCCCAACCCTTGCAGCAAAGCTTCCTCTTTTTATATATGTATGCTTAGGTTATACTCATAGTTAGTTGCTAAACTGATTTTGGTGTTGTTAATTTGCAAGTATTGGTAGGTTTTGATTAGTTTTCTTCCATTTGTGGATAGTTATAATAGTAGCATTGTAGTGATAAGAAGATATTCCAAAAAGGCTGTTAGAAAGTGGTTTTCACCTCATTTCTACCTTTTAGGGATCATGGCTTGTGGAACACTTCCCATCCAGCCCAAAAAGACAGAATTCTTGCTTTTTGTGTAATCTAGGGTTTTCCTACTAATTAGGTCATTATCTTCCAGTTTCGTAGGATAAGTTGTAATTGGTAATTCTGATCCCTTAGGTTTTGCACTGAATTCATATCGTTTTTATGTTGGTTTCAAGCACTTCCATGCATGAACTTAATAAATAAATGGTGATAATTATGTTTTCTTATATTTTGAATACATCCTTCTTGTTTTTAGATGAATTTATGTGTAAATTCCAACAATGATGTGTGCTGTTGTAGGAGTTTCTACATTGTAGGGATACACCATCTAATTAGACTCATCCAAGCCATGTCCACCCATGATTGCCAACAGTCACAAAGGTCTCAATCTGAATTCTTGATTTACGAGGAAAACTTTCCATTTCCTTTGAGGAAATCCAACCATCTTAAAGATTTAGCTTGAGTTCTGAGTAAATTCCTACCACTCCCATGCCTTATTCCCTCCTTATTCACTTGTTCAAAGCTCCATCCCACCTTCTAGACCACTCCCTAAGCTTTCGCCCTGTTCCTGTAGTAAAACAGGGGATCCTATAGGTGAACTAGTACATCCTATAGGAAAACATGTAGCAGCCTAGTTTGAGCCTGAATTGAGAAAAATCATCACAAAAGCCAGGATTAGGCCTCTACTTAACCTCCAAGCCATCAGAACCATTGTACTCCTCTTCCTCCACACCTGTCTCCCCTGCCAAAGAACCAAGCAGGATTAGCATTTACATTTTTCAAGTAAAAAGAAAAAAGGAAACACATTCTTTTATATTTATTCATGCACACAGTAGTTAGTACTCTCTAGATCATATTTCATGCTCAGATTAGTTAAAACCTCACATGCGTTAAAGTAGTGTTCTTTTTCAAGCAAGGTATGTTAGCAATTAGATAGAGGATTTCATGTTATTTTGCAAGCATTTCTTTTGGTCTTTCATTTTTTCAATAGGCAACATTTCTTTCCTCCCAATTAGGGTAAATTTCCCCTCTCCAAGTTGGGAATCAAACTTCTTCTAGTCAATAGAAGGCTAGTTTCAGAAACCCTTGTGGTCTACCACCCTAGCTCAAAAGTGACAAAGAGTAGACCAATTACATATATTTATGTAAACAACACTGTCACCTCCAAATTTGTATGAACCCGCGGGTTGATGAAGTAAAGTTGATAGCCCCAGGAGTTGCAACATCCTTGCTACAATACTGGTGCTCATCAGGAAATGGTCATCCACACAGATCACTAACCCCTATAGTTCATACAAAACAATCACCATCAAAAATGGTCCACATATCTGTAATAATGCCATTTGAACCTCAAGTATAGAAAGAGCAACACCAATAATGTTGTAGAGTGTCTGATCTGACCACCATTCATGGCACTGACCATTGTGCTCGGCTCTTATGGACACGAGACTTGAGGGTGGCCGCATATTTACAACAAAGATACTTAATTTGTAAACACCTACCAGATGCTCCTAGAAGGAAAGAAAGTTCCATATTTTCACCTCTACAATGTAATGTGATGAGCCTTGGTATTGCAACAAGAATGTTGCAACTCCCAAGACTACCGACTTTAATTATCAACTCAGGGTTTGTTCAAACTTAAGAGGTATCTGCACAATATGTGCATCATAAAATGTGTCCTTCCTTTTCTGTCATGAGAGAAACAAAATGCTACCTATTTGTAGGAATGAAATACTGAATTAAAAAATGCTTGTAAAATAACATGAAATCCTCTATCTACTTATTAACATACTTTTCTTGCAAAATAACCCTATTTCAACCCTATTTGTCACATGTGATGTTTTAACTAATCTAAGCATGAAATCTAATCTAGAGATTACTAACTGCTGTGTGCATGTGTAAATTTAAAAGAACTCATTTTTTTAATCTTTTTTCTTTATAAATGCAAATGCTAATCTTTCCTTGATCTTTGGCTGGGGAGACAAGGTTGGAGGAAGAGGGTTAAAATGGTCTTGATGGCATGGCGGTTAAGTAGAGGCCTAATCCTATCTTCAATCATATGTTTTCTCAATTCAGGCTCAAAACAAGCCGCTACAAGATTTCCTACAGGATGTACTAGCTTTCCTATAAGATCCCCTAGTTCTCCTACAAGATCCCTTGTTTTACTATAGGACGTTACAGATTTACTATATGAAATTATTATTGATTGAATGACCAAGAAAGTCAACTCTAAATTGTATGGGACAAAATTTTTTATTGACTAGGATGTCTTAGGTCCCCATTCCAAGTGGAATCACTCAAAAATACTTCTGTTAACCCACGCTAAAAAAAGCAAAAAATTACTAGTCTAAAAATCAGAAATTTGAGAACTAGTGAGCTAGTAAATCGATCAATTTCCTAAACTAGTGAAGCGAAAATGCAATGGGGTAAATTTTTTTATGAAATAGAATGGTTTTTTGATCTAATACAAGTGGAATCAACTTGATTGAAGCTCGTTAGCATGCTCAAAAGAATACCAGAAATTTACTGCTAGTTGCCACAAAGGAGTTCTAGAAATCTAGATTTGGGAATAAGAAGACTAATCCAAGTAGCTAAATTATTATTATGACCTTCCAAATATTTTTCAAGGAAAAATTGATGTTTGTGATCCTACAAAATAACTTACATCAACCATTTAACCCAATCATACAACTAGAAATCATTAATACTAAATGTAGAAATAGAAAGAAACAAAAACAAGAAATGCATGTGAATAAGAAGTGAAAAGAAGGAAAGAAAATCATACAAAAGAGCTCTGAGGCTCCTGGGATAGCCAAGGCTAAAGAAACTCAGAGAACTATGGAGGAGAACAGGATTTAGAAGGTGAGCATGACACCAATCTTCATTATTTTCATCAATACAATTACATTGATGCAAGAAAATACAATGGAGCTGCAAAAATACGATTTCTCTCCACAAGAACACTAATGAAAATGTCCCTAGAGGAAAAATCGACTTGGTACTTATAACAAATGATTAGGAATCATTCCCCATGGATGGAGGAATATTTACCCACCAAAATCCCTTGATTAGTGGATCTAGTTCTAAATACTAGGAATGTGCATTAAATGGCAAGGAACACATTCCTAGATTTTCTCAATCATTGGAGTTCACATTCTATGCCATAATTCCATAATATATTGTTGATTTATTAATTAAATGTGATCCTCCCATAGTAGGGAGCAAGTTCGTAAATTATCTCTTCCTCTAAGTCTTCATAATTTTCTCAATATTCCCATACTATTCCAGAAAAATAAACAATATTAGGCACAAATATGCAATTATTCATAAACCTTCCTAATGAATATATTAAACTTAAAAATAAATTATCTAATGAAAAAGGAGAGGTTTAATGTGCTGAAGGATGGTCATAGGCCTTAATTTATGTTTAATTTGGAGGCATGGGCCTTAATTTATGTCTAATTTAGAGGTCCATCATACCTCCCTGCTGAAAGTGTTGTTCATCGTCTGAGAAACTTAGTGACCTCATTGTGTTTCATTCATGGCCTTGGTGGCCTCTCTCTTGTGCATTAAGAATCTTGGCTGTAATTTCTACAAGGACAAGCCCAAAAACATATTTGTGCAAAGAAAAATCCTTGTTTTTTGAGACCATTAGTTTGCCTTCTTCCCCTTATTCAAGATGGTTCTTGAATATTTTTCAGTTTGGCAAGGTCTTCCACATCCTTATAACCCTTCTGCTACCTTGTTCCACCATTTGTAAACCTCTCAAACCTTCAAAATGTATTTAGATGATAACTAGGACATCTTGTAGTAATTCCTACAAAAGAACAGGAAACCCTGTTAAAAATACAAGAAACCCTTTTTGAGCATAAGTGATAGTCTGAGCCTAGGACAGGCCTTCAACTTGACTCCCATGCATTTCTCTCATTTCTATAACATCTGTTAGGCCTTGGACAAAAGCTAGAAAGAGATTAGAGGCCTCTTGGAAAGTCTCTTTTCATCAATGCAGTTTGAGTTTTGTTTTGATGGTGGATGCCTCATTTCCTTTTGTTGCCTTCTTCTTCTATCTTGTGGTCTAGATGGTTTCCTGATGGCCTTTGAAGTTCTCTATTTTGATTAGGTTTCTCCTAGGCACTGTCATTTTGGGTTTTAGTACAATTTTCTCTTTCTTCCTTCTTGTAGCAGCATTATGCCTTCCTGTAGTAGTCATCCCTTCTCCCTTTAGAGTCTTATAACTCTACGGGAGTGATGAGAAATGATGTATGTTTGTGAAAATGGAGAGGATGCTCTGTATCATTCATTTATCCCATTTGATAGATAGTGAATATGAAGTGGATGGAGGGCTTGGAGTGTTGTGGTGCGTTGGCTTTGACAAAAATTTCTTCTTTTAACTGCTGTCCTCATTCCTTGAAATCATCAACCTTCATAATTTGACTTTTCAACATTTCATGAGTGAAGGAGTGAGCTGCAATTAACTAGTTGAAGGCAACTGGGACTACTGACCCATCCTTAGCTTATAAAACCTCATCTCTCATGCATTGACAACAAATTTCTAACTAGAATATCCTCAAGAGAAGAGGTCAAGAATATTGCATACCTATACCTACTTGATGGTTGTTGGAGAGACATGCATGTTGCTATTAAGTTGATGTTGTTGTACTTCTCATGACTCTAGTACATCTTCTTGAATGCATTTTTCCTTTTTGTTGATCTCATTTTGTTGATGGGTTGTCTTCTTGTTGATGTGCAGGTGATGGCTTCCTCTGTTGCTACTGAGCTATAGAGGAGTTTCATTATGCATGTAGTTATGCTTCTCCTCTCTCAATCATGGTGCTGAAAGTTAGGCCTGGAGCCTGTTGTTACGTCCAAATAGGCTGTTGTAGCTGCCCTTTTTTTTATTTTTGTGTCCTTTCTCTGTTGGAGGGTAGATAAGTATTGGAATGAGTGGAAGGTGTGGCCATAGAGTGACATGGTAATGATGGGTGTTGGATGAAATGTGGTGAAGTCAATGTCCTTTCTTCCTATCCCAAAACATGCCCACATCATAATTTTTCCATTGGATTGCCTTTCCTGTAGGTTTTTAGGACTGCCTATAGTACTACTGGAAACTCCTGTAGTAATTGAGGACATACTCTTGTAGTAGATTTTTTTTTTCCATATCTCTCAAACGGTAGAATTGATTGACCTGAAACTTTATGATCATATTTCCATCATCATTATGGACCTCCACATAAAAAAACTTTGGTCAATTAATGCACAAATCTCGAGAAAAGCTAAAAATGGTTAAAGGTGATGGAGGCCAATTTTTTGGAAACCATGCACTGGAATTTGCTAAAATTTCTTGGGCATGTTACCATCATCCATATGCATCTCCCCATGAAACAGATTTTTAAATGGATGTACAGATATCGAGAAAATTCAAAAATGGATGTAGGTGATGGAGGTCGATTTCTTGGAAACCATGTACTAAAATTTGCTGAAATTTCTTAAGAATGTTACCATCATCCATATGCATCTCCCAATGAAATATATTTTTAAATTGATACATGGTTTTCAAGTTATGGCAAAAATAAATTTATGCTCTATGTATTTTTGTTTCTTGTAGTAAAATAGAGCCTTCCTGTAGTTTTTTAGGACAACAAGCAAACTGAATGGGAAAAGCTTGAGAATGATGGGTGGATGGTGGAAATAGATGAGGGTGATGGATTGGCATGGCCTTGGCCTTGTTGGAGCATTTGAGCAAAGGAGGAGAAAGTCAAAATTTGACTTCTTTTGACTAGGTTTGACCTATTTTTTCTTTCTTTGGTGGCAACTTGTTTTTGTTCCTTGTAGATGTTGGAGAAAACCTACATTCATCAAAGAGATACATGGAGAAATGATTTTTTTTTATTTTTTCTGTTCTTTTTTTCCTAGCCCTACTAGTCGCCTCAAGGAGGCTTTCAACTAGTAGGTTTGCCTAGGTGCCTCAAAGGAAGTTTTCACCTAGAATCTTTTATTTTTTCTCTTTTTCCTTTTTTTCCAACCCATTGGCCGCCTCATAGAGGTTTTCAATCAATGAGCCAATCTTAGGCACCTCAAAGGAGGTTTTCACCTGAGATTTTTATTTTTTTCCTATTTTTTTTTCATTTTATTTTATACCCTACCCTACTTGAAAAAAAAAATCACCTTCAAGTATAAGAATACTCCCAATGGAGCCATGTGCACATCAAGATGACAAACAAAATGATGTGTAGGATTGAAATGTATGCTTTCACATGTACCTGAATTTCAGAGACCAAATGATTTGACTTTGAAATGATCAAGCACAATTGAAGAAGAGAGCGATGGTCCATCTTGTTGATTTTCTAGAACCAAACCTTAATAGAACTTTGATGTCCTTGGTTTTCTTGCTTATCTGGATCATTCTTCATGTCTTCTTCTACCATAACCTTCAAATCTTCCTCTTTTTGCTGACTGTTCTCTTGAATATATGGAGCATTTGATGGTAACCATGAGGGAGCTCTCTCGATCTCTGATTTGATGTCTACTCTTCATCAAGTGTAGCCCATGATTCTGTGGTCTTCCCATTTGAATCTTCTTCTTCTGAATGTGGTCTTTCAATGATATCAAGGTAATATCCTTTTTGAAATACTATTCCTGAGCTATGATGGATACCATTGATCTCAAGAGGAGATGTTTGGAAGTGTTGTAGCTCAACATTGTAAGTGGGTTGAGCTACTTCAATGTGTAGGTTTGGAAATGGTGGTACAAGTAGTTGAGTGGGAGTGGATATTTGAGATGGATGTAGTTGGGGTTGTGGTTGTGGTGGAGATGAATGGTAGGGATAACATGGAGTTGGGCATGGAGGATATTGAGGAAAATACTGAGGATATTGTGGATGGCTCCCATAAGTTCCTTGCCAACCTTGTTGCCAAGATTGGTTTTGGGGTTGAGATAGCCAATTTTTCCAAGGAAAGGGTGTGTTCCAATTACTTTGAGGTGGATATGAATAACCTTGAAATTGTGAATTAGGCTCTTGGATCATACTAGGTTGACTAGGCTACCATGGTCCTCTTGGATCTACGTAACATAGCTGCACTGGCAATTGACTTGCTGCATTATCCTCTTGGTGAACTTCCTTCAACCTTGGTAATGAGGAGAAACATTTAACATCATGTGATTCTGCATGGACAACACAAATATCAACATCTTCTTTTTGCTCATTTTGTATTCTTAACATTTCTACTTGTTCAGTTAGATTGCTAAGAATTTATGTTTTAAAGTTATCAAGAAAATTTCCAAGTTTAGCTTCACTTACTGATCTTGATGTTGATTTACCTACTGTTGCCCTTCCTCTTGATATGTTTTTGCATGTTTCACAAATTTCTTCAAATGATAATTGATATACATCACCTCTACTCATGAGATCAAAGAGATTAATCCATTCATCCCTAATTGTTCTAAGTAAGAGGGTTTTTAGTGTGTCAGATCCTAAATGATGTAGTTTTGCCCTCTTAACATTATACATGAACCTTTCTATCAAATCATCTAGACTCTCATCTTATTTTTGATTCATTCTAAATATTTCTTCTTTAAGATCATTATCTTTATATTTTTCTAGAAATATGTTTTGCATATCATTCCATGATCTTATTGAATTAGTCCCTAAACTCATGAACCATTTAAGAGCTCTATCCTTCAATGCTACCGGAAAGAATCTCGGTTTCTGAGTTTTTAATAAGTAACCATAAGATATAAAAACAATTTCAAATTCAAAGAGAAAGGTTTCGGGATCATCTGACCTTAGACCATGAAATTTTGGAAGAAACGATGGAGGGATGTTCTTCATGTGCACACTACCTTCAGTATCTTCAATGGAAAATCTGAGAGGATCTTCCTCATTGCCATCATCTCCATCCATTTCTTCTACATCCTTTTCCATCTTTTTCTTCTACGTGCAAAAGTGAATGGTGATGTGGCTCTTACTACACCACATGATCAAATGGGGGGGTGGGTTGGTGTTGGAGAATTTTTTATTTTTTTTTTCTTTTTTATGATTGAATGAAAACTATAATGCAATGCAACTTTCTAGTTTTGAAAAAAATATGCCTAATGAAAACATTTTTTTGTTTTTGCAAAAAGTAAAAAAATTGAATCAACTAGGGAAGAAAACAATGCATACTTTTACACCTCCCTAGCAACAGCGCCAAAGAGTGATGAGCTTCAGTATTGCAACAAGAGTGTTGCAACTCCCAAGCCTACCAAATTTAATTATCAACCAGGGGTTCGTACAAACTTAAGAGGTATACGCACTATATGTGCATCATATAATGTGTCCTTCTTCTGCTGTCATGAGAGAAAAGCAATGCTGCCTATTTGCAGGAATGAAAGACTAAATTTAAAAATTCTTGCAAAGTAACATGAAATCCTCTATCTACTTATTAACACACTTTTCTTGCAAAAGAACCCTATTGCAACACTATTTGTCACATGTGATGTTTTAACTAATCTAAGCATGAAATCTCATCTAGAGATTACTAACTGTTGTGTGCATGTGTAAATTTAAAAGAACTCATTTTTTTAAATTTTTTTTCTTTATAAATGCAAATGCTAATCTTTCCTTGATCTTTGGCTAGGGAGACAAGGTTGGAGGAAGAGGGTTAAAATGGTCTTGATGGCATGAACATCAAGTAGAGGCCTAATCCCATCTTCAATGATGGCTTTTCTCAATTCTGGATCAAATTAGGTTGCTACAGGATTTCTTACAGGATGTACTAGTTCTCCTATAAGATCCCCTGTTTTACTACATGATTTATAGATTTACTATACGAAATTATTATTGATAGAATGACCAAGCAAGTGAACTCCAAATTGGATGGGATTTTTATTTTTATTTTTTTATTGAATAGGATGTATTAGGTCCCCATTCCAAGCAAAATCACTTAAAAGTACCTCTGTTAACCCACGCTAAAAAATAGTAGAAAATTACTAGTCTAAAAATCAGAAATTTGAGAATTAGTGAGCTAGTAAATCCATCAAATTCCTAACCTAATCAAGTGAAAATGCAATGGGGTAAATTTTGTTATGAAATAGAATTTTTTTTTGATCCAATACAAGTGGAATCAACTTGATTGAAGCTCCTTAGCATGCTCCAAAAAATAGCAAAAAATTACTGCTAGTTGCCACAAAGTTCTAGAAATCTAGATTTGGGAATAGGAAGATTAATCCAACTAGCTAAATGAATACTATGACCTTCAAAATATTTTCCAGGGATGAAATTATGGTTATGATCTTGCAAAATAACTTACATCAACCATTTAACCCAATCCTACCACAAGAAATCATTAATACTAAATGCAAAAATAGAAAGAAATAAAAACAAGAGATGCATGTGAAAAAGAAGTGAAAAGAATGAAATAAAATGATACAAAAGGGCTCTGTGGCTCCTCAGATGGCCAAGCCCAAGGAAACTCGGATACCTATGGAGAAGAACAAGGTTTAGAAGCTAAAAATGACACCAATATTCATTATTTTCATCAATACAATTACATCCATGCAAGAAAATACAATGGAGTTGCACAAATACGAGTTCTCTCCACAAGAACACTAATGAAAATATCCCTAGAGGAAAATTTGGCTTACTACTTATACAAAATGATTTGCAATCATTCCCATTGAATGGAGGAATATTTCCCCACCAAAATCCCTTGATTAGTGGATCTGGTTCCCAATACTAGGTATCTGCATTAAATGGCAGGGAACACATTCCCAGATTTTCTCAATCATTGGAGTTCCAGAATTTGTGCCATAATTCCATAATATCTTGTTGATTTATTATTTAATAATGATCCTCTTGTAGTAGGGAGCAAGTCCCTAAATTATCTCCTGATCCAAATATTCATAATCTGCCCAATATTGTCATAATATTCCACAAAAATAAATAATAGTAGGGACAAATATGCACTTATTCATAAACCTTCCTAATGAATATATTAAAGTTAAAAATACATTATCTAATGCAAAAAGAGAGGTTTAAAGTGCTGAAGGATGGTCATAGGCATTAATTTATATTTAATTTAGAGACATGGGCCTTATTTTATGTCTAATTTAAAGGCCCATCAGAATGTTATGCTATATGGAACACCTCTGTGTTCCTACAAGTGAGTGTGCCAAGATGATTTGGGAAGCACACTACAGGTGGGTCACTAGACTCTGAGTAGAGAAAACAGTTGTAGTGCTACAAAATTATTTTTATTAGTTGAACCTTCAATGCAATGTTGGGAAGTAAATCAGATCCTACACTGTCTGCACCATTTTCAAACCAAAAATTAAGAAGCAAGGCCTATATACTCCTTTTCCTACTCTTATTCAGCCTTGGGAATCCATCTCTATGGATTACATATTGGCCCTTCCTTCTACTAAGCATGGAAATGACTGCATGTTCATGGTATCTGTATTCAAGCTTCTGTAATCCATAATGAATTAAGAAAAGTCTTTAAGAAGAAATCACATAAGAGAAATTATTGGCCGATGCATTTCAAACCAACAAGTGTGGTTCATTATCTGATTATCTAAGATGGTCGTCGACAGATTTTATAAGATGATCGTTTTGGCAACCTACAAGAAGAGTATCACAACAAAATCCATTGCTAAGCTATTTTTTGAATGAGTGTGGGTACATTTTGGGATCCCACAGTCCATTATCTTAGATCATGACAAAAGATTCTTGAGTAAATTTTGGTAAAGCCTCTGATCAATGTTGGACACCAAGCTCACTAAGTCCCCAACCTTCCACCCCGAAAACTGATGGCCAAACAAAGGTCTTCAACAGGATGATCGTGCACATTTCCACATGTACAACTCAAAGAATCCATGCACATTGCATGAAAGCCTCCCCTATGTCCAACAGAGCTACAAAAGAGCTCCCCACAACTCCATTAGCAATAACCCTTTTCAGGTGGGCTTGGGATTCTAGCCACTTTGTTCCATTGATGTGTCATACAATTTGTAACTACTCAAGCAAATTTGAATCATCTACAGTCTAAATCTGACTAGGCTAATAGTTTCATTGAGGGCATCCACCACATCCCCCAACAAGTCCATGACATATTGGACAAAGCCAATGCTAAGTACAAGAAACATCATGATCAGCATTGAATGCAACACAAGTTCTAAGTGGGAGAGAAAGTTTGGTTACATTTGTAGAAGGAGCATTGCGTTGGCCCCCACATCAAGCTTCGTGCCTTCCAATATGGGTCACACACCATCACCAAAGTTGTAGGGGAAAATTCATTCGAGCTCAACATTCCATCGTTCCTTGGTCTCTACCCAGTGTTCAATGTGGACCGTTTGTGAAAATACTTTCCTCCATTACAGGGCACATCCAACATCACAGAGCAGATGACATCAACAAAGTTCAACCCAAATTTCATTGAGGAGGCCACAATTGACAAGACCATGGAAACATAGATTAAGAATAATCACCAGTAGAGGATCCAACTAAAGGAGGCCAACTCCTTCACTGGCACAAGTGGTTCAATGGGGATGAGGTTCAACAGAAATTTCCTCACCTCATGGGGGCTCTACACAAAATGGGGACCATTTCTTCCTAATGGGGGAGCATGTATCCAGGTGGATATTGGTGGCCACCCTCCTATTCCACCTAGACCTACAATTTGTTTCATCGTTTTCTTAATTATAACATCATTTATTATTTTTAGCAGTTTTTTCGTTCCTAAACTTTCAAAGTTATTTTGACCCTTAAACGACATTTTTTTAAGGTCCGCAATAGGCCTATAGCCATAGGAAAGGGCCTCTAGAAAATACTATAGTACTTGAAGAGATATTTCCAATGAGGTATCGAACGTGCCAAACAGAAATGATATGACCAAGTTACAACCCCAAGAAGTTGGCTACCCAACTAACCCCAATCGGCACCACAATCTCTTGTTGTTTTATCTCTTGGAGTTAGGGTTTTGTTTGTTTAGGGTTTTTCCTTATTTGTTAATAATAAAAAGGTCCTTGAGCCTCATTGTAATACAATTCATAAGCATGTAGCTGCCACATCTCTTCTCAGAGATAAGCTGTTATCACCTAAGCTAGTTTATTTTCATTCTGTATGAAAGCGTATTTTAGTTCTTTGATATTAATGAAATGAAGCTTTATTTTTGTTGCATCTCTATGTTTATGTGTATATCTATATTTTTTTGTGTTCCTTCATAAGTTCGGATCATAAATCTTGTGATTAATATTATAAATAAATATTTACAACTCATATTTGTAGTAGGGTTGTAGATGTTGTGAGTAGCAGTGGTACTTTTGTGAAATAATGGCATGATGAAAAATCATTTGTTAATGATTCTACAGTAAATTTTTATGGAAAAGGCTCATGAATGTGAATAGAGAAGTTTATGGGAAGTGTACAGTCCTTAGAGATCTGAAGTAGCTATTCTATATTCTTTTTATTAAGAAAAGGAAGAATAAAGAAATGTAGAAAAAAAAAATTGTAGAACCAAAAATAACATCTTTGCGGGTTGTATAGTAATTGTAGTTGTCTCCTCCTCTTATGAATTAATTAAATAGAGTAAATGGCTCATATTGAAATAAAATATTCACACATAAATTTAATATTAAAATATTATCACAAGGAGTGATTACTACAACCAAAATAGGGATTCGCGTGTGGACAACTCGAGAAAAATAATGAAGAAAGAAGTGGGGCCAAAAAACTCAATCCAGGTTAGATCGCTAGCAAGGCCAGAATTAACCAACCACTCGAGTGCAGTATTGGAACTGAGTTGATTAGTTATTACACTAACTACAAGAGTGTAAGTAGAAAAACGATAGTATATGTATTTGAACAATCTATATGAAACTGAACAAGTGAAATCATATTCTGAAACTGAAGAAGAACGGTTGGAATCCATGGTAGTAAATTCATTAATAAACAATCAACTGAACCGAGGAAACTAAACTAAAACCCTCATAAGTTGTTTCTACTATGTGACACCATTCTCCAAAAAAAAAAACTATACCAAGTAACAATCAACATTTGAATTTGAATATATTCACACAAAATATTTAAAAGAAAATTTGAAGGAAGAAAAATAAAAAATAATATATATATATATATATACACACACACACACACACACACACAAACCTCTCATCATCATGATATATATATATATATATATATATATATATATATATATATATATATATATGTTAGGCCCCTATACTACTAGTGTAACCCCTTATTGTTATCAGTACAGCCCCCTTATTATATTGTTGTACCCATGTAGTCCCCATATTGTTACTATTGTGCCCCATAAAAGCCCACTATTTTTATTATTATGCCCTTACATTATTATTGTTATGTCGGCTCTGATTATATTATGACCCCTTAGACTCTTATATATAGAAAGGAAGTATTTTCATTTGTATCATCCAAGAATTGTTCATTTGTGTAATGTAAAGGAGGTTGCCCCTCGAAGAGGTTGAATTATAAGGCATTGATTTATATTTTCTATCTTTTTTTGAGCTCGTTTCATAACATTTGGTATCAGAGCTTTGGATTCTAGGGTTTTTCTACTCCAAACAGGTCATCCTGGCACTTGCGCTATAACTTTTTTTTCTGCGACGTTTCAGACACTAAAACAAAAACCCATTTGGGATGAAATCGTTCTAGACCTTGGGACCAAATTTCAAAGCTTTTCATGCTATATTTTAGGAGATATGATCCGAGGAAGTTGGCATTTTTGCAGCCTCCCAAATTACATTCTAAACAGGTGACCTGGGGAAATCGTCATAAATTTTGTTTTGAGAATCAGATTGAAATTTCGTAAGAAGTTACAGAAAGAGGATGGACTGTAGTTTCCTATGTATATTTTTCAGATCCTAAGGTCAAAATAGTGACACGAGGCACTTCATACAAGTTCGCTCTTTTGAAAAGGTATATAATTAGGTCATCTTGGGAGATTGTGGATAACTCTTTCTTGGAGAATCCAAATTTGATCAGATGGGTGGCATTGGAAAGAGGACATTGAGGGCTACTACAGGTCGTAATTTCAAAACTAGAAGAGCCAAAATTATAGAGTTATAGTCATTTCAATATCGAGCTCCTAAAATCAAGAAAAGGTGATATGAGGAAGTTTGATGGTAAGGATTCGATAAATTGGATACAATAGATGGAAAAATATTTTGATCTACATGGTGTACCACTGTTAGAAAAGGTATGTATTGCATCTTCATATTTAGAACCAGATCAATTTTTATGGTATAAAGGGCTTTGTTCTCATAAACAACTTGTTACGTGGTCAATTTTCATGGAGGAAATTATAGCACATTATGAGAATACAAAGAGAAACACCTTCTTTAGAGCAACACCACAACAATTGGAAGAAAAAAGAGAATAAGGGCTTTGTTACAAAGTGGAAAGCAAAATTATGGCAACAAGGAATTCTACTGCTCACAACTATAAAGATGGAAGTGTTGTTTATCCTAGCCTTCGACAACCTACAAGGGTTACACCACAACAATTGGAAGAAAAAAGAGAAAAAGGGCTTTGTTACAATTGTGATAGAAAATGCACTAAAGGTCATAAGTGTGCTGAGAATAAACTATTTTACATAGAGTATGAAGAGGGGGAAGAAAAGGATCAAGAAATATCAAAAGAAGAGGATATACATGAGGACCCGACCCCGGAGAAAGAAGAAATGAATCTGATCTATCTTGTAAAGCATTGGCAAGAATTACCACTCCTAAAACTCTCAAGATAGAAGTGCATATCAAGAAGAAAAAGGTTGAAGAAGTGAAAGATCACATTGAGAAAGAAGAAATGAATCCAAACATATCATGTAATGCATTGGCCAGAATTACCACTCCTCAAACTATCAAGATAGAAGGACATATCAAGAAGAAAAATGTTCAAGAAATGAAAGATAACATCAAGCAACAAGAAATGAATCCAACCATATCTTGTAAGACATTGGAAGAAATTACCACTCAAACTCTCAAGATAAAAGGACATATGAAGAAGAAAAAGGTTCAAGTAGTGAAAGATCACATCGACCATCAACAACAAGTTCTCCAACTTTTAAAGGATAATGCCACATTGGTGCAGAATCGAATGAAAAACAGGGAGATCAACATTGCAGTGAAAAATGTATTGATGTAGGTGATTGGGTATTTTTATGGTTACATCTCAAGCAAGCTATTTATAAGAAGGAAATGTTGGCAATAATACATGGACTTAAGAAATGGTGACCTTACCCAATGGGAAGACACTTCAAGGTAAAAATGGATCATTATAGTCTTAAATGCATTTTAGAACAAATATTATCATTAGAAGAACATAAAAAATGGGTGACAAATATATTGGGTTATGACTTTGACATCATCTACAGAAAAGGGAAGAAATTTTTTGTTGCAGATGCGCTCTTGAGAAAGGATGAGGATGTGGAAGCATTATTTTGTGCTATTTCTATTATCCAACAAATTGGATAAATGAAGCAAGGGATGAATGGAAGAAGGACAAAGAAGTGTGGCCACTCATTCAAAAGTTGTAGAATATCCAAATTCAAACAATATTGCCAAAAATTGGAGAGGAAGGAAAAATCATATTGGAACGTAGAGCAGTCATAGAAACAAGAACCTGAAAGCTGGGAAATCAATCAATTTCAAAGTATCTCATCAAGTGGAAGAACTTACCTGCTGAAGATTCCACATGGAAGGACAAAAATTTTATACAGATGCATCAAAAACTACTCAAGCGTTGAGGACAACACTTTTTGAAGGAGAGGGGCATGTTAGGCCCCTATACTACTAGTGTAACCCCTCATTGTTATTAGTACAACCCCCTTATTATATTGTTGTACCCATGTAGTCCCCATATTGTTACTATTATGCCCCATAGAAGCACACTATTGTTATTATTATGCGCTTACATTATTATTGTTATGTCAGCTCTGATTATATTATGACCCCTTAGACTTCTATATAGAAAGGAGGTATTTTCATTTGTATCATCCAAGAATTGTTCATTTGAGTAATGTAAAGGAGGTTGTCCCCTCGAAGAGGCTGAATTATAAGACGTTGGTGTATCTTTTCTATATTTTTGTGAGATGGTTTCATATATATATATATATATATATATATATATATACACACACACACACACACACCTATCATCACTTAATAACATAATAGGCTAGAAATTTCATAGTTAATAGTCCATTATAAATGACAAGATTAAGAGTCACAAGGGACCTTTCGGAGGTCGAACCTTTACCCATGGTCGTAATAGTCTTCCAACATATGTAATTTTTCAAGGCACCTAAAACTAGTCACTAAATCAAGAAAACATGTCAGTACAAAAATTGTTTCGGCTATGACGTTCTTTCCAGAAAAATTGATAAATTCCCCTTTGGGGTTCGAAATACACAACCATAGGAAAACCCTTCATGGGAGGTATAATATTGGAAGCATAGAAATTAAACAAAGTTGAAAGATTTGAATAGTGCACCTAGAGAAGCAGAATATTGTATTAGTGTGTATGTAGAAATAACCCAAGTGTAATCCTATAAGGAAAACTAATCAGCTTCAAGATAATGCTACATGGCAGTACCTTCATGCAAACAAAGATCAAGGAGTTAGAATAACCCTCAATTTTTTCGTCTAAGATCTGTAACCTAGGATTGGGAATTAGAATATCACCCTCTCGTAATATCTGGCGAGGCCTACATGCTAATACAACACTGCATGGGACCCAAAGTACCATGAGTTAATAGAAAATCCTAGTGTGCAAAGACTGGAGGCCCAAAAAAATGAGAAATTTTGGTTGGATTACCTCCTAAAACCCGAGATAACCCTCAAACTGGAACCAAAGCATGACATCATGTTGCAGAGCATAAACCAGCAAGGATTACCTTGCTTCGGTGCAAATTCGAAAGATAACCAGGGTCTACAAAGGCCGACAGATAGCTTTGGTTCAGAGGGTCGGGAGGCGGAGCTTCCCAACCGTTCCTCCTTTGAAATTGACATGCAAAACCTGGAGAAAACTGGTTCGTTCCATCATAAACCCCAAAATGACATCCAAGTAGGATTAAAACCCTAAGGAAATCCATGATGATGGCTCTCCCACCTTCCAGATCAGTCAGCATCGAGAAATATTGACAACCTTGCGACAAATATGCCTAGTACACAATGGGACACATGACAAATGTACCTTGGTATTAATGAACCTCCATTAGCCATTAAAGTAAAAATTTACAAAATTAATCAAATACAAGTGAAAAACACTCTAGAAACTTTGTAAGTTCATATATATTAGCATGAATGAGCATTTAGATAAAATGTGAACAGAATTGAAATGAAGGAGATGTAGCTCACAGCTAAGCCCTGCACCTGGAGACTACACTCAGAACAGAGATATCACTCTCGTACACTCTATTATTCATGAATGAAAGATTACATCATTAAGTACAACACTAGGAATTAGGAAGTTACAACCAAACCCCTAAACTCTAGGAACTAATCCTAAACTAGGGAGATACGTTACAACTATGTAACCATTTTCTCCATTAATACAAAATAATATAATTATATTCAACTCCCCCCCTTAATGGAGAAAGGGTTGTCCTGGACTCCTAGCATCCTTCTAAACAATTCAAACCTCACACGTGCAAGAGGCTTTGTAAAATATCAGCCATATTGTCACAAGTTTTACAATATTCAACAGTAATTTCTTTTGACTATATCTTCTCTCTGACAAAATGGAACTAAGTGTCTATATGTTTGGTTTTTTTGTGAAACACTGGATTGTATGCCAATTTAATGGTGCTCTGGTTGTCGCTTTTGATGGAAGTGGAATTCTTCTATTCTTTTCCTGCATCATTGAGAAGCCTTCTCAACCAGATTGCTTCACACGTCGCTGCACACAATACTTGATACTCAACTTCACACAAAAACAAAGCTACAGTACTCTACTTCTTGCTGCTCCATGCTATGACCCTGGATCCTATGCTGAATGCGTAACCTGTGATAGACCTTCGGTCATCCAAGTTACCTGCCCAGTCTGAATTTGAAAAACCTGCTAGAATAACATCAGATGCGTCAGTGTATAAAATGCCATAGTTAACAGTACCACAAAGACACCTCAACACACTTTTTGCTGCTACCCATTGACTTTCAAGCGGTTTTGACATGAATTGGCTCAACAAACTAATAGAGTATGCTAAGTCAGGTCTGGTTGTTGTGAGATATATCAAGCTGCCAACCAGTTGTGTGTACATTGTAGCATCAACCTCTTTAGTGCCATTGACACTGCTCAACTTCAGATTCTGCTACAAAGGTGTAGCTGCTGATCTACACTGATCCATACCAAACTTTTCTAACAAATTTCTGGCATACTTCCCTTGGGTAAGAAAAGTTTGCCCAGTATCTCTGCATACTTCTAATCCCAGAGAGTAATGAAGTCTTCCAAGATCTTTCATCTCAAAAACTTGTGCCAAAAGCCTTTTGATTCCTCTGATTAAATCATCTACATCTCCTGTTATAATCATGTCATCTACATACAAAGAAATCAGAATAATCTGCCCCTGCTTATTGTACTTGGTATACAAATTTGGGTCATTCAAACTTCTATGAAATCCATACTCTAAAAAGAAAGAATCAGCCTTTTCATACCAAGACCTGGGTGCTTGTTTTAAACCATATAAAGCCTTTTTCAATCTGCAAACAAGATGTTCCTGCCCCTGCTTTACAAACCCTTCTGGATGTACTAAGTAAATTTCCTCTTTTAACTCACCATTTAAAAATGCAGATTTGACATCAATCTGGTGTAGCTCCCAATTATATTTAGTAGCTAAAGCAATAAGCATTCTGATTGTATTTAACTTTTCTACAGGTGCAAAAGTATCATCAAAATCTATACCTTCCTGCTGTGAATATCCTTTTGCAACCAGCCTAGCTTTTAATTTCTCTATACTTCCATCTGCATTCATTTTTGGTTTAAACAACCATTTACATCCTATGGGTGTTTTATTCTTAGGCAGTTCAACTAAATCCCAAGTGTCATTTCTAAGAATTGATTCCATCTCTTCATTCATTGCAACTCTCCACTCCCTAAATTGACTGGCTTCTTTGTAATTAGTGGGCTCTACAATGTTCAAAACATTTGACATCAAAGCATAGTCTCTCAATTTTAATGGTTTTTGAGTCTTGCTACCAAATCTCCTTGGTAGGGGACTTACCTCAAATTTGTTTTCTTCAGCTCTAAATGGGCTTGCTTTATCACCTTCTTCCTGTTCTTCTTTTTGCTCTTCTTTCTACTCCTGCTCTCTTTCATCGTCGCTATTTTCATCCATCAATAATGGAATGTGCCAATGATCACCAATACCATCTTTTCCTTCCTGTACCTTTTCATGGAACACTACATCCCTGCTTGCAAATATCTTATGAGTCTCAGGATTGAACAATTTATATGCTTTAAATTCTGTGCCATAACCAACAAAGATGCATTTCACAACTTTAGGATCTAATTTCTTCCTATCAGATTTGGGTATATCGGCAAATGCTTTTGACCCAAATACTCTTAGAGGATTTACTGCTGGTTTGAATCCATATAGATAACTGGTAGGACTTCTATTCTTCAAATATACAGCAGTATTAATAGCTTCTGCCCAAAAAATATTAGATAGATCCTTACCTTGTAACATGCTCCTTGTGCACTCCACTAAGGTTCTATTTTTTTGTTCTGCAACTCCATTCTGGTGTGGTGTGTGTGGCACTATAAACTGCTGAACAATCCCGTGAGATTTGCAGAATTTCATGAATTCCCCTAGCTTGTATTCTCCCCCTTGATCGGATTGGAGAATTTTTATACTCTTACCAAATTATTTTTCTACCAAGGTTTTAAATTCTCTAAAGCACTGGAAAGTCTGACTTTTCTTACTCAGAAAATAAGCCCATGAGTATCTAGTGCAGTCATCAGTAAATAGCAAAAAATAATACGCTCCACCTAGCAACCTTGTCTGCATAGGTCCACATATATCAGTGTGCACTAGTTCTAAAATATCTGTTTCCTTCCTCCTATCATGCACAGGAAACTGTTCTCTGTGAATTTTACCTAAGGCACATCCATCACAATTTAACTGAATATTACGAAAGATAGGGAGCCCCTCAACCATACCTTTTCTCTACAATAGCATGAGGTTCTGCAAATTCAAGTGACCGAATCTTTGATGCCAGAGTTGTTCGGCTGTCGATCCTCCTACAACCATGGCTCGCTTTGATATACTCTTCACAACTAGTCTATATAGGCTTCCAACACGCACACCTGTTGCAACTATTTCTTTCCTGCAATCCTTTATCACACAATGAGTCTTGAAGGACTCGAATTGCATATCTTGATCAATTATCATGGATACGGATATCAGATTTTTCTTAATTCCAGGTACATATAAAACATTTTGAAGATGACTAATTTTTCCATTTGGTAACTTGACTGGAATAACCCCATAACCTTTAATCTCATATCCACTATCATCTCCTAAATAGATTTTTGATCCGTATGTACTTTCTTCAAGACTATCAAAAAATTCCTTTTTACCTGTCATGTGAGAGGATGCTCCAGAATCAACATACCATATATCGTCCTCATCAGATGCTGAAAGGGCATGGTCGACTATGAACAGTCGAAATTCATGACTAAAATCTTTATCTTCTTCAACATCTTCTTCAATAAAGTATCCTCTGTGCTTTGCTCGCTTCCTCTTTGCATCATCAGCCTGCTTCTTAAAGCATACATTCTGCACATGGCCCTTCTTTCCACAATAATAACATTTCTTTACAGAATTATTTGCAATCATACCTTTATGTGGACTCTTCTGCGATGTTCCTTCTTTCTGCTGTGATTGCTGCTGTGGTTGCTTCCCTCTGAATGATCGCCGTTTCGCCATCAGCGCAAGATCATCACTCTGGGGGTTCAAGTTCTGCCGTCGCTCCTCCTCTTGCAGCAAGATCCCTGTCAGATCATCAAATGTGGGCGCTTTCTCCCTTGCCGCCAATCCAGTGATGAACATTTGAAATTCATCTCGCATCCCATTCAGTGTGATTGAGACAAGATCAGAGTCAGACACCGCCTCTCTGATGTTTCCCAATGCATCTTTCACATCTTTGATTCACGCAACAAATGCAGCAGCAGTCTCATTTTCGTTCATCCTCATCAAAAATAGCTTGCTTTTAAGTGCCATAACTCGGCTTGTGTTCTGGGTCTGATACAGACTTTTAATGGTCGTCCAGATCTCTGCAGACGTTTTACAGTCTCTGGTGTGCGGAATAACGTTGTCCTTCACAGACATTTTCAGCAAAACTTTCGCTTTGTTCTCTCGCTTATCCCAGTCTTGCTCCTGCGTACCTGCATTCACCCTCCGCTCATCACCTATAACTATGGACCAACATTCACACCTTCAAGCAAGGTCTGGATCTTAAACTTCCAGTTTGTGAAGTTAGATCCATCGAGTTTGCCAGACTCGTGGAGGTAAGATTCCATCGTATTACTCATTCTGATTAGATTTAAAAAATGAATCTACCCAATAGTAACAAAAAATCGATACCTTTCAAATCAATCTGTCACCGATCTACTGATCTCGTGATCTACTCACTGATTTAAATCTGGAAATATCTGACAACTCAGCAAGATCAATTATGCTCCGATGAGCAAATCCGTCGTTTTTCAATATAGCCGAAAAATCGATCTGATCAAAACTGATCCGATCTGCCTCTCCTGGATAGATATGCAACTTCTTCGATCTGCTCCCTTCGCAAATTGTCAAACAAATATGAGGCTTCCCGTAGATCCCCTTGAAGGTGGATTGGTGCATTCCCGAGCAGATTAGCGCATTCTCGAGCGAGAAAACCGCGCCCAAATAAAATCGGTTAGGGTAAAATTTCCTGGCACAAGAGATCCAGGATATTCCGCGCCAATCTGGTAATTTGGCGCTCTGGTGCGATTAATAGACAAACAGACGCGCCAAAAGCCCTTCCTGGTGCTGTTGTCAGCAAGAAAAGCACGCCAATTCCGTTCTACTCAGAAAAAAAACATCCGAGTCCGAGCCAGGTGTTCTGCAGTCCACCTGCTCAATTGAGCACAAAGCTCTTGTGTACACGTTGCCACAGAGGCACCTCAAACCACACAGACAATTCTACCACAAGGCAAGCTGGCCACAAAGGCACTTCAGTCACAAGAGGTGATACAAGATCAGGCTCACCCAATCTGAGCTTTGATACCAAGATAAAATGTGAACATAATTGAAATGAAGGAGATGTAGCTCACAGGTGAGGCCTGCACCTGGAGACTACACTCAAAACAGAGAGATCAATCTCGTACACTCTATTATTCATGAATGAAAGGTTACATCATTAAGTACAACACTAGGAATTAGGAAGTTGCAACCAAACCCCTAAACTCTAGGAATTAATCCTAAACTAGGGAGATACGTTACAACTATGTAACCATTTTCTCCATTAATACAAAATAATATAATTATTTTCAACTCATTTGACTCTAGTGATACATTTATTGAAATATATTAAAGGCTTTAATATATGGTGAAATCAATCAAGGGTAGTAAACTTTTTGTGTGTGTTAGTATGGTTACGTATGTTAGTATCACTATGTGTGTTAGTATTGCTATGTATGTATCACTGTGTTAGGAAACTTGAACATTGGTTCGCCCTTCATTAATGCAAACAATAGTCATGGAACCTAAACCTTGGTTCACCCTTCTTTAAACCCTAATAGATATTGGTTTGTGGAAACCATTCTTTCATAAACAATATCATCTATTCAGTGACAGAATACTTAGGTGATTAAATTCTCATAGATAAAAATAAAGATTAATAAGATTAATAGAAAATTAAATATTAATAGAAAATTAAATATTAATAGAAAATTAAGGATTAAGAAAATTAATAAATTTATAGAATTATCTTTTTCCTTTAAGAGAAAACAAGAAGAAAGAATAAAATAAATAAATTTATTATTATAATTGTTTAATAAAATTATTAATAAAGTTAAATAATATCAAAATACTAATACTTCATTTAAAAAAAAAAATGTAAACCTTAATTTAGAAAGACAGGTAGAATATATATATTAAATGTGGAAATCATGCTTATCTACATATTTCAATCAGATTTACTATATTATTACAAAGCTATTTTTTTCGTTTTTATTCCTTAAATAAACATTGAAGAAATTCAATCCAATTCTATCAACTACAGTTCATAAGTACCATTTTAAAAATAATTTTTTATATTTTTTTGTGAAAGGTAATAAAAACTATGTGAGATAGGAAACACTGAAAAATTATGCCACCTCTCTTAAATTAAGACTAATTTTGTTCATTTCCGCATTCATAAATATGCAACTATGAGCATTTATAACCTAAAAAATTGTATGTTTAGGAAAGACAAATTGTTAAATAACAATTCAATGTATTGTTCGCCGAAGGCTTCCCTATATTAGCCCTGGGTGGATGTACCGTTGTTGACTTTTTATTTTTTTACAAATGGATTACTGTGATGGTGTGTGAAGGAATATCCTTCGTCTTAGTCTGGACCATGGATCAAGGGCATGGAAACAAGAGAGGTGAAGCGACAGGCGTTTCCTCCACGCGGTTGATCACTCGAAATGAAAGTGCGTTTGCCTTCAACGTGGCCTCCTGCAGTTCCAATCAGGAGGTAATCGAAAGGATTGCAGTTCAGTTGGATCAATTTGAAGCAATTAAATGATTGCTATTGTGGTTAGAAACCTGGCTCTTGACGAAATTCAATCGATTTCACCGTGCTGCTGCGATGGTGTTTATTTCCACCAGGTTGTCCATGGATGGTCACCCAGGGAAATCACGAGATCGAGACTCGTTAGAACAACATTTAGCCTACCGTGCATGCTGGAAAATGTGATATCAAGAAAGTGGTTATCCTTTGAAACTCTTTTATTTCATTGAGGTTGCATAGGCGCATATATCGATGTTGAGCTCCTATATGTAAACTTTGGGACCTATTCAGACCATTACAGAATTTTGGGAGCATCATTGGTGGTGTGGAGAATTTTTCTATGGACAATCAATTCTAAAAATGGTGGATACTGGTAAAAAGGTTTCAACCCTGGCCATTAGAATTCTTTTGTTGTCATGTGAACTCCAGAGAAATTGTAAAATGAGAATTGAGAACGAAAGTGAATGATTGAAATTATTTGAGGAGGTTCTGAGATCGTTCCCTTGCGTGATGGAGAAGACGATTATCTACCTTTGGCTCAACTCGATTGAGACAACTTTCTATGAGAGCAAGATGATTTGAATAATTACTTGGGAATTGGATAGTATTTTTTGTGAACAAAAAAACAATTTTTAATAAGTTTTCCAAGGAGATTTGTCTAGAAAAAAACAGTAAAAAAATACTAATAAGGCAGCACATTAATGAAATGAAAATACGACTTCTTTTGTTTTATTAGAATATGAGCTGGATGATAATTCATAGTTTTCAATGTTTTGCAATTGAAATTACTAATCTAAGTCAAGATTTTTCTTCTAGATTGCCTATCACTAAAAATATTAGAATTATCAATTGTGTGAAATTGAATGTTTTAGTTGTTTTCTAATTGTTATTTCGAATGTAAATCAAGGTTTTCAATAAATATAACAGATTTAAGAGATGAATTTTTTTTCCTCAAATGCGTTGAATTAATACCATGGAGGAATCATGTCTTGGTATTTTGATTAGGTTGAGCTTTTCTATGCGCTATATATATATATTCAATGAAGAATGAATGTGGACAAATGTCTGAACAAAGCAAATGTAGAAAAATCGTAGTGCAAATCTAGAAAAATGATAGTGAATGATGTCGATTCAGTCACTTAAAGAGAAGTAATGCTTAGTGTAAACATTATTGGTGTAGATTTGTAAATATTGTGAAAATTTAATAGATATAAATAAACTTAAATACTTTAAGAATATTTTGAATTTGCATTCAAATAAAAAAAATCAATAATAAAAATTAATAATAGAGAACAAAGACAAAGCCAATAATAATGTTATTTTGGAGTATACGTTTGTTTTTAACCAGAACGATAAAGGTGAATTCCTCCATGTGATCCTTTCATAATGGTAGGAATGAAATTTTAATGTATGATGTGTTTGTTTTAAACCAAAAAAGTTAGAGTTCATCTCTTTGTTGTTTTCATCATGTTACGAAATGAAATGAATTTTAATGTGTAAATTTTTAAGTTACATTTGAAAATGGTTGAACTCAAATTTAACTAAATAAAATCTCATAATAAACGATAATTTTGTTATTTTGAAATCATTAACATATTTAAGGTTAGGTTATATTTCAAATATTTAATATAGGAATAATTTCAACCAAACATAAAATGGGTTTATTTAATGATTTTTTTTTATCATAATTAACGATTTTTTTATTCTCTTGGATTTATAATACTTATTTTAGGGTTTATATATCTTGCGTTATAATATTAACTCTTTGGATTTAACATTATTCTTTTGGGTTTATAATACCTTAGGTTTTTCAAATTAACCCCTTGAGTTTATATTATCAATCCCTTGGGTTTATCAATCGAAGTGTTCATATCCTTTGGTGCAACGTCACATTGTTACAACCATGGTCCAACATCGCATTGTGAGAAAGATTGCTCCAATATGAAAATCAACCGTAGTCAGTTATGGTCAACCATGTTTATTATGGGGTTTATGGTCACATTGTGACAAATATTGTCTTGGTCAAATGTCACATTGTGACAACCATGGTCATCAATGGTCAACCATGGTCCAATGTTGTATTGTGACAAAGATTGTCTCGATATGAAAATCAGCCATGTTCAACCATGGTCAACCATTGTCATACGCCACATTGTGCCAAAGGTTGTCTCAATATGAAAATCAATCATGGTCAACCATAGTCCAATGTAGCATAGTGACAAAGATTGTGCCACTATGAAAATCATTCGTGGTCAACCATGGTCAACCATGCTTATTTTTGGGTTTATAATATTTATCTTAGGGTTTATATTCTTTGGGTTTACAATAAGCTTTTCTCAATATGAAAATCAATCATGGTCAACCATGGTCCAATGTCGCATTGTGATAAAGATTGTCTCAATATGAAAATCAACCAAGATCAACCATGGTCCCATACCTTTATAATATTTATCTCTTGGGTTTAATATTATTTTGTTGGGTTTATAATCCTATTAATCTCTTAGGTTTATTACTTCCTTGGGTTTAATATTATTCCATTAAGTTTATAATACCTTAGGGTTTTAGAATTAGTCCCTTGGGTTTATATTATCAACCCTTTGGGTTTATCAATCAAAGTGTTCATATCCCTTTGTTTTATCAATGACTTGGTGCAATGTCACATTGCGACAACCATGGTCAACCATGCTCCAACGTCGCATTGTGAGAAAGATTGTCTCAATATGAAAGTCAACCATGGTCAACCTTGGTCCAATGTTGTATTATGATAAAGATTGTCTCAATATGAAAATAAATGATGGTTAATCATGACCAACCATTGTCCAACACCACATTGTGCCAAAGGTTATCTCAATATGAAAATAAATCATGGTCAACCAGAGTCCAACATCGCATTGCGACAAAGATTGTGTCAATATGAAAATCATTCATGGTCAACCATGTTTATTTTGAGGCTTACAATATTATCTTAGGGTTTATATACCTTCAGTTCATAATAGACTTTTCTCAATCAAAGTGTTCATATCCCTTGGGTTTATCCATCGCTTGGTGCAACATCACATTGTGACAACCATGGTCAACCATTCTCCAACATGCGATTGTGAGGAAGATTGTTTTTATATGAAAATTAACCATGGTCAACCATGTGTATTTTAGGGTTTATGGTCACATTGTAACAAGGATTGTCTCTTGGTCCAACGTCGCATTGTGACAACAATGGTCATCCATCCATGGTCAACAGTGGTCCAACGTCATATTGTGACAAAGATTGTCTCAATATGAAAATCAACCATGGTCAACCATGGCCTACATTTTTCCAACAGCACATGGTGACAACCATGGTCCAATGCTGTATTGTGACAAAGATTGTCTCAATATGAAAATCAAGCATGGTCAACCATGGCCAACCATTGTTGATTGTCGAATTGTGCCAAAGGTTGTCTCAATATGAAAATCAATCATGGTCAACCATAGTGCAATGTTGCAGTGTGACAAAGATTGTGTCAATATGAAAATCAATTATGGTCAACCATACTATAATGTCGTATTGTGACAAATATTGTATCAATATGAAAATCAATCATGGTCAACCATGGTCCAATGTCTCATTGTGACAAAGACTGTGTCAATATGAAAATCAACCATGATCAACCATGGACCAACGTTATATTGTGACAAATATTGTCTCGACATTACAATTAATCAAGGTCAACCATGGTCACATAGTGACAAAGATTGTCTCTTGGTCCAACGTCACTTTGTGACAACCATGGTCTAATGTTGCTTTATGACAAAGATTGCCTCAATATGAAAATCTTCCATGGTCAACCATGGCCAACCATTTTCTAATGTTGCATTGTGACAAAGATTCTGTCAATATGAAAATTATTTGTGGTCAATCATGGTCAACCATGTTTATTTTAGGGTTTTTAATATTTATCTTATGGTTTATATACCTTGAGTTTATAATATTTATCCCTTGGGTTTAAGATTATTCCCTTTGGTTTAAAATCCCTTGGATTTTTAATATTAATCTCTTGGGTTTATTATTCCCTTTGGTTTATAATATTTATCCTAGGGTTTATATACCTTGTGTTTATAATATTTATCCATTGAGTTTAATATTTTTCCCTTGGTTTTATAATACCTTATGGTTTTAGAATTAATCCTTGGGTTTATATTATGAATGCCTTGGGTTTATCAATCGAGGCGTTCATATCCCTTGGGTTTATCAATCCCTTGGGTTTATATTATGAATGTCTTGCGTTTATCAATCGAAGTGTTTATATCCCTTGGGTTTATTAATCCCTTGGTCTCAGGTCACATTGTGACAACTATGGTCATCCATGGTCAAACATGGTCCAATGTCGCATTGTGACAAATATTGTGTCAATATGAAAATCAACCATGGTCAACCATGTTTATTGTAGGGTTTATGGTCACATTGTAACAAACATTGACTCTTGGTCCAACTTCACATCGTGACAACCATGGTCTTCCATGGTCAACCCGGCTAACCATTGTCCAACATCGCATTGTGCCAAAGGTTGTCTCAATATGAAATTCAATCATGGTCAACCATAGTCCAACATCACATTGTGACAAATATTGTGTCAATGTGAAAACCATTTGTAGTCAACCATAGTCAACCATCTTTATTTTGAGGTTTATAATATTTATCTTAAGGGCTTATATAACTTGGGTTTATAAGAAACATTTCTCAATTGAAGTGTTCATATCCCTTGGATTTATCAATCCTTTGGTGCAATGTCACGTTGTAACAACCATGGTGATCATCCACGGTCAACCATGCTCGAACCTCACATTGTGAGAGATATTGTCTCAATATGAAAATCAACCATCGTAGGGTTTATGGTCACATTGTAAGAATGATTGTCTCTTGTTCCAATGTCAAATTGTAACAACCACTATCTTCCATGGTCGGTCATGGTCCAAAGTCATATTGTGACAAAGGTTGTCTGAATATGAAAATCGACCATCGCCAATCATTGTCCAACATCACATTGTGCCAAAGGTTGTCTCAATGTGAAAAACAATCATGGTCAACCATAATCCAACGTCGCGTTGTGATAAAGATTGTGTCAATATGAAAATCAATCATGGTCAGCCATAGTCCAATGTCGTATTGTGACAAAGATTGTATCAATATGAAAATCAATCATGTTCAACCATGGTCCAATGTCGTATTATGACAAAGACTATCTCAAAATGAAAATCAACCATGATCAACCATGGTCCAACGTCGCATTGTGACAAAGATTGTCTTGACGTTACAACTAATCATGGTCAACCGTAGTCAATAACCATGGTCAAATGTTGACAAAGATTTTCTCTTGGTCTAATGTCACATTCTCACAACCATGGTCATCCATGGTCAACCATGGTCTAAAGTTGCATTCTGAAAAAGAACGTCTCAATATGAAAATCAACCATGGTAAACCATTGTCCAATTTCACATTGTGACAAAGATTATGTCAATTTGAAAATCATTTGCGGCGAACCATCTTTATTTTAGGGTTTTTAATATTTATCTTAGGGTTTATATACCTTGGGTTTATAATATTAATCCCTTGGGTTTAATATTATTCCCTTGTTTTATAATACCTTAGGGTTTTAGGATTAATCCCTTGGGTTTATATTATCAATCCCTTGGTCCAACGTCATATTGTGACAACTATGGTCATCCATGGTCAACCATGGTCCAACATCACATTGTGAGAAAGATTGTATCAATATTAAAATCAACCACGGTTAACCATATTTATTATAAGATTTATAATATTCATTATTTATTATTAATATTTTTAGTAACGATATTATTTTTAGCATTATTATTTAATAATAATTAAATAATAATGTGAATAATATTATTAGTATTATTTAATTATTCAATATTATTAATTACTTATTTTTATTTATTTTTAATTGTTCAATTTAATTGTTAATTAATTATTAATAATTATCTATTATAATTAATAATTAATATTATTTTTTAATTATTATTATTAATTAATTAATACTAATAATTAATAATTAATAATTAAATAGTAATTATTAGTATTAGTATTTATTGGAGGTTGGAAAGCTTATTATGAGCTTGAAAACATTTGTAAGTTAGTAGATCTTTACATTTGGAGTAAAAAAAGGTTCCTCTTTGAGACTCTCGTCGCCCCATGTTATCTTATACGGATGTGAAGTTTGAGGGTGTAGTATATCTAGGGAGTCATGGAGAAAGATTGAGATGATCCAAAAGCAATTCATAACCTATAACCCTCAAGATAAAGGGAAATACTTCCTATCCGATCCTCTTGATTGAAGCCGGTTTGTCCCCCATTGAGTGTGCAGATACGTTTCGATATATGATGTATAAGAAGAAGCTTCACAATATGGAATCCAAGAGGTTCCCAAAAATTGCTTCTAACTTTAGTCAAAACCCCCACCTACGCCTCAAGCGCTGGTGGCATCAGGATGCTCAGTCTTTGGCCAACCTTTGGGGGACTAAGGAGGAGATCATCATGGGAACAAAAGACAACATGAAAGATACTATTACCTTCAGTTTTAAGGACAAGATGTGGGATGCTAACAGGTTGTACTATAAAATTAATCTAAGGTACTATAAGGAGGTGATCAACCCCATCCTCAATAACCAGAATTATCTCTCTATGTTAACTAGCACTAAGAAGAAAATGAACATTGCTAGAATTAGAACTAACTCTCATGAGCTTTGGAATGAGACCAGGCGGTGGTCTACTCCCAAGACTCCCTCAGATGATAGAATTTGTCAAATTTGTGCTACTAAGAAGGTGGAAGATGAAAAGAGCATCCTTTTAGACTATCTAACTCTTACCCACATCCTCTCTAAATTCCCTATCATTAGTCACACCTCCAATTTTCTTGACTTATTAAGCCATCCCAACTATAGCGATCTTGGAACACTTCTTTCCCTGCTCTTTGATCACAGAGACAAGCTTTTGAAGAATGACAATTACTCTCTTTTCTTGAGGTCCGATAAACCACATTAGTCTTAGTGGAGGTTAATCATCACCATCATTATTTTTAAATTATTAATTCTAATAATATATTATTAGTCTTATTATTATTATTTTTAGGTTATTAGCTATAATAATTATTATATTTGTATTGTATTATTAATTTTTTTATTATATATTTATCACTAGTTTGTGTGGTGAATACAAATGAAGTCTTGGGCCTATATCAAAAACATTTAATTCATTAAAAAATAGTTAAATGTGATCATGCTAGTAAGGTGGTTGGTTTGAGAAATTAATAACTCATCGAGCTGCCAATAGAACAGTGACATTGATAGTTTTTGATAGGACGAGGACTGCGTTGCAGAGTTGATTGAGAGCTATTGTCCATGAGAAACCATTTCTTCAGAACCTTATATCCTTTTAGTGTTCCACTGGCACAACCTATGTGGTTGTTTGGCTCCCAAGCATGAAAAGCGAGGCCACCGAACAATCATGGCGGCTCAATTTCTCATATAATTTCTAATAGCTTCAAGGCCATCTCCAGGTTTCTCTGGCGAATTAGCAGATTCCCCTCCAGATTTAACTGTTTCAACTCCATGAGACATCGAATGGAATCGAGAAAGGTTTTAATCTAGCTATAGCTCACATCTATTGTAGCTAGCGTAGTCAGCCCACAAATCCAATCCGACAATTCTTTGAATGATTCAAAGTTGCAACTAACGTTAAGAATTTGAAGGCTTACAAGGCGTTCAATATCTTCAGGTAGAGATCTAAGCTTGTTCATATGGACATCCAGAACACGAAAGTATATCATGTTGGAGAGGGAGGGAGGGAGAATTTTTTTTCTCAATAAAAAATAAAAACATCATCTTCCATTAATGAAACGCCGCAAAATTAAAGATTTGCAAAAAAAAATTAGAAGAAAAATCTTACAATTGATCAAACCCCTAGAATTGAAGGTTTGCAAAAGAAATTAAGGGTTTGAAATGTAATTTTACCCACAACTCTGAACACTTTATGGAAATTCAATAAAGAAGTTTCCAGAAATGTTGAGGGTTTTGAGATTGGGAAACTAACCTATGGAATGAAGTAGCGATTTTAGTTGGTTGGATTCATTAGACTTTACATGAGCGTGACTTGGTTGGGTTCCCAGGGTTTCCTCCATTAGGGAAATTCAATTAGAGAGTGGGCTTTCAATCCTTGTATATTCAATTCCATCTTGTCCTTTAAAGATAGAAGAATAAAAGTTGAAATCCTATTTTCATGGTCGCCTCCCTGGACAGATTTGGAACCATAAGTGAACTTCCATAATGTTTTCCTACCTGCAACATCCATCCTTGTCTCATAGTGCATTTTGCAAAGGCGTTGTCTACGTTTTGGAATTTTTAGTTGGAATTTTGCCTAATAACTTTTGTCTATAAATGTAAGATCAACATTTCGAGTCTATATCAAGACTTACAGTCATCCTTTATTTTGGTAATCAATCTTGATATAGACTAGACACATTAACATTAAAAGAAATCTACTGTGAAATTTCCTGCATATTACATGATCTGTTGGAAAGGCAGAGGAGACAAATCATGAATTCACACGTAAAACATGAGTTGCTACTCTTATATTGATTACACAAAACATGATTCTTACAATGAACCTAGTGAAGGGTATTTATCCTTTTCTAACAAGTTACTAGCCTTGACATGCATACACATGTAACCACACTTCTATCACTTAATGTGACTTGATTCAACACTCAAACACTCAACCACTTAATCACTCAGTTAACTGACTCTCTATGTTTAGCTAACTCTTCATGCAGGAGTAATTATCTTATTTTAACACTCCCCCTTAATTATGACTGCTAAACTAAAACACGACTCATGACAACTCAAACATACCTACTACTCTATGTCTCATCTAGGCTTACAACACCCAAGTTTCTTCTATGAAACTCAAACACATCTTGTGCTAATGACTTAGTAACTATATCAGGCAATTGATCACTAGATTTACAAGGCTTCAAGTGAACTTCTCCATTTCTCATAAGTTCTCTTATAAAGTGTTAACTAGTATCAATATGTTTTCTCTTCTGATGAAACACACTATTCTTGGATAGTGCAATCGCTGAGGTGTTGTCACAATATATTATTGTTTATCCTTGTTGTTTCTGCTTGAATCCGTCAAGTACTCTTCTTAACTACATTACTTGACATGTTGCTGATGTTGCAGCTAGATATTCTGCTTCTGCTGACGAAAGTGTGACAATGGGCTGCTTCTTAGATGCCCATGAAATCACACCTGAACCAAGGTGGAACACAAAACCAGAAATGCTCTTCCTATCACCCAAACTACCTGCAACATCGCTATTTGTGTATCCAATCAAATCCTTCTTTTTTGTGTTTGTATACATAATGCCACAATCTCTAGTTCATGTTATGTATCTCAAAATTCTTTTTCCTGCACTCCAATGTGTGTCTTTTAGAGTCTCCATAAATCTGGAAATAAAACTGACTCCTTGCATGATATCCGGTCTTGTATCTGTGAGATACGTGAGGCTGCCAACCAATCTTTTGAATAGAGTTGGATTGACATATGATCCTTCATCATCCTTGCTTAACTTTGTACCTGTTGCAACTGGTGTAGGGACATGTTTGCAATTTTCCATCCTGAATCTTCTCAACAAATATTTGGCATATTTATTTTGACAAATAAAAATTCCCTTTTCAGATTGCTCAACTTCTATGCTAAGAAAATATTTCATGAGACCAAGATCTATCATCCAAAATTCTTTCATCACAGCTGCTTTAAATTTATCTATCTCAAAATCACATGTAAAAATCATGTCATCAACATATAAGAAACCAATCAAAATTTTTCCATACTCATTTACCTTTGTGTATAAGGTAGCCTCAATGTTGCTTCTGCAAAATCCATTCTTAATCATGTAGCTTTCGATTCTGCTATACCAAGCTTTAGGTGTTTGCTTTAGTCCATAGAGAGTTTTCTTCAACCTATAAACTTCCTCTTCATTGCTTTCAATTTCATATCCTGGGGTTGCTACACATAAATTTATTCTTCTAGAATTTCGTTCAAGAAGGCCGATTTGACATCCATATGATATACTTTCCACTTGTTCTGAGCTGCTATGGCTATACCTGCTCTTATAATATCCAATCTAGCTACTGGAGCAAATGTTTCTCCAAATTCTATTCCCGGTTACTGCAAGAATCCTTTTGCTACAAGTCTAGCTTTAAATCAATCAATTTCACCTTTCTCGTTCAACTTTGTCTTGTACACCCACTTTACATCAATGAGATTTTTATCCTTTGGTAAATCAACCAAGTGCCATGTATCATTTTTTCAGTAGCTTCAATTTCTTCATTCATGGCTTGCACCCAATTTTCATCTCTGTTTGCTTCTTCAAACGAAGAAGGTTGGAATGAAAACAATGCAAAATTTGAACTAACATCCAAATCATCATAAATATCTTTTGAACTTCTCATCTTTCTCTTACCATTGCTTGATTCATCACCTAATTGACTGCTAGGAGAATCTTGATCTGTTGATCTACTTGAAGTTCCATGTTGCTCTGAAAATCTTGGAGTCCTTGTTGGTGTGTCTCTGTTTGGTGTCTTCACCTATGATTCTTGCTTCTCCTTTTCTGCTACATCATCTTCTTCCATCAGTGGCACTTGTGTATCAGCCGTTTTGTCTACAGTTCCATTCCACGACCCTTATTCTTTGAACACAACATCTCTGCTAATTATGGTCTTCCTTGTGACAGGGCTATACAATTTCTAATCTTTTGATTGCTCACTATAACTAGTGAATATGAATTTTTCACTTTTATTGTCCAATTTGCCTCTTCGCTCCTTAGGCACATGTGCATAAGCTACACATCCAAATACTCTAAGATGAGATACGCTACAAGACATACCTAACCATGCTTGTTCTAGTACTCTGCTCATCACACTCTTTGTAGGAGATCTGTTGATCACATAAATAACACATGCAACTGCTTCTGCCTAATACTCATTAGACACGTTTCTTCCCTTCAACATGCTTCTTACCATGTTCATAATTGTCCTGTTCTTTCTCTCTGCTACACCATTCTGCTGTGGTGTGTACCTAGTTGTAAATTGTCTTATGATCCCATGTTGTTTGTAGTAATCATGGAATGCCTTTGAGTCATATTCTCCACCATGATCTGACCTCAATAGCTTGATCTGTCGATCACTTTGGTTCTCTGCTAAGGCTTTTAATTCTTTCAACTTTGCAAAAGTTTCAAACTTCTGCTTCAAGAAGTAAAACCAAGTTTTTCGGCTGTATTCGTCACTGAAAGTGAGGAAGTAACAACTTCCACCAATCTACTGTGACCTCATAGGTCCACACGAGTTTGTATGTACTAGCTAAAGAGGTTTCTTTTCTTTGTATGCAAATCCCTTTGGAAAAATTTCACGGTGTTTCTTTCCCAAGATGCAACACTCACAAGTACTAGCAGGTTCTTTGATGGGAGATAATCCTCTGACCCTCTGTTTCTGTTACAACTTTCTTAAATCAGAAAGGTGCAAGTGTCCAAATCGAAAGTGCTATAAACAATAATCGTCAAAACATGCAACTGTAAAAGAACTCACCTAACCATTGTAATTCAAAATTAGAGGAAAGAGTTCGTTCTTCATCATTTGCACCTTTGCTATCAGTTGATTGCTTGGGGATTTTCATATATAGCAACTTCTTGACCTTGAAAGGTAACTCTGTATCCTTTACGTGTCAATTGACCAACACTTAACAAATTATGTTTGAGACTAGGAACATAATATACCTCTAAGATTTTGTTCGGCTCCCCCTTCTTGATCTGAATGTTGATCACTCCTTTGCCATCTACTTCCATAGTCTTGTTAGTCCCCAACTTTACCTCTACTTTCACAGATTGATCGAAATTTGCAACCAAGTCCTTGTTGCCTGTCATGTGGTTACTGCAACCACTATATAACAACCACACACTAGCAGAAGGTTCATGCATGGTATGGCAAGCTAAGAACATGGAGTTAGAACTCTCTGTAGTGACATTAGCTCTTTGGTTCCCTTGATCAACTATCTTCTTCTTGCAATCACGAGCATAGTGACCAAATTTATTGCAATAATAGCATCTCACATTTGATTTGTCAACTCTTTGATTATTTTTTAAGCTTACGCAGTTGCTTCCACTTGCATGTTCATGCTCTTCTCGGACATCTTTCTGACTACCATATATTCTACTTTGTCCTCTACCTCTTGATCTACTTCCGTCTCGACCTATGTCTCTTGAAATAGAAACGTGACTTTTGAGAGCAGTCTCTAAAGTGAATCCTTATTTCTGCCTATCCTTGCCTCATGTGATAGAAGTGATCACATCAGCTCATTAACTATCAATGATGCAAAATCCTTGGCTTCTTCTATGGCTGCTACCACAACATCAAATTTGGTAGACAAAGATTGGAGGACCTTCTCAACCACTCTTTGATCTTTGATATCTTCACCATAAATCTTTAACTGATTTATGACAATTATGACTCGATTCATGAAAGAAGGATGCCCTCTATCTCCTTCATCTACAGACTTTCAAAATCTCTCCTAGTATTCTACAACTTAAAAATATTGACTTTGGCCATACCTGTATAGTTTGTTGGCAAAATATCCTAGGCTACTTTTGCTGAAGACGTGATCATAGTCTTCTGGAACTTTACTTAGTCCACTCCCTATTGAATCAGTTGCAACGCATGTGCATTTTTCTTATTGTCTTTCTTCCATTGTTCTCTCTCTGTATTACTGAGAGATTGTTCATCTTCTTCATTCTTAGGTTATGAAAACCCAAACTTGACATAATTGCAAACATCATGTGTCTACAATGTGGTCGCCATCTTAATGACCCATACATCATAACCTTTCCCTATAAGGAATAAGAACTGGGGCTGGAAATTTGAGAAAGCCATCTTTCTCTAAAAATACCTTTCTGAAAAAAGCCCAAATTACTTTTTTCTCCGAAGGTGGCAAAACCTATCAAACTCAGGTGTCAAACCAACAGTGAGGACAGCCATCTCTGGCTGCTACCCGCCAAATTACTTTTTTGTCAAACTCTTTCGATAAAATCCATAAATTTTTTATTTTAGTAAAAACCTTAAAAAAAATATTTTAAAAACCCTTTTGAAAAATTCTTCATATTATTTTTATAATAAAAGGAATCTTTTAAAAAAAATCTTTATATATAAAAACAAAATGAACTAAAACGAATTAATCACTCCCACCTTTATATAATCACCAAGGAATTAAAAAATAATTTAAGTGGCTCCAAATGCTTTATAAAATCTTTTAGTAAAAAGAAAAACACCTTTTGTCTTTTTAATATGCTAAAAGACTTCAAAGACTGCCCGCGTATATGAATCTTTGGAAGGTTTGACTGCGAACTCAGAAACTGTTAATCTTCGGAACGTTTAACTGCGAATTTATAACGCGTTTCTCGTGAGGATGGCTTGCGATTAACGCCCTTTAAGCAAAAGAACTCCAACGTGCATGTATAACGCCACAAATCCCAATGGAAGTCGCGGCTCTCCCTTGACCTGCCACTATAAGGTGCCGTGAGTTAACGCTCAACTATCAAAATTACCAATTTGTTGGAAAGGGGAGGAGACAAAACATGAATTCACACATAAAACATGAGTTGTTGTTTTTTTATTTATCACACAAAATATGACGTTTACAGTGAAACTTGTGAAAAGTATGTCTTTTTCTAACTAACTACTAACCTTGACATGCAACCACAGGTCTATCACTTAACTTGACTTGTCTCAATACTCAAACACTCAATCACTAAGTTAACTATTAATTGACTCTCTATGTTTAGCTAACTCACAATGCGTAGATAATTATCTTATTTTAACACGATCAACCTTATAGAAATCTACTAACTCTATTTTATCGAATCATTATTTTTTTAATTTAAAACACAAATTACAAACGTGTTTAATTATAAATATGGTTTAACATTTTTAAAAATCTGAACATGCTATATGATTTGGCTCGCCCTTGAAAATTTTAAAATCCATTCAGTGTGGGTTTACAGCAGGTGGAATTCAAATTTAAAAAAAATCAAAATAAGCCAAAGAATCTCCCAAGTAAATTAGGGTTTATCTAACAAGGCGGAGGAGTTGCCCGGAAAGTCATAGAAATTCTAGTTATATTTAGAGAAAATCCGGCGAGGATTTTGTAAGTCTAAGTTATAGTTGTTAAACTTCAAAATTTTAGTTGCCTTAGATGTTTTTGATGGTGCTGAATCCATTTCCACCATCAAAAATACGATTCAAACACTGTATCTAAGCACCATCAAAAACACGATTCAAACATTGTCTCTACAAGATATTTTGAAAATTTTTTGCCCAGATTCCAACCATTTTTGATCATCCAGACAACAATTCCTCTCTTCATTGGACGACTCCCTTTTGCACATACAGTGCGGCTGCGTCAGCACCACAACCAAAAAAACCAACAAATACGTTAATCATATCGTCAGAAGAAGCATGCGTGTTTCTCGAAATTAAAGGCTGAGCAGCTGCAAATACCCAGAAGAACGAAATCCATTCATAACGACAAGTGAATAAAACATAGGAAGCCGATCATAATCGATGATGCAACAGCGTCTAGAAAAATTCTGTTCTTTCAGAACGACATGTGTGTAAAACAAAAATTGTTTCTACGCTCTATTTCCTCCCATTGCTATTATTGATCCGTGATATACGCAATTCTTGGATTAGATTGATTAAGAAAAAGACGTTCGATCTACTTTACAGAATAATAATAATGATACAAAATAAACGTTTACGCGATATTTATGAGAGAAAGCGATATTTATTAGAGAAAAATAGATATTGCTAACTTTTTATTTTTCAGAATGGGTTGAATTTTTTGAAACGTAAGAGAGAAACGTACATTTTCAACTTGTTACAGTATAATCATTTCATAATGTGACTGGAATCTTGGTGGGGAGTTTATTTTAAACTCTCTCAACCATCCAAGATATCTCTGCTGAATTTTAAACTAAGATATAAAATGAAATTTGAAAATGCTAAAATAAAAAAAAATTAGCCGATATGATTTGTATTTTATGGTTAATAATTACTCGCATAAATATATTAACTAAAATTAGTTAATAGAGCCTCACGATATCATTTGATATGCCAATTTCATTTCCATGTATTTTATATTAATCTCTTGCTATTGTAGAATTAGATGGAAACCTTAAACATTTTCATAGTTTAATTATTTTATTAATATTATTTATATAATTTAATTATTTATTAATGCTATATTAATATTATTTATATTAAAAAAATTAATCAATTAATATTATAATTAAATTTTTTTAAATTGAAAATAACATAAAATATAAAATTTAATTTAAAAACATATTTAATTTTTTTTTTATTGTTATATTTTTAACACAACTATATTAGTAAATGTAATTGAAGTATATGAAAAACATTATTTTTTATCATTTTTATCTTACTCAATTTTTATAGATAAAACCAATCAACATAATTTAATATATTTATTAATATTAATATTAACATTATTTATATTAAAAAACTAACATCATTAATATTATAATTAAATTTTATTAACATTAATATAATATAAAACATAAAATCTAATTTAAAAATATATTTAACCCTCTACCTTCATTTTTATACTGTTAAAAATATTCCATATAAAATTAAAATACATTTACTAATTATTAATAAATCAAATTCTAAAAACTCAAGTACAAAACACTTCTATTAAACTAAATAAACTGGAATTAAATCAAATAACTCGCAAAGGTAACCATCGAAAGCTTGCCCAATTAAATAAATGGTTGTGTAGGAAATTTAAAGTATTAATTAAATACAAACAAATCACAATGAAAGTAATAATTAAATACAAATAAATCACAATAAGCTTTTAAATAGGTAACCATTGAAAACTAAATAAAATAAATAGATATCCAGGCAACCTGAACAATGATCCGAAACTTTTGCTACTATTGTTTCAATTCCACGTAGATTAGCTACCATATTTGGCACGATTTCTTATTAGTAGATGTCGATAAAAACCACTTTAACATCTGAAAACCGAGCATTGAGACGAGCGACAGCTACTTTCAGTTTCGTATTGTAGCTGATTGCTGCTAGGTTCAATTCATCAATAAAATCGTCCAGTTTTCTTCCCATAAAGCGTTTTCTCCCGCAGCTGCCACACAATAGATACCAAATTTGTGGGCACCTAAATTGTATACATCCTACAGTTTTTGAAAGGAAGGGGAAGCATTTATTTCAATTGTCACTGTGATTAAAGCATTTTCACGAAACATTTTAATTAATTATTTTTAATAAATTAAAGATAAAATTTGATTAAAAAAATTCAAAAATTATCAATGTATTTTTTTTATTATAATTTCATCATGTATTTGATGAATACTATTTTGAAATTATCAAATTTTGGTCATTTGATAAATTATCAAATTTTGGTCATTTGATAATTTGATAATTAGAGTTGTATCATTTGATAATATAGATAATACAGTGCGAAAGAAACTTGTTGTGCAAAAATACGAAGCATCTGCACTTCTCCCCACAATGAACCATCATCTACTCTCACACACAACCACCTCCACACAAATTAGTCATCACATTCATCTCGATATGGTATTTAAATAAAGTATTACTCGACTGTGAAAATTTTCATTTCGAGTTTGTGTAAGTGGGTAGTGGAGAAGGAAGATTGTTATGTGGATGAAAGTTCATTGTATAAGGAACTCATTATGCAAATGTGAATATTTAATGTGAGTTTTACCTTTCATTTTTATTATTATATTGTATATGTATTTTCAAGGAAGCTTAGAATCTTTCATTACGCGTAACTCAATCCTTACCATTGATTGCTCTTACTCCTATTATTTTAGTACTAAATAATCCATATTTGTTGCTCCCAATACCTAGGCAATCGATAGGCTGATATTTATTTTATTGATAATATTTTAGTATTAAATAATCAATATTTTATCATGCAATATTTTAATTATAAATAATATCTGTCTCTGTAGTGTTGAATATCGACAGTCAATTCGGTAAAGGTTGTAGGCGGTCTGAAGAAAATTGAATCATTAAGTGAAAGCTATGTTTATGGTTCTGTTGTTGAAATGAAGCAGATTGCAGAAGTACAGAGGTAGTCTATTGTGGCGAAAAGCTTTGATTTTGATTTAGCATTAAAGGCGTTTGTAGATTTTTTTCTCAGAATTAATGCGTAATTATTGTGTTTGCTTAGAGAAAAGTTCAAGAATGAAAACAAATGTATAGTATCAATTTTCATTTATCAAATTTGATATCATATATTATAGTCGTTATTTGGGTAACATTAATCTTTATAACATATTTTATTACGTAATTACTGTATATTATGTCTGGGTAGTTGCAAGCGGCAGTGCGAAATCAATAGGACACAATAGTTGAAATCCCATGTTTAGCTACTTAATTTTACTTATTTTTGTGAACAAAGTTAATTTAATATTTGGATAATGCGATATGTGAAAAAAAGTCAAGTGACGAATTGACATTTAAAACCTCAAATAACTTTTTCAAATTAAAAGTTGGTCTATAGCGAGGAAGGTTTACATAGTAAATCTGTTGGATATGCATTAGCTCAGTGAATAATTATGGAAAATAATTTTATTTATCAAGAAAAGAGGTTTAGTTAATGAAAATAGAACGTGATTTATGATATTAATAAAATAGTATCTTAATACTAATTTCTAAAACAAGTAATCGTGTCAATTGCACTATATCAAATTGGAATTTAAGTGAAATATATAAGATTTGAAGTAACATATTTTACAATAATAATTTTTTATTAAAGATCAGCAAAATCAATACTATCCACATTAATAACATTCACTGGTTAGTAGATACCATTGAAATCGATAGTAATTAAATGTCGTTTTATAATTTAAATATCAATTTGTGATTTTGATGACTTATTGCCTATGACGCATTATATATATTCCGATTTATTTTGTTCTAGACTTATTAGTAGGTTATAGGAAATCGACTTGCTTCATTTTTCTAAAACCGTAAGTGTTTTAAGATATTTCTTTACGATTTGTCTATTTCGTTTTTTCCGTTTGTTACTAGTAGTGAAAAAATTGGCTCAAAAAAGCAATCGTGGGGGCAAAAAGGAACATGTACATGTAGGTAGCAAAGATATCTTAACCCTCAACAAAGATATTTTAATACTAATCCATAAAATACTAAAACTCTAGCAAGTGCTTAGGCGCTTCAAATATGAACTAGATACCATAATAATGTTGTCAAAAGAGCTAATGCAACACATGAACAAATGAATCAATTCTCGACAACTTAATCAATACAAGTGTTAATGTAGGAAAACAATGGTTAATTAGTAATGAAATCACTAACATTTTTTGTTAATAGATGAATAAATTTTGAAATTCATTATATGATAAACACTATGCATTGTATTATTCTCAAAAGAGTTAAATGAAAAAACATATCAGACTATTATGGATTACATATCTATGTATAAATAGATATGTTTTATAAGTTATATCGGTTTAGAAATTCGTACAAATCTATGTATAAATACATAGGTTTTATAGATTATATCGGTTTAGAAATTCGTTTTAACTTTTTCAAACAACGACTTATTTAGATATTTGATTAAATCTAGTATGGAATAGCTGTTTAAATAGAAAAACTAGAGGGTTTGTAAAGAAAATCGTCATTATAAAGTAATTTCACCGAAAATTGCAACCTATCTATGTACAAAACGTAGAGCCGGACCAAAAATATTTGATTAGATTATGCTTATGTACAATGCCATACTAGCATTTGCATTGGTAGAAAAAGTCATCTTCTTTGGTCTGATGATTAGATTGCTAATCTAGTATAGCATATTTGCTCTAATAATGTGAAATCATATCGCAAATGTTAAGTAAAATGGAAGAGATATTAGGATGCTTAGAAATAAAATGAGTGAGCACTATGTCATTTCCGAATCCCATAACAACTTAAACAAAGAAACATGCCACTATATACGTACAACTATGTTTTGATGGTCTATCATAAATGTGCCACGCATTTTGAAATTGCTCAAGGTACCAATAGCAACTGTTTTGTCTTCACTGTACTGATCATAGGAAATTTTTCGTATGGCAAATAATACTCCTTCCAGTTTAACGCCCATTAGAATACACTCTTTTTTGGTCCTGTCATTTGCATGTATTATACAATTTAAGCAATGAAAATAAATAAAGCGAAAGTCTTGCTTGCAAGCACTACAACACAACATAGTCTTGTTCATAGCCCTAAAAACTGTCATTGGGTTACTACATATTGCACATACAATTTCGGAAGGGTCGTATATATGTTAACTACTTTCAGATATCCTTAAAAATGTTGTAAATTTAATATAGAAAACAAATACTTAGAAACATGATATCAAATGTATTTTTTTTTTATGTTCTTTTTCGATTTCTATTTAAGAAATATGATATAACTTAGTGTGCATATAACACTGGGCAAGGAAAGAAAGTTTTTTAGACCGTCAACTTTCTTTTCTTTGTTTATACGTTGACTATGAATTGCAAAAATCTTTTTCATGTTTTTTAATTATATTTTTCAGCAAAATCAACCGGAAAACATTTTGTTGCAGATCTCTTTGAATTGAAACACATGTCAAAGAAAGTTTATCATATACTTGAACCTGAAACTTATACAACATATCTGAAAAATACACGAAAAATTACCTATAGATTAGGAATATTTCTTTCCTGGATATTGGGATATACAGATCTACGTATACATAACTACAACTATGGGGATTTGTACCTAACACTTTCCTTGTAATATTCTATCACACAATATGATTAGTAATGTTTATAGACATAATGTAGGATAATCTATGGGAAAGAGACAATAATGCTTGCCAAACATTGGCAGTTATCATTCATCCTTCGAGACTAAGGAATTAGACAACAATTCGAAAGCACAGATTCAACATATTAATCTCTCTCGAAGAGTAATGCTAGTTTGTTTGATAAAATATAAGGAAAATACTATATATATAGCTAAAAAAAATTATCATGATGAGAAGGAAAATTATTTACATTTATCCAGATAATCTTCATTTGGAATTATTCTCATGAATATAAACTTAAAGGTACACTATGTAGTAAATGGGTCTATCCCCAATTTCTATTGTTAAAACATATCTATAGAATTCATAAGTAAATAAATTAATTTGTTTTTCTTCATATCTTACAATTTCTTTTTTTTTTACATCAGGGTTAGGTTTTCCATACAGTACATTTTTTTCTAATATTGGTTTTGTTAGCCTCCTGCTGCAGCAGGTATTCATCTTTTATGATTGACATTTTCACATGCCAAATATGTCATACTCAATAAGCTGCAGTGTTCCATATTTCCACAAAAAGCAATGAAAGTGTGCTAGTCCAAATGCCACTACTGTATTCCATTTGTGATGAGTTTTTTCAGTTAAGGGAAGGCCAAACAGCTAAATCTTGGTCTCCCTAGATTTCAATTTCCTGTTGTAGAATATAGAGAATGCATCTGTCCAAACAGTTTAATCTTGGTCGGATTTGTAGATAGGTAGAGAACCTAAGGGACCTAACTGTTTAATCTGGGCCCTGGCAGAAATAATTGCAGATTTAGATAGGAAACATTCAAAAGAAAAATTGTAATTCTGGATCTGCAAGTCTAAGTGCACCCTAATCATAAAAGAAGAAAACATGTTAGGACAATAGGCTGGGTAGGTAGCTCTGTGGTTGCAGAATGATAATTTGTGATCAGTTTTGTGGTACAAAGTATTTTATCTTTTCAGATCACAGTACAGGCAATTTTATGCAAAAGGGCTCAAAGGTGAACATCACTAACTCCCCTTTCTTCTAAACTCCCCAAAGCCACTTACTAACTTCCCCAAGAGGTCAAGATCTGCTTGAGCCTCTCAGTTTCATCATTTCCATGACATTCGCCTTGGTGAGGATCTGCTTCACCCAAGGATTGCTCACTCATCTTCTGTGAGCCTTCTTTTCCCAACAAAGCCTAAGGTCTTATACCTTAGCGCCCTCTGTTCATCTCCATATTAACTACTAACTTTATTATATAAACTCTCTATTAGTTTTTCTCATTCCCCTATTAAACTATGCTTATAAAACTCCCCTATGTAAATATTCCCTCCCTGGCAATATAGCCATATTTTTATAAGTCCGGGAAAAAATGGTCCATCTGGGGCTGTTTTTAGCCCATCCGAGTCATAGCAGGGATTAATCTGACACCTGGTCAGACTAATAACCTCTTCCCTAACTCTAAAAACCCTCAAAAACTCACTTTTATCCCATTACCCCAAGTTTTGGGCATAAATTACTAACCCGCGCTCAAAAAACCCCTAAACCCACCATTTCCTAAGTATAAACCCACTATGCGCTATATTTAAATGGGAATATTCCCGCGAATATCCCCGCCCACTGACTCGCCGCCGCCTCGCATCTATCGCCAATTGTTGGATCTTCTGCCCCACAGATCAACGGTGGGCGAACCGTCCCATCTCCAAGACCCCCGAGCTTTAGCGTCCGGGAGATGGGCGGTATTGCCGCTGTACCTCCCGCCACGCGTCAAACGTTGGGCCATGGCGGAGCCCTCTCCCCCGAAACCGCCTTTGTCCATAAGCGGTGCGCCCAAACTGGAAACCGTCCCTGCCTGCGTCACCCGCCTGCCTAGTGACGTCACCCCCCTGCCCAGTCACTATGTTGAGTCACCTGCCTACGTGGCCTCCTGCCACGTCACTGCCACGTATCCCTGCCACCATACCTGCCACGTCACCATCCGTATATGCTGACGTCATGATGACATCATCCCGCCACGTCGTCTTGTTGACGTCATGCTGACGTCACCCTCCGTACAATGTCACATCATGCTGACGTCATCAGCACTTTTTGGGCGCAAAGGCGCGAAAATCGCACTTTGGAGCCCCGTAATCCGATTCTGAGGCACTTTTTTATGAGCGATTTGCGCCTAGCTAGATTTTTTAGGCCTGAATGAAGAATCTTCAGGAAATATTTTCATTTTGCGGCCCCCAGCAAGCCCGAAAGACTCCAAATGACCCATTTTTCCTCGTGAAGCTTGTCGGAAGGGGCAGAAAGCAGTTTCAAAAGTAATAGAGGCCGAACAATGGCCATTTATTTGTGAATAAGACCCACAACACCTCAGAACAGCATCAATTTATTGCCAAAGGGTATCGGAGGAAGAAGGAGAGCCAAAGAGTATCAGTCGAAGATTTTTTAAGGGGCTCGAAGCACTTAGGCAATGATCAGCCCCCCAGAAAGTCAAATCAAGAGGAGTAAGCCCATCCTAGCTCTCAAATCACAGTCAGAGGCATTTAAAACTGCCGAACAGCAAGGGTGCAAAGACCAATGCACAGTTATAACAGATGAAGAGCACAGAGCCACCAGGACAGATATTAACTCATTTTGATACAGCTGCCCCCAGCAAAGCTCAAAGATATTTTCTGGCATTTATTTCTAGATAGGATTAGGTTAAAGTAATAAATTTTCTGTCAGACCTATTAGGTCGGCTGTAATAGATAATTTTGGATAAATCTTCCCTATATATACCACCCTCTGTATTGTTTAAAGGGTCGGTTGGTTGATAGTTTTTTAGAGGAGACTCGCACTGTATACCTGATATGTTTTCTGTAATAAAAAACTATTGAAAAGCTTGGAGGAAAGACTGTATGCTCTATGTTTAATGGTTTCAAGAAGTGAATTTGGAATTCATGTGTTGTAACATGACTCAATAAGTTTTCCTATCTCTGTTTTTTCCATTGATATACCGTCTAAATAGCAGGAAGAAAGAATAGCATAGAATTAGTTTAAATACTCTCTATGCTCAATTTCTATTGTTTCTTTATGTTTTCCTCTGGACCAGTCATGAATATGAATTCCCTTCAGCTCATATTTACCCTAATCCATTCATCTTTGACAGTTGTCTAGGAATTCTTAACTGCTCCTAGATAGAGATCATTCACTTTCCCCCTTTAAGCATAGTGAGAGATTCTTCGTTGCCTCTCATTCCTTATCCCTCATTCCATCCTTTTAAGATTTAAGTGTTGTTTCATGAGCAGCTACCTTGCTCCTTATTTCTCTTGTGACCAAGAAAACGCACCAGTAGTCCAACTCCTTGACTCCATGCCCAATGCTTTGAAACTTCCAGACTATGCCTTGCCTCTCTGTCTGAAAACATCAATTTTCCCACCAAAAACAAAACAAAAACCCTCTGAACTCGAGACCTAGCCTAAAATCCTTTTAAACAAAGCTAAATCTAAAAGAGAGAGCCCTCTCTGATTGCAGGTTGGATAGAACCTGCAGTCCAAAGTTTGTCTGTGGTTACCTCGGCCGTATCCTTTTCTGAAGCTTAAGGACAACCTGAGTGATAACATAATGGCGACTCCACTGGGGAGCTTCCTCAGATAATTTCACAGAGTTTCACGAAGAAAGTTGAAAAGCTCCACTGAGAGAACGAGACCTTCAAGAGTATTATTACAAGTTTAGTTCTGATCTGTGGTGGTGGACAAAGATCAGACACTTCAAAGTTGGATCATTCACCTGGCAACTCCACCTTATTTTCAAACAAGACTCCACTGGAGGAGCGAACCTCAAAGGGGAATGCCTAAAATTATTTGTTTTTTAGAGATCTAAAGCTTCAAAGTTCTAGAGCACCCCTTCGGCAAATCAATTCCATGTCAGAGAGTCAGTAGTGAGACAAGATGTACTGAATGTGTGAAAAATCTTGCACTAGAGCAAGCTTTAGATGAATTCAGGAAGTTGTTATCCCAATATGAGCTTGATGAAGATTTTGTTAAATCTGTGTTGTTAAAGGTCAAAACAATAGAGTAGCCTCAAATCAGGATATCCTTTCTGGACCTATTGGTAAAAGAGCATGAGAAAGAGATTGAATTTTTGCACTCTCAAATCCAGTTATATGATTTTCCTAACCATGTGGAGTTCTTCCAAAACCTCCCTTCTCCTACTCATAAGGAAATCGTATTACCTTCTGACTTGCAAATTAAAGTTGATCATACTTTTAAGAGAAAGAAAGATGTATTGGTTGTGGAGGTGGTTACTGAGGGTGCAGCTATTTCATCAGACAAAGAAAGCGTAGAAGACACTCTTCCACATCTTGCTTTCATAGATCCTGTAGCAGAGTACATGGAGGATTTTCTTTGCTCAAAGTATTCAACAAATTTTCTCTATAAAGACCAAGATATTCAGCAGATACCTTCGCTTGTCACAATCTGGATTTCGAGAGCACATGACCTGACAATGTTTCTGATTTCACCGACTATCAGTCAAGTAGTTTGTTTTCTTCTACAAATGTTAAAGTGGTTGCATTGGCTTTTTCATTTCACCTAACGGCAAAGTAAATACTGGTTAGGGTAGGTAAGTAGGATTAATAAGGCAACAGGCCAAGCAAATTTTGCAGAATACAGCAGCAATTGAAAACAAGGCAGTCTGACCTGCTGTTCTTGGATTTTCACAAGGAAAAGCCATCCCCAAGTGGAGCCACTGTTAGCCTCCTGCTACAGCAGGTATTCATCTTTCATGATTGACATTTTCACATGCCAAATATGTCATACTTAGCAAGCTGCAGTGTTCCATATTTCCACAAAAAGCAATGAAAGTGTGCTGGTCCAAATGCCACTGCTGTATTCCATTTGTGATGAGTTTTTTCAGTTAAGGGAAGGCCAAACAGCTAAATCTTGGTCTCCCTAGATTTCAATTTCCTGTTGTAGAATATAGAGAATGCATCTGTCCAAACAATTTAATCTTGGTCGGATTTGTAGATAGGTAGAGAACCTAAGGGAACCAACTGTTTAATTTGGGCCCTGGCAGAAATAAGTGCAGATTTAGATAGGAAACATTCAAAAGAAAAATTGTAATTCTGGGTCTGCAAGTCTAAGTGCACCCTAATCAGAAAAAAAGAAAAAATGTTAGGACAATAGACTGGGTAGGTAGCTCTGTGGTTGCAGAATGATAATTCGTGATCCGTTTTGTGGTACAAAGTATTTTATCTTTTCAGATCACAGTACAGACAATTTTATGCAAAAGGGCTCAAAGGTGAACATCACTAACTCCCATTTCTTCTAAACTCCTCAAAGCCACTTACTAACTTTCCCAAGAGGTCAAGATCTGCTTGAGCCTCTCAGTTTAATTATTTCCATGACATTCGCCTTTGTGAGGATCTGCTTCACCCAAAGATTGCTCACTCATCTTCTGTGAGCCTTCTTTTCCCAACAAAGCCTAAGGTCTTATACCTTAGTGCCCTCTGTTCATCTCCATATTAACTACTAACTTTATTATATAACTCCCTATCAGTTTTTCCCATTCCCCTATTAAACTATGCTTATAAAACTCCCCTATGTAAATATTCCCTCCCTGGCAATATAGCCATATTTTTATAAGTCCGGGAAAAAATGGTCCATCTGGGGCTATTTTTAGCCCATCCGAGTCATAGCAGGGATTAATCTGACACCTGGTCAGACTAATAACCTCTTCCCTAACTCTAAAAACCCTCAAAAACCCACTTTTTATCCCATTACCCCAAGTTTTGGGCATAAATTGCTAACCCGCGCTCAAAAAACCCATAAACACGCCATTTCCTAAGTATAAACCCACCGCGCGCTATATTTAAATGGGAATATTCCTGCGAATATCCCCGCCCACTAACCCGCCGCCGCCTCGCATCTACCGCTAACCGTTGGATCTTCCGCCCCACAGATCAACGGTGGGCGGGCCGTCCCATCTCCAAGACGCCCGAGCTTTAGCGTCCGGGAGATGGGCAGTATTGTCGCCGTACCTCCCGCCACACGTCAAGCGTTGGGCCGTGGCGGAGCCCTCTCCCCCGAAACAGCCTTTGTCCATAAGCGGTGCGCCCAAACCGGAAACCGCCGCTGCCTGCGTCACCCGCCTGCCCAGTGACGTCACCCCCCTGCCCAGTCACTATGTTGAGTCACCTACCTGCGTGGCCTCCTGCCACGTCACTGCCACGTATCCCTGCCACCGTACCTGCCACGTCACCATCCGTACATGATGATGTCATGCTGACGTCATCCCGCCACGTCGTCCTGCTGACGTCATGTTGATGTCACCCATCGTACAATGTCACATCATGCTGACGTCATGCTAACGTCATCAGTACTTTTTGGGCGCAAAGGCGTGAAAATCGCACTTCGAAGCCTCGGAATCCGATTCTGAGGCAGTTTTTGATGAGCGATTTGCGCCTAGATTTTTTGGGCCTGAATGAGAAATCTTCAGGGAATCTTTTCATTTTGCGGCCCCCAGCAAGCCTGAAAGATGCCGAATGACCCATTTTTCCTCGTGAAGCTTGCCGGAAGGGGCAGAAAGCAATTTCGAAAGAAACAGAGGCCGAACAGCGACCATTTATTTGTGAATAAGACCAACAGCACCTCAGAACAGCATCAATTTATTGCCAAAGGGTATCAGAGGAAGAAGGAGAGCCAAAGAGTATCAGTCAAAGATTTTTTAAAGGGCTCGAAGCACTTAGACATTGATGAGCCCCCTAGAAAGTCAAATCAAGAGGAGTAAGCCCATCCTAGCTCTCAAATCATAGTCAGAGGCATTTAAAACCACCGAACAGCAAGGGTGCAAAGACCAATGCACAGTTATAACAGATGAAGAGCACAGAGCCACCAGGACAGATATTAACTCATTTTGATACAACTGCCCCCAGCAAAGCTCAAAGATATTTTTTGACATTTATTTCTAGATAGGATTAGGTTAAAGTAATAAATTTTCTGTCAGACCTATTAGGTCGGCTGTAATAGATACTTTGGATAAATCTCCCCTATATATACCACCCTCTGTATTGTTTAAAGGGTCGGTTGGTTGATAGTTTTTCAGAGAAGACTCGCACTGTATACCTGATATGTTTTCTGTAATCAAAGACTGCTAAAAATCTTGGAGGAAAGACTGTATGCTCTGTGTTTAATGGTTTCAAGAAGTGGATTTGGAATTCATGTGCTGCAACATGACTCAATAAGTTTTCCTATCTCTGTTTTTTCTATTGATATACCGTCTAAATAGCAGGAAGAAAGAATAGCTTAGAATTAGTTTAAATACTCTCTATGCTCAATTTCTGTTGTTTCTTTATGTTTTCCTCTAGATAAGTCATGAATATGAATTCTCTTCGGCACATATTTACCCTAATCCATTCATCTTTGACAGTTGTCTAGGAATTCTTAACTGCTCCTAGATAGAGCTCATTCACTTTCCCCCTTTAAGCATAGTGAGAGATTCCTCGTTGCCTCTCATTCCTTATCCCTCATTCCATCCTTTTAAGCTTTAAGTGTTGTTTCATGAGCAGCTACCTTGCTCCTTATTTCTCTTGTGACCAAGAAAACGCACCAGCAGTCCAACTCCTTGACTCCATGCCCAATGGTTTGAAACTTCCAGACTATGCCTTGCCTCTGTGTGTGAAAACATCAATTTTCCCACCAAAAACAAAACAAAAACCCTCTGAACTCGAGACCTAGCCTAAAATACTTTTAAACAAAGCTAAATCGAAAAGAGAGAGCCCTCTCTTATTGCAGGTTGGCTAGAACCTGCAGTCCAAAGTTAGTCTGTGGTTACCTCGGCCGTATCCTTTTCCGGAGCTTAAAGACAACCTAAGTGATAACAAGTTTAACATTTTGTTTTTATTTGGAATATTTATTTTTTGTATTGGTTGAATCATGACATATTCATTTACTATATCAACATTTTTTTTCTATGGGCATTGCATTCACTTATAATCATTGTATGGCTGCTGAAGAAGATACATGTACAAGTTATAAACATCTCAACAATGTTTTCTACTCCATTGTACTTGTACATGTTTGTTGTCTTACGTGTAACATGGCTAATGTTAATTTGAAACATGGCTATTGTTAATATGATGTCATGATCATTTCACAGGCTTAAATATATGTAAAATTATGGAGGTCTTCAAAACGTCCAACGTGGGAATGTATGTTTCACAAAATTATTTTGATTTTTCAGATTATTTTTATGATAAATTATATTTACCTATTATTATTGAAAATTATTCCAACTTCAGAATTTATGTTTAATTTTTTTAGGAATGAATGCAAATTCTTATACCTACCTCATTGCCATTATTTGATTTCTTAAATTTTTTCATATATAATATACTCATCTTATACCCTACACAATGCTATGTTTGAAGATGTCATATATTTCAATGTTGCATGATACAACACCCTGAAGTTGTTCTTTTAGATCTTGTCCTTAAAAACACTCAACATCAAAAAAAAATTCCGAAATATTAGAATGAAATTTCCTGTTGAAATTTGTATTTTACTTTATAAGCCTAATAAACATTAATATAATCCTAGCATAAAATTATTTAATTGAAACTCTTGCCAATCATTATACAAAATCCTCATAGGCAAAGACATATATATATATTTTGGATTGATATTCCATTTATGTCCATTTCATTATCTAATGAATTCTTACCGAAGGTTTGCTCTAGGATGCTACTGATATATTGGTTATGGAAGTACTAGATTCGTTTCTGGTTTCTATAATTTAGAAATGTTGATATGTTTCACATGATATTACTTCTATCATATGATTAAGAATGGATGCATATAGCTAGTGGTAGGAACTACACAACATAATAATATTGCTGCTATATGTCTTATTCAAAAATGAAAGTAGTGGTGTGTATTTAGCATGGTTTACATCGATCATTATTGAGTTGTATTAATACCTACAACCAAATCACACAATCTTCAGGTAGAGATCTTAGCTTGTTCATATGAACATCCAGAACACAAAGATGTCATGTTGGAGATCGAGGGAAGGAGACTGCAAAGCTCGTTGGAATGAAGAAAGAGGTTCCTGAGGTTAAGCAGTTTGAATCCCAGAGATTTCGACAACCACTGTAACTTGTTGAAATTTTCAATCAGCTCTTCTAGTGAATTGAATTTTTTTATTTATGATGTATTAGAGGAAAAATATCCCAATTGATCAAACGGTGAAGAATTAAAGGACTGCGAAAGAAATTAAGGGCTTGAAATGTAATTTTACCTGCCATCCATGTCATGTGAGTGGATATCCATGTCATGTGGACTAGGGAAGGTTAGAGAGACTTCTATCTTCCATGCCAACTGCAAATCCAAACAAAGAATTGGCCTTCCGCGATTCTATAACAAGACCGTGACTCGACCAGGTTTGCAGGGTTTCCTTCGTTCAATTCAGAGAGCGAGGTTCGAACCTTGTATAATATAGCTCGTCTTCCATAATTGTTTATTTAGCTGGTCTATTTTCATCTCATGGAATTTATGTTGGATTTCAGGGAATCTTTTAGAATTTGATGTTAATTGTTTCATTTTTTTTCACTATCAAATTCCAGAATTCCATAAATCTACAATCAACATTAAGGTTGGAAATTGTAATTATTCCTGTGTGCATATGAAGTGATCGGTTGAGTTAAGTTGAGATGAGGTTAATATTATAAATTTAAATTCATTTTATCCAAAGTTAAATTTAGTGAATATTTTCATGTTGAAATCAGCTTCTAAATTTCTTTAAAAAATATATTATTTGTGTCTCAATTTGTACCTTTCCTCCTCTCACTTTCCATCAAATTAGTATCAGATCCGCATTAATATAAGAGTGGCATTGTGGGAGATAACAGAGTCCAAAGTTTCTCACCCACCATAGTCGACTTCATTTGGTTTGCGGACAGCGTAAATAGAGTTTGTGCAGGGTTTCAAAACTCATCTATTTTGAAGAAGATTCAGAATTTCCGTCAGCTACCATCGCCGAATCCTCGAAGAAGACTCGCAAGGAAAATTTTAAGGATAGAAAATTTTCTTGAAGTTTAGAAACATTGGTGAATCTCACTAATCCCTAATATGAAAACTATAAAATGTTTATTGATACAAATGTAAAATTATTCAAATTTATAATGATTTTATATATATCCTCTATATAATGTTGGTGATTTTTAAGGTAAAATAATTTTACATTCTAAAATTTGGGGGAATAGTCTTTTATAAAATTGGAAATTAGCCAATCTTTTTTGTGGAAAAATCATGGAAAATTAGCCCACTGGGCAAACATTAGCCCCTAAAATTTACCATGAAAAAGAATGTATCACTAGAGACCTCCGTCATAAGTAGCATCCTCGACCGCTGTCACCATCGTGAATCCCTACTATCTGTATAGGAAGTAGCCATTGTTGTGAGCAATCCGTAGACAACGTGAAGAGCATTAGTCAATGCATTCAAGAAGGCGTATTATTTTCTAAAAGTCACGTGGGAGAGTTCAAAGGTTTGAAAAAGAACAGTTATTCAAAAGGTTTAAGTTCAGAGTTATAAAAAGGTTATGCATGATTATAAAGAGCTTTTATTAAATGTTTGGAGAGGAATTTTTATAAAATAACTATAAGAACAAGGATTTTATTGAACAAGAGAGTTTAGGAGTTTAGGGCCTTGCAAAAGTGAATTGTTCTACAAAGATTTTAGGTTTTTCAAAGTATCATAATGTTTTGGGTGAACAATGCATTTTATGGGTTACATATTAAAAATCATATTTTTTGGGAGTGATATGGAAGGAACACTCATGCAATAAAGAAAAAAGACATAAGATAGAATAAATATATCAATCATGGGTTATAAAACTAGATTGAAGCAGTAGAAAAGAAGAGGCACAAATCGTTTTCATGTTTAGAGAGGTTCAAGTCAAAGCCAAGGAATTGTTGCATCTACCATAAGACACATAAGAGATTGAGGGTGGGTGATTGGCCTAGCATGGATCTGATACCACCTCCTATGTTTACTCGTAAAAATTTTATTTTTTGGGTTGGCAAAATGTTAACTTTTTTTTTAGAGAAAGAGTTAATTGAGTACTGATGAACTATGTGATGCTCTAGTATTGGATTTTGTAAAACAAGAATTGGATGATATTTGTTTTTGTATTATAGCAAAAACTACATCTTCCAAGGAAGCATGGAAGATCGTGGAAGAAAAATTCAGTGTAAGGGGGAGTGACATGCAATAGCATGTTATGTCATAGGCAGATAAGTCTGTAATATTACCAGAAGAGAAGAAAGACATTGATGGATCATACTGTGTAGTAATATTACCAGAGGAAAATAAAGACATTGATGGATCCCACTATGTAGCCGCACAGGTGAAAGATGAAGAAGACAAAACCAAGATTGAAAAGAGATAAGTTGAAGCCTTTGTATGTGAAGCAGAGCAAGAGCATATAGATGCTCAAGAACTCCATTCTAACGTGGATGGTGCAAATGATGGTGAATCCCACTGTCACGAAACACATGTGGATGATGACTACAAAGTGAAATTTGAATTGGTGAATCCAACCGTAGATGATGAATTTTGTGAAGCTGACATTGTTAATGACAACATGCATGTTCGAATATCCCACAATAGAGTGGATGAAAATTATGTTGATGTTAAATTTGATGAATATAATTTAACTAGTGATGAGTGGTTGCATATCATGCAACAAAAATAATAAATTGATATGTTGTTATTTGGTGAGAGAATCCCACTTCTGTCTAGAAGCCAAGTGGAAGACAACCTGTTTGCAGTAGTAGAGGTTTGTAAAAGAGTGGAAGATAAAGACAAAGAAGGAAGAGGAAGAGAATGAAGCTCTCACTCTAGAGCATAATGAATATATATTTTTAACATTTACTTTGAGTGTGTAGGTAAGCAAAATAACATTCCATCTCAAAAATAAGATGAAGAAAAGGATGTAGGAAAAAACACGGAATTTTTTGAAGACTAAGAAGAAAGCATTGAAACAAACTTTCACTAATGGATCCAAGAAGAGATCATCTTTTTTTAACAAGAAATGTGGAAGACAAAAGATTAGGAATATGAAGCGTAGGAAGTAGAGCAAAGGAGACAATTGGAAGATGAAGAGTTGTGGTAGAAGTCCATGAGTGAAAGAATCCTTAAAGTGGAAGTTATGGAAGGCAAACTCAGAAAAAATACAAGAGAAGTCAAAGAAAAATTGCAGCATTAAATGAAGAAATATGGAGCTTACAACAAGAAAAAACAACACATAATGAAGCAATTTCAAGGGTATAGAATTAGGAATAAATGAAAAAGAAAATTCAAAATTGTAAAAGTTTTCAGGCACTGTCACTGTAAGCCTAGCTGAGACTTAGACCAAGAGGCATGTTTTAGTGATGACTAAGTCAATTTCTATTGTAATCCTAGCAAAGATAGTTGAGTCATGTTTGAGTTATGTTGAGTGATACAGTAATAAGTAAGGGGGAGTGTTCGAAATTATAATTTTTCTAGTGTGCATGTGATTCATGAAGTGGCATTTGAGTTGAGTTGAGATAAGTCTAGTCCAATATTAGAAATTCTAGTTCATTCTATATTTGAAAAGGTTGAATTTAGTGAGTGTTTACATGTTTAAGTCATTATCAGTTGTGTCGCTGATTAAAAAGTTTAAATACCCACATTGGATTCATTGTAATCAATTCAAGTTTGTGTCATCAATAAAAAAAATACAACTCATATTGTTTGTGTGTCAATTTATGCCTTTCCTCTTCTTCCTTTCCATCAATTAAAATGTTCATTCCATAAGTTTTCATTCAAACATTGCAAAATAAGTTGAAATTCTATTTTGATAACAGCCACCAATGATGCATTTGAAATCATAATTGAGCTTTCTGGATAGCTTTCCTTCGCCATGCATGGATTCTTCATATATTTTTGAGTTTATTTTGGAATTCAGCCAAACAACTTTTAGTGAAATTATTCAAAATGTGTTTATCCAACATTCTTAAACATTTTTCGCCCTTTGTAGTGTAAACCATTTAACCTCAAATGTGTGATTCCAACGAATCTTATCAAATTTGAATCAAATTCATTAAAAAAAAATCGATTTTTTTCGTAAACTACAACATTTGAGGTTCTTAGTAGTGTAAATAATTTACACCTCAAATGTGTGACTTCCAAGAATCTTATCAAATTTTATTCAGATTTAGGCAAGGAAAATATTCGAAAAACACTCTGTAAACTACGGCTTTTGCAGATACAATGCGTGAAGTCCACAACTAAAACAACCAACGAATATGCCAATTGTTGCTCTATTCATAACGACAGTTGCATAAAACAGAATATGTGGATCATCATCGATGATACAACACCATCTAGAAAAATTCCATTCTTTATATAAAACATAAATTGAGTTTATGTTATTTTTTGTCCTGTTGCTATCATTGATCCGTGGGATGATACTAGAGTGACCAAAGAAATTATTAGTTACACAATTATTTGGTTAGATTGATGAAGAAAACGATGGAATATCTACTTAATAGAAAAATGATGCAAAATAAATTTGGAGGTGTTAATTTATAAGAAAAAACTGGTATAGATAAATTTTATCAAGTATAATATTTAAAGTGATGTGATTCATGCATTACCATTTCAGGGGTTATTTTCGAAAAGTAGGATAGACGAAGAAATCTAAACTTGGATGAAAATATAACCATATAAAATTTAAATATGGTATGTTATTAACAAATATGGAGCCTATTATCTCTCATTTATTTGTATTACTTGTTATTTATTTGATGTTTTAGAGCAAAAAATGGGAGGAATCAATTATAGGATAAATTTCAATTTAAAGAATGGGATCTAATAGATTTTGGAAGTAATTTAAAGCATTAACTGAAGTGTTTTGAATCCAAAATTTGTTACTTTTACAAAATCCCATGGTGTTTGTAACGTCCCTTCCCATATTTACCTAACCTCATCACCTTGTCAGGGTAAACATGAGAATAGGAGCTACTATGAGATGAGTCAAGGTCCTAAGTACAATTAAGGAAGTGGAATATACATCCTGAAACTTTACCAACCTTCCTCAAGAGTGAAAGGACCACTAGGAGTTAAGCAACCACTCGAGCTGCCCAAACCGTGAGGTAACTTTCCTTTTTAGATATATGGACTTCTAGTCAATTGCATAATAGGGAAATTAAGTGACTATAACCCTCTTGTCGCATGGATAACCCTCCCTCCCAGCTATTGTAGTCTAGATTTCCTAGTTCTAAGCATGAGACCCCAAAACATGAGCCACTTTTTCGGGACTAGTATATGGACCTCTGCCCAGAACTTGATAGCACTTTCCAAAATTATGAATGGCACAAGCATGAAGCCACTGATGCAAAAATAAGTCAAGGACTTGACCTAACCATGACAAAAATTTCTTCGAACACACTGTGAACGTGTAATCTATAGTTCATGAATGCATAATTAAATATATAGGTGTGATACTTTTCTAAGAATCATGACAAAGGTTTAACGACCTCTCACAATAGCTGCAATGACATCTATTAGGCCATGAATTCAATAACCAATCATCTACTAATCAAAACATGATAAGAGCCATTAATATAACCTTTTATAAAACCATGCTTATAACCAACATATAACTAGAGTAATAACAATGATAAAACAACCATCAAAGCCACATAATAACGAGTGTAAATACTTATGAAATACAAGAGGAAAAGAGCTCTCATTAATAGATGAAAAAGTCAACCAAATCATAGACTTCCACGTATCACCTGATCATAGGTTGGGCTGAACCAAATCTCAGTTTCAATCAATCACCCTCGTGCCATATTCCAAGCATGAATGTGGGATCTCATGGAGTAAACCAAACAAAACCAAACCAAGGCTTCTAGAGGCTAAACCACCTCAACCCTCTACCAATGATTCCACCTCATGGTCAGATATCACTAACCATCACCAGATCGGTCTCTACCGAAGTTGTCCATGGCTCTAAAGAATTTCTTCCAACTTGGCTCTAGGACTAGTAACTATACTCAAAACTATCACAAGGCTCCAAATAATTTTTCCAACCAAGGCTCGAAGACTAGTGCCTTAACCAACCAAGGACTCCAAAATGTTTTTCCAACTAAGGCTTCCAGGACTGATAACTCAATCAAAGTTGTTTTAGGGATTTCAAAGCATTTTTCCATCCAGGGCTCTAGGAAATAATAACTCAACCCACAACCATAAGGAGCATCAGGAACAATCAGAACAATCAAGTAGGAAACCCATAACACCATGGTTATCCAGGAAATGACAAGGTTAGGAAAAATAAATTCTAATCCAGGAAATCCTTCATGCCAATGAGAGATCATAACCAAATAACCACACGCATATACCAGGCATGCCAAAACTAGCAGGGAAATCATACATGCAACTTAGTACTTGCAAGCAATCAAAATGTAGTCATTTATCTTGTTGGTCACTTGCACTTTCTTCTTTTTACTTTTCCTTCACTCTCCAAATCCGATGTATGCCACAATGTTATGAAACCAGCTCAAGAAAAGATAGAAAAGATAGATCAAAGCCTTAGAATTCAGCCTCTTCGAGGGGGAAACCTCCTTTACATTACATAAATGAAAAATTCTTGGATGATACAAATAATAAGACCTCGACCTTTCTATATATAGGAGTCTAAGGGGTCATAATATAATTAGAGCCGACATAACAATAATAATGTGAGGGCACAATAACAACAACAGTGGGCTTCTATGGGGCACAATAGTAACAATATGGGCACTACATGGGTACATAAATATAATAAGGGGGTTGTACTAATAACAATAAGGGGTTACACTAGTAGTATAGGGGCCTAACATGCCCCTCTCCTTCAAAAAGTGTTGTCCTCAATGCTTGAGTAGTTCTTAATGCTTCTGTATAAAATTCTTGTCCTCCCATGTGGAATCATCAGCGGGTGAGTTCTTCCACTTGATGAGATACTCTGAAATTGATCGATTTCTTAGTTGTCGGGTTCTTGTTTTTGTGACTGCTCCAGGTTCCAATATGATTTTTCCTTGCTCTTCAATTTCTGGAAATATTCTTTGAATTGGGATCTTTTGCAACTTTTGAATAAGTGGCCATACTTCCTCGTCCTTATTCCATTCATCCCTTGCTTCGTTTATCCAATCTAGTTGGATAATAGAAATAGCACAAAATAATGCTTCCACATCCTCATCCTTTCTTGAGAGTGCATTTGCAACAAAATTTTGCTTCCATCTTCTATAGATGATGTCAAAGTCATTACCCAACATATTTGTGACACATTTTTTCTGTTTTTCTAAATATAATAGTTGTTCTAAAAAGTATTTAAGACTATCATGATCCATTTTTACCTTGAAGTGTCTTCCCATTTGGTAAGGTCACCATTTCATAACTGCAAGTAGTATTGCCAACATTTCCTTCTCATAAATAGCTTGCTTGAGATGTAGCAGTAAAAATACCCAATCACCTACATCAAAAAAAATTTCACTACGATGTTGATCTACCTGTTGTTTCATTCGATTTTGCACCAAAGTGGTGTTATCCTTTAAAAGTTGGAGAACTTGTTGTTGATGCTCGATGTGATCTTTCACTGCTTGAACCTTTTTCTTCTTGATATGCCCTTCTATATTTAGAGTTTGAGGAGTGGTAATTTCTTCCAATCCTTTACAAGATATGGTCGGATTCATTTCATGATGTTCAATGTGATCTTTCACTTCTTGAATATTTTTCTTCTTGGTATATCCTTCTATCTTGATAGTTTGTGGCGTGGTAATTTCGACCAATGAATTACAAGATATGGTTGGATTCATTTCTTCTTTCTCTGGGGTTGGGTCCTGGCATATATCCTCTTCTTTTGATGTTTCTTGATCCTTTCCTTCCTCCTCTTCATACTCTATGTAAAATAATTTCTTCTCAACACACTTATGACCTTTAGTGCATATGTTATCACAATTGTAACAAAGCCCTTTTTCTCTTTTTTCTTCCAATTGTTGTGGTGTAACCCTTGTAAGTTGTGGAAGGCTAGGAGAAACAACACTTCCATCTTTATAGTTGTGAGGGGTAGACTTCCTTTTTGCCATAATTTTACTTTCCATTATGTAACAAAGCCCTTTTACTATTTCCAATTGTTGTGGTGTTGCTCTAAAGAAGGTGTTGCTCTTTGTATCCTCATAATGTGCTGTCATTTCCTCCGTGAAAATTGACCACGTAACAAGTTGTTTACGGAAACAAAACCCTTTATACCATAAAAATTGATTCGGTTCTAAATATGAAGATGCAATACATACCTTTTTTAATAGTGGTACACCATGTAGATCAAAATATTGCTCCATTTGAAGTATCCAATTTACTGGATCCTTGCCATCAAACTTCCTCATCTTACTTTTTCTTGAATTTAGGAGCTTTATCTTGAAACAACTATAACTTTGTACTCTCAGATATTTAAGTTCTAAAATTGCGACCTGCAATAGCCCTCTGTGTCCTCTTTCCAATGCCACTAGTGTGATCCAAATTAGATTCTCCAAGGAAGAGTTATGCAAAATCTCCCATAGTGGCTTGATTATAGACAAGTTCAGTAGAACGAACTTGTACGATGTGCCACGAGTCACTGTTTCAACCTCTGGCTCTGAAAAAAATATATAAGAAACTACAGTCTGTCCTCTTTCTATACCTTCTTACGAAATTTCAATTCGATGCTGAGAGAGAAATATATGACGATTTTCCCCAGGTCACCTCTTTGGAATGTAATTCAAGAGTCTGAAAAAAGACCAACTTCCTCCCATCATATCTCCGCAAATATAGTGTGAAAAGCTTTGAAATTTGAACCCAATGTTTAGCACAAATTCTTCTAAAATGGGTTTTTTTTTTTAGCTTCTGAAACGTCGCAGAAAAAAAGTTATAGCGAAAATGCCACGATGACCTATTTGGAGTAGCGAAACCCTAGAATCCAAACCTCTGATACCAAATGTTATGAAACCAGCTCAAGAAAAGATAGAAAAGATAGATCAAAACCTTAGAATTCAGCCTCTTCAAGGGGGAAACCTCCTTTACATTACATAAATGAACAATTCTTGGATGATACAAATGAAAAGACCTCCTTTCTATATATAGGAGTCTAAGGGGTCAGAATACAATCAGAGACGACATAACAATATTAATGTAAGGGCACAATGATAACAATAGTGGGCTTCTATGGGGCAGAATAGTAACAATATGGGCACTACATGGGTACATCAATATAATAAGGGGTTGTACTAATAACAATAAGGGGTTACACTAGTAGTATAGGGGCCTAACACACAATGTTCCAAGAAACTCTAAGTGTGAAAGAGTATGAGAAAGATAGAGAGATAGAATAGAGAGATACCTTTAAGCTTAAATTGACAAAAAGTTGTGAACTGATTTCTTCATTTTCCACTATTTTCCTCACATTAAATGCAATGACCTTTCACCTTTTTTTTCTCCTATTTTCCATTATTTTTATAAATAAATGCTAGTTAATGCCTCTTTTCCATTTCCATTTCCTTTGTCAATTTCCATAGCCATTAATTATTCACAAGTGATCCCCATCGCTATTCTTTTTCCTAACATTCAACTTGGAATATGTGTCCCATGACCTTGGTCTTATTTTTCCTTTATTAACTTTATTCCATGAATTTTTTCCTAGGGATGTTACAGAACCCTCCCCCTTGGGGGAACACCATACTCATTGTTCAATGAAACCTATAAACTAAAAAAACACATGCTTCCCATGGAGCTTTATAACACAGCTCAATGCAACATCTACATCATATACATCTATTGAAAACATAACCAACGTATCGTGAACACTATACTACTTATTGGAGCTTTATAACACAACTTGATGCAATATTTACAACATACATATGCATATATACATAGCCAAAACACAACATCAAAACATATATCAAAAGGCATCCACTCAACTAGAAAATAGAGAAGGATACAAAGCCCGCATCTGATCATCCATCTCCCACGTAGCTTCATCAGGCCCAAAGTGCTTGCACTTCACTTTAACTTGCTTGATACGTCGATTATGGAGCATGAACATTTTTTGCTAAAAAATGCACTGACGTTCCAACTGGAATTCTCCTTCTCATTCCACCTATAATACAGATAAATAAATCACATGATCAACATCTTTCACATATTTATTAAGAAATGACACATGGAAAATATAATGGAATTTCACTATCGAAGGCAGTGCAAGTTGATAGGCCACTAATCCAATCCTCTCAAGAATATTGAAAGGCTCCCAAAACTGAGGTGCCAACATGGCACATGATCCAATCCTCAAGGAGGTATTCTTGGGATTGATGTGCATGTATACATGTTCCCCAACTTGGAACTCCTTGAACACCCTATTTTGATCTGCATAACGCTTTTTCCTATCATGTGCTACCATTATATTCTTCTTGCTTAGCTTCATTTCCTATTCCATATTTGCCAACAGGTTCAGTCCAGAAAATACCCTATTCATTAGATCACTCAAACTAATAAGAGTATTACAACTCCACCCATAAAGTTCCTCAAACAGACTCATCTTCAAAGATTCTCGATACCAATTATTATACACAAACTCCACAAGTGGAAGATACCCTTCTCGCATTCATTGTTGATGCATAACATACATTCTCAACATGTCCTATAAAATCCTATTGACCCTTTGTGTTTGTCTGTCTGTTTGTGAATGATAGGTTGTACTGAAGGCCAACTCTATCCCAAAACCTGCAAATAACTCTTTTCAAAACCTAGATGTGAACTTGGAATCTCTGTCTGACAAAATATTCTTTGCAAAACCATGCAAACTCAATATATCTCTGATGAATACCTGTGTTACTTCAATATATGTATTTGTAGACTTTACTATAATGAAGTGACCTACATTGGTCAACCTGTCAGCGATGACCATAACAAAATCATTTTTTCTAGATGTCCTTGAAAAAGATGTAATGAAGTACATAGAAATGACCTCCCATTTCCACTCTAGAATCAAAATCAGCGGTAGCGATCAGGCACTCAGTATTTAGCTCAAAAATCAAAGTTCTTGGAATGGCTCAAAATCTAAACAACCACATCCATCTCGGAAAAACGTTCCTAATGCAACTTGTTTCACTAAAAACTAAGTTAGTGTGAGGAAGTTATTGAGTTATGTTAAGTTTGCTAAACAAGTGAAATTTACAAAAATATTCCGAGTCATTGCACAATCCACAGTCCGTACTGCTGACATGGCAAGTTACTAGGCAGGGTCAACTTGGTCAGCATTCAATCATGTCTCGAAAAGTGTCATGTCCTTATTGGGTTTCAGATTGTTGACGTGGCACAATTTGATTAATTAGTTTTGGACCAATGAGAGAATGCCATGTGGCAAGCACAAAGGCCACCACGTGGAACCTCCCAATGGCCTAGGTAGAGGCCAGTTCAACAAAAATATTGTTGAGGTGCCACGGTTCACCCCACAACCTCCCCTTCGCAGTCCAAGCCTTCTACCATCTCTGGTAGTAGTTTTCACGTAATCATATGGTGGACCAATTGTATTTGAATTTTATTGCATTTGTGGTTGGTGGTTAGGGGAGGGCCAACCCACACGCCAACCCTCCCCATTTGAACACGCTAATGGTTACCACAAACAATTAACACAATGGCTCCACAAACCCATAACTATGATAGTTATTGGAACATGTGAATGCAATCACCATTACACCAAACCATTGATCTAGTGGCTCTAAAGCTCCAACGACCTTTGTGCCATGTGAACGCATATCCAAAAATCACGGTTTGTGGTTATTGTTAGTTAACCCTGCAGCGAGCACTAATAAATGGTATAGGCCATAGCATGTGAAACCTTTGCAGAGACCGCCAACGGTTTCGTAGAACAATTAGTGTAATCCATGTGATTAGTGGTAATCCCTGAGTTAAACCTGACTTATATTTAATTAAAATCAAGTCTAAGTCAGCGGAAATTTAGCGGACTCCAACATTTTTTGTGCCAACGCCAAATTTAGCATCCCTAACTGGAGTTATTCCAGTTTTAGAGGAGCTTTTCTAGGAAAAGACTATTTGAGCCATAAATGGAGCAAGTTTCGACCAAATTGAGCTAAGGAAAATGTGTTCCTAGCTAATTTTGACATTCTAAACACATTGGTACATGTATCAAGAGAAGTAGAGCTTTTTAAACAATATTTTTTTCCATATTGAGCTAATATAGAGGTGAAAACCATGGAAGTTGGATGAAGGAGATGTAGTCCAGGAGGGGTGAACTCCTTCATCAAAACACGGTGTTAAATGATCTTGTTGATGGTTTTTTGGTACTTTGAATGTCTGTTATTCATTACTTTTTTTTGAAGATATTTTGTTCAGGTCTCTCACATTAAACTTGATGAAATTTACCTGTTTTAATCACCACACAACCTAAGGAAATCTATGTACATGAAGAAATGAACAAGAACATGTTTATAAATCTGTAATTGAAATTAACACTGGAAAACTAACATTCAATAACAGATCAAGTTGGTATCAGAGGAAAGGTTGTCTTACTTGATTTCTAGAGTTGTTTACAATTAGGGTTTTAATGGTTGCAAAATTATGATGCTTACAAGGTAATATTTACAGAAAGGAGAAGGGAAATTATTGGTTGCAACTCCTGAGGTAATGCCCAGAAGAAGAAGAGCCATAAGGCCACAATCTCCACCACCCAAAATTTGAATTCCAGCTGCACTTGAAACTCCTCAAGTTCTTCTTTCAATTGAGATTCAAGAGGTACACGAAGTACCAGTTTCTGAGCCTAAATCCACAACCATTATGTCTAGAGAAAGAGAGCCTAGAGGCCCTTCTTCAGAAGATTTATAATTCAAGAAATCTTTCTTCACTTTAACTAAGATGGTTAAAGAGAGGAACACTAGAATGGCTGGAGAAAATTCTAAACCTCCACATGGAGAAGGAAGCTCAGGAGACAAAAAGGATGATAAGAAGGATTCCAAGGGTAATGGAGGGAAGCCACCTCCATATCTACCATATTCATCATCTTCCTCATCATATTCATCATCCTTAACATCTCAAACATCGTCCACTTCCACCACCATAACTGTCCATACTCATTCTCATAATCCAAAAGGAAAAACTCCCTTACTCAAATTGGACTTTAAGTTTGAACTTCCCATGTATAGTGTTGAAGTGAATGTAGAAAAGTTAGAAAATTAGATTCAAAAATTGGAGGTATACTGTAGAATTTAGAACATTCAAGAAGATAACATAAAGATCCAGTTGGCTTCATTGAGGCTAGAAGGAGAAGCATTAGTTTGGTGGGAAGTAAAGACTCAAAAGGAAATGCGAATTCATGGTAAGATATCCATTTCTTGGGTTCAATTTGCTTCTGCAATTAAAAGACAGTTTTACGCTTTAACCTATATGCAAAAAGCCATTATGAATTGGCAAAATTTTAGGTAGCTTAAAGGCCAAATAGTCCAAGACTATATACAGGAGTTTAGAAAGAGGGCTTTGTTGTTAGGAGTAAATTTGAATTCCCTAGATACACTATTAAAATATATTTGGGGTTTACATTCCTATTTGAAACATACTATCCTTATGTTAAATCCAAGCAATTTGGATGAGGTTTATGTGCAAGCCACACACCTTGAAGCAAGGGGAAAGAACATTCAGGAAGAGGGTAGTAAGAAGATGCCTTTCAAGGGTAATGAGAAAGAGAAGGGTAGAAAATGGAAGGGAAAGAAAAATTCAAGTGTGAAGAAAGAATCGGAGAAAACCATATGCCAGCATTGTTCCAAAGCTTGGCATGATGAAGCCCATTGTTGGAAATTACATCTTGAACTAAGGCCCAAGAAACAAAATAATAAGGGAAAACAAAGGCAACTGTTACCACACAACATGGCCTTGGTTCAGATTTTGGTGATAAGACCGAGATTTAAGCCATGGTCACAAAAGGGAAAGAATTTGTTGCAAGCATTAGTTCATCAAACAATCAAAACAACAATCCAAATGAATAATCAAGAATAGAGTTGTTTCATGTAAGGGTAATTTCAAATCATATAAAGATTGATGCATTATTTGATAGTGGTTCACAATCAAACTTAATTTCAGAACACTTGGTCAAAAACCTCAACCTTGAAAGTATACCTCATCATAAGCAATATCCATTGGGTTGGATAGTTAACAATGTAAACTTACAGGTTACAAGGAAGTGTTTGTTCAAGTTTGCCATTACTAAAAAGTTCATTGATGAAGTTGAGTTAGATTTAGTTCCACTTGACATCTCAGGAATTATCTTGAGTAGTCCATATTTGTATGATAGGAAAGAAGTATTTTACCAGCATGAAAACAAATACTTATTTCTCAAGAATGGGGTGGAGTACATTGTGAGAGCCCATCACAAAAAGATGAACATTTCTTTGGTTAATGCAGGGCAGATGAAGAGACTAGTAAATTCAAGTAAAAATTTTGTGCCTCTTTATTGAGCTTAGAGGCATTGGCCCCCCTACTGCAACATAATTTGCAAAAACTAGACAGTGATCTTTGTCATGCCCCTCGCTTTTGCACTTTAGGCACCACACTTCTTCACGCGCCTCTCACCGAGTTGTTCTGATTTTTTTAGACTTTGCATTTCAAGGCAAAGGTTCTACAACTATGCATGAATCTGTTGAACCCCAAGACTAGCATTTTGCATCAGTTTCTCGTGCAATCTCATCGCGATTTCTAGAGCTTCTGCTGGGTGCCAATCTTCTGTTATGATAGCACAACCCTTAGATGAGGCAAGAGTGAGGACACAAACCACTTGTGGTGTTGCCCGTTAGTCAGATTCATGTTAGCCTCATGGATCGTGCACTTAAATCTCTGATCCAAATCCTAGGGTGTCTCACGAGGCTTCATCATGATCTATTTGAGTCCCAAAATTGATTGTGCCTTAGACTTAGGTCTATTGGATTCCTTATTCAGCGCAGTCAATGCGGATGTCGGATTATTAATGTGGTACTTAATGTAACAAGCTAGTGCGTGGTCCTACAAAGCACTAACCAATGTTGCTTTCTTCATTTGATCATCCATTATACCATGAGCTTCCCATACAACCTTTGTGACGAACCAAAATTGGCCCAGATCTTCATTTCCCATGCCCTTGAACACTGGTAGCTTCAAGGAGTTCGCCATGTTGAATGGTGGTGGACGTGGCGGTGGTGTTGGTGAGGGGGTAAGCAGCGAGGGTGAAGATGGAGCAGGAGGGGTGAAGATAGAGGTGGTGTGGGTGGGTGGGGTATTCGCAAGAACCCTTGCTTTATCAATGGAATAGTGCTCTCTAGAGAACCCTGTGCTACTCCCTCATCATCACTCAGAGGAGGCTCAATCAATGGGCTATATTCAAGGTCTTTTCTTCCTCCGTCCTTGAAAGTCCTTCCACTTCGCGTATCCCCAAACATCAAGGTAATCGCATAACCTGCTTTTCACACAAGAGCATCTTAATCCAAGTATTTAACGATTTCAAATACTTACCTCATAGCCCTTTGAAGAAGTGACACTCTGGTTTATTGTAACTCACCAAAGTATCGATCGCAAACTCTGTCCCAAACCCTCCTATGATACGATTGAGCCAATGATCGACATTGCACGCGATATTATCTTCAGAGGCTTCCAATTTTCATACTAACTCTAGGGTCTAAACAATCGAACCATCAAGCCTCCACCTCCTTTGGTTGTCTGCCAACTTTGCGATCCACTCGTATAATTCAACTGGGAAGGAACATAAGAAGATTTCATGTATCTCTCTATACAGATATCTGTCCAACCACTATTCTTTCATTAATTGCAAATTCCTATTTTATTGAGCCACGAATTTGTGGATCTTTCTATCCAACCACTCTTCAATATCCTTCTTATTTGAATTCCAATGATACAACATCGCACATCTCATTATGCCGATTCTGGTCCTAACAATGAAACCATTTGTTGGCTTCATGGGCCCTGACCCAGCTTCATCGTTAAGTAGCCAAGCAAATCCCTACACTATTGGCCCTTTCGACATCAATCTACGGACCGCAGAGTAAAGTCTCACCCGAAGCAGTATGGGGGAATTAAGGAACCAAGTGTCTGCACCTTGAGATGGTTGTGATGTCCGTTATTTTCCCTAACACATCCTTTGCACAGACCAATAAGCCCATTAGGGTTTGTCAAAGTACTTTTTTTATTCATCCTTGAAGCCTCCGCAAAACTCTCCGATCATCCTTCATGGACCCTAAAAAGATAGATCAACCACTTACGTGCCTCTATAATTACTCTTACTTCTATATTTTCTCAAATTCACTTAACTATTGTTAAATTTAACATGCATTACGGTTATCTTCATGTAAAAAAAATTCTTACTTCCATTCATATGACAAAATAAAATACATAGATTCACGCATCAATATAGCATTAATTCATAACCCCAGTATTCAATATAACATAATCACAACATGCATAGCAGAAGTAAAATAACACATACACAGATAATTCCAGAATACTTCTCTTTATTGATAATTTAGATTTCCAGTACAGACTCTGACTACCCTGTGCACACAGCTGTAGGGGTCTGCACACTCAACTACAGACTTCTACCCTAGGTCTCTCCGCAGTCAGCTGTAGAGCCTCTTCCTATGCTAAGACTCTTCTCTCTTAGCTCTCATAGACCAATAAATTTATACAAAAATCTACTAAAAACTTGTGACTTCGCTGCTTTAGACTCTTCTAAGACTCCCTTTTTATACAATCCCATGGTCCGCAAACCAAGGGTGGATCTCATCAAGCCGACACAAATATCTAAACTAATGGCGCAAACCCTTTTTGACTGCTTACATCTTCGCGCACCACAACCATAAAATGCGGAGACTTTAAATTCTTTACACAAAACTTGGGTCTTTATCCCCCCGGCTTGGGCTTTTAACCCCAAACTTGACCCCAGGGGACCCATTCCCAACAAAGGCATTACCTTATTCTCCCTCATTGCCAGTTCATCCTCCTTCCAACTCCATGTCCTCTTCCTGCTGCCTATGGGACTCAGTCCCATGTTCCTCATCATGATTGGGGTTTTGGTTTCTTTGATTCTACCTATCTGATAGGATTTTCATGATCTTTTCTTGCTCCAGATGTAATCTCTCATAATCGACCCACAAATTTTGCATCTCCGCTCAAAGTTGTTGAACTCTTTCTAGTAGCACTGCAATTGTATTCTAGTTTACCTCGACCAGTTGTACCCACACCTCTAGGTTGTGACTAGCAACACCTCCAGAGAGGGTGGATCCCACTCCTTGTCTCATCTTGCGCCTGCTCCCTCTCTGTGTATCATAATAATTTTGTTATTTAATGCTTAACCACTCAGGCCTTAATGTAGTAACCCGAGGGCTCTAATAGCAATTGTAACACACATGAAATCTACCATATCTTTATTATTATTATTATTGCTCATTCTATATATAATATTCACACACATAATAATCAAGTTGCGGATGTTAGTTAACCCACATCGCACATTACATAGGTACCAACGTTCTACATAATTTAATATTTGGAATTAATGCTTAATCAAAAGTACATGCTTTCAAATATTCTAAGATCTCAGCATTAATGTTAGTGCGATGGTTGAGGTGGTGTATTCACATCCTAGGTTCAAAATATAGGTTCCCGAGGAGTGACCCCTTCCCCTTATCTCTACACGCTGATACATTAATATTTTAGGTCATGTCATAATTACTCTGCTCAGCTGGCCTGTAGTCCCAACGCTGCCCACTTCCCGGTCCAGGTTCTTCCATCTGCCAGATGGTGCTAATCCGAGCCTGGAGAATGGAAGCAGATCCTGCAGCTCTTCCTCACACTAGTAATAGAGATTATCCTCCCAAAGTTCGAGCTTTATGCCTAGATTGTTGACTAGAACTTGACTCCGGAATTTGATCCTGCAACTGCAAAATGGAAAGGTACACATACCGATTTCTGGACGTCATTGCTACCATTCGACATAGCTATAAGTGTGCTCAAAACCTCCAATGAACTCCTTAGGACATGGGAACTGCCCCCTTTAGCACCCAATTCGCTATGTTTGATGGCAAGTAAATTCTCTATTATAGAGGTTAATTTTAATGTTACTATTTCTCACACTTTTCATTCCTTATTTTTCTCATCCACGACTCACTGTAACTCTTTTCCATCTACACAGGTGAAAACACAGTAACCCCTTCAAGTTTCTCTCCAATATTGGCAGAAGGAAAACCCTCTACATCTTTGTGTAGGTGAGGAATAACTCCTCATTTCATTTAGTTTTATGCATGAAAGGTCTCCAAAGTTTTGGCACTAAGATTCTTACTACTTTCGCTTGCAGGTTGCAAAGACCTGTGGTGATGGGGTTTTTCATCAAGTTGTTATGCTCCTGCTATGAGCAACAGGACAGATCGATCTGGCCAAGAGCTACGGTATGGGAATGCCTTGGCATGCTAGCTTGAAGTTTCGTGGTTCTCCTTTCTAATTAGAGTTGGACTAAGTAAGGTTTTCTTTTAAAGAACAATTCCCATTGCTAATGTAATGGTTTGAACGACTTCTTCTCTAGGCGTTATCTTGAGTAATTAATGGAGAGGAAACTGCATGGTTTATTTATGTTTTTGGTTCTAAAGAACTCTTTCCTAATTTGGTTTTGTTTGTAAAAGAATAATATATCCTCTCATGAAATATATATATATATATATATATATAGATAGATAGATATACATCTTTTTTTTTTTTTTAATTTGGAATTGTCCAACTGGCTTCCTCGATGTGTTTCAGTGCTAACTGTTAAAATAATATTTTAAAGTCTTTATTACATTGTTCCAATCACAGTTCTAGGGTTGGTCGAGGCTCTTTGCAAACTAAATCTTCAAATTATAGTCGTTAGATTATTTACCTTTAGCCGCAGGGCCTCCTAGGCGTCTCTTTTGGGACTGGCCGAGGAGTAAATTTGCTAGGGTTAGAGATTCATGCATAAAGATAATTGTTTAAATAGAGTGTTCGTTATTCTTTTCCAACTCGAGGATTAGAACACTCTATTCGCTTGCCTCATTTTCTGGTGCAGAGGAATTATAACCTTATTCGTGCTATAATTAATTGTAAAGGGAATTAACGTTGTGTTAACAATTACTAATGCATAACACTTTTATTTTACATTTAGCGCCGACCATCCCTAACCGGGGGTGGTATCTTGTCGGAAAGGTTGGGCCCTACGACCAGCGACCTTGACTTAATTTACATAGGATTATATTAACCCTTTGTATCATTTGAAGTTTTCTTTTAACCGAACTGTATCAATCGCTATCACGGTTTTCTTACTCATTCGCTTCTAAGCATCTCCGAGATGGTGTTTTTGTCTGCTTTGAGGCTTGCTCTCCTCACGTTTTCCATTTTTTAATTAAAGGTCTTAGGCCTCAGAATCCTTTAAAATCTTAATGCAACTATCCATAATGTAGAAAACATCGAGTATATGTTTACTAATAATAGCAGTGAATTCTACAGTATATTTCTCACTCCAATCATACCGACAGTTTAGGCATGCCTTAAAGTCTATTCTAGAGTCATTGTATAAAAAGGTAGAGTTTACTTCTTATCTGATTAAAATCTACCCTTTAGTTATTTCATAATAGTCATTTCACAATAGAGTTTACCTTCATGGTAACTAATTCTACAAACATTTTATAGCAGAATAAAGTTGCATTCTTATTTGATTAAAACCTACTCCACAGTTATTCCATAAGAGTCATTTCACAACAGATTATGCCTACATGGTAATTGATTCTACAGACATTGTATAGCAGAATAAAGTTGCATTCTTATCTGATTAAAATCTACTCCACAATTATTTCATAACAATCATTTCACAACAGATTAGATCTGCATGGTAATTGATTCTATAAACATTGTATAACATAATAAAGTTGCATTACTTATCTAAAGATGAAGAATAGTTTCTTACAAATGAAACCTCTCCACCCTACCATTGAGAAATTGGGAATTACATCCAATGTTCTCCCCCCAAACTCCTCAATTTCTTCTGAATAGATTCTTAAGGTAGTTGTTTAATGGTTTCAGCCTTGGGACCCCAAGTCCAGCCGATAGCTCATTTCCTTCTCTGGGAAAGCTAAGCTCTAGATTTTTTCTACTGAACTCCCATTCAAGTCCAGGAAACTCCCCATACTCCTTTTCCAAACCCCTTTCCTCTTATCCTTTCTGTTTTCTTGAGGATGAGAGAACAGTTAAGGTGGTAACTACCTAATCTGATAATTGTTCCGGGAAATTGAGAGTTACTGAGGTTTATCTGTAAGCCCTCCACTCTTCCATCAAACAAATAAATAGCTTAACTACTAATTTGTATTAATCATAACATATTAACTGATTGTCACTAATTCACTGATTAGTAAATAGTAAAAAGAAAATGTTAAAATTAATTCTTAAGTTTGGGAATGCGACACAAGCGATGAGAAAGCAAAGTGATTAACAATTATAGAGGAAAGGTAGTGCGAGATTCTTTTAACTTGTTTATTATTGTATTTTCTTTAGCATGATTGATCCAAAATATAGGTTTAATATTTTACAACCAATTATGTTTTTTATTAATTTAGGTACTTTCTTAAATGCAAGACAATGTGATCCTATTTAAGAAAGAGAGTGAGATGGAAGGGGGAATAGAGTGTGGGAGAGATACATAGAAGTGAGAGACATAGTGAGAGAGAGAAAGGAAGAGATAGAGGAGGGGGAGAGAGCGAGGGAGAGAGAAGGATTTGAAGGGGGAAAGAGAGGGAGTGATAAGGGAGAGATGAATATGGAATGAGGGAGAGAGGAGACGAGGGAAGAGAGAGAAAAGGAGAGGATAAATATAGGGAAAGAAGGGGAAGGGAGAGATAGGGAGACATAGATATGGAGGGGGGAGAGAGGAGGAGAGAGAGAAGGAGAGAGGGAGGGAGATAGTGACATAGTTGAAGGGTGGAGAGAGAGTGTGTGTATGATGGGGGCAGATACAGAGGGAGGTGGGAGAGAAGGGGAGAGAGAGGACTTGAGAGAGAGGATAGAGAGAGGGGGAGAGAGATGGAGTTGGAAGGGGAAGAAAGACATAGGGAGAGAAAGGTGGAGAGGGAGTGACAAGGGAGAGATGGAGAGTCAATGAGGTTTGGGGGGGAAGAGAGAGTGAGAGAAGGCAGAGAGAGAGAGGAGAGGAAGAGTGAGGGAGGGAGGGAGAGATAGATATGGACAGAGAGTGTGTATCTTTTGGAGGTGAGAAGGAGAGACAAGGGGAGATAGATATATAGATGGTGCAGGGGAGGCAGGTAGAAGAGAGAGGCAAAGAGAGGGAGGGAGGAAGAGGGATAAATGTGAGATAGAGATATAGATGGAGTGGGTAGAGAGAGACAGAGAGAGAAGAGGAAGAGATAGAGAGGGAAAGGAAGAGGGAGTGATAAATATGTGGATAGATAGATACGAGAGAGAGATATAGAGCATGACATATGTTTACGGGGTTGAGATAGAGAGACAAATAAGGAGAGATGTAGGGAGGTATAAATATAGATAGCAGGGGGAGAGAGGAAAGAAGAGAAATTTAGAGAAAGTTAGGGAGAGGCAAATAGAGTGAGACAAGGGGAGAGAGGGAGGAGAAGAGATAAAAGGGGAGAGGGAGGGAGATAGACACATATTGGAAGGTGGAGAGAAAGGGAAGAAGAAAGAGTCTCACAGAGACAAATACAAACATAGAAGTTAGATCTAGAAAGTCATGATTATTGTATATTTTCAATGTGGTTGTCGATTTATAATCCTATTTTATCACATGCACTATATGCATTGATTTCAGTGTAGATGTCGATTTATAATTCTATTTAAAACCTTACACTAGATGCATTGATTTTAATTTAGATGTCGATTTCTAATCATATTTAATACCTTATTCTAGATGCATTGATTTCAATGTAGATGTCGATTTCCACTGATTTGATTGATTGCATTAGATGCATTGGTTTCAGTGTAGATATTGATTTCTGATCCTATTTGATTGGTTTCACTAGATGCATTGATCTCAGTATAGATGTTGATTTCTAATCCTATTTGATTGTTTGCACTAGATGCATTGATTTTAGTGTAGATGTTGATTTATGATTTGATGCAACAAGATGTATGATGTACATTAATTTCAAAGTAATTATATTAATAGTGTGCATTAATTTCAATGTAAGAACAACTCTACCTCCTCCATCTATATCTCTATCTCCCGTTGTCTCTCCTTCTTTATCTCTCTATCTCAGCTCTTAAACATACACAATCTCTCTCCATATCCATCTCTCTCTCCCCCTCCCTCTCTCTCTCTTCCCCTTCTCTCTCTCTCTAACATTTATCTCCCCATATCTATGTCTCTTCCTCCCTCCCTTTCTTTGTGTCTCTCTTCTTTCTTCTCTTCCCCCCATCTATATCTCTATCTCCCCTTCTCTCTCCTCTCTCCATATCTATATCTCTTCCTCCCTCCCTGTCTTTGCCTCTCTCTTCTTCCCGCCCCCACCATCTATATCTCTCTCTCCCCTTGTCTCTCCTTCTCACCCTCAAAACATACACACTCTCTCTCACTATAAGCACATAAAAATTATTCAATCATAAATACAATACTTCAATTTTCATCCTAAATAAAAATTTTTCTTACCCCAAATGTTTCATTCTTGAAACTATAAACTATTTATAATTAGGTACATTACTATTATTCCCATTTTCCATCATTCAACATTGTTAACTACTTTGCATTCAAACACGGCAATAGAAAATAACTACCATTGAAAATTCTTTGGGGTTTAACACTCATAAGTCACAATGATTGAATTTTGTGAAAACTACTATTAATATTGGAGAGCAACAAAGAAAAGGTATGTTGTGTACTACAGTAGCTTGAATTAAATATATGAATGTTCTATGAATGCTCTATGGTAAAAATAGGGAAAGAAGGGGAAGAGAGAGACAGGGAGACATAGATATGGAGGGGGGAGAGAGGAGAAGAGAGAGAAGGAGAGAGGGAGGGAGATAGTGAAAAATTTGGAGGGTAGAGAGAGAGTGTGTATGATGGGAGGAGAGATGGAGGGAGGTGAGAGAGAGGACTTGAGAGAGAGGAGAGAGAGATCGAGTTGGAAGGGGAAGAAAGACATAGAGAAAGAAAGGTGGAGAGGGAGTGACAAGGGAGAGACGGAGATTCAGTGAGGCGGTCTATCTCCCCTTGTCTCTCCTTCCCACCCCAAAACATACACACTCTCTCTCAGTGTAAGTATATAAAAATTATTGAGCCATAAATACAATACTTGAATTTTCATCCTAAATAAAATATTTTCTTACCCCAAATGTTTGCTTCTTGAAACTATAAACTATTTATAATTTGGTACATTATTATTATTCCCATTTTCAATCATTCAACATTGTTAATTACTTTGCATTTAAATGTGGTAATAGAAAATAAATACCATTGAAAATTATTTGGGGTTTAACACTCCATAAGTCACAATGATTGAATTTTGAGAAAACTACTATTAATATTGGAGAACAATAGAGACAAGGTATGTTGTTTACTACAGTAGCTCAAGTTAAATATGTGAATGGTCTATGATTCCAACTACTACTCTTTTCATATGATCGATATGAGAAAATGGAAAGACTAATAGGTGTGACAAGACAATAGGAACGGTAGAGGAAAATAGTTTCAGATTAATTGCAATGAAGATTGTTTGTAATTAATTAGGCCGATAGGCCTTCCCTTTGAAAGAGACTTTCGTCGTCCCTTTCATTCTAAGATTGGCACCTGGCATTTTTTTAGGCCGATATGTTTCGCACTGTAAGGTTGACACCTGACATTTTTTTCCATCTTGCAGTTTCACACTTAATTCCGGTTCTTCTTTGCAGTTGCAACCGATTACCGAATATCGGGAAACAGTAGTGTGGAGTGGGGTTTCTTTTGAAAATCAACCAAAAACGGCTCTGAGCAGCGCTACTGATTCTGATGGCTCCATACATTCAACCTTTGCCTCCAGATATGTTCAGGAATCCTTGCCTCGGTATGTATAAACTCTGGAGGGAAATCTAGGAACATAAACTGCTCTTATGAAAGCTTATTTCACTGGATGGGTTTGCTTCTGCTATTGTGCAATAGTATTTTCTTGAGGATAAACCCTCCGGACATTGGGATTTCCAATAAAATGGCCCTGAGCAGGGCTTCTGATTCGGTTTCCTTTGAATGTTTGTGTTGGCAGGTTTCAAATTCCGAGTAGGTCGATTCCCAAAGATGCTGCCTATCAGATCATCAGCGATAAGCTCATCATGCAGGCAATCAACAAGAATTATGTCGACATGGATGAGTATCCTGTCACTACAGAATTGCAGGTAATGGCAGGGTTTGGGATACTAGATCTGAAGGCCCTTCTCAGATCCGTTTTGGGCGTTAATTTTATTTATTTTTCTTTGTTTTCTCAATTCTTTATCTGAAAGTGTTCAGTGCTTTCATGTGTCTGGATTTGGAAAAAGAATCGATGCGTGAACATAATAGCCAATCTGTTTAACGCCCCACTTGGCGATGGAGAGGAAGCTGTTGGTGTGGGCACGGTTGGATCTTCAGAGGCGATCATGTTGGCAGGCCTTGCATTCAAACGCAAATGGCAGAACAAGCGCAAGGCAGAGGGGAAGCCGTATGACAAGCCAAACATTGTGACAGGTGCAAATGTCCAGGTAAGATTAACGCAATTCGATTAGCCCAAGCCCATCTAAATTCTGATCTTATGTCAACATGGATTCTGTATATCAATTTGAAGCCCAAATTCATGGATGTTGTATATTAGTTAGATTAAATCAAATCCATCTAGATTCTGGTTTGATATGCATCTTAACCTTAAAACGAGCTTGATGAAGTCGAGGTTACATATCTGGAGTTCATAATCTATGCAAATAGAATCATGGCTCTCTGTATTTCGCCAAATTCTGAAACCAAACCCGGCAGTCTGCCCCAGAGCAAGATTGACCCTCCTGAAGCTACCTAACCCCTCCTAAATTTGCTGATTCTTGGTAGAAATTTCACTCAAACATAAAACTACTGAGTTATGATTTCAGGTTTGACTCTTGATTCTAGATTCTTGACAATGGACAGTTTAATGTTTGAGTACCTTCGTTTATTTTGGTTCATGAATCTTAATTTCAATCTTCACGCCATGGCCCATGGTGGTTTTGATTCTTGATGGATGAATGGTGATTATGATTGATAGGGATCATATGATTGATTGTTGTTACTTTTGTGATAATGAGCAGACGTTAATGTCCAGTGTAAAGATAATGGTTTCTTTCACTGGAATTGTTGTGTAAAATTCTTGTCTGTTGTGGAATCACGGATGGGTGCTACTTTGAACGCAGGCAAACCCAAGAAGGGTTCGATAGTAGCAGTGTTTGGCCTGGGGGCTGTTGGGCTTGCTGTAACTACTAATAACAACTGCCCTCTTTATGTTCCACTGTATGCATATTAGTATATGTTGCAGTTTTAAAGTCCTCAAACCTTTTTCTAGGGACTATTCTGTTCACTTCCCCTACCTGCATTTTCATTGGGACCAATATGATGAGGGTAGAGTTTAATTATATGTTAGCCTTCTGACCCATCTGAGAGTAATTGTAATTAACTTGGTGCAGCGGAGACAATTATTTTGGGTTTTCAACACTACATTTTGATGTTGGGAACTACAGTCATGGTTCCAACTTTTCTTGTTCCAGCGATGGGAGGAAATGATGTAAGTGCCTCCTCATAATATCTTTGATTTTAAATTTCTTTAGTTTTGTGAAATTTGGGTGGACTGTAGCCTCAATTGATTATTCATCTGAAACAGCATGACAAGGTGCGAGTAATACAGACATTGTTATTTGTTGCTGGGCTCAATACGCTTCTGCAGTCATTATTTGGAACACGTTTGCCAACAGTTGTTGGTGGTTCATTTGCATTTATTATACCAATAACATCTATTATAAATGATTCATCCCTTCGGAGTATTCCCGATGACCATGAGGTAGGCATGTGTGGTTATCAGTCAATACTGAAACAGTACAGATGATATTGATTGTGAACAAAAGAAAGTACGTTCTCATGATGATTAATAAGTTGAACACCACCAGGGCCATAACATTTCAGGTTTGTCATTGCAGAGATTTGTTCATACCATGCAAGCTATCCAAGGAGCATTGATTGCTTCGTCAAGCTTGCAGATCATCCTTGGTTACAGCCAACTTTGGGGTATTGTTTCTCGGTATGTCACTGCACTATCAGCTTTAGTATACATCATAGGTCTTTTCATATATGCCATGGTTTCTAATTTTGACACTCCTGGGGATCTGCATCAGGTTTTTCAGTCCACTTGGTATGACGCCAGTTATAGCTTTGGTTGGATTTGGATTATTTGAGCGTGGTTTTCCTGGGGTAAGGAACACCATCTTTCCTGTTCTCAATGAAGTTAATTAGTAGCAACTGTCCAGATGGTATTTCTGCTCAATGCATTTAGCAATAATGTAAATATTTTGGTGCTATGGTCGGGTTTTGTTACTTTCCTGTTTGTAGTCCAGGCCTTGCTTGGTTGATACACAGATAGACACAGGCACAGTCACGTACAAATATTCATGTAAGAGTTGTAATTCTAAAGCATGGTTTTTAACATTTCAGGTTGGTAAATGCGTGGAAATTGGTTTGCCAATGCTCATTATATTTGTTGGATTTGCACAGGTATTAATGATGTTTTTCAGTAAATTACTTAATTAAGCAGCTTTGGATGCATTACGATTTATGGTCATTGCTTGACTGGTTTTGATCCTCCCGTGTGATGCAGTATTTGAAGCATATCCAGGCACGAGATCTACCTGTTTTTGAGCGCTTTCCGGTGCTTATTTGCATTACTCTTGTGTGGGCTTATGCTCATCTGCTTACTGCAAGTGGAGCTTACAAGCATGTGCCCGAGAGGACAAAAATCAACTGCCGCACTGATAGAGCTCACCTTATATCATCTGCTCCTTGGTATGTGGCTTTATGACCAATGTAAATGAAAAAGGAGTGCCTGCAAGTTACTGATTGCTAAAAGAATAGTTGATTCATTGATAGCTATGATTTGATTAATTTGTTGAATATAATTGAATGCAATGATTTGAATCATCATTTAAAAATGGATGTGGTATATCCGGAAGATTCTATAAACATTGAACGCAATAATTTGGATCATTGTTTACATACAGATATATCGGATGTAGTTTTCCATGTAATAAGATCATGTTTCAAAATTTTCTATGCAGGATAAACTTACCCTATCCTCTGCAATGGGGTGCCCCGACTTTTGATGCTGGCCATACGTTTGGAATGATGTCTGCGGTTCTTGTTTCTCTTATTGAGGTTATATACTGCTGCCACATTTTTACCTTGTGTTTTCAAATAAGTGATCGGTGTTATGGGATTTGGCATTTGAAGTTGTTAGATCTTTAAATATTATGAGGCAGACATGGTTCTTCCAGTAAATGCAGTTGTAATTTGACAATAACGTATCATGAAAATTTAACAATGAACTGCAGTCAACTGGAGCATATAAGGCAGCTTCATGACTTGCGAGTTCCACACCTCCTCCTGCATATGTTCTTAGCCGGGGTATTGGATGGCAGGTGAACTGGCTGGGCTGATTGGATTAGATTGAATTTCATTTTATTTGAATTGACATAATTCACGTAGATGCGTTTATTTGGAAAACTGGATGGAACTTACTAGCGTTGTTATGCTCCAGGGTATTGGCATACTATTAGATGGCCTTTTTGGGACAGGAACCGGCTCCACTGTTTCAGTGTGAGTATTCTCTGCTCATTGCAGTTTTTATGAAAATATTACTATTAAGAGTACTGCATTTTTAGAAATTCTGTTTTAACTTTTAATTCAGGCGATGTTGTTATTTCAGAGAGAATGTTGGGCTTCTTGGTATTACTAGAGTAGGCAGCAGGCGTGTTGTGCAAATATCAGCTGGCTTTATGATCTTCTTTTCAATATTAGGTTGGAGACTTCTCTTTTCTTGTGGTATATATACTTAGTTGTTTGAGAGAAATGTTTAGAATCTTTTCAGAGTCTTTGATATTAATGTATTCCTGTATTTACTTACATTTAGGGAAATTTGGAGCTCTTTTTGCATCAATACCATTTCCCATATTTGTTGCATTATACTGCGTGCTCTTCACGCTGGTTGGTAAGTGATCTCAATCAATATGAATGAAATAAAACATATTTGGAATTTTAGGCCTGTGGGTTTCCGAGTGTTTCTATTTACTGCCATTTTTCCCAGGGGCTGTTGGTGTTTCATTCATCCAATTCACTAACATGAACTCAATGAGAAACCTGTTCATCTTGGGAGTTTCCTTATTTCTGGACCTGTCTATCCCACAATACTTCAATGAGTTTTATGCTACTTCCAGAGTGGGCCCTGTCCATACAAATGCAGGATGGGTAAGTTCAAAAGGAATTCTGAAGCATGCATTGTTTTGATTTTCAATGTAGGATGTAATAACTTGATACAAGGTTTTGTGCCTAATTTAATTTGTCATCTGTTGCAGTTTAATGACTTCCTAAACACCATATTCTCGTCACCGCCGACGGTTGCACTAATTATTGCATTATTTCTAGATAACACTCTAGAAGTTGAGAATTCCAAGAAGGATAGAGGGATGCCATGGTTGGGTAAAATTTAGAACATTCAGAGGGGACAGTCGGAATGAGGAGTTCTACACTCTACCATTCAATCTCAATAAGTTTTTCCCCCAACATGATTTTGAGGATCTGTTGTAAGATTGGATAATGCCCACCAGCAAATTGTCAACTGAATGTATCATTATGATATTTCCAATTGGTTCATGAATTGGGATACTCAATCCTAAGGAGATGGTAACAGGCATGCATCTCCCAATGATTGAGTCATCAACCTTGCAGTTTTTTTTTTGAAGGAATACAAAGCCAGATGATGTGAGGGGTAGAGCGGCAATATGCATATGTTTCTCTTACAATATGATTGTAATATCTTTTGTTTTTCTTTTGTGGGAAATTTTGTACAGGAGTTCAAACAATCTATATAAATAGAAAGATGCAGAAAATGACAGTCAAATTTTGTACTCAGAATTATGACAAGAAAGCCCCTGCTGGGTTTGCGAGGAAAGAGAGCTTCAACACCAGTTCTGTCTCCAACCGCCAAGATGATCAGTACGCTACTAATATGTTTAGTGAAGAATTTCTGCTATTCTCTTGTAATCTATAGGCCCCCAAAGCTCCTCATAGATGAGAATATTTGCAGGATGTTAATATTGTTGTAAGTTTGTAGTAGTTGTGGAATGACTTACTTTTGTGCTGCTTCTCATCTTCAACAACAAGAGTTTCTGTGGTGAATAAGCAGAATCCATGTCCTGCCTTGTGAAGCAGCTCTCCACTGTGATAGCGTTCTTTGTAATGTCTCTAATAAATCCTTTAGACTTCTATTTCATTCTGTAATATGATGGGATTCACTCTACAAGATTAGGGGATTCACTCTACAGAGTCCATGTCATACCTTCTGAATCAGCTCTCCACTTATGTTAATTTTCTCTGTAATGACCCTAATAAATCCTATATAATGAGATTTCATTTTGTAATATGATGGGATTTCACTCTACAAGATTGGTTTCAGTTTTACTTGTATTGTGGTATATGAAATTTCTCAATTTTACTTGTAATAGGATGGGATTTCATTCTGTAATATCATGGGATTTCCCTCTGCAATATTTGCTACTAAATTTTACAATTCCAAATTAATAATCCTATCGGCCTCTCTTTGTACCTTTTGGGACAATTGCTAGTTATATTCTTAGTATTCACATTTTCCATCTATCAAAATTATTACATTGACACTTTGCACTCAAAATTTGTATTTCATCATTTTTCATCATTCAAGTCTCAACAAACTGAGGTAAGTAAGCAAATTTTAAATTAAATTAACCAAATTAATCTTAGACAATTTAGCATATTTAAAATGATCAAAATAATTAGATGTTGTATGACCGCACACTACTGAAACCACCCTAGATCCATCTTAACACCAGATCTATCAAGGGCTGAGAGGGATCAAATCTCTCGATGTGCAAACCATTCCTAAAGTTTTTCACTCAGAAAATAGGTTTTCACCTCGAAAGATTTGATTCCTCTTATGCTTGATAGATCCCGTGTTAGGATGGATCTAAATTAGTTATAATAATTATTATATTTTTATTGCAATATTAATATTTTTATTGTATATTTATCACTAATTTAGTGTTAAATACAAATGAAAACTTAGGCCTATATCAACCAGATTTAATTCATTAAAAGTAATTGTGCTAGTAAGGTGGTTGGTTGAAAGAATTAAGAAGTCATCAGGGTGCCAGTAGAACGGTGACATTGATTGGTTTTGTTAGGACGAGGAGCGCGTTGCGGACTTGATGGGAGCTACCGTTTCTTCAGATCCTTATCTCCTCTTAGTGTTCCACTGGTACCACCTATGTGGCAGTTTGGCTGCCAAGCATGAAAAGCGAGGCTTGATTTCTCATGTAATTCCTAACAACTTCGAGGCCCTCTCCAGCTTTCTCCGGCGAATTAGCGGATTCCCCTCTAGATTTAACCGTTTCAACTCCACGAGACATCCAATGGAATCGGGCAAGGTTTTAATCTGGTTATAGGTCACGTCTATTACAACTAGTGTAGTCAGCCCACAGATCGAATCCGGCAATTCTTTGAAAAATTCAAAGTTGCAACTAACGTTAAGAATTTGAAGGCTTACAAGGCTTTCAATATCTTCAGGTAGAGATCTAAGCTTGCTCATATGGACATCCAGAACACGAAAGTACGTCATGTTGGAGATGGAGGGAGGGAGAATTATTTTTTTTCAATAAAAAAGAAAAACATCATCTTCCTTTAATGAAACCCCGCAAAATTAAAGGTTTGCAAAAAAAATAAATAGCGGAAAAATCTTACAATTGATCAAACCCCCAGAATTGAAGGTTTGCAGAAGAAATTAAGGGTTTGAAATGTAATTTTACCCGCAATTCTGAACACTTTGTGGCAATTCAGCAAAGAAGTTTCCGGAAATGTTGAGGGTTTTGAGATTGGGCAACCGACCTATGGAATGGAGTAGCGATGTGAGTTGGTTGGATTCACCAGACTTTACAAGAGCGTGACTCGGCCGGGTTCCCAGGGTTTCCTCCATAGGGGCAATTGAATTAGAGAGCGGGGTTTCGATCCTTGTATATTCAATTCCATCGGGTCGTTTTAAAGATAGCAAAATAAAAGTTGAAATTCTATTTTCATGGTCGCCTCCATGGACGGATTTGAAACCATAAGTGAACTTCCAGAATGTTTTCCTAACTGCACCATCCATCGACCTTTTCTCATAGTGCATTTTGCGAAGGCGTTGTATACGTTTTGGGATTTTTAGTTGGAATTCTGCCCAATAATTTTTGTCTATGAATGTAAGATCAACGTTTCCTTATCAAGACTTATAGTCATTCTTTATTTTGATTATCGATTTTAATATAAACTAGACACATTGACATTCAAAAATATCTACATAATTTTTCCACATTTTACATTCATGATCAACCTTACAGAAATCCGCAAACCCTAATTTTTATCCGATCAATATTTTTTTTTTTAATTTAAAACAGATTACAAATGTGTTTAATTATAGATATGATTCAACATTTTTAAAAACCATAAGATGCTATATATGATTTGGGTCACCCTTGAAAAGTTTAAAATCCACGAAGTGTGAAAACCATAAGATGCTATATATGATATGGGTCACCCTTGAAAAGTTTAAAATCCATGCAGTGTGAGTTTACGGCCGAAATACAAATTTAAAAAAACTCAAAATATGTCAAAGAATCTCCAAAGTAAACCACGGCTTTTGCAGATACAGTGCGTCAACACCACAACCAAAAAAGGCCAACAAATACGCCAATCATATCGTCAGAAGAAGCATGCGTGTTTCTCGAAATTGAAAGCTGAGCAGCTGTTAAATCCATTCATAAGGACAAGTGAATAAAACATAGGAGGCCGATCATAATCGATGATGCAACGGCATCTAGAAAAATTCCGTTCTTTCAGAACGATGATGCAACGGCATCTAGAAAAATTCCGTTCTTTCAGAACGACATGTGTGTAAAACAAAAATTGTTTCTACGCTCTATTTTCTCCATTGCTATTATTGATGCGCGCGATGATGCCCTCGTGACCGAACAAATTATTAGTAATACACAATTATTTGATTAGATTGATTAAGAAAAAGACTTGCGAACCACTTTACAGAATATTCATACAAAATAGATATTGCTAAATTTTATCTTCGCCGTAAACTAAGATATAAGATCAAAATTAAATGTCCGCTAAAATACAAAATTTCAACCGATATCATTTGTACTTTATTGTTAATAATTACCACCACAATTATATTTAGTATTTTAGCATTTTATTGTTAATAATAACTAGTACAAATACATTTATTGCATTAGTAAATATGATTGATAGAAAAAAATATATTGTTCTTCAAGTTTATATAGAATCAGTTTTTTATAAATAAACCAAATTAACATCATTTAATTTATTTATTAATATTAATATTATTTATATTATTTAATTATTATTAATATTATATTAAGATTATTTATATTAAAAAAAGTTAAACTGATTAATATTATAATTCAATTTTATTAATATTAAAATAATATAAAAAATAAAATTTAATTTAAAAATATATTCAACTCTTTATCTTTATTGCTATATTTATATTTCTAGTCCAATCACATTTACATTCGTAAATATAATTAATATATACTTAAAAAAATTATGACAATCAATTTTTATAAAATTAATCAACATAATTTAATATATTTATTAATATTGATATTATTTATATTAATAAATTAATATTAATATAATATAAAACATAAAACTTAATTTAAAAAATTATTCACCCTCTATTTTCATTATTAGAAGGTCAAAAATATTCAATAAATTAAAAGCATTTGCTAATTATTAATAATTAAATCAAATTCTAAAAACTCGAGTACAAAACGCTTCTATTAAACTAACTAAACTGGAATTAAACAAAATATATCGCAAAGGTAATCATCTAAAGCTTGCCAAATTAAATAAATGGTTGTGTAGGAAATTTAAAGTACTAATTAAATACAAATGAATCACAATGAAAGTATTAGTTAAATACAAATGAGATTTAAATAAAATAGATAGATATCTAGGCCACCTGAAGAATGATCCGAAATCTTTGCTACTATTGCTGCTGCTGTTGTTTCAATTCCACGATCAACGAAACACCCAGACAAAATGAATCACAATGAAAGTATTAATTAAATACAAATGAGATTTAAATAAAATCAATAGATATCTAGGCCACCTGAAAAATGATCCGAAATCTTTGGTACTATTGTTGCAACTATGGTTGCTACTATTGTTTCAATTCCACGATCAATGAAACACCCAGACAAATAGATCTGCACGAAATGTCAGCGATATTAAATAAACAAATCTTCACGAAATCTGAGCAAAGAGCTGCAACAATTGATAACATTTTTGAAGTTCATATCTTCATATCTACATCAGAAAATACATTAAATTTTCATTACAGTAGTTGAGAGATATTTCTGTCCAGCACCATTTCGGCAGTGAGGTTAAATATTTTCTCTGTATTGTCGACGACATCCTAGAAGACGTACTTGGACGCATCTAGACAAATAAATGAAGTGTTGGAATTGCATGTGACTCCCACCTCTAGTAATCATGTCCCACAACAGCCCCTTTTGGATCCCTCAAACTCTACAACAAATCGAATACAACCACCAGATTACAGCTACTGAGACTAATGACAGAATCATAACTAATCGAAGAATCATATTTCTTTGAACTCTTAGAATATCTGGCAGGATTGCTGACTATATCCATTAAGGGTTCGTAAATGACAAACACATTAGAACTAATTAAAGGATGATTTTTCATTACATTACGTACCATATTTGGCAGGATTTCTTACTATATCCAAGAAGGATTCGTAGATGTCGATAAAAACCACTTTAACATCTGAAAACCGAGCATTGATAGAAGCGAAAACTACTTTCAGCTTCGTATTGTAGGTCATTGCCGCTTGGTTCAATTCATCATTAAAGTCGTCTAGTTTGGGTTTCCCACAAAGCGTTTTCTGCTGCAGCTGCCACACCATAGATACCAAATTCGTGGGCACCTAAATTGCATACATCTTTGAACGAGTGTGCGGTTAAAGTGTGAAAGGAAGGTGGAAGCATTTAGTTAATAGTCTTCGAGATTAAAGCATTTGCAAGCTGCATTTTAATTAGTTATTTATTAATAAATTAAAGATAAGAGTACAACAAAAAAAAGCTGAAAGACTATTTAGGTGTCTTCTATACTATCTTTCGGAGTATTAGAGGAAGAGTATTCCGAAATTATCCAATTTTGGCCATTCATAATTTAAAAATTTAAATTTCTTCAACCCTAATTCTTTTTGGGTAATAATGATAATTATAACTATACGTTATTAATATATGTTGATTGGATTATTTGTCATTCCTCTCCAAATTTTTAGAATAAAAAATTTGGAGGAGTCAATTTGCAAAGTCATTTTTATCATCACTTCTTAATTTGGAAAATTAGGATTGGATTGTTCTCAGTTAGGGACCTTTAAAGGTGGTGCAAGAAAGACCTTAAATGAAAAATGCATATATTTTTTAAGGACCATGATCCAACAGGATGCCCTCATTACTCATGCAAAAGGGACTAGCCATGTGAGGATTATGAAGAAGACTCTAAAAAGGTCAAAATTATAACACTAGTTGAGAGTCGAAATAGTTTAATTTAACCGCTTAGTTGGCCATTCAACTATGTTATAATGTAGGTAGTAGGTAGAAAGGAATAGATATGATTACTAGTAGGTGAAAAAAGGTCTTGGGGCTCTATTCGTTTTCTATTGTATCTTGTTCCATTGTAAAGTAGAACAAGTAGATGGGATTTAATAAAACAACTTGGGACTAGGGGTGAGAAAACCAAATAGAGAGATTTAATAGAACAACATGGCATGGGGTTCGGTTGTTCGCCGATGAAAGTGGTACGTGAGTTGGGTTTAGAACGTCGTGAGACAGTTCGGTTCCTGTCTACCACTGGTGTTGAAGGGAGAACTACGAGGAGCCAATCCTAGTACGAGAGGACTGGGTTGGGCCAACCTATGGTGTACCGGTTGTCACGCCTAGCAGCACCGGGCAGCCAAGTTGGTATGGAAGAACTGCTGAAAGCATCTAAGCGGGAAATCCTTCTCTGCCCATTGAGACGTATTTTATAACTCCTATATCTACAGCTGCCACAAGTGAAGCATGATTGGGTAATACGCCAATTTGACCACTATTAGTAGATAGAATTATTTCTTTAACTTCTGAATCCCAAATGACTCGATTAGGAGACAGTACACGAAGATTTAGGGTCATTTTCAGAATTAACTTTCCATGTTGGAGTTTACATGAATTAATCGCTTAGCTTAGTCAGCAGTACTGCTATTTCACTTCTTTTAGAAGGAACAGATGATGGATTGATCCCTTACCTTAGACCTAGACCCATCGCTTCATTTATATGCCATATGCCTTCTCTTGTACGGACGGGATTGACCTTATCCTTACTTGGATTACTGCCCTTTCACCCAGGGAGTGGGAGAGCATAGAATAGGGTGCTTAGCATGCTAGTAACATATAAGGCCACATGTCTCAAGTAACTCCACAAAAAATGTATTTTTCTTTGTACTTGCTTTAATTTCATTCCCCATAAAACAAAACAGTGAAACTAAACCTTCCTAATTTGCTCCTATAAAAATTTCTTAAAACATATCCTGTATTCATTGTAGTTGATGTGTGATTTTATTAAATTCTTTTCTCTTTCTATATTTTATATATTAGATACAAACTAATAATTAATAAATATAGAATATAATCTAATTAATTCTTATATTTAATTTATTTATCAAATTTATTGTGACAAATTACTAATTAAATATCAACAACTATTTATTAATCTATTAACATTCATAAAAATAAGTAATTTACTCATACATTACAGAACAATAATTATAAATAATTTAATATTAAAAATAAAAATGTTATATGAATGAGAAAACTGACGATATTAAAGGAGATTATTTATATAAGTTATTTAATACGCTTAGGGGAAGACATTCAAAGTTAACCAATCATGATGATAATGATCGAAACACTACTCTAATTATGTTATATTACATATCTCAAATCAAGTATCATTTGAATCAGAGTTAAGAAAAGGTAAATAGCTCTGATGTAACCTAATCTTTACCTTTATTGTTATTTCATTGATTTTTTCCATCAATATTTTTCACAAAGTGAAGATATTTTTGGATTTAGTGATCAATGTTATTATTAATTGATAAATATATTTGCATTAAAAAAAAAATATTGTTAATATTTTAATAATTCAATATTTCATAATTTTTTTATTTTATTTTTAGACTCTTATTGATTAATATTATTATTAATTGATAAATATATTTGTATTAAAGAATTTTATTACTAATATTTTAGTAAATAAATATTTTATAAAATAATTTTTTTATTAAAACATATTCCATATTTGCTAGTCACTATATTATTCTTATTATTTAATTGGTTCATTGTATGAAAGGAAGAATATCTCTTTGTTTGTCAAAACATATTCTATATTTACTATTATCAATATTTAATTGGTTCATTGTATGAAAGGAAGAATATCTCTTTGTTTGTCAAAACATATTCTATATTTACTATTATCAATAACATTGTCTATGAGTATTATTAATAATATTTTGGTTATAAATAATGCATATTGTTGATATTTAATTGATTCATTGTATGTAAGAAGATTTGAAGTCAAATCCTTCCTTGTGTGAATGACTGCATCACATTGAGGACTTCCACTACTAATATTTTAGTAGAACTCTATTGTGTAGAGGAAGCTATCAATGTGCAAATTGTCTCACTTAGCACTAAATATTTTTATTGCTAGTATTTAGTAATAAATAATACATATTTACTTAATAGTATTATCTATGCTTAGATTATTCATAATATATTAGTTGTAAATGATGTATACTATTGATATTAATTGATTATATATTTTAGTATTGTAAATTAATACTTTATATTTATATTATTAATAACATTTTAATTGTAAATAATGTATATATTAGTATTTCCAAATATGTTTCAGGCATATGTGGGGAAGTGCAAAGGAAGTCCATTGTGTAGAGGAGGTTTTCAATGTGTTATCTTCACACTTGGGACTAAAGTCTTTTATTGCTATTTTAAGCGTAGCTATTTTAGTAAGTGATTGATGTATACAAAATTATTGCTAAAATTGCAATTGTAAATAATGCTTATTTTCAAATATTTCATATATTGTTTGTAAGTGCTCTTTGTGTGTATCTCTACTTTCAATGTGATTTTATTTCTAATATTTTAGTATTAAACAATGCATATTTGATGTTTGCAATAATAACAAAGCAAGTGTTGGAATTATAACATGTATCTTCTTATCTCTACAACTAATTAAGTGGGATCTCCATTTCACTCACATTTTTATCTTAGTCCATACTTGTTCACATCTACACAACTTCGTTTGCACATGCTATATTTAAACACGCTTCATCCACACATGCTCTGGGCTAGAATCCACTAGAGCAAATCACTATTTTAGTAAGAAGTTGACCTATACCAAATTATTGCTAATATTTTAATTATAAATAATGTTTATTTTCGTATTTACAAGTATTTCCAATAGCTATTTGTTTATGCTCTTGAGTATAAGTGCTCTTTGTGTGGATCTCTCTAATTTAGTAAGAAGTCGACCTATACCAAATTATTGCTAATATTTTAATTGTAAATAATGTTTATTTTTGTATTTACAAATATTTCCAATAGCTATTTGTTTATGCTCTTGTGTATAAGTGCTCTTTGTGTGGATCTCTCTATTTTAGTAAGAAGTCAACCTATACCAAATTATTTCTAATATTTCAATTGTAAATAATGTTTATTTTGGTCTTTACAAATATTTCCCATAGCTATTTTTTTATGCTCTTATGTATAAGTGCTCTTTGTGTGGATCTCTGCACTTTTCACTAACTGCTAATATTATTGCACATGTTTTAGTTATAAATAATGTAGATCAGTAGTCACACGAGTAAAAGTTGTGCGGGTTTCATACAAATTTGTCTACAAAACTACATTATGTTGACCAGAAGATTTGTTAATGTTCATTGTGCGGAAGAAGATTTCAAAATTTCATTGTGAGAATAATAATATTTTTTTATGCTTATATTGTTGATAATAATTTAATTGTAAATAATGTTCATCTACAGAGAAGGTTCATATTACAAATGAAGCTTTTATGCGTTCATTCTATAGATATTTACATTTTTTATTAAAGACTTTCATTGCTAATATTTTAGTATCAAAATATAATACATATTTGTTATTGGTAATAAAGTTGTTTATGCTTATATTAGTGATAATATTTTAGTTGCAAATAATGTGTATTATTATTATTTAATTGAATAATTATACATAGAAAGCTTTGAAGGCTTCATTGTGTGGATGTCTGCGCTTGGCATTGAAGGCTTATTCTTATATTATTGATAATATCATAATTGTAAATAATGCATATGTTTGTATTTCTGAATATGTTTCAAATTAGGCATATATACGAAGGTATAAAGGAATCTTTCAATGTGTGGATCACTATAATTGGTACTAAAGGAGCTTGGTATTGAAGGCTTATTCTTATATTATTGATAATATCGTAATTGTAAATAATGCATATGTTTGTATTTCTGAATATGTTTCAAATTAGGCATATATACGAAGGTACAAAGGAAGCTGTCAATGTGTGGATCACTATACTTGGTACTAAAGAATTTTAGGCCAATATTTTAGTATTAAATAATGTATATTTGTTGTTTGCAATAACACCAAAAAAAACTCTCGACTTATACAATTGTTGCGAATATTTGACTCATAAATAATAATATTTTAGTATTAAAAATGCATATTTGTCTTTGTAATAACATTGAAGTAAGCACTGGAATTATACGATTATTAATAATGCTTTCGTATTAAATAATGTAAAAGCTATCCATGTGCAAAATCACCTCACTTAGCACACATTATTTTTATTGCTAATATTGAGTATTAAATAATACATATTTTCTGAATAACATTGCAAATGCTTATATTATTGATACTATTTTAGTTGTAAATGATACATACTATTGCTATTTAATTGACCATATATTTTAGTATTAAAAATAAATCGTTTATGTTTTTATATTAATAGTACTTTAATTTTAAATAATGTATATGTTTGCATTTCTAAATATGTTTCAAAGAAGGCATATGTGTGGAAGTGTGGAAGAATCCCGTTGTGGGGAGGAATATTTTAATAGGTGGATTGTCACACTTGGGATAAAAATATTTTATTGCTAATATTTTCGTATTAAATAATGCATATTTCTCACTAGCAATAACACTATAGCAAGTGATGGACTTATATAATATTATTGCTGATATTTTAGTGAGAAATAATGCATATCTCTTCCCTCTACATGTAATTAAGTGGGGTATGCATTTGGCCCCAAACAGGGTAACTATTTTAGTAAGTGGTTGACGTACACTAAGTTATTGCTAATATTTTAATTTTAAATAATGTTTATTTTCATATTTTCAAATATTTCATATATATATGCTTTTTTAAGATCTTGTGCGGAAGTTCTTTTTATGTGGATCACCACATTTAGTAATAAGTGCTTTTATTGCAAATAATTTAGTATTAAATAATGCATCTTTATTGTTTGCAATAACAACGAAGCAAGGATTAGAATTATAATGGGTATCTCCTTATCTTTATTGTTTGCAATAACAACGAAGCAAGGATTGGAATTATAATGGGTATCTCCTTGTCTCTACAACTAATTAAGTGGGATCTCATTTCACCCGCATTTCTGTCCCAGTTGATGCTTGTACACGTTTGCACAACTTCCTCTACACCCGCTATAATTGAACATGTTTCCTCCAAACACTCTGGGCTACAATGCAATAGAGAGAATGGCGATTTTAGTAAGCAGTTCAATAGAGAGAATAGTTATTTTAGTAAGTAGTTTGGATGAGCGAATTTTAAGGATGGAATTTTAGTTTATCTTGAATTCTAGAAACCTTGGTGAATCTTACTAGTCTTTAATAGACAAATTGTAAAATGTTAGATGATATTTTTTTTTAAATATCAAGATTTTTTATTACACTATATTAATCTAAGATCTTGTGGATTTTGAAGGTAAAATAATTTTATACTACAAAACTTGGGGGAATTATTTTTAGAAAAAAATGGAAGTTGGGGAAACTTTTTTTAGAAGATGTATAGAAAATTAGCCCACTTGTGAATATTAGCCCCTAAAATTTTCTTTGCTTGGCCTATATAAAATTATTGCTAATATTTTAATTGTAAATAATGCTTATTTTCATATTTTCGAATATTTCAAATATATGTTTACTTTGCAGTAACTGCTAATATTATTGCTCATATTTTAATTATAAATAATGCATATTAGTAATCAATTGAGTAAAATTTGTGACGGATGCACACAAAAGTTTTTATAAAACCACATTAAATTGAGTAGAAGTTTTGTTACTGTTCATTGTGTGGAAGAAGGTTTCAAATTTTCATTATGCAGATAATAACATTGCTTATGCTTATATTATTGATAATATTTTAGTTTTAAATAAAGTTCACGAGGAAGTATTCAAGATTTTATTCTATACATCTTTGCATTTCACATTGAAGTCCTTCATTGCTAATATTTTAGTATCAAAACATAATCCTCATTTCTTATTGGAAATAACGTTGTCTATCATTATATTATTGATAATATTTTAGTTGTCAATAATGTGCACTATTGCTATTTAATTGAATCATTATGTAGAGAAATCTTTGAAGCCTTCATTAAGTGGATGCCCACACCTCACATTGAAGGCTTATGCTTATATTATTGATAATGTTTTAATTTTAAATAATGAATGTGTTTGTATTTCTGAATATGTTTCAAATTAGGCATATATATATAGAGGTACATAGGAAGATTTCAATGTGCAAATCGTTGCACTTGGTACTAAAGGATTTTTTTGCTAATATTTTAGTATTAAATAATGTATATTTGTTATTTGCAACAAAACTGAAGCAAGCTTCATACTCATATGATTGTTGCTAATATTTTAATCATAATTAATGATATTTTCATATTAAAAATGCATATTTTCTCTTCGCAATAACACCGAAGTAAGCGATGGAATTATATGGTTTTTGAAAATGTTTTAGTATTAAATAATGCATGCTTTTTGTTCACAATAACACCGAAGCAAGCATTGGAATTATATGATTGTTGCTAATATTTTGTCATAAATAATGCGTATCTCCACATATCTACCACTAATTGATTGATTAAGGGAGCACTTGTTGTGCATTTCATTGTTATTTGCATTTCATATAATGGAATTTGCAAGATGTCGTTGTCATCACTTCCACAAACATACAACCAAAGGTTCCTTCACACATCTTCTTCCGCACAATTGGCAACCATACTTCGTAATTATTATCTATTTCAGTTAAAATAAAATAAAATGAAGCTATTTATTGCTAAAATATAACACTAAACTAATAACAATAATTTGTAACACTGTAGGAGGAAATCATTGTGGAAAGGTGAATTGTGAATGTGGGGTTTGCATTTCATTCTTATTATTTCACATTTTCAATATGTCATGATTACCACCTTCATGGATGCACAATGAAAGCCAAGTCACAACATCCTATTTTGGTTCTACAAATCTTTGTCCGCAGAGCTAGTCATTTTGTCATTTATTCATTGCTAAGTCTGCATCTCATCCTTTTTTGAAATTTTTTCATTTATTCGTTATCAAGTGCTAATAATTTTAACTTTTTCTCATAATTATTATCTATTTTAGTTAAAATAAAATAAAATTAAGCTAAATTAAAGTTAGGGTTATATCATTTATAATACAGTGTGGATGGAAATCATTACGCAGAAGTACAAAGCATCTACACTTCTCTGTACAATGAGTCATCATCTATACTCTCATGGATACCCACCTCTGCACAGATTGATCGACACCTTCATATGGATATGGTATTTAAATTGTAACACCCCTAGTTAAAAATTCATGTAAAAATATATAAGGCCACGGTGATGGGACACATATTCCAAGATGAATGGTGGGTAAGACCTCCTAGTGTGGGTGTTCATTCAGTTTATTATGGTTAAGGAAATTGACAAAGGAAATGGAAAAGACTGTGTAAAAGCAAGAGGAATTATTTGGCATTTATTTATGAAAATAATGGAAATTAGGAAAAAAATGAAGGTGAAAGGTCACAGGTTGCATGTGAGGAGGAAAATGAAGGAAAATAATGGAAAATGAAGAAAATAGAGGTGTCATTAATAAAAAAAATGTTATGAGAAATAGTGGGAAGGCTTGGTCAATGTAACCTTTTGTCAGTTCAGTTTTGCAGCTCTCTTATGATTTTCTCTCTCTCATACTCTTGGATACATAGAATTTACTTGGAGCACTCTTAGAGGGTGTGGAATACTTTAATTTTTGGAGAAAGAAGGCAAAGGAAGAGAAGGAAAGTGTAGAGGGCATCAGGATTAGCAACTACAACAAGTTTTTCTTGTAGGTACCGAGTTGCATGTATGTTTTACTCAATAGTTTTCGCATGCATGGCATATGCATGTGGTTTGTTGGTTATGATCTATTATTGGCATGGAGGATGGCTAGGATTGACAGTGGATTGCCTAACCTTGCCATTTCCTGGATAACCATGGATATTGTGGGTTTATTTCATTGTTTTGTTTTGTTTGGTTCTCATGTTTCCTCAACTTGCGTTGAGTTACTAGTCTTGGAAGCTTGGTTGGACAAACACTCTGGAATCCCAGCGACAATAATGGGTTGATTTACTAGTCCTGGAAGCATTGGTTGGAAAAAACGCTCTAGAAGCCAAGAAGGTTTGGATAATACCAATCTGAATATGGTTTTGTGATGTCCGAGCATGAGGTGGAATAACTCTTTTATGGGTTGAGGTGGATGGCCTCTGGAAGCCATGGATGGTTTTCCATTGACGTGTTTTATGAGATCCAACATTCATGCTTGGAATATTGCAAGAGGGTGAATGGTTGAAGAGAGATTTGGCTCAACCATACTATGGTTGGGTCGAACATGGAAGTCCCATCCCGGGTTTGGATTTTGCATCATCAATATGAGGTTATTTCTCCTTGTATTTCTACGAGTATTATACTGGTCTATATGTGGATCATATGACTATGATTTCATCAGTTTTCTATTATTATTATGTTGGTTATGAATATGTATTATGAAAGTGGCTATGTATGGATGTCGTTATGTTTCTACTTGTATATGAATGAATAATATGTATTTATGGCCTAATGGATGAAATTGCAGCTAAAGTGACAAGGAAATAATGCCTCATAGCGAATCTCAGATAAGTATGAGACCCCTATGTTTAGATCTACTTTACACCTGTAGATTACATATTCGTGATATGATTGATGAAATGCTTGTAATGGCTAGTAGGGGTTCAGTCAAGGTCTTATTTAAGTAATTTGTTTCGAACTGTCATTTCCATGTGTTGTACATCGGGTGTAGGTGTACATAGGTGTATGTGTAGGTGTACTAGTGTACATGTGGTATTTTGTGTGTGTCATACATGTTGTGTTGCTATTGTGCAGTACTATGTATGTGCATTGTGTAGTCATGGCATCATGACATTTGTATTCGTTATGTTGTACTTTGTGTACGTATATGCATTGTTCGGCATTATACATTGAGTATAGATGGATTTATTGTGTTGTACATTGGGTGTAGGCAACATTGGGTGTAGGTGTTCATATGTGTTGCGTTGTATATCGGATGTAGGTGTATATATGCATTGTGTTGTACACTAGGTGAGGTGTATATATTGTGTGGTGGTTACACTAGGTGTAGACGCATGTATTGTGTTGTGTTGTACATTGGGTGTAGGTGTGCATGTGTTTTGTGTTAGGTGTAGATGCATGTATTGCATGGTTATGTACATTGAGAGTGGTTGTATGTGTGTTATCTACACTATCTGTATGTGCACATGGTTGAGGAGAGGGAACTAGGTGTTTGTCGGGTGTGGAAACTAATCCAGTGTGCATATAGAATAAGGACAAAGGTAGAAACTAAGGATTGATTAAAAGATAAGTATCTATATTTTATTTAACTTTAATTATGCATGTTATTTATGATTTTGGTTTATGATGATTACATGTGATCAATGATTCTAGTTTATGATGGTTACATGTGAGTTATGATTTGATCTATGATGGTTGTGTTTATAGATGATGATTTGGTCAAAGATGTTTGTTTGACTTGTGACATGAACCAAACATGATTTCAAGTGTACCTTATTGACGAGCTACTGATGAGGTATGATGTGAATTTATACAAATTTATTTTAACTCTAAGGTATGTTATGTGCTTGGTGCAGGAATCAAGAAATGCCCGATCGAGTGGTTGAAAATTACTACAAGGATTAGCAGTGTTAGTGAAAGGAATTGGAATATGTAGCAGTATGCCATTGTGGGACACTGGTACCCAATAGTGTCCATTGACTTCCATGAGCATGTCATGACTAGTATGATGGTTTTAAGGTAGGTCTATGCCTTATTTTTTTATCTTCCAATTCGAGGAAGCCTTGACAAGGGATGGAATACCTGGGATGGGTGTCCCAGTGGAACTTGGAAGGTGAGTGATTGCACAAAAGCGGGTGACTAGATTGCCCAAGGGACTATGTATCAGAGAAGGGACAGTTAGGGATGGATTTATTTTGGTCATTAGCATTACTAGACAGAATAAAATGCATAATGGGTGTGCACCCTGGAACAATGAGATGGTAATTGTTCTCTAAAAGGACAAGTGGCGCAGGATTATAGCGCTGAACATTTGATGCAGATTTTTCTTTGACAGTGGATTCTGGACTTCCTGGGAAGGAGGTGAATCCTGATATTACTTTGACGGTGGATGTGTGAGCCTCTGAATTCCCTTATTGTGGATGCAAGCATTGTATCCTTTTATTTTCTTGTTGAGAAAATGTGCATATGTGTGTATTATTGTAAATATTGTATCGAGATGGATTTATAAAGATCGATAGACAATATGATTATTTTTTAGTTGAAGAAAATGTGTATGTGTGTATATGTAGTTATTGTTGTAAATATCGTAATGATGAGTGTAATAAATCTCCAATAAACGGTATGTTTGTCATGCTTTAGCATGTGGTCATTGTAAATACTGCAATGAGCTTGGTTATAAATCTCCATGGGAAGTATGTTTTGTTTTTAGCAGTATTTTTGGTTATAGGTGTCATTGAACAGAGAGGATGGTGTTCCCCCAAAGGGAGGGTTATGTAACAAACCTGGTTAAAAATTCATGTAAAAATATATAAGGCCATGGTGATGGGATACATATTCCAAGCTAAATGGTGGGCAAGATGTCCTAGTGTGGGCGTTTATTTGGTTTATTATGGCTAAGGAAATTGGAAAATGAAATGGCAAAGGATTTGGGAAGGCAAGAGGCCTTATTTTTTTGGCATTTATTTATGAAAATAATGGAAATTCGATGAAAATGAAGGTGAAAGGTCATATGTTGTATGTGAGGAGTAAAATGAAGGAAAATAATGGAAAATGAAGAAAATAGAGGCCTCATTAAGAAAAAGGATTCTAAGGATCAGTGGGCAGGCTTGGTCGATGTAACCTTTTGTCAGTTCATATTTGGAGCTCTCTCATTATTCTCTCTCTATCATACTCCTGGATACTTAGAGTTTTCTTTGAGCACTCTTGGTGGGTGTGGCATACTTGGATTTTTGGAGTAAGAAGGTAAAGAAACGATAGGAAAACACAAGAGGACATTGAGATCAACTGCTACAAAGGGTTTTTCTTGCAAGTACCGAGCTGCATGTATGTTTTCCTCACAGGTTTTGGCATGCATGGCATATGCATGTTGTTTGTTGGCTATGATTTGCCATTGGCATGGAGGATGACCAGGATTGATAGTGGATTTCCTAGCCTTGACATTTCCTAGATAGTCATGGTATTGTGAGTTTATTTTCTTTGTTTATTGGTTGGTTCTTATGTTTCCTTAACTTGGGTTGAGTTATTAGTTCCTAGAAGCCTTGCTTGGACAAATTCTATGGAAACCTTGTAACAACTCAGGTTGAGTTACTAGTCCTGGAAGCCTTGGTTGGAAAAATGATTTAGAATCCCTTGGTGTGTTAAGTTACTAGTCCTGGAAGCCTTTGTTGGACAAACTATCTTGAAGCCCAATGGTAGTTGTGGGTTGAGTTACTAGTTCTAGAAGCCTCGGTTGGAGAAAACTCTCTAGAAGTCCTAGAAGGCTTGGGTAAAGACTAATCTGATGATGTTTTCATGATGTCTAACCGCAAGGTGAAATCACTATTTGGTGAGTTGAGGTGGATGGACTCCAGAATCCCTAGATGGTTTTTTATTGATATTTTCGATGAGATCCCACATTCATGCTTGGAATATGGCCCGATGGTGAATGGATGAAGAGATATTTGACTCAGCCATTCTACGGTCGGGTGGAATGTGGAAGTCCGCTCACATGTTTGGATTTTGCATCATCAATATGAGATTATTTCTCATTGTATTTCTATGAGTATTATATTAGTTTATATGTGGATCATATGGATGTTATTTCATTGGTATTTATGTTTTTATTATGCTAGTTATGAATATGTTTTATGATGGTGGCTATGTATGGCTCCCATCATGTTTTTACTTGTATATGAATGAATAATGTATCTATGGCCTAATGGATGAAACTGTAGCTAAACATACAAGGAAATAATGCCTCATAGTGAATCTTAGATACGTAAGAGACTCCTATGCTTAGACATGTTATTTACACTTGTATATTAGATATTCATGATATGTTTGACAAAATGCCTATCATGGCTGGTAGGGGTCCATTCAAGGTCTTATTCAAGTAATTGCATTAGTACTTTTATTTCCATGTTATCTTACTATTCTGAGGGTGTCATTCAATTTTGGGCAACGACTTGGGCTCTGGGCCTGAGAATGTGGCTTAAATCCCAGGGATGCTCACAAAAAACTAAGAAAAATAGTCCCTGGACAGTGTCTTACAGGCCTATGATAGCGTCCAAAGGTCCCTGGACATTGGCATGCCCATAGCATGAGAGCATCCAGAGGTCAAGCGGTCCAAAATATTAGTGGGGCCTAGGGGATAGTTGGAAAAAAGGTTGGATTGGTTCCTATAGGTCATATTGATCATGTTTAATGTTTGAATGGTTTGTTGCCACCAGTTCCACTTCCTTAACATGATTTAGGAGGTCGAATCATATCATAGTAACTTCTCATCACATGTTTACCGCGATTACCCAATTACTTGGGTAGATGTGGGAGGAGGGTGTTACATAGTGGTATGAGAGTGGGTTGCACTCTCTTTGAGTCATATCTAATACAACAGAGTGGTATCATATCATGGTTCACCCCTTGTGCTGGATGGGTTGTGTGTTGGTCATGCATTCATGTTGGTTTCATATGTGTTCCTTATGCTTGTAGCCCAAGTGCTTGTTGCATTTGCACGATGTTAATCATGGTTGTAGGGATGTTGCCATGTGAAGGTTGATGGTGTTGTTGTGGAATGTGTCATCATGAGTGTATGGTTGTATATGCATTTTAGTGTCTATATGTTATTATATATGCATTGTCATGGTTATGGTCATGCATGTATGGTAGTTTTTACATGCATTGTGAGTTCATTGTATGCAATTAGGTCACCACGATGTTATTGGTATGTTATGATGCTAATGTGTTGAATGAGTTAAAGTAGGAGATGTAGATCATTAAAGTGAATTTGCAACATTGGACCTCGAGGAAAGAGCACATCGTCATACACGTTTGTATGTTGGGCATGCATGTATGTAGGTTAAGGATTGTTATATGAATTATGGTTATGTGTGTTCCTTTCATTCTATTTATGTTATGGTTACATACATGATAGATGTTAGTTAATTAGTCTAGTTATATGCACATGTGTCAGATAGTCATGAATTACAACAACTTGTGGTTGTATGCATTGTTGTTAATTGTTTTATGTTAGTTGAATAGATGATTATGTTATATGTTGTTGATGAATATGTTATAGGTTAACTTTTTGTTGTTATATGATAGTTAGATTGATGAATAGGTTATATGTTGTTGATGAACATGATATAAAGTGTGTTCTTGTTATATGATAGTTATCTTGATGATTAGGTTATATGTTGTTGATGAGCATGATGTATAACTTGTTGTTATATGCTAGTAACTTGATTATTAGGGTTATTAGAATAAGATATTGATGTTATATGTATCCTTCTAAATTGGATTGACATACGCAGATGGTTAGGGTTATGACATTCAGGTAATAGTTGACTTATTTACGACATTGTGTTGTACTAATCTAGACTAATAGTATATATGTGAATGTTATTCATGAACAACAAAGGTTTATGAGCTTATGATGTGAGCATGTTAGGTAGTGACTATTATGGATATCATGACCTTATTTACATTTGATTTGATATGTTGTGAGGTTATGTTGTGCTAATTTGGATTGATTGTGTAGAAAAGATTTCCTCCTATGAGATACATTAACGTATGAACTTGCTTATGTCATCTACTTTGTGCTTCATTGTTTGATTATGTCATCTAGTTGGTGTTTGAGTGTTTGTTGTCTATTATGTCATCTAGTTGATTTATCTAACCCAATACATGTATAGTTTGTTGAATGTTTGATTTGTTGCATGATATGAGTATAAGCCTATAGGATTGCATCAATGAATGATCATTTTTTAAAGATGATTGTACTAATAGATATGTGTTGAGATAGTTGATATGTAGTTGGTGTAGTAGGTGATAGTTGTAGCATTATCCTAATGACTATGAGTTGACTATGGATTACGACATGATTGTTAGTCTTGGTAAATGTTGATTTCAAATTGATAGATATGGTTGTCTTGATGTTGGGAACATGTGGATGACATATGTGAATAGTTGCAAGGTAACATGCCAAGTATTATCATAATGAGGTAATAATTGATTTTTCTATATAACTAATAGTTGGATGATGTGATAACGCATAATGGTTAAGGGTTATCTCTAAAATAGTTAATTTCTTTTTTCCCTTTTAATTAATTTGATTAACAAAAAAATGGTCATATCAACAAGTTTCATATGCAGTGAATTATGGTTTTCTGGGAATATGGTATTGATAAGCTATGGTAATGTAACAAATACTAATTATTCATTAATGATCTCCATGTTAATTTGGATGTAAATCTCCATGATTAAGAATATTATTTCATGGTTTTTAACAGTATAGATGTTTAAATTATATATTAATTCTTTTTATACTTAGTAATAATAATAATAATAATAATAATAATAATAATAATAATAATAATAAAAATAAAATCCCCCAGTGTGGTACCTAACATTGACAAATGTCAAGACCAAATAAAATTAGGATACATCTGACCATGTTTTCAATATTTCGGCATGCTTGGAATAACCTAGATATAATACCTACACTCATGAAATCTTGGTCATCGTACTTCAATGTTAACTCGCCTTACCAGATAATAATGGTTCCTTATTATTACTTGTAGTGGCTTCTTGTTATACAAGATGAAGGTGGAATAGTGGAGAGTCAATGCCCCTCCCTCAAGTAGAATTCCTTCTACTGCCACCTCCATAAGAGGCCAGTCGTCTCAATATAACATGTGCCTAATGTTATCAATGCAGAGAAAGTATGCCTTTGATGCTGCTCCTCTCTTCGCATTCTGTAGTTAGACTATTCTTCATTATACTGTGGTTGTATCGTAGGTGGAATTTCTATGTAGAAATTAGTTGGTATCTTAGCCATGTTGACCTCCAATGCTTGCATGATGGTTTTGGCACCTTCAATGCCCCCTGGGCTCACAATATTCATAATAGCTTCCCAAAACATCCTCTTCTTTTGTTATCATTTGCAGGTTATAACTAAAAAAATGCAAGTCACATATGGTCTATGTATCTCCTTACTACTCCATAGGTTGAGTAATATATTAGCAGTTTGTGCAATCAGAGAGGGGTGACAACGCTTAGTTGGAGCAATTTGGGCATGCTAGGAAAGGCTAAAACTAAAAGCATGGCGTCAACTATTTAATTTCTCTCCATGGTAACAAGAGCCACTTCAAGGCTCACAAGCCAACCTCAGATTACATTCAGTAATGATCGGTTCCAATTTTCTTCAATTGGTCTCTCTAAGGGTTTAGGATGGTGTTATTTGTCATGCAAGGCATATAATGTCTGTGCACAATGTCGAAGACCTTCCTAGACTGAAGTCAATAATAAATGGGTCCAAATTACTTCAATTGGTTTCTCAATGGAGTTAGGTTGACATTATTTGGAATTTTACTGCATACCACCTCCACGCATCATGTGGAAGCCTTTCTTATGAGCCCAAGGAATCTCTTTATGGGGGAATCAACCAGGGTCTCAAAGCTCCACGTGGGAGTCCATGATAATGCTCCTATGGTCCAGCTCAACATGGATGGTTGGTGGGTGATCATAACTCCATCCCTGCTCAAAGTGGCCAACTATGGGGATGATGGAGGTCAAACAATTCATTCAACCTTTTGGTTGAAAGTCCCATAAAGGATGCAGACGCATGGTTAACTTTTTGGCATATGGTTAACTTAGTTATGGAGCAACTCGGTATGTTTGTCTTAGTTTAAAAGGCTCATAGGGTATAGCCATTAATTTTGTAATGGTATAAATAATAGCTCTATTCCAAGTCATCTTTTTATTTTGGTGGACAAGTTAGTCATGAAAAACATCTACAATCTTAAGAAGCTAAACTTGTGTTATTGGGTCAGTTTCCCATCATGGTGGCCAATAGTACATAGGAAGGTAACGTCTTGTAAACATCCATCAAAATAGAATAAAAAATAAAAATAAATTATTATTTTTATTAATTTTCATAAATTATTATTAGTGGTTTTTGAGCTCCAGGTTTATGAGAAACCATGGCATTGACACATCATATTCATGTGGAATATTACCTATTTAAAGGGGAAAATTAACCTAATCTAGATTCATTTTAACTCCAAATCTACCAAGCCCAAAGAAGGATCAAATATCTTGAGATGAAAACCTCTTTTAGAGTACAAAAATATTTGATCACTCTCTACACTTAGTAGATGTAAAATTAAGATGGATCTAAGTGGTTTAATTAGTTATTATATTTTTTAATTTTAACAAAATGACATGTATCATGAAGTTGATACTTATTATGGATTGATGCCTATCAACATCTAGTATCAATTACATTAAAAATTTATAAAACTTATTCCATTTCTATTAATATAATTATAATACAATAAAATTAAAATATATTAAATTTAATATATATACTTGAAAAATATAAAATTATACTTTATTATATTGATATTATTAATAATTTATTTGTATGTATTAGTGATTCAAAAAAAATATATTAACTAATATTATATTATCCATAATAAAAAAATCAGAGAAAATGAAATCCCAATTAATTAAATGACTTCAACCCGAAATGCCCTAACACAGTTTTATTTGTCGTTTTAAAGTAACTCAATTAACCTATACTGTAATACTGTTTGAAGAACAATGTATTAAATAATTTATAAATTTATATAGTAAATGATTGGAAATTTACAAAATAGAGTTTAAATTAATTGTATAATTTGAATATTTATATTTTAATTAATTTACATATAATTTAAATGTTTTTTATTTAATTTAATTTACCAGATGTAGATTAGGTTGTGATATGGTGTTTTGGTTGAGTTACATTTTCCTTTAAGAAGTTTGAGGATTAAGAAATCTAATAATATTGATGCAATCCAATTCACTTTAATAATTTAGATATTTTGTGATTTTAAGATTTTTGTTTATAGCAAAATTTTTATAAATTAAAAGAAAAACATTTACAGAATACCATCTTTAATATTATATATATATTTTCAGTTTTTCAATAAATATTGTTTATCGTTATACTTTAAAATAGCATTTAAAGACATTTTCTGATATATACACATATATATAAATTTAAATATCTATTTTGTACTATTTTAAATGAGTTTAAATTATATATATTTATATAAAATATTCATTATTTTTAAACTTTTGTATATAAAAAAATTAAGACGGATATAAATTTAATAATGTAAAAGTATTTTGGAATGAGATACGCGATCCCAATAATAAAATCAAAAGCTTTTAAACGATTTCCCTGTTTCCTACCCCACTGTTGTCTTGGCTTTACAGATTCCCAACATTATAAACTATGATCATTTATTTAATCATTTAATTTTCAATGCTATACTAATATAAAAATATTTTTAAAACAGTTTCCACTAATAACGAAATAAATCGCTTTCGACGCAGTTACTTTTGATTCCATCCAAATGAGATTCTAAACAGTTGTCTAATTTATTTATGCTCCGAAATATCTCATTCATTCACGGATTAGAAGGCTCTACGGGCACGCTAGAATTCATCGAATACAATTACGATGTGTAGAATATATCCTTCAAATTATTAATGATATCTTGAGAATTTGATTCTCAAACATTACAACCTGGAAAAAGCTTAATATATTAAACGGAAGTACTAAATACTTAGATAGAAAGAGCAGATGGTATTGCCCGTGGTGAAGCTACTAAGACTGACAAGTGTGAAGGAGTAAAGAAAAGCCATGTATTTTAGACATGTTTCAATACTAGGAGGGCACTATTCAGGAATTGATGCTTATGATAATTTAACACAGTGAAGCCCAGATGAGTTGGATGCTTAATATGGTTTTTCACCGATGAAATTCCCAGGAGGATCATAGTTGCAGGTAATGAAAGTGCCACCGTCGTCGCAGATGACCTTTGCGCAGCCGATTTTGGCAGAATTCTTCCACACTACCTGAGTGTAGTGGCCGCATTTTTCAAACTGGTCGCACGTACGAGTTGCATAGTTGAAGAAACGCTTCTCGCCGATCCATCCGCTGGTTGCATCCTTTGGCTGCCAGTCAGCTCCACTTGATCCCCAGAAGATATTTTCGCCATATGGACCGTTCGAGTGCTGCAAAGCGCAGTCACCTTTTCTCTGCTTGGCATACGCCTCTGCGTAGCTGGCGACTTTGTCATCCCACACAAGGGGAGGAACCCCAACCTCCGCTCTCGCTTTGTTTTGGGGTCCAATGAATTGGGACACCAATGCTCGATCAGCAGCACCAACAAGAACCGCACTGGAAACCAGACACAATAACAAATGAAAGGACAGGGGAGCTTGAAAGTGGAGAAACAACTTCATCTTCATGGTCTCACGATCAGTCCTCCTGTTCACTCTGCTCCCTACAACCTTTCATAGCTTTGTTATTCTCCTCCTCGTAAATTTATAGAATGAGAGTTGCAGAAGATGCCGTTCCAAATCAATTTTCCAAACTTAATCATAACCGAATCCGATCTAAATAAGCAACATTCCAATCAAAACTGCCATGTATGGTTATCCCTGGTCAGCGTTTTCAAGTTGTTTTTCGTGGTTCTCTTCTTTTAGCTTCCTTCATTTAATGTGATGCAACTCTACGAGGCAAGTATCCCAACTGTAATGGTAGATCCAAGTTGGATTTCTTATATGGTATGATTTTTTTCTTATATTGTAGCAGCGAATCCCTGTGTATGTTGGGGTTTTGTTCCCATCCCGACTTGTTGTGTCACGCCCCCAAGCCTACGGTGGTCTTTCAACCGTGCCGGCGAGGTGCGGCACCACCGTGCACTTTCTTTTCACCAATACTCGTACACATGGACTACGCCTAATTCACTTGTCCTTACTTAGTTTGTGTTTTGCAACCAAGTAAAATGCATTATCCTCTATACTTAATGAAGCCCATACTCTTTCATTATCCAATATGCAATTAACCAAGACAATAACAATTGCACACAAGTATAAAGGGTGGGGCAACTCCCGAACAAGTCTGCCCGATAACAATATATTATGACAGTTCTTTAATAATACAACACAAGTGATGCTTGACAAGGCTTCAAGCCAACACTTAGAAATATTTACAATCAAGGCATAGACAGCCTTTACAATACATGTACTAACTCCTTCGGTAGGAGGGTGCTCACCCGAGACACCAAGATCTCCACCTTTAAGTCCTGCACACCATCACCTCAAACCGCACCTTGAACGCCTTACAATCGACCTCCGATAAAGTCTGCGTACTACACAAGAGGAGCGCATTGAGATATGCGCACTCCTCTTTTCTGCGCCTTGCTTTACCCCTTGTCCTCTTCGTAGGAAAAAGTGCGAGCTTGTTGAGTTGTTCGAATGAGCTCAAAGCCTTCATATTTATACATGCTCCATCGTGGGTTTATGGAAGGGTGTCTAGCCTTAAGGCCGACCCCATAACTCATCACCAAACGCCCACGAATGCACATTAACATGTCGGCTTCACTCCATAAACCGTCGCATATGAATAAAGGTTCAACACTTAGTTTTATTTTAAGTGTCGTTCCACCGTCGCACTTATTGTCACATAAGTTTGTCGCATTTCGTCGCAAGTGGCTTGGATGTTCGTCGCATAACTGTGCCCGCCCTTCGCATAACCGCGCCCGCTTGTCGCATAACCGCGCCCGCTCGTCGCATGCCCGGAGAACCACCATTCATCGCTCGCCCGCTCATCGTGCACGGAGCGCCCGCCCATCGTGCAAGGAGTGCCCGTCCATCGTGCGTTCCTGCCCAAGTTGCGTTTCACCGTCCACCTGTCGTGCAAGGAGCGCCCGCCCGTCGTGTTCACCGTCCACCCGTCGTGCGTGCCTGCCCGAGTCGCGGAGGCCTTACATCCTCCTCCACCTGAAATTGTTATCGTCCTCGACAACATACCATCTCGGTAGCTCCCCACCAAGATCATCATCTACCATGATGTCGACTCCTCCACATAAGGCAAACATCCTTGCAACATATGTAGAATCTCATCTCCATCATGCTCCACCTTAGCGACCAACTATCACCAAGACAACCATACCAAGGTCTCCACGGTATGCACTCCATCAGATGTCATCTCGATCCATGATTACTGACCTCCTATCTTCATCATGTGTCCTCATGTGAACTGTTGCCATGATACTCCAACATAATGCTAACACATCTCTGTCCAATGCATGCCCTCATGTCTTGAGCTAGTTGGATGGCCAGCCCAACTGCCACGCTCAAACCATGAGAGTGAACATCCTCATGCCACCATCAGTCGTTTCTCAAAACATCCCGCCACATCCTTGACTCATCAAGAATCCATCCATATAAGTAAACCATGCTCACGTCCATGAAGTAGTCCCCATCTCATCTGCAACATGTCATCCATCATGTTTGGTGTCAATGTGTTACAAGTAATCAGCCACATCTATCCCAACATCATCATGTGTGTAAAGTAGTTGAGTCTCAGCTCAACCCATGCCCAAGTGCAGCCACCAAGGCATCATCATCATCGTAACTTCATCACTCCAAGGTGTCTCATATCGATCCTCTACATCAAGTCACTCTTCCAAGCCATGCCCATACATGTACTTTGAAAGTATGCATCCCATACTGCATCAAAGTCTCCTGACCCCAGTTCCACAATGCATCAAATCCTTTAAGTCCACCATGTATGAAGTCCCTAAAAGTCACAACATTCTCATGTCATCATGAGCTCCATAAGTCATCTCCAACCAACATCTCCATGTAGTAGGAATGCTCCATAATCTGCTCGCAACTCCATCCAAGTCCATGGCTTTGTTGTACAAGAGTGTACAACCTCTCCATCAACTCATAAGTAATAAGTCTCCATGTCACATCAGCAAATCCATCTGCACAACATTCCTGCCTTGGCACTCCTCATTGGATGCCCATAAGTGACACCTCTACAAGTGCTCCCACACAATGTCCCTGCATAATACTGCCATGCTCCATGTCTCCAAGTCCCCAACCTGATGTCCATGACTATGTTGCCCATGTAGTCTAGCCATGTAGACCCATCACAACAATCGGTCATCTCACCGAAGTCTTCAATCTTCGGTCTAGTGAGCTCGGTCACCCAACCATATCATCATCACATCATCATGAGTCCCTTCCATCATAGCTCCTCCACCAAAGTGTCCATCAAGACTATCTCTTGGTCTCGGCCATGAGAAGTCCACCCAAGAGTGTGCCCTTCAATCTGTCCATGAGTCATGCCGGGCACTTAGCCATGTGGCTAAAGCATGACCCAATCAACCACAACGATCATCAAGTTCCACCCTTGTCAAGGGCCTTTGCACCTTCAACCATAAGGTCACAAGTAGCCCCAACAAGTTCTGCACTAGTTGACAATCCTTGCTTCTCCATACAAGGTTCCATCATAGACATCCATGGCAAGATCCTCCATAGCATAGGCAAACTGGCTTTGCCTTTCACTGCACATGGTCCATCTAGTAAATGCCCAAATGAAACACAAGTATCAATACTTACTTCATCATCATGAGGTTCCTCCTCATTCATCCATGTTGACAAACTGCACAATCCTGATTCAACTTGATCAGCCTCAAGTCCTTCCTCCATCGTAGTCATGTCTTCAACATCTTCAATTATCACAGCTTCCTCTTTCTTGTTGGCACAATAGGCAGCTTCATCTTGCTTCTTTGTCCAACCGAGTTGAAGAAGCCCTTCCTCATCACAGAAGGGGACAACAATAACCTTATTGCCCTTCAAGAAATCTCGTCCAAGTATCATATCGAAGTCATTCATCTCCATCGCAATGAAGTCCAACTGACCTCTCCATTCTTTTATCTGCACAGGTACATCGTGTACCAAACCTGCCACCTTAGCTCAAGAGTCCACTGTCTTGATCCCCATAGTAGATGCCAACCCAGCCTCTTTTGCTAACCGTGTTGTCATAAAGTTATGTACAACACCCGTGTCTACCAGAGCTTGAATGGTTTTGCCATAAACCATCAAGTCTATGTAACCCAAACTGTTCTCCATAACCTTTGTCATGAGCAAACCTTGCTCTGATACCAACTGTCATGCCCCCAAGCCTACGGTGGTCTTTCAACCGTGCCGGCGAGGTGCGGCACCACCGTGCACTTTCTTTTCACCAATACTCGTACACATGGACTACGCCTAATTCACTTGTCCTTACTTAGTTTGTGTTTTGTAACCAAGTAAAATGCATTATCCTTTATACTTAATGAAGCCCATACTCTTTCATTATCCAATATGCAATTAACCAAGACAATAACAATTGCACACAAGTATAAAGGGAGGGGCAACTCCCGAACAAGTCTACCCGATAACAATATATTATGACAGTTCTTCAATAATACAACACAAGTGATGCTTGACAAGGCTTCAAGCCAACAGTTAGAAATATTTACAATCAAGGCATAGATAGCCTTTACAATACATGTACTAACTCCTTCGGTAGGAGGGTGCTCACCCGAGACACCAAGATCTCCACCTTTAAGTCCTGCACACCATCACCTCAAACCGCACCTTGAACGCCTTACAATCGACCTCCGATAAAGTCTGCGTACTACACAAGAGGAGCGCATGAGATATGCGCACTCCTCTTTTCTGCGCCTTGCTTTACCCCTTGTCCTCTTCGTAGGAAAAAGTGCGAGCTTGTTGAGTTGTTCGAATGAGCTCAAAGCCTTCATATTTATACATGCTCCATCGTGGGTTTATGGAAGGGTGTCTAGCCTTAAGGCCGACCCCATAACTCATCACCAAACGCCCACGAATGCACATTAACATGTTGGCTTCACTCCATAAACCGTCGCATATGAATAAAGGTTCAACACTTAGTTTTATTTTAAGTGTTGTTCCACCGTCGCACTTATTGTCACATAAGGTTGTCGCATTTCGTCGCAAGTGGCTTGGATGTTCGTCACATAACTGCGCCCGCCCTTCGCATAACCGCGCCCGCTCATCGCATAACCGCGCCCGCTCGTCACATGCCCGGAGAACCGCCGTTCATCGCTCGCCCGATCGTCGTGCACGGAGCGCCCGCCCATCGTGTAAGGAGCGCCCGTCCATCGTGCGTGCCTGCCCGAGTCGCGTTTCACCGTCCACCCGTCGTGCAAGGAGCGCCCGCCCGTCGCGTTCACCATCCACTCGTCGTGCATGCCTGCTCGAGTCGCGGAGGCCTTACATGTTGGGTTGAATGTCTTATATGTAAGGATTTTATTCTTATAATATCACTTTCTGGATAATTCATAATTTTTTTGCATGCTACCACACCACTAAAAATTCATAATGCTATTTAAATTCTAAACATCAAAACATCAGCTGCCATTCACGTAGAAATGAATCTCCTAATTCGTATGGGCAACATTTGGGCCTTCTGTGCAAAATTTTCAGCTGCATGTCTTCACGGATAAAAGATTTTCCATTCGCTCCTAACGTTAGTGAATTCCAAGCTTGAACAAGAGGTCCTCGTTGTTAAGGTTACTGCTACCTTTCACACATAATCAGAGAAACAAATGCACTCTAACAACACCACTTCACTAGCATATGCAGGAACTATACTAATGTAACTGGTGAAGAAGGATTCAAAATTGTGTACATCAAATTGATAGCAGATAGCGGCCGGTTGAAGCAGGACAACGAATAAAAACTTAAATTTATGGAAGTACGCTGCTACAACTAGATTTGCAATGAAAGAATTGACGCTGAGGAGAGTCTTTCCCTCATAGCTTCAGTTGCGGAGATAAAATCGCAACAAAACTGGAGCTAAAACTCAAAAATTTAACGCATAGTAGAACATAAAACAGAGTGGTTGCGCGGTAAAACTAGACTTCAATTTTTAAACCAATTTTTAAACCATAGTAGAACATAAGACGGAGAGTGGTTGCCGTAAAACTAGACTTCAAATTTTAAAGCATATCGCAACATATTTTAGATTATATTTCAAAACACATGAAAATATCTTCTCCATACTAAAATGGAGACTGCGGTACTTTCATCTAGTAAAAGAAATATTTTTACTGAAATTTACATTCACTGGGAGTTGCTGAGTAATTTTTGAGTAATACATGAAATAAATTTTCTCCACTTGACTGATCAGACTTCCACGCTCAACTATGCAAAATACTGTTACATAGAACATACAGTTTTGACTCATTAATACATGAAAGAGAAAAATATTAAAATTATATAGAAAATGTTTCTCTATGTTGTGGAATGAATATTAGCCCATACATTTTTATCAACCTTTCATTACATACACATTACTTACTAATTATTTGATGTGTTTTGTGGAATGGAGAGTATTCATTCTTAATTACTTGATTACTTGATGTGTGTTTCAAAATGGAGAATTTGTACCCGTAGTGAGAATTTCCTTTAATATTTCGTGCAAACAAAATCTATTTGGAAAGTATGGTTGTTGTTAGTTTAGTAAAGGTGGTGGTTGGGATTAATTTTCCAACACTCCCCTTTAATCACAATTATCACCATCGACAATTCCCAAACAATTTTTAGATAAACAAATTTTTCAGGTGCCAATGTCTTTGTGAAAATGTCAATTGTCGCCTTCGACAATTCCCAAACAATTTCTAAGATGAAAAAAAATTTCACCTTTGTGAAAATGTCAGCGTTCTTGTGACTTGCAGTGTTGAAACACAATTTCACCTTTGTTAATTAACTCTCTAATAAAATGATACTTAACATCAACGTACTTGGTTCTCTTGTGAAAAATAAAATTTTTTGATAGTGCAATTACAAAATTGTTGTCGCAGTAAATAATGGTTGTTCCCTCTTGGTGGTGGCATAAATCTTTGAACATTCTTCTCATGCACACTTCTTGACATGTTGTTGTTGTTCATATTCAACTTCTTCTCTTGACAATGAAACTATGGACTACTTCTTGGAGGCCCATGAAATGGCTCCCAAACTTAAATGAAAAACATATCACGATGTGCTCTTTCTATCATCGACACTTCCTGCTCAGTCAGTGTTAGTGTAGCCAATCAGCTTAAAATCATTTGTAGCATTGTACAAAATATCATACTTCTTTGTCCCATTGACATACCTTAGAACCCCGTTGGTTGCTTGCCAATGTGCCTCCTTGGGTGTCTCCATGAACCTCAACACCAAGCTTACTGCATATATTATATCCGGCCTAGTTACCATCAAATACATCAAGTTCCCGACCATAATTTTGTATAATGTCTGATTGACATTGTTGCTGTATTTTTCTTTGCTCAACTTCAACACCATGACAGTTGGAGTTAGTGCAGACTTGTTGTTCTGCATATTAAAACTCTCCAAAATGTCTACTACATACTTTTATTGGATACTAAAAATACCATTTTCTCTTTGGTTCACTTCTATGCCCAAAAAATGCCTTAACAACCCCAAGTTAGTCATTTCAAACTCCCTTTTCATGAATTATTTGAAATCAACAACAAGGAAATCATCACTCCTTGTAAAAATCAAATCATCTACATATAAAACAATAATAAGAAGTTTACCATCACTCTCTTTGATGTAGAGAGTAGGCTCACCGTCACATTTGTCAAAGCCATTGCCAATCAAGTAAGCATCTATCGTGTTATACCATGCACGCGATGCTTTCTTCAACCCATAAAGAGCTTTCCTCAACCTATATACCTTGTTTTCTTGGCCTTCTACCTCATAACCAGGTGGTTGCGCAACGTACACTTCCTCTTTCAGTACTGCATTAAGGAACACTGATTTTATGTCCATTTGAGACACTTCCAATTTATGTTGCATGGAAATTGACAACACTGTAGGCACTGTCTCCATCCTCACGATTGGCACAAATGTCTCAGCATAATCTCTTCCATGTTGCAGCTTGTCTCTTTTGACAACTAGCCTCGCTGTATGCCTTTCAATCTTTCCTTCAGTGTTGCTCTTGGTCTTATAGACCAACTTCACTCCAATGACTTCGTTTCCTTGCGAAAGGTCCACTAACTCCCATGTGTCATTCCTTTCTATTGCTTTTATTTCTTCATCCATTACAACAACCTTTTTTTCTTCTTTGACTACATCCTGAAAATGGATTGGGTCATCTACATGAAAAAACAATGAAAATAAGGAATTTAGACTAGCGCTAGTATCAACTTCATCTTGCTCATAAATTTCACTTAAATTTCTAATTTTTTTTCCTTTTATGCTTGAAGAATATGGGCTTGACATGTCACTTGATGTTGCACTTGAAGTATATGAGGTTGTAAGTGTTTCTAGTGTGCTTGGAGTAGTACTTTCTTGACTACGTGATGTTTCCTATTATTTGTTGATGGTGTCACTTGTTGACTGCTTTGTTGAGCTTGAATAGGAGTAGAGGGAGCCATAGTTGAGGATTTTCTTCTTGCGGTGAATTCCTCTTTGTCTTCATGCGATATATACATTTTCACATTGATTGTCTTCTCTGAACTTCCATCCCATGCTTACTCATTAGAATACACTGTTTTTTGGTCCTGTCATTTGCATGTATTATACAATTTAAACAATGAAAATAAATAAAGCGAAAGTCTTGCTTGCAAGCACTACAACACAACATAATCTCGTTCATAACCCTAACAACTGTCATTGGATTACTACATTTTGCACATACAATTTCAAAAGGGTTCGTATATATGCTAACTACTTTGAGATATCCTTAAAAATGTTGTAAAATTAATATAGAAAACAAATACTTAGAAACATGATATCAAATGTATTTTTTTTTAATGTTCCTTTTCTATGTCTATTTAAGAAATATGACATAACTTAGTGTGCATATAACACTGGGCGAGGAAAGAAAGTTTCATAGAAGGTCAACTTTCTTTTGTTTGTTTATACGTTGACTATGAATTGCAAAAATCTTTTTCATGTTTTTTAACTATATTTTTCAGCAAAATCAACAGAAAAACATTTTGTTGCGGATGTCTTTGAATTGAAACACCTATCAAAGAAAGTTTATCATATACTTGACCCTGGAACATATACAAAATATCTGGGAAAAAAAAAAATATGCCCTATACATTAGGAATATTTTTTTCCTAGATATTGGGATATACAGATCTATGTATATATAACTACAACTATGGGGATTTGTACCTAACACTTTCCTTGTAATATTCTATCAGACAACTATGATTATCTAATGGTTATAGATATAATGTAGGATAATCTATGGGAAAGAGACAATAATGCTTGCCAAACGTTGGCAGTTATCATTCATCCTTCGAGACTAAGGAATTAGACAACAATTCGAAAACACAGATTCATCATATTAATTTCTCTCGAAGAGTAATGCTGGTTTGTTTGATAAAATATAGGGAAAATAATATATATATATATATATATATATATATATATATAAAACTAAAAAAATTATCATGATCAGAAGGAAAATTATTTACATTTATCGAGATAATCTTCATTTGGAATTATTCTCATGAATATAAACTTAAAGGTACACTATGTAGTAAATGGGTCTATCTCCAATTTCTATTGTTAAAACATATCTATAGAATTTATAAGTAAATAAATTAATTTGTTTTTTTTCCTATTTTACAATTTCAGTTTATTTTTATATCAGGGTTAAGTTTTTCATAGAGTACATTTTTTTCTAATATTGGTTTAGCATTTTGTTTTTATTTGGAATATTTATTTTTTTCTATTGGTTGAATCATGACATATTCATTTACTGTATCAACATTTTTTTTCTATGGGCATTGCATTCACTTATAGTGATTGTATGGCTGCTGAAGAAGATACATGTACAAGTTATAAACATCTCAAAAATGTTTTCTACTCCATTGTACTTGTACATGTTTGTTGTCTTACGTCTAACATGGCTCATGTTAATTTGAAACATGGCTATTGTTAATTTGATGTCATGATCATTTCACATGCTTAAATATATGTAAAATTATGGAGGTCTTCAAAACGTCCAACGTGGGAATGTATATTTCACAAAATTATTTTGATTTTTCAGATTATTTCTATGATAAATTATATTTACCTATTATTATTAAAATTATTCCAACTTCATAATTTATGTTTATTTTTTAGGAATGAATGCAAATTCTTATACCTACCTCATTGCCATTATTTCATTTCTTAAATTTTTTTATATATATTATACTCATCTTATACCCTACTCAATGCTAGGTTTGAAGATGTCATATATTTCAACGTTGCATGATACAACATCCTGAAGTTATTCTCTTAGATATTGTCCTTAAAAACAATCAACATCAAAAAAATTCCGAAATATTAGAATGAAATTTCCTGTTGAAATTTGTATTTTACTTTATAAGCCTAATAAACATTAATAGAATCCGAGCATAAAATTATTTAATTGAAACTCTTGCCAATCATTATACAAAATCTTCATAGGCAAAGACATATATATAGATTTTGGATTGATATTCCATTTATGTCCATTTCATTATCTAATGAATTCTTACCGAAGGTTTGCTCTAGGATGCTACTGATATATTGATTATGGAAGTACTAGATTCGTTTCTGGTTTCTATAATTTAGAAATGCTGATATGTTTCACATGATATTACTTCTATCATATGATTAAGAATGGATGCATATCGCTAGTGGTAGGAACCACACAACATAATAATATTGCTGGTATGTGTCTTATTCAAAATGAAAGTAGTAGTGTGTATTTAGCATGGTTTACATTGATCATTATTCAGTTGTATTAATACCTACAACCAAATCACACAATCTTCAGGTAGAAATCTGAGCTTGTTCATATGGACGTCCAGAACACAAAGATGTCATGTTGGAGATCGAGGGAAGGAGACTGTAAAGCTCGTTGGAATGAGGAAAGAGCTTCCTGAGGTTAAGCAGTTTGAATCCTAGAGATTTCGACAACCACTGTAACTTGTTGAAATTTGCAATCAGCTCTTCTAGTGAATTGAATTTTTTTATTTATGATGTATTAGAGGAAAAATAGCCCAATTGATCAAACGGTGAAGAATTAAAGGACTGCGAAAGAAATTAAGGGTTTGAAATGTAATTTTACCTGCCATCCTTGGCAGCCTGGCAGAGTGAGATATCCATGTCATGTGGACTAGGGAAGGTTAGAGAGACTTCTATCTTCCATGCCAACTGCAAATCCAAACAAAGAATTGGCCTTCCGCGATTCTATAACAAGAACGTGACTCGACCAGGTTTGCAGGGTTTCCTTCATTCAATTCAGAGAGCGAGGTTCGAACCTTGTATAGTATAGGTAGTCTTCCATAATTGTTTATTTAGCTGGCCTATTTTCATCTCATTGAATTTATGTTGGATTTCAGGAATCTTTTAGAATTTGATTTTAATTGTTTCATTTTTTTTCACTATCAAATTCTAGAATTCCATAAATCTACAATCAACATTAAGGTTGGAAATTGTAATTATTCCTGTGTGCATATGAGGTGATCGGTTGAGTTAAGTTGAGTTGAGTTTAATATTATAAATTTAAATTCATTTTATCCATAGTTAAATTTAGTGAATATTTTCATGTGAAATCAGCTTCTAAATTTCTTTAAAAAAATATTATTTGTGTCTCAATTTGTACTTTTCCTCTAACTTTCCATCAAATTAGTATCAGATCCGCATTAATATAAGAGTGGCATTGTGTGAGATAACAGAGTCCAAATTTTCTCACCCACCACATTCGACTTCATTGGGTTTGCGGACAGCGTAAATAGAGTTTGTGGAGGGTTTGAAAACTCATCTATTTTGAAGAAGATTCAGAATTTCCGTCAGCTACCATCGCCGAATCCTCGAAGAAGAGAGTGTATCACTAGAGGCCTCCGTCATAAGTAGCATCCTCCACCGCTGTCACCATCGTGAATCCCTACTATCTGTATAGGAAGTAGCCATTGTTGTGAGGAATCCGTAGACAATGTGAAGAGCATTAGTCAATGCATGGCCAAAGTTTTAAAGTGCCTGGTAAAATATTCAAGAAGACGTATTATTTTCTAAAAGTCATGTGGGAGAGTTCGAAGGTTTGAAAAAGAACAGTTATTCAAAAGGTTTAAGTTCAGAGTTATAAAAAGGCTATGCATGAAGAGCTTTTATTAAATGTTTGGAGAGGAATTTTTATAAAATAACTATAAAGAACAAGGATTTTATTGAACAAGAGAATTTAGGAGTTTAGGGCCTTGCAAAAGTGAATTGTTGTACAAAGATTTTAGGTTTTTCTTGTATGAAAATGTTTTGGGTGAGCAATGCATTTTGTGTTTTGTGGGCTACATATTAAAAATCATATTTTTTTGGGAGTGATATGGAAGAAACACTCATGCAATAAAGAAAAAAGACATAAGATAGAATAAATATATCAATCATGGGTCACAAAGCTAGATTGAAGCAGTAGAAAAGAAGAGGCACAAATCGTCCATGTTTAGAGAGGTTCACGTCAAAGCCAAGGAATTGATGCATCTAGCATAAGACACATAAGAGATTGAGGGTGGGTGATTGGCCTAGTGTGGATTTGATACCACCTCCTATGTTTACTCGTAAAAATTTTATTTTTTGGGTTGGCAAAATGTTAACTTTTTTTTAGGGAAAGAGTTAATTGAGTACTGATGAACTATGTGATGCTCTAGTAATGGATTTTGTAAAACAAGCATTGGATGATAATTTTTTTTGTATTATAGCAAAAACTACATCTTCCAGGGAAGCATGGAAGATCGTGGAAGAAAAATTCGATGCAAGGGGGAGTGACATGCAATAGCATGTTATGTCATAGGAAGATAAGTCTATAATATTACCAGAAGAGAAGAAAGACATTGATGGATCCTATTGTGTAGTAATATTACCAAAGGAAAAGAAAGACATTGATGGATCCCACTATGTAGCCGCACAGGTGAAAGATGAGGAAGACAAAACCAAGATTGCAAAGAGATAAGTTGAAGCCTTTGTATGTGAAGCAGAGCAAGAGCATATAGATTCTCAAGAACTCCATTCTAACATGGATGGTGCAGATGATGGTGAATCCCACTGTCACGAAACACGTGGATGATGACTACAAAGTGAAATGTGAATTGGTGAATCCAACCGTAGATGATGAATTTTGTGAAGCTGACATTATTAATGACAACATGCATGTTCGAATATCCCACAATAGAGTGGATGAAGATTATGTTGATGTTAACTTTGATGAATATAATTTAACTAGTGATGAGTGGTTGCATATCATGCAACAAAAATAATAAATTGATATGTTGTCATTTGGTGAGAGAATCCCACTTCTGTCTAGAAGCCAAGTGGAAGGCAACCTATTTGCAGCAGTAGAGGTTTGTAAAAGAGTGGAAGATAAAGACAAAGAAGGAAGAGGAAGAGAATGATGCTCTCACTCTAGAGCATAATGAATATATATTTTTAACATTGATTTTGAGTGTGTAGGTAAGCAAAATAACATTCCATCTGAAAAATAAGATGAAGAAAACGATGTAGGAAAAAACATGGAATTTTTTGAAGACTAAGAAGAAAGCATTGAAACAAATTTTCAGCATTGGATCCAAGAAGAGATCATATTTTTTTAACATGAAATATGAAAGAAAAAAGATTAGGAATATGAAGCATAGGACGTAGAGGGAAAGAGACAATTGGAAGATGAAGAGTTGCCGTAGAAGTCCATGAGTGAAAGAATCCTTAAAGTGGAAGTTATAGAAGACAAATTCAGAAAAAATACAAGAGAAGTCAAAGAAAAATTACAGCATTAAATGAAAAAATATGGACCTTACAACAAGAAAAAACAACAGATAATGAAGCAATTTCAAGGGTATAGAGTTAGGAATAAACGAAAAAGAAAATTCAGAATTGTAAATGTTTTCAGGCACTATCATTGTAAGCCTAGCCGAGACTTAGACCAAGAGGCATGTTTTAGTGATGATTAAGTCAATTTCTATTGTAATCCTAGCAGAGATAGTTGAGTCATGTTGAGTCATGTTTGAGTTATGTTGAGTGATACGGTAATAAGTAAGGGGGAGTGTTCGAAATTATAATTTTTCTCGTGTGTATGTGATTCACGAAGTGGCATTTGAGTTGAGTTGAGATAAGTCTAGTCCAATATTAGAAATACTAATTCATTCTATATTTGAAAAGGTTGAATTTAGTGAGTGTTCACATGTTTAAATCATTATCAGTTGTGTCGCTGATTAAAAAGTTTAAATACCGACATTGGATTCATTGTAATCAATTCAAATTTGTGTGATCAATAAAAAAAAATTACAACTCATATTGTTTGTGTGTCAATTTTTGCCTTTCCTCTTCTTCCTTTCCATCCATTAAAATGTTCATTCCATAAGTTTTCATTCAAACATTGCAAAATAAATTGAAATTCTATTTTGATAACGGCCACCAATGATGCATTTGAAATCATAATTGAGCTTTCTGGATAGCTTTCCTTCGCCATGCATGGATTCTTCATATATTTTTGAGTTTATTTTGGAATTCAGCCAAACAACGTTTAGTGAAATTATTCAAAATGCATTTATCCAACATTCTTAAACATTTTTGGCCCTTTGTGGTGTAAACCATTTAACCTCAAATGTGTGATTCCAACGAATCTTATCAAATTTGAATCAAATTCATTAAAAAAAAATCGATTTTTTCGTAAACTACGACATTTTAGGTTCTTAGTAGTGTAAATAATTTACGCCTCAAATGTGTGATTCCCATGAATCTTATCAAATTTTATTCAGATTTAGTCAAGGAAAATATTCGAAAAACCTCTGTAAACTACGGCTTTTGCAGATACAATGAGTGAAGTCCACAACTAAAACAACCAACGAATATGCCAATTGTTGCTCTATTCATAACGACAGTTGCATAAAACAGAATATGTGGATCATCATCGATGATACAACACCATCTAGAAAAATTCCATTCTTTGTATAAAACATAAATTGAGTTTATGTTATTTTTCGTCCTGTTGCTCTCATTGATCCGTGGGATGATACAAGAGTGACCAAAGAAATTATTAGTGTACACAATTATTTGATTAGATTGATGAAGAAAACGATGGAATATCTACCTAATAGAATAATGATGCAAAATAAACTTGGAGGTGTTAATTTATAAGAAAAAACTGGTATAGATAAATTCTATCAAGTATAAAATTGAAAGGGATGTGATTCATGCATTACCATTTCAGGGGTTATTTTCGAAAAGTAGGATATACGAAGAAATCTAAACTTGGATGAAATTATAACCATATAAAATTTAAATATGATATGTTATTAACAAAAATGGAGCCTATTATCTCTCATTTATTTGTATTACTTGTTATTTATTTGATGTTTTAGAGAAAAAAAAATATTTATTTGTATTACTTGTTATTTATTTGATGTTTTAGAGAAAAAAAAATTGGAGGAATCAATTATAGGATAAATTTAAATTAAAGAATAGGATCTAATAGATTTTGGAAGTAATTTAAAGAATTAACTGAAGTGTTTTGAATCCAAAATTTGTTACTTTTACAAAATCCCATGGTGTTTGTAACGTCCCTTCCCATATCTACCCAAAATCGTCACCTTGTCAGGGTAAACATGAGAATAGGAGCTATTATGAGATGAATCAAGGTCCTAAGTACAGTTAAGGAAGTGGAATATACATCCTGAAACTTTACCAACCTTCCTCTGGAGTGAAAGGACCACTAGGAGTTAAGCAACCACTCCAGCTGCCCAAACCGTGAGGTAACTTTCCTTTTTAGATATATGGACTTCCAGTCAATTGCATAATAGGGAGATTAAGCGACTATAACCCTCTTGTCTCCTGGATAACCCTCCCTCCCAGCCATTGTAGTCTAGATTTCCTAGTTCTAAGCATGAGACCCCAAAATATGTGCTACTTTTTCGGGACTAGTATCTGGACCTCTGCCCAGAACTTGATAGCACTTTCCAAAATTATGAATGGCGCAAGCATAAGGCCACTAATGCAAAACTAAGTCAAGGACTTGACCTAACCAGACCTAACCATGACAAAAATTTCTTCGAACACATTGTGAACGTGTAATCTATAGTTCATGAATGCATAATTAAATATATAGGTCTAATACTTTTCTAAGAATCATGACGAAGGTTTAACAACCTCTCACAATAGCTGCAAGGACATCTTTAGGCCATGAATTCAATAACCAATCATCTACTAATCAAAACATGATAAGAGCCATTAATATAACCTTTTATGAAACCATGTTTATAACCAACATATAACCAGAGTAATAACAATGATAAAACAACCATCAAAGCCACATAATAACGAGTGTAAATACTTATGAAATACCAGAGGAAAAGAGCTCTCATCAATAGATGAAAAAGCCAACCAAATCACAGACTTCGACGTATCACCTGACCATAGGTTGGGCTAAACCAAATCTCAGTTTGAATCAATCACCCTCGTGCCATATTCCATGCATGAATGTGGGATCTCATGGAATAAACCAAACAAAACCAAACCAAGGCTTCTAGAGGCTAAACCACCTCAACCCTCTACCAATGATTCCACCTCATGGTCGGATATCACTAACCATCACCAGATCGGTCTCTACCAAAGTTGTCCATGGCTCTAAAGAATTTCTTCCAACTTGGCTCTAGGACTAGTAACTATACTCAAAACTATCGTAAGGCTCCAAAGAATTTGTCCAACCAAGGCTCAAAGCCTAGTTCCTTAACCAACCAAGGACTCCAAATTTTTTTTCCAACCAAGGCTTCCAGGACTAATAACGCAATTAAAGTTGTTTTAGGGATTCCAATGCATTTTTCCATCTAGGGCTCTAGGAAATAATAACTCTACCCACAACCATAAGGAGCATCAGGAACAATCAGAGAACAATCAAGTAGGAAACCCATAACACCATGGTTATCCAGGAAATGACAAGGTTAGGAAAAATAAATTTTAATCCAGGGAATCCTTCATGCCAATGAGAGATCATAACCAAATAACCACATGCATATATCATGCATGCCAAAACTAGCAGGGAAATCATACATGCAACTCAGTAGTTGCAAGCAATCAAAATGTAGTCGTTGATCTTATCAGTCACTTGCACTTTCTTGTTTTTACTTTTTCCTTCACTCTCCAAATCCAATGTATGCCACAATGTTCCAAGAAACTCTAAGTGTGAAAGAGTATGAGAAAGACAGAGAGATAGAATAGAGAGAGACCTCTAAGCTTAAATTGACAAAAAGTTGTGAACTGATTCGAATAAACCCTTTTATTGTTGAGGCATCTATTTTCTTCATTTTCCTCTATTTTCCTTCAATTTTCCTCACATGAAATGCAATGACCTTTCACCTTTCTTTTCTCCTATTTTCTATTATTTTCACAAATAAATGCTAGTTAATGCCTCTTTTCCATTTCCATTTTCTTTGCCAATATCCATAGCCATTACTTATTCACAAGTGATCCCCATTGCTATTCTTTTTCATAACATTCAACTCGGAATATGTGTCCCATGACCTTGGTCTTATTTTTCCTTTATTAACTTTATTCCATGGATTTTTTCCTAGGGATGTTACAGAACCCTCCCCCTTGGGGGAACACCATCGTCAGTGTTCAAGGAAACTTATAAACTAAAAAAACAAATGCTTCTCATGGAGCTTTATAACACAACTCAATGCAACATTTACATCATATACATCTATTGAAAACATAGCCAATGTATCATGAACACTATATTGCTTATTGGAGCTTTATAACACAACTTGATGCAATATTTACAACATACATATGCATATATACATAGCCAAAACACAACATCAAAACATATATCAAAAGGCATCCGCTCAACTAGAAAATAGAGAAGGATACAAAGCCCGCATCTGATCATCCATCTCCCACGTAGCTTCGTCACGCCCAAAGTGCTTCCACTTCACTTTAACTTGCTTGATACGTCGATTATGGAGCATGAACATTTATTGCTGAAAAATGCACTGATGTTCCAACTGGACTTCTCCTTCTTGTTCCACCTGTAATACAGATAAGTAAATCACATGATCAACATCTTTCACATATTTATTAAGAAATGAAACATGGAAAATATCATGGAATTTCACTGTCGGAGGTAGTGCAAGTTGATAGGTCACTAATCCAATCCTCTCAAGAATATTGAAAGGCTCGCAATACTAAGGTGCCAACATGGCACATGATCTAATCCTCAAGGAGGTCTTCTTGGGCTTGATGTGCATGTATACATGTTCCCCAAATTAGAACTCCTTGAACACCCTATTTTGATCTGCATAATGCTTTTTCCTATCATGTGCTACCATTATATTCTTCTTGCTTAACTTCATTTCCTTTTCCATATCTGCCAATAGGTTCAGTCCAACAAATACCCTATTCATTAGATCACTCAAACTAATAAGAGTATTACAACTCCAACCATAAAGTTCCTTAAACAAACTCATCTTCAAAGATTCTCAATACCAATTATTATACGCAAACTCCACAAGTGGAAGATACCCTTCTCGCATTCATTGTTGATGCATAACATACATTCTCAACATGTCCTATAAAATCCTATTGGCCCTTTGTGTTTGTCTGTCTGCTTGTGAATGATAGGTTGTACTGAAGGCCAACTCTATCCCAAAACCTGCAAATAACTCTTTTCAAAACCTAGATGTGAACTTGGAATCTCTGTCTGACACAATCTTCTTCGGAAAACCATGCAAACTCAATATATCTCTGATGAAGACCTATGTTACTTCACTATATGAATTTGTAGAATTTACTATAATGAAGTGACCTACATTGGTCAACCTGTCAGCGATGACGATAACAGAATCATTTTTTCTAGATGTCCTTGAAAAACATGTAATGAAGTACATAGAAATGACCTCCCATTTCCACTCTAGAATCAAAATCAGCTGCAGCGATCAGGCACTCAGTATTTAGCTAAAAAATTAAAGTTTTCGGAATGGCTCGAAATCTAAACAACTGCATCTCTCTCAGAAAAACATTCCTAATGCAACTTCTTTCACTAAAAACCAAGTTAGTGACAGGAAGTTATTGAGTTATGTTCACTTTGCTAAACAAGTGAAATTTACAAAAAAAATCCGAGTCATTGCACAGTCCACAGTTCGTACTGCTGACGTGGAAAGTTACTAGGTAGGGTCAACTTGGTCAACATTCAGTCATGTCTTGAAAAGTGTCATGTTCTTATTGGGTTTCAGATTGTTGACGTGGCACAATTTGATTAATTAGTTTTGGACCAATGAGAGAATGCCACGTGGCAAGCATAGAGGCCACCATGTGGAACCTACCAATGGCCTAGGTAGAGGCCAGTTCAACAAAAATATTGTTGAGGTGCCGGGGTTCACCCCACGACCTCCCCTTCGCAGTCCAAGCCTTCTACTATCTCTGGTAGCAGTTTTCACGTAACCATATGGTGGACCAATTGTATTTGAATTTGCATTTATGGTTGGTGGTTAGGGGAGGGCCAACCCGCACACCAATCCTCCCCATGTGAACACGCTAATGGTTACCACGGACAGTTAACACAACGACTCCACAAACCCTTAACTAAGATAGTTATTGAAACATGTGAACGCAATCACCATTACACCAAACCATTGATCTAGTGGCTCCAAAGCTCCAACGACCTCCGTGCCATGTGAACGCATATCCAACGATCATGGTTTGTGGTTATTGTTAGTTAACCCAGTGGCCAGCACTAATAAATGGTATATGTCATACCATGTGAAACCTTTGCAGAGACCGCCAACGGTTTTGTAGAACAGTTAGTGTAATCCATGTGATTAGCGGTAATCCCCGAGTTAAACATGACTTATATTTAATTAAAATCAAGTCTAAGTCAACGGAAATTTAGTGGACTCCAACATTTTTTGTGCCAACGTCAAATTTAGCATCCCTAACTGGAGTTATTCCAGTTTTAGAGGAGCTTTTCTAGGAAAAGACTATTTGAGCCATAACTGGAGCAAGTTTCGACCCAATTGAGCTAAGGAAAAGTCGTTCCTAGCTAATTTCGACATTCTAAACACATTGGTACATGTATCAAGAGCAGTAGAGCTTTTTAAACAATATTTTTTTTCCATATTGAGCTAATATAGAGGTGAAAGCCATGGAAGTTGGATGAAGGAGATGTAGTCCAGGAGGGGAGAACTCCTTCATCAAAACACTGTGCTAAATGATCTTGTTGATGGTTTTTTTGTACTTTGAATGTCTGTTATTCATTACTTGTTTTTGAAGATATTTTGTTCATGTCTCTCGCATTAAACTTGGTGAAATTTACCTGTTTTAATCACCACACAACCTAAGGAAATATATGCACATGAAGAAATGAACAAGAACATGTTTATAAATCTATAATTGAAATTAGCGTAGGAAAACTAACATTCAATAACAGATCAAGTTGGTATCAGAGGAAAGGTTGATTTTCTTGATTTCTAGAGTTGTGTACAATTAGGGTTTTAACGGTTGCAAAATTGTGATGCTTACAAGGTAATATTTATAGAAAGGAGAAGGGAAATTATTGGTTGGAACTCCTAAGGTAAATGCCCAGAAGAAGGAGAGCCATAAGGCCACAATCTCCACCACCCAAAATTTGAATTCCAGTTGCACTTGAAACTCCTCAAGTTCTTCCTTCAATTGAGATTGAAGAGGTACAAGAAGTACCAGTTTCTGAGCCTAAATCCACAACCATTATGTCTAGAGAAAGAGAGCCTGAAGGTCCTTCTTCAGAAGAGTTAGAATTCAAGAAATCTTTCTTCACTTTAACTAAGATGGTTAAATTCCTCTATGAAGAGAGGAACACAAGAATGTTTGGAGAAAATTCTAAACCTCCATATGGAGAAGGAAGGTCAGGAAACAAAAAGGATGATAAGAAGGATTCCAAGGGTAATGGAGGGAAGCCACCTCCATATCTACCATATTCATCATCTTCCTCATCATATTCATCATCCTTAACATCTCAAACATCGTCCACTTCCACCACCAAAACTGTTCATACTCATTGTCATAATCCAAAAGGAAAAACTCCCTTACTCAAATTGGACTTTAAGTTTGAACTTCCCATGTACAGTGTTGAAGTGAATGTAGAAAAGTTAGAAATTTGGATTCAAAAATTGGAGGTATACTGTAGAATTCAGAACATTGAAAAAGATAACATAAAGATCCAGTTGGCTTCATTGAGGCTAGAAGGAGAAGCATTAGTCTGGTGGGAAGTAAAGACTCAAAAGGAAATGTGAATTCATGGTAAGATATCCATTTCTTGGGTTCAATTTGTTTCTGCAATTAAAAGACAATTTTACCCTTTAGCCTATATGCAAAAAGCCATTATGAATTGGCAGAATTTTAGGTAGCTTAAAGGCCAAATAGTCCAAGACTATATACAAGAGTTTAGAAAGAGGGCTTTGTTGTTAGGAGTAAATTTGAATTCCGCAAATACACTATTAAAATATATTTGGGGTTTACATTCCTATTTGAAGCATACTATCATTATGTTAAATCCAAGCAATTTGGATGAGGTTTGTGTGCAAGCCACACACCTTGAAGCAAGGGGAAAGAACATTCAGGAAGAGGGTAGTAAGAAGATGCCTTTCAAGGGTAATGAGAAAGAGAAGGGTGGAAAATGGAAGGGAAAGAAAAATGCAAGTGTGAAGAAAGAATGGGAGAAAACCATATGCCAACATTGTTCCAAAGCTGGGCATGATGAAGCCCATTGTTGGTAATTACATCCTCAACTAAGGCCCAAGAAACAAAATAATAAGGGAAAACAAAAGCCAACTATTACCACACAACATGGCCTTGGTTCAGATTTTGGTGATAAGACCGAGATTTAAGCCATGGTCACAAAAGGGAAAGAACTTGTTGCAAGCACTAGTTCATTAAACAATCAAAACAACAATCCAAATGAAGAATCAAGAATAGAGTTGTTTCATGTAAGGGTAATTTCAAATCATATTGATATTGATGCATTATTCGATAGTGGTTCACAATCAAACTTAATTTCAGAACACTTGGTCAAAAACCTCAACCTTGAAACTGTACCTCATCATAAGCCATATCCATTGGGTTGGATAGTTAACAATGCAAACTTACAGGTTACAAGGAATTGTTTGTTCAAGTTTGCCATTACTAAAAGGTTCAATGATGCATTTGAGTTAGATTTAGTTCCACTTGACATCTCAAGAATTATCTTGGGCTGTCCATATTTGTATGATAGGAAAGAAGTATTTTATCACCATGAAAACAAATACTTATTTCTCAAGAATGGGGTGGAGTACATTGTGAGAGCCCATCACAAAAAGCTGAACATTTCTTTGGTTAATGCAGGGCAGATGAAGAGACTAGTAAATTCAAGTAAAAATTTTGTGCCCCTTTATTGAGCTTAGAGGTATTGGCCCCCCTACTACAACATAATTTGCGAAAACTAGACAGTGATCTTAGTCATGCCCCTGGCTTTTGCACTTTAGGCACCACATTTCTTCACGCGCCTCTTGCCGAGTTGTTCTGGTTTTTTTAGACTTTGCATTTCAAGGCAAAGGTTCTACAACTATGCATGAATCTGTTGAACCCCAAGACTAGCATCTTGCATCAGTTTCTCGTGAAATCTCAACGCGATTTCTAGAGCTTCTGCTGGGTACCAATCTTCTGTTATGATAGCACAGCCCTTAGATGAGGCAAGAGTGAGGACACAAACCACTTGTGGTGTTGCCCATTAGTCAGATTCATGTTAGCCTCACGAATCGTACACTTCAATCTCTGATCCAAATCCCAGGGCGTCTCACGAGGCTTCATCATGATCTGTTTGAGTCCCACAATTGATTGTGCCTCAGAATTAGGTCTATTAGATTCCTTATTTAGCGCAAGCAACGCGATTTCAGATTATTAATGTGGTACTTAATGTACCAAGCTAGTGTGCGGTCCTACAAAGCACTAACCAACGTTGCTTTCTTCATTTGATCATCCATTATACCATGAGCTTCCCATACAACCTTTATGACAAACCAAAACTGGTCCAGATCTTCATTTCCCATGCCCTTGAACACTGGTAGCTTCACAGAGTTTGCCATGTTGAATGGTGGTGGACGTGGTGGTGGTGTTGGTGAGGGGGTAAGCGGTGGGGGTGAAGATGGATAAGGAGGGGTGAAGATAGAGGTGGTGTGGGTGGGTGGGGTATTCACAGGAACCCTTGCTTTATCAATGGAATAGTGCTCTCTAGAGAATCTTGTGTTGCTCCCTCGTCATCACTCAGAGGAGGCTCAATCAATGGGCTATATTCAGGGCCTTTTCTTCCTCCATCCTTGAAAGTCCTTCCACTTTGCATAGCCCCAAACATCAAGGTAACTGCATAACCTGCTTTTCACACAAGAGCATCTTAATCCAAGTATTTAACGATTTCAAATACTTACCTCACAACCCTTTGAAGAAGTGACACTCTGCTTTGTTGTAACTGACCGAAGTATCAATCACAAACTTTATCACAAACCCTCCTATGATACGGTTGAGCCAATGATCGACATTGCACATGATATTATCTTCAGAGGCTTCCAATTTTCACACTAACTCTAGGGTCTAAACAATCGAACCATCAAGCCTCCACCTCCCTTGGTTGTCTTCCAACTTTGCGACCCACTCATATAATTCAACTGGGAAGGAACATAAGAAGATTTCATGTATCTCTCTATATAGATATCTGTCCAACCACTATTCTTTCATTAATTACAAATTCCTATTTTCTTGCGCCACGAATTTATGGATCTTTCTATCCAACCACTCTTCAATCTCCTTCTTATTTGGATTCCATTGATACAACATTGCACATCTCATTATGCAAATTCCAGTTTCGACAACGGAACCATTTGTTGGCTTGATGGGCCCTGACCCAGCTTCATCGTTAAGCAGCCAAGCAAATCCCTACACTATTGGCCCTTTTGACATCAATCTATGGACCGCAGATTAAAGTCTCACCCGAAGCAGTATGGGGGAATGAAGGAACCAAGTTTTCGCACCCTGAGATGGTTGTGATGTCAGTTATTTTCCCTAACACTTCCTTCGCACAGACCAATAAGCCCTTTAGGGTTTGTCAAAGTACTTGTCTTATTCATCCTTGAAGCCTCTGCAAAACTCTCTGATCATCCTTCATGGACCCTAAAAAGATAGATCAACCACTTACCTGCCTCTGTAATTACTCTTACTTCTATATTTTCTCAAATTCACTTAAGTATTGTTAAATTTAACATGCATTATGGTTATCTTCATGTAAACAGATATTCTTACTTCCATTCATATGACAAAATAAAATACATAGATTCACGCATCAATATAGCATTAATTCATAACCCCAGTATTCAATATAACATAATCACAACATGCATAGAAGAAGTAAAATAACACATACACAGATAATTCCAGAATACTTCTGTTTATTGATAATCTAGATTTCCAGTATAGACTCTGACTACTTTGTGCACACAGCTACAGGGGTCTGCACACTCAACTACAGACTTCTACCTTAGGTCTCTCCGCAGTCAGCTGTAGAGCCTCTTCCTACGCTAAGACTCTTCTCTCTTAGCTCTCATATACCAATAAATTTACTCAAAACTCTACTAAAAACTTGTGACTTCATTGCTTTAGACTCTTCTAAGACTCCCTTTTTATACAATCCCATGCTCTGCGGACCAAGGGTGGATCTCATCAAGCCGACACAAATATCTAAACTAATGCCGCAAACCCTTTTTGACTGCTTACATCTTCGAGCACCACAACCATAAAATGCGGAGAATTTACATTCTTTACACAAAACTTGGGCCTTTAGCCCCCCAGCTTGGGCTTTTAACCCCAAACTTGACCCCAGGGGACCAATTCCCATCAAAGGAATTACCTTATTCTCCCTCATTTCCAGTTCATCCTCCTTCCGACTCCATGTGCTCTTCCTGCTGTCTATGGGACTTAGTCCCATGTTCCTCATCATGATTGGGGTTTGGGTTTCTTTGATTCTACCTATCTCATAGGCTTTTGCATGATCTTTTCTTGCTCCAGACGTAATCTCTCATTATCGGCCCACAAATTTTGCATCTCCGCTCGAAGTTGTTTAACTCTTTCTAGTAGCATTGCATTTGTATTCTGGTTTACCTCGCCTAGTTGTACTCACACCTCTGGGTTGTGACCAGCAACACCTCCAGAGAGGGTGGATCCCACTCCTTGTCTCATTTTCTACCTACTCCCTCTCTGCGTATCATAATCATTTTGTTATTTAATGCTTAACCACTCAAGCCTTAATGTAGTAACCCGAGGGCTCTGATACCAACTGTAACACACATGAAATCTACCATGTATTTATTATTATTATTATTGCTCATTCTATATATAATAGGCACACACATAATAATCAAGCTGCAGATGTTAGTTAACCCATATCGCGCATTAGATAGGTATCAATGCTCTACATAATTTAATATTTGGAATTAATGCTTAATCAAAATACATGCTTTTAAATATTCTAAGTGCTCGGAATTACTGTTAGTGCGATGGCTGAGGTGGTGTATTCACGTCCTAGGTTCAAAAGATAGGTTCCCAAGGAGTGATCCCTTCCCCTTATCTCTACATGCCGATACATTAATATTTTAGGTCATGTCGTAATTACTTTGCTCAGCTGGCCTGTAGTCCTAACGCTGCCCACTTCCAGGTCCAGGTTCTTCCATCTGCCAGATGGTGCTAATCTGAGCCTGGAGAATGGGAGCAGATCCTGGAGCTCAAACTCACACCAGTAATAGAGATTATCCTCCCAAAGTTCGAGCTTTATGCCTAGATTGTCGACCAAAACTTGACTCTGGAATTTGATCCTGCAACTGCTAAACAGAAAGGTACACATACCGACGTCTAGATGGCATTGCTACCATTCGACATAGCTACAGGTGTGATCAAAACCTCCAATGAACTCCTTAGGAGACGGGAACTGCCCCATTCAGCACCCAATTTTCTACGTTTGATGGCAAGTAAATTCTCTATTATAGAGGTTAATTGTAATGTTACTATTTCTCACAGTTTTTGTTCCTTATTTTTCTCATCCACGACTGACTGTAACTCTTGTCCATCTACACAGGTGAAAACACAGTAACCCCTTCAAGTTTCTCTCCAATATTGATAGAAGGAAAACCCTCTCCATCCTTACACAGGTGAGGAATAACTCCTCATTTCATTTAGTTTTATGTATGAAAGGTCTCCAAAGTTTTGGCACTAAGATTATTACTACTCTCGCTTGTAGGTTGCAGAGACCTATGGTGATGGTGTTTTGCATCAAGTTGTTACGCTCCTGCTGTGAGTAGCAGGACAGATCGATCTGGCCAAGAGCTACGGTATGGGAATGCCTTGGCATGCTAGCTTGAAGTTTCATGCTTCTGCTTTCTAATTAGAGTTGGACTAAGTAGGGTTTTCTTTTAAAGAACGATTCCCATTGCTAATGTAATGCTTTGAACGACTTCTTCTCTGGGCATTATCCTGAGTAATTAATGGAGAGGAAACTGCATGGTTTGTTTATGTTTTTGGTTCTAAAGAACTCTTTCCTAATTTGGTTTTGTTTGTAAAAGAATAATATATCATCTCATGAAATATATATATATATACATACATATATATACATATATATATATATATATATATATATATATATATATATATATATATATATATATATATACATCTTTTTTTTTTTAATTTGGAATTGTCCAACTGGCTTCATCGATGTGTTTCAATGCTAACTGTTAAACTAGTATTTTAAAGCCTTTATTACATTGTTCCAATTACAGTTCTAGGGTTGGTCGAGGATCTTTGCAAACTAAATATTCAAATTATAGTCGTTAGATTATTTACCTTTAGTCAGAGGGCCTCCTGGGCATCTCTTTTGGGACTGGCCGAGGAGTAAATTTGCTAGGGTTAGATATTCATGCATAAAGATAACTGTTTAAATAGAGTGTTCGTTATTCTTTTCCAACTCGAGGATTAGAACACTTTATTCGCTTGCCTCATTTTCTAGTCCAGAGGAATTGTAACCTTATTCGTGCTATAATTTTTTTTTTCTCGGTAAAGACTAATTCTATTAGGTAGAAAATATTGTACAATCAGGAAAAGCAAGAGACCGGCAGACCGGAAATGATGTATCAATCAACCTCGGTCCCGGTAAAAAGATTCAAACTAATGGCAACAGCAGATAGCAAGTAATCATAGACATACTAAATGATCTTTACCCCATAGGGCTAGAGGCTACAACGCATTGTTTTTTCCCTTTCTTTTTGTTGACTTTTGTCCAGCCATCCTAGGGAGGATGAGGTAGGACAACTTGCAGACTGGGAAACTCTAACATCTGGAATTCCTTTTCAGATTCTGAGGAGGTCTCATGGCTGCACTTCAGGGCGATTGCTGTGTCCGGGGGATGGCCCACGGTATCCATGGGAGGATCCATCGGCTGAGGCTCCTGATCTGGCTCTGAATCGCTATCCCCATCCTTCGAACCTGGGGAGCTGGGGTTCCCAGTCGGCGGAGGAGGGCAGGGAGCCCAACGCTTGGGCTTGGATTTTGCATTGAATCCCTTTTTCGATCTTGTTGTCAGCGATGGGCAGGAGTTCTACAGGTGTCCTGTAAGGTGACAATGGCGACACCGAAAGGCAGTGTTCTCGTAGTCTAAAAACTGAGTCCAAACAGAGTCCTTGATCTTGAGATTGATTTGCTCTGGCAATCCCTTGCTTAAATCTAGCTCCACATAGATTATGGCATATGTGTAAAGACCCTGCATTTCCCTCTTGTAATCTCCCATTATGAAGCTACCCAAAGTGTTGCCTATTTGCCTGTATACCTCTGTGCGCCACAGATGAATTGGGAGATTTGGAAGTCTGATCCAGACAGGGGCTTTTGTGATAACTGCAGAAGCTGGATCAAAGTCTGGGAACCATAGAGTTAAGAAGAGGCCTGCCGAACCCATGAACCAAGGGCCTTCTTCTAAGGCCTCTTTGTAGTCCTCAAGATTTTCGAACAATACTATAAAATATCCCTTTGCACAGAAGTAGATCTTGCATCGGTGAGTCCAGTTGTCCTTGATCCAGTCATAAAGATCCTTTGAGCGTGGCCATAGACCATTGAATCTGCAGATGATGGCCCTTTCAGCAAATTGCTGGGTGTCATCTGCTAAGTCAGGGTAAGCGATCTCAACAGAGGGGATTTATTCCGATTTGTCAACCAGAAAGGGCTTGGGGGAGCCTGAACTGGCGGATCTGTCTTTTCAGGCTTATTAGTATGGACTGCTTCTTTGTAAGAAAATACTTTAGCTGAGGACGACTCTCCAGTCGCTCCTCCCCTCAAACGAAGGGTTAAAATAATGCATGCATCTTTCTCTATGCCGAAAAAAGAGAGGGGATAGGGGTCCTCAAGCTGTTTACCTTCATGGAGAAGCCGTTGAGCTACAGAGGGGATTCCCAGTTTGATGCTTAGTGTATGCTTGAGAGTCTGCACTGGATCCGTCTGGTTAACCCACTGTAGCATAGTTTTCCCTGTAATGAGCTTGATTTGTATCTGGAAGGATGCAGAAAAGTCCGAATGCCTCTTTCCATTGCAGATCTATGTAGAGAGACAGCGTGCGTGAATATTGGTTTTCGTATCTTGGGTTTGCCTTATTTGCGGAGGAGGCATACCGCCCTTCGAAGCAGGCTTTTCCTTCCCAGTATCCCAGATCAGAGGATACGCTGCGTGGGGTTCTGCTGGAGCGCCCTTGGCTGCTGCACCGTCAGACAGAGGATGGCTCCATGAGCGTTTTGTGAAAACGGGGATTTGATGCCTTGCTGCTTCAGGGCATTCTGCATAAAGATCCGCGCGAGTAATCTTATTTGCGGCTACAACATTCACAAAATGAGCAACTTGTGCTTCTTCAGTGAGGGATAAATCCCTTGATCTATGCCTGCGGTACTCGCTTCCATTCGCAGCAGGGGCGATCTGAGAAACCATGGCGGCCGAGGGCTTCACGGCGGCTGCAGAGCTAGGGTTTCCTTTCGCAACCAATATGTTCTCCTCCTCTCCACATTCACCAAAAGAGAAATGCACAAATCTTATTCGTGCTATAATTAACTGTAAAGGGAATTAACATTGTGTTAACAATTAATAATGCATAACACTTTTCTTTTACATTTAGCGCCGACCATCCCTAACCGGGGGTGCTATCTTGTCGGAAAGGTTGGGCCCTATGACCAGCGACCTTGACTTAATTTACATAGGATTATATTCACCCTTTGTATCATTTGAAGTTTTCTTTTAACCGAATTGTATCAATCGTTATCGCGGTTTTCTTACTCATTCGCTTCTAAGCATCTCCAGGATGGTCTTTTTTTTTGCTTCGAGGCTTGCTCTCCTCATGTTTTCCATTTTTTAATTAGAGGCCTTGGGCCTCAGAATCCTTTACAATCTTAATGCAACTATCCATAATGTAGAAAACATCGAGTATATGTTTACTAATAATAGTAGTGAATTCTACAGTATATTTCCCACTCCAATCATACCAATAGTTTAGGCATGCCTTAAAGTCTATTCTAGAGTCATTGTATAAAAAAGTAGAGTTTACTTCTTATCTGATTAAAATCTACCTCTCAGTTATTTCATAATAGTCATTTCACAATAGATTTGACCTGCATGGTAACTAATTCTACAAACATTTTATAGTAGAATAAAGTTGCATTCTTATTTGATTAAAACCTACTCCACAATTATTTCATAACAATCATTTCACAACAGATTATGCCTACATGGTAATTGATTCTATAGACATTGTATAGCAGAATAAAGTTGCATTCTTATCTGATTAAAATCTACTCCACAATTATTTCATAACAATAATTTCACAACAGATTAGATCTGCATGGTAATTGATTCTATAAACATTATATAACATAATAAAGTTGCATTACTTATCTAATGATGAAGAAAATTTTCTTACAGATGAAACCTCTCCACCTAGCCAATGAGAAATTGGCAATTACATCCAATGTTCTCCCCCCAAAATCATCAATTTCTTCCGAATAGATTCTTAAGGTAGTTGTTTAATGGTTTCAGCCTTGGGACCCCAAGTCCAGCCGATGGCTCATTTCCTTCTCTGGGAAAGCTAAGCTCTAGAGTTTTCCTACTGAACTCCCATTCAGCTCCAGGAAACTCCCCATACTCTTTTTCCAACCGCCCTTTCCTCTTCTCCTTTCCGTTTTCTTGAAGACGAGGGAACAGTTAAGCGGGTAACTAGCTTATCTAATAACTGTTTCCTGAAATTGAGAGGTTTACCTATAAGCCCTCCACTCTTTCATCAAACAATATACATTTCCATAAATAGCTTAACTACTAATTTGTATTAATCATAACATATTAACTGATTGTCACTAGTTCACTGATTTGTAAATAGTAAAAACAAAAACGTTAAAATTAATTCTTAAGTTTGGGAATGCGACACAAGCGATGAGAAAGAAAAGTGATTAATGATTATAGAGGAAAGATAGTGCAAAATTCTTTTAATTTGTTTATTATTGTATTTTCTTTAACATGATTGATCCAAAATATAGGTTTAATATTTTACAACCAATTATGTCTTTTATTAATTTAGGTACTTTCTTAAATGCAAGACAATGTGATCCTATTTAAGAAAGAGAGTGAGATGGAAGGGGGAATAGAGTGTGGGAGAGATACATAGAGGTGAGAGACACAGTGAGAGAGAGAAAGGAAGAGATAGAGGAGGGGGAGAGAGGGAAGGAGAGAGATGGATTTGAAGGGGGAAAGAGAGGGAGTGATAAGGGAGAGATGAAGATGGAATGAGGGAGAGAGGAGATGAGGGAAGAGAGAGAAAAGGAGAGGATAAATATAGGGAAAGAAGGGGAAGGGAGAGATAGGGAGACATAGACATGGAAGGGGGAGAGAGAAGGAGAGAGGGAGGGAGATAGTGATAGAGTTGAAGGGTGGAGAGAGTGTGTGTGTATGATGGGGGTAGATACAGAGGGAGGTGGGAGAGAAGGGGAGAGAGAGGACTTGAGAGAGAGGATAGAAAGAGTGGGAGAGAGATGGAGTTGGAAGCGGAAGAAAGACATAGAGAGACAAAGGTGGAGAGGGAGTGGCAAGGGAGAGATGGAGAGTGAATGAGGTTTGGGGGGATAGAGTGAGAGAAGGTAGATAGAGAGAGGAGAGGAAGATTGAGGGATGGAGGGAGAGATAGATATGGATAGAGAGTGTGTATCTTTTGGGGGTGAGAAGGAGAGACAAGGGGAGATAGATATATAGATGGTGCAGGGGAGGGGGTAGAAGAGAGAGGCAAAGGGAGCGAGGGAGGAAGAGGGATAAATGGGAGATAGAGATATAGATGGATGGGGTAGAGAGAGATAGAGAGAGAAGAGGAAGAGACAGAGAGGGAAAGGAAGAGGGAGAGATAAATATGTAGATAGATAGATACGGGAGAGAGATAGAGAGCATGACATATGTTTACGGGGTTGAGATAGAGAGACAAATAAGGAGAGATGTAGGGAGGTATAAATATAGATAGCAAGGGGAGAGAGGAAAGAAGAGAAATATAGAGAAAGTTAGGGAGAGGCAAATAAAGTGAGACAGGGGGAGAGAGGGAGGAGAAGAGATAGAAGGAGATAGGGAGGGATATAGACACATAATGGAAGGTGGAGATAGAGGGAAGAAGAAAGAGTCTCACAGAGACAAATACAAACATAGAAGTTAGATCTAGAAAGTCATGAATATTGTATATTTTCAATGTGGTTGTTGATTTCTAATTCTATTTTATCACATGCACTATATGCATTAATTTTAGTGTAGATGTCGATTTATAATTCTATTTAAAACCTTAAACTAGATGCATTGATTTTAGTGTAGATGTTGATTTATGATTTGATGCAACAAGATGTATGATGTACATTAATTTCAAAGTAATTATATTAATAGTGTGCATGAATTTCAGTGTAAGCACAACTCTACCTCCTCCATCTATATCTCTATCTCCCATTGTCTCTCCTTCTTTATCTCTCTATCTCAGCTCTTAAACATACACAATATCTCTCCATATCTATATCTCTCTCCCCCTCCCTCTCTTTCCCCTCCCTCTCTCTCTCTTCCCCTTCTCTCTCTCTCTAACATTTCTCTCCCCATATCTATGTCTCTTCCTCCCTCGCTGTCTTTTTGTCTCTCTTCTTTCTTCTCTCCCCCCCATCTATATCTCTATCTCCCCTTGTCTCTCCTCTCTCCATATCTATATCTCTTCCTCTCTCCCTGTCTTTGCCTCTCTCTTCTTCCCATCCCCACCATCTATATCTCTCTTTCCCCTTGTCTCTCCTTCTCACCCTCAAAACATACACACTCTCTCTCACTGTAAGCACATAAAAATTATTCAACCATAAATACAGTACTTGAATTTTCATGCTAAATAAAATGTTTTCTTACCCAAAATGTTTGCTTCTTGAAACTATAAACTATTTATAATTAGGTACATTATTATTATTCCCATTTTCCATCATTCAACATTGTTAACTACTTTGCATTCAAGCACGGTAATAGAAAATAACTACCATTGAAAATTATATGGGGTTTAACACTCATAAGTCACAGTGATTGAATTTCAAGAAAACTACTATTAATATTGGAGAGCAAGAAAGAAAAGGTATGCTGTTTACTATAGTAGCTTGAATTAAATATATGAATGTTCTATGAATGCTCTATGGTAAAAACAAGGAAAGAAGGGGAAGAGAGAGACAGGGAGACATAGATATGGAGGGGGGAGAGAGGAGGAGAGAGAGAATGAGACAGGGAGGGAGATAGTGACAAATTTGGAGGGCAGAGAGTGAGTGTGTATGATGGGGGGAGAGATGGAGGGAGGTGAGAGAGATGAAGGAAAAAGAGAGAGGACTTGAGAGAGATGAGAGAGAGAGATGGAGTTGGAAGGGGAAGAAAGACATAGAGAAGGAAAGGTGGAGGAGTGACAAGGGAGAGACGGAGAGTCAGTGAGGGGGTCTATCTCCCCTTGTCTCTCCTTCCCACCCCAAAACATACACACTCTCTCTCAGTGTAAGTACATAAAAATTATTGAGCCATAAATACAATACTTGAATTTTCATCCTAAATAAAATATTTTCTTGCCCCAAATGTTTGCTTCTTGAAACTATAAACTATTTATAATTGGGTACATTCTTATTATTCCCATTTTCCATCATTCAACATTGTTAATTACTTTGCATTTAAATGCAGTAATAGAAAATAAATACCATTGAAAATTATTTGGGGTTTAACACTCCATAAGTCACAATGATTGAATTTTGAGAAAACTACTATTAATATTGGAGAGCAACAGAGACAAGGTATGTTGTTTACTACGATAGCTCAAGTTAAATATGTGAATGGTCTATGATTCCTACTGCTACTCTTTTCATATGATCGATATGAGAAAATGAAAAAACTAATAGGTGTGACAAGACAATAGGAACGTTAGAGGAAAATAGTTTTAGATTAATTGCAATGAATATTGTTTGTAATTAATTATATTCTTAGTATTCACATTTTCTATCTATCAAAATTGTTACATCGACACTTTGCACTCAAAATTTGTATTTCATCATTTTTCATCATTCAAGTCTCAACAAACTGAGGTAAGTAAGCAAATTTTAAATTAAATTAACCAAATTAATCTTAGACAAATTAGCATATTTAAAATGATCAAAATAATTAGATGTTCAACAAATTTTGTATGACCACACACCACTGAAACCACCCTAGATCCATCTTAACACCGGATCTATCAAGGGCTGAGAGGGATCAAATCTCTCGAGGTGCAAACTATTCCCCAAGTTTTTTACTCAAAAAATAGGTTTTCACCTAAAAACGTTTGATTCTTCTCGGTGCTTGATAGATCCGGTGGTAAAATAGATCTAAATTGATTATAATAATTATTATATTTTTATTGCCATATTAATATTTTTATTACATATTTATCACTAATTTAGTGGTAAATACAAATGAAAACTTAGTGCTATATCAACAAGATTTAATTCATTAAAAAATAATTAAATGTAATTGTGCTAGTAAGGTGGTTGGTTTTAGAAATTAAGAAGTCATCAGGCTGCCAGTGGAACGGTGACATTGATTGGATTTGTTAGGACGAGGAGCGCGTTGCGGAGTTGATGGGAGCTACTGTCGGCGAGAAACCGTTTCTTCAGATCCTTATCTCTTCTTAGTGTTCCACTGGTAACCACCTATGTGGCAGTTTGGCTCCCAAGCATGAAAAGCGAGGCCGCAGAACAGCCATGGCGGCTCGATTTCTCATGTAATTCCTAACAACTTCGAGGCCCTCTCCAGCTTTCTCCGGCGAATGAGCGGATTCCCCTCCAGATTTAACCGTTTCAACTCCATGAGACATCGAATGGAATCGGGCAAGGTTTTAATCTGGTTATAGCTCACGTCTATTGCAACTAGTGTAGTCAGCCCACAGATCGAATCCGGCAATTCTTTGAAAGATTCAAAGTTGCAACTAACGTTAAGAATTTGAAGGCTTACAAGGCTTTCAATATTTTCAGGTGGAGATCTAAGCTTGCTCATATGGACATCCAGAAAACGCAAGTACGTCATGTTGGAGATGGATATGATTTAACATTTAACATAGATATGATTTAACATTATAGATGTGATTTAACATTTAACATAGATATGGTTTAACATTATAGATATGATTTAACATTTTTAAAAATCTTAGGATGCTTTGGCTCACCCTTAAAAAGTTTAAAATTCATGCACTGTGAGTTTATAGCTATTATTTAAATTTCAAAAAATTCAAAATATGTCAAAGAATCTCCAAAGAAAACCACGGCTTTTGCAGATACAATGCGCTAACACCACAACCAAAAAGGCCAACAAATACCCCAATCATATCGTCAGAAGAAGCATGCGTGTTTCTCGAAATTGAAAGCTGAGCTGCTGCTTATACCCACAAGAATTAAATCCATTCATAACGACAAGTGAATAAAACATAGGAGGCCGATCATAATTGACGATGCAACGGCATCTAGAAAAATTCCGTTCGTTCGGAACGACATGTGTGTAAAACAAAAATTGTTTCTACGCTCTATTTTCTCCATTGTTATTATTGATCCGCGCGATGATTCCGTCGTGACCGAACAAATTATTAGTAATGCACAATTATTTGATTAGATTGATTAAGAAAAAGACTTGCGAACAACTTTACAGAATATTCATACAAAATAAACGTGGAGGTTATAATTTATTAGAGAAAAATAGATATTGCTAAATTTTATCTTCGCTGTAAGCTAAGATATAAGATGAAAATTAAATGTCTGCTAAAAAAACAAAATTTCAACCGATATGATTTGTACTTTATTGTTAATAATTAGAAGCAAAATTATATTTAGTATTTTAGTATTTTATTGTTAATAATAATTAGTACAATTATATTATTACATTAGTAAATATTACATTAGTAAATATGGTTGATAGAAAAAATATATCATTTTTCAAATTGATATACAATCAATTTTTATAAATAAACCAAATTAATCTCATTTAATTTATTTATTAATATTAATTTTAATATTTATATTATTATTAATATTATATTAAGATTATTTATATTAAAACGAGTTAAACTGATTAAGATTACAATTAAATTTTATTATTATTATAGTAATATAAAACATATAATTTAATTTAAAAATATGTTCAACTCTTTATCTTTATGGCTATATTTCTAGCACAATCACATTTACATAAGTAAATATTTTTTTTTTATTTCAATCAATTTTTATAAAACTAATCAACCTAATTTAATATATTTATTAATATTGATATTATTTATATTAATAAACTACTATTATTAATATTATAATTAAATTTTATTAATATTAATATAATATAAAACATAAAACTTAATTTTAAAAAATATTCAACCCTCTATTTTCATTGTTATAAGATTAAAAATATTCAATAAATTAAAATGCATTTACTAATTATTAATAATTAAGTCAAATTCTAAAAACTCAAGTACGAAACGCTTCTATTAAACTAACTAAACTGGAATTAAACAAAATATATCGCAAAGGTAATCATCTAAAGCTTGCCAAATTAAATAAATGGGTGTGTAGGAAATTTAAAGTACTAATTAAATACAAATGAAAGTATTAATTAAATACAAATGAGATTTAAATAAAATAAATAGATATCTAGGCCACCCGAAGAATGATCTGAAACCTTTGCTACTATTGTTGCGACTATTGTTTCAATTCCACGATCAATGAAACACCCAGACAAAATGAATCACAATGAAAGTATTAATTAAATACAAATGAGACTTAAATAAAATAAATAGATATCTAGGCCACCTGAAGAATGATCCGAAACCCTTGGTACTATTGTTGCTACTATTGTTTCAATTCCACGATCAATGAAACACCCAGACAAATAGATCTGCACGAAATGTCAGCGATATTAAATAAACAAATCTTCACGAAATCTGAGCAAAGAGCTGCAACAATTGATAACATTTTTGAAGTTCATATCTTCATATCTACATCAGAAAATACATTAAATTTTCATTACAGTAGTTGAGAGATATTTCTGTCCAGCACCATTTCGGCAGTGACGTTAAATATTTTCTCTGTATTGTCGACGACATCCTAGAAGACGTACTTGGCCGCATCTAGACAAATAAATGAAGTGTTAGAATTGCATGTGACTCTCACCTCTAGTAATCATGTTCCACAACAGCCCCTTTTGGATCCCTCAAACCCTACAACAAATCGAATACAACAACCAGATTACAGCAACTTGGACTAATGACAGAATCATAAGTAATGGAAGAATCATATTTCATTAAACTCTTACAATATTTGGCAGGATTTCTGACTATATCCATGAAGGGTTCGTAAATGACAAACACAGTAGAACTAATTAAAGGATTTTTTTTCATTACATTACGTAACATATTTGGCAGGATTTCTTACTATATCCAAGAAGGATTCGTAGATGTCGATAAAAACCACTTTAACATCGGAAAACCGAGCATCGATAGAAGCGAAAACTACTTTCAGCTTCGTATTGTAGGTCATTGCCGCTTGGTTCAATTCATCATTAAAGTCGTCTAGTTTGGGTTTCCCACAAAGCGTTTTCTGCTGCAGCTGCCACACCATAGATACCAAATTCGTGGGCACCTAAATTGCATACATCTTGAACGAATGTGCGGTTAAAGTGTGAAAGGAAGGTGGAAGCATTTAGTTCAATAGTCATCGAGATTAAAGCATTTGCACGCTACATTTCAATTAATTATTTATTAATAAATTAAAGATGAAAGTAGAACAAAAAACTGAAAAGCTATTTATGTATTTTCTATACTATCTTTTGGAGTATTAAAGGAGTATTTTGAAATTATCAAATTTGGCCATTTATAATTTAAAAATTTGAATTCTTCCCAGCTAATTCTTTCCTCTTTCCTCTTTATTTAGAGTAAAAAATTTGGAGTTTATTTGCAAAGCCATTTTTATCATCACTTTTTAATTTGGAAAATTAGGATTGGCATTGTTCTGAGTTAGAGACCTTTAAGGGTGGTGCAAGAAAGATATTAAACGAAGTTCGTATGCAAAATTCATATATCTTTTAACCACCATAATCCAATAGGATGCTTTCATTGCTCATGCAAAAGGGACTAGCTATGTGGGGATTATGAACAAGATTTTAAAAAGTCAAAATTATAACACTAGTTGAGAGTCGAAATAGTTCAATTTAACCACTTAGTTGGCTATTGAACTATGTTATAATATAGATAGTAGGTAGAAAGGAATAGATATGACTACTAGTAGGTGAAAAAAGGTCTTGCGGCTCTATTCATTTTCTATTGTATCTTGTTCCATTATAAAGTAGAACAAGTAAACGGGATTTAATAAAACAACTTGGGACTAGGGGTGAAAGAACCTAATAAAAAGACTTAATAGAACAACTTGCACAGGGAGTGGGAGGACATAGAATAAAGTGCTTAGTATTTGTAGTAACATATGAAGCCACATGTGTCAAGTAACAACACCAAGACTGTATTTTTCTTTGTACGTGCATTAATTTCATTCCCCATAAAACAAAACAGTGAAACTAAACCTTCCCGATTTGCTACTATAAAAATTTCTTAAAACATACCCTATATTCATTAATTTTTAAAACATACCCTATATTCATTGTGGTTGATGTGTAACTTTATTTTAATTTTTTACTTTTTTCTACATTTTATATATTAAATAAAAAATAATAATTAATAAATATAGAATATAATGTAGTTAATCTTTATATTTAATTTATTTTAACCATGTGACAAATTACTAATTAAATATCAACAACTATTTATTAATCACTAACATTAATAAAAATAAGCTTATATTTAGTAGTTTACTCATACATTAAACAACAATAATTATAAATAATATAATATTAAAAAATAAAAATGTTATATGAATGAGAAAACTGACGATATTAAAGGATAGTAGCTATATAAGTTATTTAATACGCTTTGGGGGAAGACATTCAAAGTTAACCAATCATGATGATAATGATCGAGACACTAATCTAATTATGTTATATTATGTTATATTATATGTGTCAAGTCAATTATCAAGAGGTTAAGAATTTTTTTTTTAAGTGCAATGATAATAAAAGGTAAATAACTCTGATGTAACATAGTCTTTACCTTTATTGTTATTTAATTATTTTGAATTTTTTTCATAAATATTTTTCGAAGAGTGGAAGCTGTTTTTGGACACTTATTGATCAATGTTATTATTAATTGATAAATATATTTACATTATAGAAGTTTATTTCTCATATTTTAGTAATTAAATATTTCATAAAATATTTTTTTATTTTTGGATTTTTATTGATCAATGCTATTATTAATTGATAAATATATTTAAATTAAAAAAACTTATTGCTAATATTTTAGTAAATAAATATTTCATAATTTGTTTTTAATCAAAACGTATTCCATATTTGCTATTCACTATAGTATTGTTACTATTTAATTGATTCATTGTATGGAGGAAGAATATCTCTTGTTTGTCAAAACATATTCTATATTTACTATTTCCAATAACATTGTCTATGATTATTATTAATAATATTTTGGTTATAGATAACACATATTATTGCTATTTAATTGATTCATTGTATGTAAGAAGTTTTGAAGTCAAATCCTTCATTGTGTGAATGAGCACATTTCAAATTGAGGACTTCCACTGCTAATATTTTAGTAGAACTTTATTGTGTAGAGGAAGCTATCAATGTGCAGATTGTCTCACTTGGCACAAAATATTTTTATTGCTAATATTTAGTAATAAATAATACATATTTACTTAATAGTATTATATATGCTTAGATTATTCATAATATATTAGTTGCAAATGATACAACTATTGATATTAATTGATTATATATTTTAGTATTGTAAATTAATACTTTATACTTATATTATTAATAACATTTTAATTATAAATAATGTATATGTTAGTATTTCCATATATGTTTCAAATAAGGCATATGTGGGGAAATGCAAAGGAAGTCCATTGTGTAGAGGAGGTTTTTAGTGTGTTATCTTCACACTTGGGACTAAAGTCTTTTATTACTAAAGTCTTTTATTGTTATTATAAGTTGGATTTATACGATATTAATGCCAATATTTTAGTGATAAATAATGTGTGTCTAATTGTATCTATATCTAATTAAGTGGGGTCTGCATTTCACCCAAGAGAAAGTAGCTATTTTAGTAAGGTGTTGATCTATACAAAGTTATTGCTAAAATTGCAATTGTAAATAATGCTTATTTTCATATTTTCGAATATTTCATATATTTGTTTGTTTAGGCTCTTGTGCAGAAGTTCTATTTTAGTATTAAATAATGCATATTTGATGTTTGCAATAATAACAAAGAAAGTGTTGGAATTATAATGTGTATCTTCTTGTCCCTACAGCTAATTAAGTGGGGTCTCCATTTCACCCACATTTTTGTCTTAGTCCATACTTGTTTACATCTACACAACTTTGTCCAAACATGCTATATCTAAACACGTTTCATCCACACATGCTCTGGGCTAGACTCCACTAGAGCCAATCATTATTTTAGTAAGAAGTCAACCTATACCAAATTATTGCTAATATTTTAATTGTAAATTGTTTATGCTTATATTAGTGATAATATTTTAGTTGTAAATAATGTGTATTATTTTTATTTAATTGAATAATTATACATAGAAAGCTTTGAAGGCTTCATTGTGTGGATGTCTATGCTTGGCATTGAAGGCTTATTCTTATCTTATTGATAGTATTGTAATTGTAAATAATGCATATGTTTGTATTTCTAAATATGTTTCAAATTAGGTATTTATAAAAAGGTACAAAGGAAGCAATGTGTGGATACTATACTTGGTACTAAAAGAGCTTCACACTCAAGACTTATTCTTATATTATTGATAATATCGTAATTGTAAATAATGCATATGTTTGTATTTCTGAATATGTTTCAAATTAGGCATATATAAGAAGGTATAAAGGAAGCTTTCAATGTGCGGATCACTATACTTGGTACTAAAGGATTTTATCACTAATATTTTAGTATAAAATAATGTATATTTGTTATTCGCAATAACACCAAAGAAACCTATTGACTTATACAATTGTTGTGAATATTTTAGTCATAAATAATAATATTTTGGTATTAAATAACGAAAATGTTATCCATGTGCAAAATCACCTCACTTAGCACAAATTTCTTTTATTGCTAATATTTTAATATTAAATAGTACATATTTTCTGAATAACATTGCCAATGCTTATATTATTGATAATATTTTATTGTAAATGATGCATACTGCTATTTAATTGACCATATATTTTAGTATTAAAAATAAATAATTCATGCTTATATATTAATAGTATTTTAATTGTAAATAATGCATATGTTTGCATTTCCAAATATGTTTCAAATAAGGCATATGTGTGGAAGTGTGGAAGAATTCCATTGTGCGAGGAAGATTTTAATGGGTGGATTGCTGCACTTAGGACAAAAGTGTTTTATTGCTAATATTTTCATATTAAATAACACATATTTCTTGCTCACAATAACACCATAGAAAGTGATGGACTTATATAATATTATTGCTAATATTCTAGCTAGAAATAATGCTTATCTCCTACATCTACATGTAATTAAGTGGGGTATCCATTTCACCCCAAACAAGGTAACTATTTTAGTAAGCGGTTGGCATACACTAAGTTATTGCTAAAATTACAATTGTAAATAATGTTTATTTTCATATTTGCAAATATTTCATATATATGTTTTTTAGGATCTTGTGCAAAAGTTCTCTTTATGTGGATCACCACATTTATTAGTAAATTCTTTTATTGCTAATAATTTAGTATTAAATAATGCATATTTATTGTTTGCAATAACAACGAAGCAAGCATTGGAATTATAATGTGTATCTCCTTGTCTCTACAACTAATTAAGTGGGATGGCATTTCACCCGCATTTTCTGTCTTACTTGATGCTTGTACACGTTTTCACAACTTCCTCTACACGTGCTATATTTGAACATGTTTTCTCCAAACACTCTGGGCTAGAATGAACAAGATAGAATGGCAATTTTACTAAGCAGTTTACTAGAGAGAATAGTTATTTTAGTAAGCAGTTTGAGTGAGGGAAAATTTTAAGGATGGAAGTTTAGTTTATCTTAAAGTTTAGAAACCTTGGTGAACCTTACTAGTCTCTAATAGACAAATTATAAGATGTTTGAAGATATTTTTTTTAGAATATCAAGATTTTTTCAAGATTTTTTTATTACACTATATTAGTCTGTATAAGATCTTTTCGATTTTTAAGGTAAAATAATTTTATACTATAAAACTTGGGGGAATTATTTTTTGAAAAAATGGAAATTGGCTAAACTCTTTTTTTGAAGATGTATAGAAAATTATATTTTGAAAAAAATGGAAATTGGCTAAACTCTTTTTTTTGAAGATGTATAGAAAATTAGCCCATTTGTGAATATTAGCCCCTAAAATTTTCTTTGGTTAGCGTATATAAAATTACTGCTAATATTTTAATTGTAAATAATGTTTATTTTCATATTTTCGAATATTTCTAATATATGTGTACTTTGCAGCAACTGTTAATATTATTGCTCATATTTTAATTATAAATAATGCATAGTAGTAGTCAATTGAGTAAAATTTGTGACGGGTGCACACAAATTTTCTATAAAACTATATTAAATTGAGTAGAAGCTTTGTTAATGTTAATTGTGTAGAAGAAGGTTCCATATTTTCATTGTGTAGATAATAACATTGCTTATGCTTATATTATTGATAATGTTTTAATTTTAAATAAAGTTCATGAGGAAGTGTGGAGGAAGCTTTCAAAGTTTTATTCTATAGATATTTGCATTTCACATTGAAGTCCTTCATTGCTAATATTTTGGTATCGAAACATAATCCTCATTTTTTATTGGAAATAATATTGTCTATTGTTATATTATTGATAATATTTTAGTTTTAAATAATGTGTACTATTGCTATTTAATTGAATCATTGTGTAGAGAAATCTTTGAAGCCTTCATTATGTGGATAACCACACTTCGCATTGAAGACTTATGTTTATATTATTGATAATGTTTTAATTTTAAATAATGAATGTGTTTGTACTTCTGAATATGTTCCAAATTAGTCCTATATACAGAGGTACTAAAGGATTTTTTTGCTAATATTTTAGTATTAAATAATGTATATTTGTTATTCGCAACAAAACTGAAGCAAACTTCGTACTTATAAATTTCATTATAGTCTGCATTTCATCCTCTTTTGAAATTTTTCATTTATTCGTTACAATGGCTAATCATTTTAATTTTGTTCATAATTATTATCTATTTTAATTAGAATAAAATAAAATGAAGCTAAATTAAAGTAAGGTTTATATCATTTGATAATACATTGTTGATGGAACTCATTATCCAGAAGTACGAAGCATCTACACTTCTCCACACAATGAGTCATCATCTATACTCTCATGCATACCCACCTCTGCAAAAATTGATCGACACCTTCATATGGATATGTTATTTAAATTGTAACAGGCCAAGTTAAAAATTCATGTAAAAATATGTAAGGCCACAATGATGGGACACATATTCCAAGATGAATGGTGGGTAAGACCTCCTACTGTGGGTGTTCATTCAGTTTATTATGGCTAAGGAAATTGACAAAGGAAATGGAAAAGACTTTGTAAAGGCAAGAGGAATTATTAGACATTTATTTATGAAAATAATGGAAATTAGGAGAAAAGGAAGGCGAAAGGTCACAGGTTGCATGTGAGGAGGAGAATGAAGGAAAATAATGGAAAATGAAGAAAATAGAGGCCTCATTAATAAAAAATATTATGAGAAACAATGGGTAGGCTTGGTCATTGTAACCTTTTGTCAGTTCAGTTTTGCAGCTCTCTTAATATTTTCTCTCTCTCATACTCTTGGATACTTAGAGTTTTGTTGGAGCACTCTTGGAGGGTGTGGAATACTTTGATTTTTGGAGAAAGAAGGCAAAGGAAGAGAAGGAAAGCATAAGAGGGCATCAGGATCAGTGAATACAATGAGTTTTTTCTTGCACATACCGAGTTGAACGTATGTTTTAATCAATAGTTTTGGCATACATGGCATATGCATGTGGTTCATTGTTTATGATCTGTTATTAGCATGGAGGATGGCTAGGATTGATAGTGGATTGCCTAACCTTGCCATTTTATGGATAGCCATGGAGATTGTGGGTTTATTTAATTATTTTGTTTTGTTTGGTTCCCATGTTTCCACAGCTTGCATTGAGTTACTAGTCTTGGAAGCCTTGGTTGGACAAACACTATGGAATCCCAGCGACAACAATGGGTTGATTTACTAGCCCTTGAAGCCTTGGTTGGAACAAACACTCTGGAAGCCCTAGAAATCTTGGATAAGACCAATCTAAATATGGTTTTGTGATGTCTGAGCGTGAGGTGGAATAACTGTTTGATGGGTTGAGGTGGATGGCCTCTGGAAGCCATGGATGGTTTTTCAATGATGTGCTTTATAAGATCCCACATTCATGCTTGGAATATTGTAGGAGGATGAATGGCTAAAGAGAGATTTGGCTCAACCATTCTATGGTCGGGTCGAACATGGAAGTCCCATCCCGGGTTTGGATTTTGCATCATCAATATGATGTTATTTCTCCTTGTATTTCTATGAGTATTATACCGGTATATATGTGGATCATATGACTATGATTTCATTGGTTTTTTCTGCTGATATTATGTTGGTTATGAATATGTATTATGATAGTGGCTATGTATGGATGTTGTCATGTTTTTACTTGTATATGAATGAATAATGTATTTATGGTCTAATGGATGATATAAAGTGACAAGGAAGGAATGCCTCATAGCGAATATCAGATAAGTATGAGACCCCTATATTTAGATCTGTTATTTACACCTGTAGATTACATATTCATGATTTGATTGACGAAATGCCTGTAATCGCTAGTAGGGGTCTAGTCAAGGTCTTATTTGAGTAATTTGTTTTGAACTGTCATTTCCATGTGTTGTACATCGGGTGTAGGTGTACTAGGTGTATGTGTAGGTGTACTAGTGTACATGTGGTATTTTGTGTGTGTTGTACAAGTTGTGTTGCTATTGTGCGGTAGTATATATGTGCATTATGTAGTCATGGTATCGTGACATTTGTATTCCTTATGTTGTACTTTGTGTACGTATATGTATTGTCTGGCATTGTACATCGAGTATAGATGGATTTATTGTGTTGTACATTGGGTGTAGGTGTACGTATGTGTTGTGTTGTATATCGGATGTAGGCGTATCTATGAATTGTGATGTACACTAGGTAAGGTGTATATATTGTGTGGTGGTTACACCAGGTGTAGGCACATGTATTGTGTTGTGTTGTACATTGGGTGTAGGTGTATGTGTTTTTTGTCAGGTGTAGATGCATGTATTTCATGGTTATGTACATTGTGTGTGGTTGTATGTGTGTGATCCACACTATCTTATGTGCACATGGTTGAGGAGAGGGAACTGGGAGTTTGTTGGGTGTGGAAACTGATCCAATGTGTATATAGAATAAGGACAAAGGTAGAAACTAACGATTGATTAAAAGATAAGTATCAATATTTTATTTCACTTTAATTATGCATGTTATTTATGATTCTGGTCTATGATGATTACATGTGATCAATGATTCTAGTTTATGATGGTTACATGTGAGTTATGATTTTGATCTATGATGGTTGTGTTTATACATGATGATTTGGTCAAGGATGTTCATTTGACTTGTGATATGAACCAAACATGATTGCAAGTGTACCTTATTGATGAGCCACCAATGAGGTATGATGTGAATTTATACAAATTTATTATAACTCTAAGGTAAGTTATGTGCTTGGTACAGGAATCAAGAAATGCCCAATTGAGTGGTTCAAACTTACTACAAGGATTAGTAGCATTAGTGAAAGGAATTGGAATATGTAGCAGTATGCCATTGTGGGACACTGGTACCCAATAGTGTCCATTAATTTCCGTGAGCATGTTATGACTATTATGATGGTTTTAAGGTAGGTCTATGCCTTATTTTTTTACCTTCCAATGCGAGGAAGCCTTGCCAAGGTATGGAATACCTGGGATGGGGGTGCCGGTGGAACTTGGAATGTGAGTGATTGCACAAAAGCATGTGACTGGATTGCCCAAGGGACTATGTAGCAGAGAAGGGAAGGTTAGGAATGGATTCATTTTGGTCATTAGCATTGCCAAATGGAATAAACTGCACATTGGGAGTGTGCCTTGAAACAATGAGATGGTAATTGCTCGCTAAGAGGACAAGTGGCGCATGATTATAGCGCTAAACATTTGATGCAGATTTTACTTTGACAGTGGATTCTGGACTTCCTGGGAAGGAGGTGAATACTGGTATTACTTTGAGGGTGGATGTGTGAGCCTCTGAATTCCGTTATTGTGGATGCAGGCATCATATCCTTTTATTTTCTTATTGAGAAAATGTGAATATGTGTATATCTATGTATTATTGTAAATATTGTATCGAGATGGATTTACAAAGATCGACAGACAATATGATTATTTGTCGGTTGAAGCAAATGTGTATGTGTGTATATGTAGTTATTGTTGTAAATATCATAATAAGGAGTGTAATAAAGCTCCAATAAACGATATTTTTGTCATGTTCTAGCATATGGTCATTGTAAATACTGCAATGAGCTCTATTATAAAGCTCCATGGGAAGTATGTTTTGTTTTCAACAATATTTTTGGTTATAGGTGTCATTGAAAAACGAGGATGGTGTTCCCCTGAAGGGAGGGTTATGTAACAACCCTCGTTAAAAATTCATGTAAAAATATATAAGGCCATGGTGATGGGACACATATTCCAAGCTAAATGGTGGGCAAGACGTCCTAGTGTGGGTGTTCATTTGGATTATTATGGCTAAGGAAATTGGGAAATGAAATGGCAAAGGCTTTGGGAAGGCAAGAGGCATTATTTCATATTTATTTATTAAAATAATGGAAATTAAAAGAAAATGAAGGTGAAAGGTCATAGGTTTCATGTGAGGAGGCAAATGAAGGAAAATAATGGAAAATGAAGAGAATAGAGGCCTCATTAATAAAAGGGATTCTAAGGATGAGTAGGCATGCTTGGTTGGTATAACCTTTTGTTAGTTCATTTTTGGAGCTCTCTCATTATTCCCTCTCTATCATACTCTTGGATACTTAGAGTTTTCTTTGAGCACTCTTGGAGGGTGTGGCATACTTGGATTTTTGGTGTAAGAAGGTAAAGAAACAATAGGAAAATACAAGAGGATATCGAGATCAACTGCTACAAAGGGTTTTCCTTGCAAGTACCGAGTTGCATGTATGTTTTCCTCACTACTTTTGACATGCATGGCATATGCATGTTGTTTGTTGGATATGATTTTTCATTAGCATGGAGGATGACCAGGATTGATAGTGGATTTCCGAGCCTTGACATTTCCTAGATAGCCATGGTATTATGGGTTTATTTGCTTTTTTTATTGGTTGGTTCTTATTTTTCCTTAACTTGGATTGACTTATTAGTTCTTACAAGCCTTGCTTGGACAAATTCTATGGAAACCTTGTAACAACTTGGGTTGAGTTACTAGTCCTGGAAGCCTTGGTTGGACAAACGATTTGGAAGCCCTTGTTGTGATAACTTACTAGTCCTAGAAGCCTTTGTTGGATAAACTATCTTCAAGCTCGACAATAGCTGTGGGTTGAGTTACTAGTCCTGGAAGCCTCAGTTGGAGAAAATTCTCTGGAAGGATTAGATAAAGACCAATCTAATGATCGTTTTGTGATGTCTGATTGCGAGGTGAAATCACTATTTGATGAGTTGAGGTGGATGGACTCTGGAATCCCTAGATGGTTTTTTATGGATATTTTCTATGAGATCCCACATTCATGCTTGGAATATGGCCCGATGGTGAATGGATGAAGATATATTTCACTCAGCCATTCTACGGTCGGGTGGAACATGGAAGTCCAATCACGTGTTTGGATTTTTCATCATCAATATGAGGTTATTTCTCCTTGTATTTCTATGAGTATTATATTAGTTTATATGTGGATTGTATGAATGTTATTTCATTGGTATTTATGTTGCTATTATGTTGGTTATGAATATGTATTATGACGGTGGTTATGTATGGGTCCCATCATGTTTTTACTTGTATACAAATAAATAATGTATCTATGGCCTAATGGAGGAAATTGTAGCTAAACCTACAAGGAAATAATGCCTCATAGTGAATCTTAGATACATAAGAGACCCCTATGCTTAGACATGTTGTTTACACTTGTATATTACATATTCAAGATATGTTTGATGAAATGCCTATCATGGCTAGAAGGGGTCCATTCAAGGTATTATTCAAGTAATTGCATTAGTACTTTTATTTCCATGTTATCTTACTATTCTGAAGGTGTCATTCAATTTTGGGCAACGACTTGGGCTCTGGGCCTGAGAATGTGGCTTAAATCCCAGGGACGCTGACACAGAACTGAGAAAAATAGTCCCTGGAGAGTGTCTTGTGGGCCTAGGATAACGTCCAAAGGTCCCTGGATATTGGCATTCCCATAGCGTGAGAGCGTCCAGAGGTGAAGCGATCCAAAATCTTAGTGGGGCCTAGGGGCTAGTTGGCAGAAAGGTTGGATTAGTTCCTAAAGGTCATAATGCTAATGTTGAAGGTCTGTATCATTTGTTTCCATCGGTTCCACTTCCTTAACCTGACTTAGGAGGTCAAATCATATCATAGTAACTTCTCGTCACATGTTTACCACGGTTAGCCAATTACTTGGGTAGATGTGAGAGGAGGGTGTTACATAGTGGTATGAGAGTGGGTTGTGCTCTCTTTGAGCCATATCTAATACCATAGAGTGGTATCAGAGCATGGTTCACCCCTTGGACTCGATGGGTTGTGTGTTGGTCATGCATTCATGTTGGTTGCATATGTGTTCCTTATGCTTGTAGCCCATGTTCTTGTTTCATTTGCATGGCGTTGATCATGGTTTTAGGGATGTCACCTTGTGAAGGTTGATGGTGTTGTTGTGGAATGCGTCATCATGAGTGTATGGTTGTATATGCATTTGTTATGCATTTTAGTGTCTATATGTTATTATGTATGCATTGTCATGGTTATAGTCATGCATGTATGGTAGTTTTTACATGCATTGTGATGTCATTATATACAATTAGTTCACTAGGATGTTATTTGTATGTTATGATGCTAATGTGTTGAATGAGGTAAAGCAGGAGATGCAGATCATTAAAGTGAAGTTGCAGCATTGGACCTCGAGGAAAGAGCACATCATCGTACACATTTGTATGTTGGGCATGCAGGTATGTTGGTTAAGGATTGTTATATGAATTATGGTTATGTGTATGCCTTTCATTCTATTTATTTTATGGTTACATACATGATAGATGCTAGCTAATTAGTTTAGTTATATGCGCATGTGTCAGATAGTCATGAAATATAGCAACTTGTGGTTGTATGCATTGTTGTTGATGAATATGTTATAGGTTAACTTGTTGTTGTTATATGATAGTTAGCTTGATGAATAGGTTATATGTTGTTGATGAACATGATATATAACTTGTTGTTGTTATATGATAATTATCTTGATGATTAGGTTGTATGTTGTTGATGAGAATGATATATAACTTCTTGTTATATGCTTTTTTCCATAAAGAAAATTCATAATTTCATAGGAGAAATTACATGTTGTAGATGCCCGAAAGCATATGTTGTAAATGTGGCTGTCTATCCACTGTCAATAACTAATATTTACAATATAAACCCCATGGGTATACTGTGTTGGTTCAAGACCACGATCAAAAGTTCAAAAATTCACCCACACGGGTGTGAAAGCTGTCCATATTTACAATCATTTAACTAAATATTTACAGTATCAAAATTTCAATAAAGTTCAAAAATAAGATGTTGATAATTAGGGGTTGTTGCCCCTCTATAGTCCCCCATCAATGTATGGCGTGTGAAAATAGTGATGTTGTTATATGCTAGTAACTTGATGATTAGGGTTATTAGATTAAGATCTTGATGTTATATGTATCTTGCTAAATTGGATTGGCAAATGCAGATGATTAGGGTTATGATTAATCTTTATATTTAATTATTTTACCAAATTTATTGTGACAAATTACTAGTTAAATATGAGAAACTATTTATTAATCATTAAAATCAATAAAAATAAGCTTAATATTTAATAGATTACTCGTACATTAAACAACATTAATTATAAGTTATATAAGTTATTTAATATGCTTAGGGGGAAGACATTCAAGGTTAACCAATCATGATGATGATAATAATCGAGACACTGATCTAATTATGTTATATTATATATCTCAAATCAAGTATCATTTGAATCAAGAGGTTAAGAAAAATGTTCTTTAAATGCAAGGATAATAAAAGGTAAATACCTCTGGCGTAACTTAGTCTTTACCTTTATTCTTTACCTTTATTGTTATTTAATTGATTTTTTTTGCATAAATATTTTCATGGAGTGGAAGCTATTTTTGGATCCTTATTGATCAATGTTATTATTAATTGATAAATATATTTGAATTAAATATTTTTATTGCTAATATTTTAGTAGTTAAATATTTCATAAAATATAATTTTGATCAAAATTTATTCCATATTTTCTATTCACTATATCATTGTTGCTATTTAATTGATTCATTGTATGGAGGAAGAATATCTCTTTGTTTGTCTTTGTTTTTCAAAACATATTCTATATTTACTATTCTCAATAGCATTGTCTATGATTATTATTAATAATATTTAGTTATAAATAACATACTTTTGCTATTTAATTAATTCATTGTATGTAAGAAGCTTTGAAGTCAAAGCCTTCATTATGTGGATGACTGCCTTTCACATTCAGGACTTCCACTGCTAATATTTGAGTATAAATTTATTGTGCGGAGGAAGCTGTCAATGTGCAAATTGCCTCACCTAGCACAAAATATTTTTATTGCTAATATTTAGTAACAAACAATACATATTTACTTAATAGTATTATATATGCTTAGATTATTCATAATATATTAGTTGTAAATGATGCATATTATTGATATTAATTGATTATATATTTTAGTATTGTAAATTAATACTTTATACTTACATTATTAATAACATTTTAATTGTAAATAATGTATATGTTAGTATTTCCAAATATGTTTCAAATAAGGCATATGTGGGGAAGTGCAAAGGAAGTCCAATGCGTAGAGGAGGTTTTCAATGTGTTATCATCGCACTTGGGACTAAAGTTTTTTATTGCTAAAGTCTGTTATTGCTATTTTAAGCTGGATTTATACGATATTAATGCTAAGTGCGACTAAAGTCTTTTATTGCTAAATTGTGTTCTTGCTATTTTAAGTTGGATTTATACGATATTAATGCTAATATTTTAGTGATAGATAATGTGTATCTGACTGTATCTATATCTAGTTAAGTGGGGTTTGCATTTCACCCTAGAGAGAGTAGCTATTTTAGTAAGCGGTTGACGTATGCAAAGTTATTGCTAAAATTGCAATTGTAAATAATGTTTATTTTCATATTTTTGAATATTTCATATATTTGTTTGTTTAGGCTCCTGTGCGGATGTGCTTTTTGTGTGGATCTCTACTTTCAATGTGCGGATTGCTGCATTTGGAACTAAAGGCCTTTATTTCTAATATTTTAGTATTAAACAATGCATATTTGATGTTTGCAATAATAACAAAGTAAGTGTTGGAATTATAAAGTGTATCTTCCTGTCTCTACAACTAATTAAGTGGGGTCTCCATTTCGCCCACATTTTTCTCTTAGTCCATACTTGTTCACATTTACACAACTTCGTCTACACATGTTATATCTAAACACGCTTCATCCACACATGCTGTAGGCTAGACACCACTAGAGCAAATCACTATTTTAGTAAGAAGTCAACCTATACCAAATTATTGCTAATATTTTAATTGTAAATAATGCTTATTTTCGTATTTACGAATGTTTCCAATAGCTATTTGTTTATTCTCTTGTGTAGAAGTGCTCTTTGTGTAGATCTCTACACTTTACACTTTGCATTAACTGCTAATATTATTGCTCATGTTTTAGTTATAAAAAATGCACATCAGTGGTCAATTGGGTAAAAGTTGTGCGGGTTTCATACAAATTTGTCTACAAAACTACATTATGTTGAGCAAAAGATTTGTTAATGTTCATTGTCCCTAAAAAGCTTTCAAAATTTCATTGTGAGAATAATAACCTTTTTTATGCTTATATTGTTGATAATAATTTAATTATAAATAGTGTTCATGCAGAAGTGCTGAGAAAGTTCATATTTCGAATGAAGCTTTTAGGCTTTTAGGCTTTCATTCTGTAGATCTTTACATTTTTCATTAAATACTTTAATTGCTAATATTTTAGTATTAAAATATAATACATATTTATTATTGATAATAAAATTGTTTATGCTTATATTTGTGATAATATTTTAGTTGTAAATAATGTGTATTATTGTTATTTAATTGAATAATTATACATAGAAGGCTTTGAAGGCTTCATTGTTTGGATGTCTATTCTTGGCATTGAAGGCTTATTCTTATATTATTGATAATATCGTAATTCTAAATAATGCATATGTTTGTATTTCTGAATATGTTTCAAATTAGGCATATATACAAAGGCACAAAGGAAGCTTTCAATGTGTGGATCATTATACTTGGTACTAAAGGATTTTATTTCTAATATTTTATTATTAAATAGTGTATATTTTGTGTTCGCAATAACATCAAAGAAAGCTCTTGACTATTGTTTGTGATAACATCGAAGCAAGCGTTGGAATTATACGATTATTAATAATGCTTTCATAATAAATAATGCGAAAGCTATCCATGTGCAAAATCACCTTACATAGCACAAATTACTTTTATTGCTAATATTTTAGTATTAAAGAATACATATTTTCTGAATAACATTTCCAATACTTATATTATTGATAATATTTTAGTTGTAAATGATGCATACTATTGCTATTTAATTGACCATATATTTTAGTATTAAAAATAAATAATTTATGCTTATATATTAATACTATTTTAATTGTAAATAATGCATATGTTTGCATTTCCAAATATGTTTCAAATAAGGCATATGTGCGGAAGTGTGGAAGAATTCTATTGTGCGGAGGAAGATTTTAATCGGCAGATTGCCGCACTTGGGACAAAAGTATTATATTGCTGGCATTTTCGTATTAAATAATGCATATTTCTTTCTTGCAATAACACCATAGAAAGTGATGGACTTATATAATATTATTGCTAAGTTTTTAGCCAAAAATAATGCATATCTCCTCCCTCTACGTGTAATTAAGTGGGGTATGCATTTCACCCCAAAGAGGGTATTTATTTTAGTAAGCATGTACACTAAGTTATTGCTAATATTTTAATTGTAAATAATGTTTATTTTCATATTTTCAGATATTTCATATATATGGTTTTTTTAGGATCTTGTGCGGAAATTATCTTTATGTGGATCACCACATTTAGTAGTAAATGTTTCTATTGCTAATAATTTAGTATTAAACATTGCATATTTATTGTTTGCAATAACAACGAAGCAAGCATTGGAATTATACTGTGTATCTCTTTGTCTCTACAACTAATGAAGTGGGATCACATTTCACCTACATTTCTATCTCAGTTGATGCTTGTACACATTTGCGTAACTTCCTCTACACGCGCTATATTTGAACATGTTTCCTCCACACACTCCGGGCTAGAATGTACTAGAGAGAATGGCTATTTTAGTAAGCAGTTCACTAGAGAGAATAGCTATTTTAGTAAGCAATGGACGTCAGGGAAAATTTTAAGGATGGAAGTTTAGTTTATCTTAAAGTTTAGAAACCTTGCTGAATCTTACTAGTCTCTAATAGACAAATTATAAAATGTTTGATGATATTTTATTTAAAATATCAAAAAAATTTATTACACTATATTAGTCTATATAAGATCTTGTCGATTTTTAAGGTAAAATAATTTTATACTATAAAACTTGGGGGAATTATTTTTAGAAAAAAATGGAAATTGGCAAAACTTTGCTTTGGAAGATGTATAGAAAATTAGCCCACTTGTGAATATTAGCCCCTAAAATTTTCTTTGGTTGGCGTATATAAAATTATTGCTAATATTTTAGTTGTAAATAATGTTTATTTTCATATTTTTGAATATTTCTAATATATGTGTACTTTGCAGTAACTGTTAATATTAATGCTCATATTTTAATTATAACTAATTCATATTAGTCAATTGAGTAAAATTTGTGAAGGATGCAGACAAAATTTTCTATAAAACCACATTAAATTGAGTAGAAGCTTTGTTAATGTTCATTGTGTAGAAGAAGGTTTCAAATTTTCATTTTGCAGACAATAGCATTGCTTATGTTTATATTATTGATATTATTTTAATTTTAAATAAAGTTCATGAGGAAGTGCGGAGGACAATAACATTGCGTATGCCTATATTATTGATATTATTTTAATTTTAAATAAAGTTCATGAGGAAGTGCGGAGGAAGCTTTTAGGATTTTATTCTATAGATCTTTGCATTTCACATTGAAGTCCTTCATTGCTAATATTTTAGTATCGAAACATAATCCTCATTTTGTGTTGGAAATAACATTGTCTATCATCATATTATTGATAATATTTTAGTTGTAAATAATGTGTACTATTGTTATTTAATTGAATCATTGTGTAGAGAAAGCTTTGAAGCCTTCATTATGTGGATGCCCACACTTCGCATTGAAGGCTTATGCTTATATTATTGGTAATGTTTTAATTTTAAAACAATGAATGTGTTTGTATCTATGAATATGTTTCAAATCAGGCATATATACAGAGGTACATAGGAAGCTTTCAATGTGCAAATCATTGCACTTGGTACTAAAGGATTTTTTTGCTAATATTTTAGTATTAAATAATGTATATTTGTTATTCACAACAAAACTGAAGCAAGATTCATACTTATATGATTTTTGCTAATATTTTAGTCATAAATGATATTTTCATATTAAACAATTCATATTTTCTCTTTGCAATAACACCGAAGTAAGCGATGGAATTATATGATTTTTGAAAATGTTTTAGTATTAAATAGTTCATATTTTTTGTTCACAACAACAACGAAACAAGTGTCGAAATTATACGATTGTTGCTAAAATTTTTGTCATAAATAATGCATATCTCCACATATCTACCACTAATTGATTGATTAAGGGAGTGCTTGTTGTGCATTTCATTGTTATCTGCATTTCATATAATGGAATTTCCAACATGTCGTTGTCGTCGTTTCCACAAACATACAACCAAAGTTTCCTTCACACATATTCTTCCGCACAATTGGTAACTGTCTAGCCTCTACTTCATAATTATTATCTATTTTAGTTAAAATAAAATAAAATGAAACTATTTATTGCTAAAGTATAACACTAAACTAGTAAGAATAATTTGTAATATTATAGAAGGAAATAATTGTGGATAGGTGAATCATTAATGTGGGGTTCGCATTTCATTCTTATTATTTCAAATTTTCAATATGTCATGATTACCATCTTCACTGATGCAAAATGAAAGCCAGGTCACAACATCTTATTTTGGTTCCACAAAGCTTTGTCCACAGAGCTAGTCATTTTGTCATTTATTCATTACTAAGTTTGCATTTCATCATTTTTTGAAAATTTTTCATTTATTCATTATCAACTGCTAATCATTTTAACTTTTGTTCATAATTATTATCTATTTTAATTAAAATAAAATAAAATGAAACTAAATTAAAGTTAGGGTTATGTCATTAGATAATAAAGTGTGGAAGGAACTCATTATGCAGAAGTACGAAGCATCTACACTTCTCCGCACAATGAGTCATCATTTATACTCTCATGCATACCCATCTCTGCACAGATTGATCGACACCTTCACATGGATATGGTATTTAAATTGTAACACCCCTAGTTAAAAATTCATGTAAAAATATATAAGGCCACGGTGATGGGACACTCCAAGCTGAATGGTGGGTAAGACATCCTAGTGTGGGTGTTCATTGGGTTTATTATGGCTGAGGAAATTGACAAAGAAAATGGAAAAGGCTTTGTAAAGGCAAGAGGAATTATTTGGCATTTATTTATGAAAATAATGGATTTCATTTTGTTATTTAACGCTTAACCACTCAGGCCTCAGTGTAATAACCCAAGGGCTCTAATACCAATTGTAACACACATGAAATTGACCTTATTATTATTATTATTATTATTATTATTATTATTTAATATGCACACACATAATAATCCAACTACAAATGTAAGTTAACCCATATTGCACATTACATAGGTACCAAAGCTCTACATAATTTAATATTTGGAATTAATTCTTAATCAAAGGTACATTCTTTTAAATATTATAAGTGCTCGGCATTAATGTTAGTCCAATGTCCGAGGTGGTGTATTCATGTCCTAGGTTCAAAAGACAGGTTCCCAAGGAGTGACCCATTCCCCTTATCTCTACACGCTAATACATTAATATTTTAGGTCCTATCATAATTACTCAGCTCAACTGGCCTGCAGTCCTAACACTGCCAGCTTCTCTGTGTAGGCTCTTCCATTTTCCAGATGGTGTTCAGCTGAGCCTGGAGAATGGAAGTAGATCTCGGAGCTCTTCCTCACGCCAGTAGTAGAGATTATCCTCCCAATGTTCAAGCTTTACACCTGGATTGTCGACCGGAACTTGACTCTGGCATCTGATCCTGCAACTGCTAAATGGAAAGTGAAATATACCAACATCTGGAGCTCATTGCTTCCATTCGACATAACTACAAGTGTGCTCAAAACCTCCAAAAAACTCCTCAAGCTCCTTTCAGCACCCAATTTGCTACCTGTGATGGCAGGTAAATTCTCTATTACAGAGGTTAATTTTAATGTTACTATTTCTCAAGCTTTTAGTTCCTTTTTTTTAATCCATGACTGACTGTAACTCTTGTTCGTCTATGCAGGTGAAAACACAGTAACCTCTTCAAGCTTCTCTCTGATATCGGCGGAAGGAAAACCCTCTCCGTCCTTCCACTGGTGAGGCATAACTCCTCATTTCGTCTAGTTTTATGCGTGAAAGGTCTCCAAAGGTTTAGAGCTAAGATTTCTATTGCTCTGGCTTGCATGTTGCAGAGATCTGTGGCCATGGATTTTTGCATCGAGTTGTTATGCTCCTACTACGAGTAGCAGGATGGACCTATCTAGCCAAGAGTTATAGAATAGGAATGCCTCGGTGTGCTAGCTTCAAGTCTTATGCTTCTAATTTCTAATTAGAGTTGGACTAAGTAGGGTTTTCTTTTAAAGAACAATTCCCATTGCTAATGTAATGCTTTGAACGAATTCTTCTCTGGACGTTATCCTGAGTAATTAATGGAGAGGACTCTGCATGGTTTATTTATGTTTTTAAACTGGTTCTAAAGAACTCTTTCCTAATTTGGTTTTGTTTGTAAAAGAATATCATATCATCTCATGAAATATATATATATACATCTTTGTTTTTTTCAATTCGCAATTGTCCAACTCTCTTCATCGATGTGTTTCAGTGCTGACTGTTAAACTAGTATTTTAAAGTATTTATTATATTGTTCCAATCATAGTTCTAGGGTTGATTCAGGCTCTTTTCAAACTAAGTATTAAAATTAGAGTCATTATATTATTTTCCTTTAGTAGAAAAATGGCCTCCTGTGGCCTCCTGGGTGTCCCTTTCGGGACTAGCCGAGGAGTAAATTTTCTAGGGTTAGAGATTCATGCATAAATATAATTGTTTAAATAGAATGTTCACTATTCTCTTCCAGCTCGAGGATTAGAACACTCTATTTGCTTGCCTCCTTTTCTGGTGCAGAGGAATCATAACCTTATTCGTGCTATAATTAATTGTAAAGGGAACTAACATTGTGTTAACAATTACTAATGCATAACACCTTTCTTTTACGTTTAGTGTTCACCATCCCTAACCGGGGGTGTTATCTTGTCGAAAAGGTTGGGGCCTACGGCCAACTACCTTGACTTATGTTACACGAGATTATCTTTACCCTTTGCATCATTTTACGTTTTCTTTTAACCGAACTATATCAATTGCTATCACGTTTTGCTTACTCATTCGCTTCTAAGCATCTCTAGCATGGTCTTTTTGTCTTCTTTGGGGCTTGCTCTCCTCACGGTTTCCCTTTTTTAATTAAAGGCCTCAGGACTCAGAATCCTTTAAAATCTTAATGCAACTATCCACAACATAGAAAACATTGAGTATATGTTTACTAATAATAACAGTGACTTCTACAGTATACTTCTCACTCCAATCATACCAACAGGATAGGCATGCCTTAAAGTCTATTCTACAGTCATTGTATAGAAAAGTAGAGTTGCCTTCTTATTTGATTAAAATCTACCTCTGAGTTATTTCATAACAGTCATTTCACAATAGATTTGACCTGCATGGTAACTAATTCTACAGACATTGTATAGCAGAATAAAGTTGCATTCTTATATGATTAAAACCTACTCCACAGTTATTTCATAATAGTCATTTCACAACAGATTAGGCCTACATGGTAATTGATTCTACATACATTGTATAGTAGAATAAATTTGCATTCTTATCTTATTAAAATCTACTCCACAATTATTTGATAACAGTCATTTCACAACATATTAGATCTGCATGGTAATTGATTCTATAAACATTGTATAGCAAAATAAAGTTGCATTACTTATCTAATGATGGAGAGCAGTTTCTTACACATGAAACCTCTCCACCCTACCAACAAGAAATTGGCAATTACGTCCAATGTTCTCCCCCCAAGCTCCTCAATTTCTTTCGAACAGATTCTTAAGGCACCTGTTTAATGGTTTCAGCCTCAGGACCCCAAGTCCAACCAATGGCTCATTTCCTTCTCTAGGAAAGCTAACCTCTAGAGTTTTCCTACGGAACTCCCATTCAACTCCAAGAAACTCTGCATACTCTTTCTCCAACCCCCCTTCCCTCTTCTCGTTTCAGTTTTCTTAAGGATGAGAGAACAGTTAAGGGGGTAACAACCTTATTTGATAGTTGTTCCGTGAAATTGAGAGTTACTGAGTTTTACCTGTAAGCCCTCCACTCTTCCATCAAACAATATACATTTCCATAAACAACTTAACTACTAATTTGTATTAATCATAACATATTAACTGATTGTCATTAGTTCACTAATTAGTAAATAGTAAAAACAAAAATGTTAAAAGGAATTCTTAAGTCTGGGAATGTGACACAAGCGATTAGAAAGAAAAGTGATTAACAATTATAGAGGAAAGATAATGCGGGATTCTTTTAATTTTTTATTATTGTATTTTCTTGAACATGATTGATCCAAAAAATAGGTTTAATATTTTACAACCAATTATGTTTTTTATTAATTTAGATACTTTCTTAAATACAAGATAATGTGATCATATTTAAGAAAGAGAGTGAGATGGAAGGGGGAATAGAGTGTGGGAGAGAGACATAGAGGTGAGAGACACAGTAAGAGAGAGAAAGGAAGAGATAGAGGAGGGGGAGGGGGAGGGGAAGGGGGGAGAGAGATGGATTTGAAGGGGGAAAGAGAGGGAGTGACAAGGGAGAGATGAAGATGGAATGGGGGAGAGAGGAGACAAGGGAAGAGAGAGAAAATGAGAGGATAAAGATAGCGAAATAAGGGGAAGAGAGATGGATAGACATAGATATGGAGGGGGGAGAGAGGAGGGGAGAGAGAAGGAGAGAGGGAGGGATATTGTGACAGAGTTGAAGGGTGGAGAGAGAGTGTGTGTATGATCGAGGAAAATATGCAGGGAGGTGGGAGAGATGGGGAGAGAGAGGACTTGAGAGAGAGGAGAGAGGGGGTGAGAGAGAGAGATGGAGTTGGAAGGGGAGGAAAGACATAGATAGAGAAAGGTGGAGAGGGAGTGACAAGGGAGATATGGAGAGTCAATGAGGTTGGGGGGGGAGAGAGAGCGAGAGAAGGTGAAGAGAGAGAGGGAGAGAAAGAGGGAGGGGAGAGAGAGAGAGAGATATGGATAGAGAGTGTGTATGCTTTTGGGGTGAGAAGGAAAGACAAGGGGAGATATAGATATAGATGGGGCGGGGGAGACGGTAGAAGAGAGAGGCAAAGAGAGGGAGGGAGGAAGAGGTATAGATGGGAGATATAGATATAGATGGAGGGGGTAGAGAGAGACATAGAGAGAGAGAGATAGAGAAGGGGAAGAGATAGAGAGGGAAAGGAAGAGGGAGAGATAGATATGTAGATAAATAGAGATGAGAGAGAGAGAGAGAGAGAGCGTTACATATGTTTACAGGGTTGAGATAGAGAGACAAATAAGGAGAGATGTAGGAAGGTATGAATATAGATAGCAAGGAGAGAGAGGAAAGAAGAGAAATATAGAGAAAGTTAGGGAGAGGTAGATAGAGTGATATAGGGGGAGAAAGGAAGGGGAAGAGAGAGAAGGAGACAGGGAGGGAGATAAACACAAAATGGAAGGTGGAGAGAGAGGGAAGAAGAAAGAGACTCACAAAGACAAATACAAACATAGAAGTTATATCTAGAAAGTCATGAATATTGTAGATTTTCAATGTGGTTGTTCATTTCTGATCCTATTTTATCACATGCACTATATGTATTGATTTCAGTGTAGATGTCGATTTATAATTCTATTTAAAACCTTACATTGGATGCATTGTTTTCAATTTAGATGTCAATTTCTAATCATATTTAATACCTTACACTAGATGCATTGATTTCAACTTAGATGTTGATTTTTACTCATTTGATTGCTTCCATTAGATGCATTGGTTTCAGTGTAGATATTGATCTCTAATCCTATTTGATTGCTTGCACTAGATGCATTGATCTCAATATAGTTGTTGATTTCTAATCCTATTTGATTGTTTGCACTAGATGCATTGATTTTAGTGTAGATGTTGATTCCTCATTTGATGCAACAAGATGTATGATGTACATTAATTTCAAAGTAATTATATTAATAGTGTGCATTGATTTCAGTGTAAGCAAAACTCTACCTCCTCCATCTATATCTCTATCTCCCATTCTCTCTCCTTCTTTATCTCTTTATCTCAGCTCCTAAACATACACACTCTCTCTCTCCATATACATCTATCTCTCTCTCCCTCCCTCCCTCTCTCGCCCTTCCCCTTCCCTCTCTCTCTAACATTTCTCTCTCCATATCTATATCTCTTCCTCCATCCCTGTCTTTGTGTCTTTCTTCTTTCTTCTCTCCCCCCCATCTATATCTCTATCTCCCCTTGTCTCTCCTTTCTCTATATTTGTATCTCTTCATCCCTCCCTATCGTTTCCTCTCTCTTCTTCCTCCCACCCCCCCATCTATATCTCTCTCCCCTTGTCTCTCCTTCTCACCCCCAAAACATACATACTCTCTCTCACTATAAGCACATAAAAATTATTCAACCATAAATACAATACTTGAAATTCATCCTAAAGAAAATGTTTTCTTACCCCAAATTTTTGCTTCATGAAACTATAAACTATTTATAATTAGGTATATTATTCATTTCCATTTCCCATCATTAAACGTTGTTAATTACTTCGCATTCAAATACAGTAACAGAAAATAACTACAATTGAAAATTATTTGGGATTTAACACTCCATAAGTCACAATGATTGAATTTCGAGAAAACTACTATTAACACTGGAGAGCAACAAAGACAAGGTATGTTGTTTACTATAATAGGTTGAATTAAATACATGAATGGTCTATGAATGCTCTATGAGAGAGACAGGGAGACATAGATATGGAGGAAGGAGAGAGGAGGAGAGAGAGAAGGAGGGAGGGAGGGAGATAGTGACAGAGTTGGAGGGTGGAGAGAGATTGTGTGTATGATGGGGGGAGAGATGGAGGGAGGTGAGAGAGAGGAAGGAAAACGAGAGTGGACATGAGAGAGAGGAGAGAGAGAGATGGAGTTGGAAGGGGAAGAAAGACATAGAGAAAGAAAGGTGGAGAGGAAGTGACAAGGGAGAGATGGAGAGTCAATGAGGGGGTCTCTATCTCCCCTTGTCTCTCCTTCCCACCCCTAAGATACGCACTCTCTCTCAGTGTAAGCACATAAAAATTATTGAACCATAAATACAATACTTGAATTTTCATCCTAAATAAAATGTTTACTTACCCCAAATGTTTGCTTCTTGAAACTATAAACTATTTATAATTGGGTACATTCTTATTATTAGCATTTTCCATCATTCAACATTGTTAATTACTTTGCAATCAAACTTGGTAATAGAAAATAAATACCATTGAAAATTATTTGGGGTTTAACACTCAATAAGTCACAATGATTGAATATCGAGAAAACTACTATTAATATTGGAGAGCAACAGAGACAAGGTATGTTGTTTACCACAGTAGCTCAAGTTAAATATTTGAATGGTCTATGATTCCAACTACTCTTTTCATATGATCAATATCAGAAAATGGAAAAAATAATAGGTGTGACAATAGGAACAGTAGAAGATAATAGTTTGAGATTGATTGCAACGAAGATTGTTTGTAATTAATTATATTCTTAGTATTCACATTTTCTATTTATCAAAATTGTTACATTGACACTTTGCACTAAAAATTTGTATTTCATCATTTTTCATCATTCATGTTACTGATAGTCTCTCTCATCTCAACAAACTGAGGTAACTAAGTAAATTTTAAATTAAATTAACCAAATTAATCTTAGACATATTTAGCATATTTAAAATTATCAAAATAATTAGATGTTCAACAAGTTTTATATGACCGCACATGACTGAAACCACCCTAGATCCGTATTAACACCAGATCTATCAAGTGCTGACAAGGATCAAATCTCTCGAGGTGCAAACCTTTCCTCAAGTTTTTGACTCAAAAAAAAAGTTTTCACCAGAAAAGATTTGATTCCTGTGGGTGCTTGATATATCTGGTGTTAAAATGGATCTAGGTTAATTATAATAATTATTATATTTTTTTGCAATATTAATATTTTTATTATATATTTATCACTAATTTAATGGTAAATACAAATGAAACCTTAGCCCTATATCAACCACATTTAATTCATTAAAAAATAATTAAATGTAATTGTGCTAGTAAGGTCGTTAGTTTGAGAAATTAAGAAGTCATCAGTCTGCCAATAGAACGGTGACATTGATTGGTTTGGTTAAGACGAGGAGCGCGTTGCGGAGTTGATGGGAGCTCCTGTCGGCGGGAAACCGTTTCTTCAGAACCTTATCTCCTCTTAGTGTTACACTGGTACCACCTATGTGGCAGTTTGGCTCCCAAGCATGAAAAGCGAGGCGGCAGAACAGTCATGGCGGCTCGATTTCTCATGTAATTCCTAACAACTTCGAGACCCTCTCCAGTTTTCTCCGGCGAATTAGCGGATTCCCCTCCAGATTTAACCGTTTGAACTCCATGAGACATCCAATGGAATCGGGCAAGGTTTTAATCTGGTTATAGCTCACGTCTCTTGCAACTAGTGTATTTAGCCCACAGATCGAATCCGGCAATTCTTTGAAAGATTCAAAGTTGCAACTAACCTTAAGAATTTGAAGGCTTACAAGGCTTTCAATATCTTTATGTAGAGATCTAAGCTTGCTCATATGGACATCCAGAACACGACAGTGCGTCATGTTGGAGATGAAGAAGGGAGAAATTTTTTTCAATAAAAAAGAAAAACATTATCTTCCATTAATAAAACCCCGCAAAATTAAAGGTTTGCAAAAAAAAAATTAGCGGCAAAATCTTACAATTGATCAAACCCCAGAATTAAAGGTTTGCAGAAGAAATTAAGGGTTTGAAATGTAATTTTACCCGCAATTCTGAACACCTTGTGGCAATTCAGCAAAGAAGTTTCCGGAAATGTCAAGGGTTTTGAGATTGGGCAACCAACCTATGGAATGGAGTAGCGATGTGAGTTGGTTGGATTCACCAGACTACAAGAGCGTGACTCGGCCGGTTTCCCAGGGTTTCCTCCGTTACGGCAATTCAACTAGAGAGCGGGGTTTCGATCCTTGTATATTCAATTCCATCGGGTCCTTTTAAAGATAGCAAAATAAAAGTTGAAATTCTATTTTCATGGTCGCCTCCATGGACGGATGCGGATGCGAAACCATAAGTGAACTTCCAGAATGTTTTCCTAACTGCACCATCCATCCTTTTCTCATAGTGCATTTTGCAAAGGCGTTGTCTACGTTTTGGGAATTTTAGTTGGAATTTTGTACAATAATTTTTATCTTTTATCTATGAATTGAGATCAACGTTTAGACTCTATATCAAAACTTATAATCATCTTTTACTTTGATAATTACTCTTGAATCTATATCAAAACCTATAGTCTTCTTTTATTTTGATAATTACTCTTGAATCTATATCAAAACCTATAGTCATCTTTTATTTTGATAATTACTCTTAAATCTATATCAAAATTTATAGTCATCTTTTTCTGATAATTACTCTTAATATAGACCAGACAAGTTGGCATTCAAAAATATCTATTATAAAATTTACTGCATCTTACCTTCATGATCAATCTTACAGAAATCTGCAAACCCTAATTTTTATCCAATCATTATTTTTTAACTTAAAACACAAATTACAAATGTGTTTAATTATAGATATGATTTAACATTTTTAAAAATCTTAGGATGCTATATATCATTTGGCTCACCCTTAAAAAGTTTAAAATTCATGCACTGTGAGTTTACAGCTGAAATTCAAATTTAAAAAATTCAAAATATGTCAAAGAATCTCCAGAGTAAACCACGGCTTTTGCAGATACAATGCGCGAACACCACAACCAAAAAGGCCAACAAATACGCCAATCATATCGTCAGAAGAAGCATGCGTGTTTCTCGAAATTGAAGGCTGAGCAGCTGCATTTACACAGAAGTATGAAATCCATTCATAACGACAAGTGAATAAAACATAGGAGGCCGATCATCATCGATGATGCAACGGCAACCAGAAATTTTCCGTTCTTTCAGAACGACGTGTGTAAAACAAAAATTGTTTCTACGCTCTATTTCCTCCATTGCTATTATTGATGCGCGCGATGATGCCGTCGTGACAGAACAAATTATTAATAATACACAATTATTTGATTAGATTGATTAAGAAAAAGACTTGCGAACCACTTTACAGAATATTCATACAAAATAAACGCGGAGGTGATAATTTATTAGAGAAAAATAGATATTGCTAAATTTTATCTTCCCTGTAAAGTAAGATACAAAATGAAAATTAAATGTAAGCTAAAATACAAAATTTCAACCGATATGATTTGTACTTTATTGTTAATAATTACAAGCAAAATTATATTTAGTATTTTATTGTCAATAATAATTAGCACAATTACATTTATTACATTAGTAAATATAGTTGATAGGAAAGAACATATCATTTTTCAAATTGATATACAATCAATTTTTATAAATAAACCAAATTAACCTCATTTAATTTATTTATTAATATTAATATTTATATTTATATTATTTATATTATTATTAATATTATATTAAAATTATTTATATTAAAACGAGTTAAACTGATTAATATTTATATTAATTTTTATTAATATTAAAATAATATTAAACATAAAATTTGATTTAAAAATAGGTTCAACTCTTTATCTTTATTGCTATATTTCTAGCACAATCACATTTACATTCGTAAATATAGTTAATATATATGAAAAAAAAAACATTTTTTTGTCAATCAATTTTTATAAAACTAATCAACATAATTTAATATATTTATTAATATTAATATTATTTATATTAATAAACTAATATTATTAATATAATATAAAACATAAAACTTAAGTTAAAAAAATATTCAACCCTCTAATTTCATTGTCATAAGGTTAAAAATATTCAATAAATTACAATGCATTTACTAATTATTAATAACTAAGTCAAATTCTAAAAACTCAAGTACAAAACGCTTCTATTAAACTAACTAAACTGGAATAAAACAAAATATATCGCAAAGGTAATCATCTAAAGCTTGCCAAATTAAATAAATGGTTGTGTAGGAAATTTAAAGTACTAATTAAATACGAATGAATCTCAATCAAAGTATTAATTAAATACAAATGAGATTTAAATAAAATAAATAGATATCTAGGCCACCTGAAGAATGATCCGAAACCTTTGCTACTATTGTTTCAATTCCACGATCAATTAAATACCCAGACAAAATGAATCACAATGAAAGTATTAATTAAATACAAATGAGATTTAGATAAAATAAATAGATATCTAGGCCACCTGAAGAATGATGCGAAACCTTTGGTACTATTGTTGCAACTATGGTTGCTACTATTGTTTCAATTCCACGATCAATGAAACACCCAGAGAAATAGATCTGCACGAAATGTCAGCGATATTAAATAAACAAATCTTCATGAAATCTGAGCAAAGAGCTGCAACAATTGATAACATTTTTGAAGTTCATATCTTCATATCTACATCAGAAAATACATTAAATTTTCATTACAGTAGTTGAGAGATATTTCTGTCCAGCACCATTTCGGCAGTGAGGTTAAATATTTTCTCTGTATTGTCGACGACATCCTAGAAGACGTACTTGAACGCATCTAGACAAATAAATGAAGTGTTGGAATTGCATGTGACTCTCACCTCTAGTAATCATGTTCCACAACAGCCCCTTTTGGATCCCTCAAACCCTACAACAAATCGAATACAACAACCAGATTACAGCAACTTGGACTAATGACAGAATCATAAGTAATGGAAGAATCATATTTCATTAAACTCTTACAATATTTGGCAGGATTTCTGACTATATCCATGAAGGGTTCGTAAATGACAAACACAGTAGAACTAATTAAAGGATGATTTTTCATTACATTACGTACCATATTTGGCAGGATTTCTTACTATATCCAAGAAGGATTCGTAGATGTCGATAAAAACCACTTTAACATCTGAAAACCGAGCATTGATAGAAGCGAAAACTACTTTCAGTTTCGAATTGTAGGTCATTGCCGCTTGGTTCAATTCATCAATTAAGTCGTCTAGTTTGGGTTTCACACAAAGCGTTTTCTGCTGCAGCTGCCACACCATAGATACCAAATTCGTGGGCACCTAAATTGCATACATCTTTGAACGAGTGTGTGGTTAAAGTGTGAAAGGAAGGTGGAAGCATTTAGTTCAATAGTCTTCGAGATTAAAGCATTTGCAAGCAACATTTTAATTAGTTATTTATTAATAAATTAAAGATAAATCTATACTATCTTTTGGAGTATTAGAGGAAAAGTATTTCGAAATTATCCAATTTTGGACATTCATAATTTAAAAATTTAAATTCTTCAAGCCTAATTTTTTCTGGGTAATAATTATAATTATAACTATACGTTATTAATATATGTTGATTGGATTATTTGTCATTCCTCTCCATATTTTTAGAATAAAAAATTTGGAGTCGTATACGTTATTAATATATGTTGATTGGATTATTTGTCATTCCTCTCCATATTTTTAGAATAAAAAATTTGGAGTCGTCAATTTGCAAAGTCATTTTTATCATCACTTCTTAATTTAGAAAATAAGATTGGTATTGTTCTCAGTTAGGGACCTTTAAAGGTGGTGCAAGAAAGACATTAAATGAAAAATGCATATATTTTTTAACCACCATGATCTAATAGGATGCCCTCATTACTTATGCAAAAGGATTAGCCATGTGAGGATTATGAAGAAGACTCTAAAAAGTCAAAATTATAACACTAGTTGAGAGTCGAAATAGTTTAATTTAACCATTTAGTTGGCCATTCAACTATGTTATAATGTAGGTAATAGGTAGAAAGGAATAGATATGACTACTAGTAGGTGAAAAAAGGTCTTTGGGCTCTATTCATTTTCTATTGTATCTTGTTCCATTGTAAAGTAGAACAAGTAGATAGGATTTAATAAAACAACTTGGGACTAGGGGTGAGAAAACCAAATAGAGAGATTTAATAGAACAACATGGCACAGGAAGTGGGAGAGCATAGAATAGGGTGCTTAGTATTTGTAGTAGCATATAAGGCCACATGTCTCAAGTAACTCCACAAAAAATGTATTTTTCTTTGTACTTGCTTTAATTTCATTCCCCATAAAACAAAACAGTAAAACTAAACCTTCCTAATTTGCTCCTATAAAGATTTCTTAAAACATATCCTGTATTCATTGTGATTGATGTGTGATTTTATTTTAATTTTTTTCTCTTTCTATATTTTATATATTAAATACAAATTAATAGTTAATAAATATAGAATATAATGTAATTAATTCTTATATTTTAATTTATTTATCAATAAGTGACAAATTACTAATTACATATCAACAACTATTTATTAATCATTAACATTAATAAAAATAAGTAATTTACTCATACATTACACAACAATAATTATAAATAATTTAATATTAGAAATAAAAATGTTATATTAAAGGATAGTAGTTATATAAGTTATTTAATACGCTTAGGGGGAAGACATTCAAAGTTAACCAATCATGATGATAATGATCGAGACACTAATCTAATTATGTTATATTATATATCTCGAATCAAGTATCATTTGAATCAGAGGTTAAGAAAAATGTTTTTCAAATGCAGTGATAATAAAAGGTAAATAGCTCTGATGTAACCTAGTCTTTACCTTTATTGTTATTTAATTGATATTGTTTGCATAAATATTTTCACAAAGTGAAGCTATTTTTGGATTCTCAGTGATCAATGTTATTATTAATTGATAAGTATATTTGCATTAAAAAAAATTATTGTTAATATTATAATAATTAAATATTTCATAAAATATTTTTTTATTTTTGGACTCTTATTAATCAATATTATTATTAATTGATAAATATATTTGTATTAAAGAATTTTATTACTAATATTTTAGTAAATAAATATTTTATAAAATATTTTTTTTATCAAAACATATTCCATATTTTCTATTCACTATATTATTCTTACTATTTAATTGGTTCATTGCATGAAAGGAAGAATATCTCTTTGTTCGTCAAAACATATTCTATATTTACTATTATCAATAACATTGTCTATGATTATTATTAATAATATTTTGGTTATAAATAATGCACATTGTTGATATTTAATTGATTCATTGTATGTAAGAAGCTTGAAGTCAAATCCTTCTTTGTGTGAATGACTGCATCACATTGAGGACTTCCACTACTAATATTTCAGTAGAACTCTATTGTGTAGAGGAAGCTATCAATGTGCAGATTATCTCACTTAGCACTAAATATTTTTGTTGCTAATATTTAGTAATAAATAATACATATTTACTTAATAGTATTATCTATGTTTAGATTATTCATAACATATTAGTTGTAAATGATGTATACTATTGATATTAATTGATTATATATTTTAGTATTGTAAATTAATACTTTATATTTATATTATTAATAACATTTTAACTGTAAATAATTTATATGTTAGTATTTCCAAATATGTTTCAAATAAGGCATATGTGGGGAAGTGCAAAGGAAGTCCATTGTGTAGAGGAAGTTTTCAATGTGTTATCTTCACACTTGGGACTAAAGTCTTTTATTGCTATTTTAAGCTGGATTTATATAATATTAATGCTAATATTTTAGTGATAAATAATGTGTATCTCATTGTATCTATATCTAATTAAGTGGTGTTTGCCTTTCACCCGAGAGATAGTAGCTATTTTAGTAAGCGGTTGACGTATACAAAGTTATTGATAAAATTGTAATTGTAAATAATGCTTATTTTCAAATATTTCATATATTGTTTGTAAGTGCTCTTTGTGTGTATCTCTACTTTCAATGTGCGATCACCGCATTTGGAATTAAAGGATTTTATTTCTAATATTTTAGTATTAAACAATGCATATTTGATGTTTGCAATAATAACAAAGCTAAGTGTTGGAATTATAATGTGTATCTTCTTGTCTCTACAACTAATTAAGTGGGGTCTCCATTTCGCTCACATTTTTATCTTAGTCCATACTTGTTCATATCTACACAACTTCGTCCGCACATGCTATATTTAAACACGCTTCATCCACACATGCTCTAGGCTAGAATCCACTAGAGAAAATCACTATTTTAGTAAGACCTATACCAAATTATTGCTAATATTTTAATTATAAATAATGTTTATTTTTGTATTTACAAATATTTCCAATAGCTATTTGTTTATGCTCTTGTGTATAAGTGCTCTTTGTGTGGATCTCTCTAATTTAGTAAGAAGTCGACCTATACCAAATTATTGCTAATATTTTAATTGTAAATAATGTTTATTTTCGTATTTACAAATATTTCCAATAGCTATTTGTTTATGCTCTTGTGTATAAGTGCTCTTTGTGTGGATCTCTCTATTTTAGTAAGAAGTCAACCTATACCAAATTATTTCTAATATTTCAATTGTAAATAATGTTTATTTTGGTATTTACAAATATTTCCAATAGCTATTTTTTTATGCTCTTGTGTATAAGTGCTCTTTGTGTGGATCTCTGCACTTTTCACTAACTGCTAATATTATTGCACATGTTTTAGTTATAAATAATGCAGATGAGTAGTCATTTGCACATGTTTTAGTTATAAATAATGCAGATCAGTGGTCAGATGAGTAAAAGTTGTGTGGGTTTCATACAAATTTGTCTACAAAACTACATTATGTTGACCAGAAGATTTGTTAATGTTCATTGTGCGTAAGAAGATTTCAAAATTTCATTATGAGAATAATAATTTTTTTTATGCTTATATTGTTGATAATAATTTAATTGTAAATAATGTTATCTACAGAGAAGGTTCATATTACAAATGCAGCTTTTATGCTTTCATTCTATAGATATTTACATTTTTCATTGAAGACTTTCATTGCTAATATTTTAGTATCAAAGTATAATACATATTTGTTATTGGCAATAAAATTGTTTATTCTTATATTAGTGATAATATTTTAGGTGTAAAGAATGTGTATTATTATTATTTAATTGAATAATTATACATAGAAAGCTTTGAAGGATGCTTTAGTTATAAATAATGCAGATGAGTAGTCATTTGCACATGTTTTAGTTATAAATAATGCAGATCAGTGGTTATATGAGTAAAAGTTGTGTGGGTTTCATACAAATTTGTCTACAAAACTACATTATGTTGACCAGAAGATCTGTTAATTTTCATTGTGCGTAAGAAGATTTCAAAATTTCATTGTGAGAATAATAATATTTTTTTATGCTTATATTGTTGATAATAATTTAATTGTAAATAATGTTCATCTACAGAGAAGGTTCATATTACAAATGTAGCTTTTATGCTTTCATTCTATAGATATTTACATTTTTCATTGAAGACTTTCATTGCTAATATTTTAGTATCAAAGTATAATACATATTTGTTATTGGCAATAAAATTGTTTATTCTTATATTACTGATAATATTTTAGGTGTAAAGAATGTGTATTATTATTATTTAATTGAATAATTATAAATAGAAAGCTTTGAACGCTTCATTTTGTGGATGTCTACGCTTGGAATTGAAGGCTTATTCTTATATTATTGATAATATCATAATTGTAAATAATGCATATGTTTGTATTTCTGAATATGTTTTAAATTAGGCATATATACAAAGGTACACAGGAAGCTTTCATTGTGTGGATCACTATACTTGGTACTAAAGGAGCTTGGTATTGAAGGCTTATTCTTATATTATTGATAATATCATAATTGTGAATAATGCATATGTTTTTATTCCTGAATATGTTTCAAATTAGGCATATATACGAAGGTACAAAGGAAGCTGTCAATGTGTGGATCACTATACTTGGTTCTAAAGGATTTTACGCTAATATTTTAGTATTAAATAATGCATATTTGTTGTTCACATTAACACCAAAAAAAGCTCTCGGCTTATACAATTGTTGCGAATATTTTACTCATAAATAATAATATTTTAGTATTAAAGAATGCATATTCGTCGTTTGTAATAACATTGAAGTAAGCATTGGAATTATGCGATTATTAATAATGCTTTCATATTAAATAATGTAAAAGCTATCCATGTGCAAAATCACCTCACTTAGAACAAATTATTTTTATTGTTAATATTTAGTATTAAATAATACATATTTTCTGAATAACATTGCAAATGCTTATAGTATTGATACTATTTTAGTTGTAAATGATGCATATTATTGCTATTTAATTGACCATATATTTTAGTATTAAAAATAAATCATTTATGCTTTTATATTAATAGTATTTTAATTGTAAATAATGCATATGGTTGCATTTCCAAATATCTTTCAAATAAGGCATATGTGTGGAAGAATCCCGTTGTGGGGAAGAATATTTTAAAAGGCGGATTGCCACACTTGGGACAAAAATATTTTATTGCTAATATTTTCGTATTAAATAATGCATATTTCTGGCTCGCAATAACACTATAGCAAGTGATGGACTTATATAATATTATTGCTAATATTTTAGTGAGAAATAATGCATATCTCCTCCCTCTACATGTAATTAAGTGAGGTATGCATTTCGCACCAAACAAGGTAACTATTTTAGTAAGTGGTTGATGTACACTAAGTTATTGCTAATATCTTAATTGTAAATAATGTTTATTTTCATATTTTCAAATATTTCATATATATGTGCTTTTTTAAGATCTTTGTGTGGAAGTTCTTTTTATGTGGAACACCACATCTAGTAGTAAATGCTTTTATTGCAAATAATTTAGTATTAAACAATGTATCTTTATTGTTTGCAATAACAACGAAGCAAGGATTGGAATTATAATGGGTATCTCCTTGTCTTTACAACTAATTAAGTGGGATCTCATTTCACCCGCATTTCTGTCCCAGTTGATGCTTGTACACGTTTGCACAACTTCCTCTACACCCGCTATATTTGAACATGTTTCCTTCAAACACTCTGGGCTAGAGTGCACAAGAGAGAATGGCTATTTTAGTAAGCAGTTCCCTAGAGAGAATAGCTATTTTAGTAAGTAGTTTGGGTGAGGCAAAATTTTAAGGATGGAAGTTTAGTTTATCTTGAATTCTAGAAACTTTGGCAAATCTTACTAGTCTTTAATATACAAATTATAAAATGTTTGATGATATTTTTTTTTAAATATCAGGATTTTTTATTACACTATATTAGTCTAAGATCTTTTGGATTTTGAAGGTAAAATAATTTTATACTATAAAACTTGGGGGAATTATTTTTAGAAAAAAATGGAAGTTCCCCAAACCTTTTTTAGAATATGTATAGAAAATTAGCCCACTTGTGAATATTAGCCCCTAAAATTTTCTTTGCTTGGCCTATATAAAATTATTGCTAATATTTTAATTGTAAATAACGCTTATTTTCATATTTTCGAATATTTTAAATATATGTTTACTTTGCAGTAACTGCTAATATTATTTCTCATATTTTAATTATAAATAATGCATATTAGTAATCAATTGAGTAAAGTTTGTGACGGATACACACAAAAGTTTCTATAAAACCACATTAAATTGAGTAGAAGTTTTGTTAATGTTCATTGTGTGGAAGAAGGTTTCAAATTTTCATTGTGCAGATAATAACATTGCTTATGCTTATATTATTGATAATATTTTAATTTTAAATAAAGTTCATGAGGAAGTACGAAGGAGGCTTTCAAGATTTTATTCTATACATCTTTGCATTTCACATTGAAGTCCTTCATTGCTAATATTTTAGTATCAAAACATAATCCTCATTTCTTATTGGAAATAACATTGTCTATCATTAGATTATTGATAATATTTTAGTTGTAAATATTGTGCACTATTGCTATTTAATTGAATCATTATCTAGAGAAATCTTTGAAGCCTTCATTAAGTGGATGCACACACCTCGCATTGAAGGCTTATGCTTATATTATTGATAATGTTTTAATTTTAAATAATGAATATGTTTGTATTTCTGAATATGTTTCAAATTAGGCATATATATAGAGGTACATAGGAAGATTTCAATGTGTAAGTCGTTGCACTTGATACTAAAGGATTTTTTTGCTAATATTTTAGTATTAAATAATGTATATTTGTTATTTGCAACAAAACTGAAGCAAGCTTCATACTCATATGATTGTTGCTAATATTTTAGTCATAATTAATGATATTTTCATATTAAAAATGAATATTTTCTCTTCGCAATAACACCGAAGTAAGCGATGGAATAATATGATTTTTGAAAATGTTTTAGTATTAAATAATGCATGCTTTTTGTTCACAATAACACCGAAGAAAGCATCGGAATTATACGATTGTTGCTAATATTTAGTCATAAATAATGCGTATCTCCACATATCCACCACTAATTGATTGATTAAGGGAGCACTTGTTGTGAATTTCATTGTTATCTACATTTCATATAATGGAATTTGCAAGATGTCATTGTCGTCACTTCCACAAACATACAACCAAAGGTTCCTTCACACATCCTCTTCCGCACAATTGGCAACCATATGGCCTCTACTTCGTAATTATTATCTATTTTAGTTAAAATAAAATAAAATGAAACTATTTATTGCTAAAAGATAACACTAAACTAATAACAATAATTTGTAATACTGTAGAAGGAAATCATTATGGAAAGGTGAATCGTTAATGTGGGGTTTGCATTTCATTCTTATTATTTCACATTTTCAATATGTCATGATTACCACCTTCACGGATGCACAATGAAAGCCAATTCACAACATCCTATTTTGGTTCTACAAATCTTTGTCCGCAGAGCTAGTAATTTTGTCATTTATTCATTGCTAAGTCTGCATTTCATCCTTTTTTGAAATTTTTTCATTTATTCGTTATCAACCGCTAATAATTTTAACTTTCTCTCATAATTATTATCTATTTTAATTAAAATAAAATAAAATAAGCTAAATTAAAGTTAGGGTTATATCATTTGATAATACAGTGTGGATGGAAATCATTATGTAGAAATACAAAGCATCTACACTTTTCCGTACAACGAGTCATCATCTATACTCTCATGCATACCCACCTCTGCACGGATTGATCTACACCTTCATATGGATATGGTATTTAAATTGTAACACCCCTAGTTAAAAATTCATGTAAAAATATATAAGGCCATGGTGATGGGACACATATTCCAAGCTGAATGGTGGGTAAGACCTCCTAGTGTGGGTGTTCATTCAGTTTATTATGGTTAAGGAAATTGACAAAGGAAATGGAAAAGACTTTTTAAAAGCAAGAGGAATTATTTGGCATTTATTTATGAAAATAATGGAAATTAGGAAAAAAATGAAGGTGAAAGGTCACAGGTTGCATGTGAGGAGGAAAATGAAGGAAAATAATGGAAAATGAAGAAAATAGAGGCCTAATTAATAAAAAAATGTTATGAGAAATAGTGGGAAGGCTTAGTCAATGTATCCTTTTGTCAGTTCAGTTTTGCAACTCTCTTATGATTTTCTCTCTCTCATACTCTTGGATACATATAGTTTACTTGGAGCACTCTTGGAGGGTGTGGAATACTTTTATTTCTGGAGAAAGAAGGAAAAGGAAGAGAAGGAAAGTGTAGAGGGCATCGAGATTAGCAACTACAACAAGTTTTTCTTGTAGGTACCGAGTTGCATGTATGTTTTACTCAATAGTTTTTGCATGCATGGCATATGCATGTGGTTTGTTGGTTATGATCTACTATTGGCATGGAGGATGGCTAGGATTGACAGTGGATTGCCTAACCTTGCCATTTCCTGGATAACCATGGATATTGTGGGTTTATTTCATTGTTTTGTTTTGTTTGGTTCTCATGTTTCCTCAACTTGCGTTGAGTTACTAGTCTTGGAAGCATTGGTTGGACAAACACTATAGAATCCCAACGACAATAATGGGTTGATTTACTAGTCTTGGAAGCATTGGTTGGAAAAAACTCTCTGGAAACCCTAGAAGTTTTGGATAAGACCAACTTGATTATGGTTTTGTTATGTCCGAGCATGAGGTGGAATAACTATTTTATGGGTTGAGGTGAATGGCCTCTGGAAGCCATGGATGGTTTTTCAATGACGTGTTTTATGAGATCCCACATTCATGCTTGGAATATTTCAAGAGGGTGAATGGTTGAAGAGAGATTTGGCTCAACCATTCTATGGTTGGATCGAACATGGAAGTCCCATCCCAGGTTTGGATTTTGCATCATCAATATGAGGTTATTTCTCCTTGTATTTCTACGAGTATTATACTGGTCTATATGTGGATCATATGACTATGATTTCATCAGTTTTTCTGTTATTATTATGTTGGTTATGAATATGTATTATGACAGTGGCTATGTATGGATGTCGTCATGTTTTTACTTGTATATGAATGAATAATGTATTTATGGCCTAATGGATGAAATTGTAGCTAAAGTGACAAGGAAATAATGCCTCATAGCGAATCTCAGATAAGTATGAGACCCCTATGCTTAGATCTACTTTACACCTGTAGATTACATATTCGTGATATGATTGATGAAATGCTTGTAATGGCTAGTAGGGGTTCAGTCAAGGTCTTATTTAAGTAATTTGTTTTGAATTGTCATTTCCATGTGTTGTACATCGGGTGTAGGTGTACATAGGTGTATGTGTAGGTGTACTAGTGTACATGTGGTATTTTGTGTGTGTCGTACATGTTGTGTTGCTATTGTGCAGTACTATGTATGTGCATTGTGTAGTCATGGTATCATGACATTTGTATTCGTTATGTTGTACTTTGTGTACTTATATGCATTGTTTGGCATTATACATCGAGTATAGATGGATTTATTGTGTTGTACATTAGGTGCAGGTAACATTGGGTGTAGGTGTTCATATGTGTTGCGTTCTATATCGGATGTAGGTGTATATATGCATTGTGTTGTACACTAGGTGAGGTGTATATATTGTGTGGTGGTTACACTAGGTGTAGACGCATGTATTGTGTTGTGTTGTACATTGGGTGTAGGTGTGCATGTGTTTTGTGTCAGGTGTAGATGCATGTATTGCATGGTTATGGACATTGAGAGTGGTTGTATGTGTGTGATCTACACTATCTGTATGTGCACATGGTTGAGGAGAGGGAACTAGGTGTTTGTTGGGTGTATAAACTAATCCAGTGTGCATATAGAATAAGGACAAAGGTAGAAACTAAGGATTGATTAAAAGATAAGTATCTATATTTTATTTAACTTTAATTATGCATGTTATTTATGATTTTGGTTTATGATGATTACATGTGATCAATGATTCTAGTTTATGATGGTTACATGTGAGTTATGATTTTATCTATGATGGTTGTGTTTATAGATGGTGATTTGGTCAAAGATGTTTGTTTGACTTGTGACATGAACCAAGCATGATTGCAAGTGTACCTTATTGACGAGCTACCAATGAGGTATGATGTGAATTTATACAAATTTATTTTAACTCTAAGGTAAGTTATGTGCTTGGTACAAGAATCAAGAAATGCTCGATCGAGTGGTTGAAACTTACTACAAGTATTAGCAGCGTTTGTGAAAGGAATTGGAATATGTAGCAATATGCCATTGTGGGACACTGGTACCCAATAGTGTCCATTGATTTCCATGAGCATGTTATGACTCGTATGATGGTTTTAAGGTATGTCTATGCCTTATTTTTTTATCTTCCAATGCGAGGAAGCCTTGACAAGGGATGGAATACCTGGGATGGGTGTCCCAGTGGAACTTGGAAGGTGAGTGATTGCACAAAAGCGGGTGACTGGATTGCCTGAGGGACTATGTATCAGAGAAGGGAAGGTTAGGGATGGATTTATTTTGGTCATTAGCATTACTAGACAGAATAAAATGCACACTAGGAGTGCACCCTGGAACAATGAGATGGTAATTGTTCTCTAAGAGGACAAGTGGCGCAGGATTATAGCGTTGAAAATTTGATGCAGATTTTACTTTGACAGTGGATTCTGGACTTCTTAGGAAGGAGGTGAATCCTGATATTACTTTGACGGTGGATGTGTGAGCCTCTGAATTCCCTTATTGTGGATGCAAGCATTGTATCCTTTTATTTTCTCGTTGAGAAAATGTGCATATGTGCGTATTATTGCAAATATTGTATCGAGATGGATCGATAGACAATATGATTATTTGTCAGTTGAAGAAAATGTGTATGTGTATATATGTAGTTATTGTTGTAAATATCATAATGAGGAGTGTAATAAAGCTCCAATAAATAGTATGTTTGTCATGCTTTAGCATGTGTTCATTGTAAATACTGCAATGAGCTATGTTATAAAGCTCCATGGGAAGTATGTTTTGTTTTCAGCAGTATTTTTGGTTATATGTGTCATTGAACACCGAGGATGGTGTTCCCCCAAAGGGAGGGTTATGTAACAAACCTGGTTAAAAATTCATGTAAAAATATATAAGGCCATGGTGATAGGACACATATTCCAAGCTAAATAGTGGGCAAGATGTCCTAGTGTGGGCATTTATTTGGTTTATTATGGCTAAGGAGATTGGAAACTAAAATCGCAAAGGCTTTGGGAAGGCAAGAGGCCTTATTTTTTTGGCATTTATTTATGAAAATAATGGAAATTCGATGAAAATGAAGGTGAAAGGTCATATGTTGAATGTGAGGAGTAAAATGAAGGAAAATAATGGAAAATGAAGAAAATAGAGGCCTCATTAAGAAAAAGGATTCTAAGGATCAGTGGGTAGGCTTGGTCAATGTAACCTTTTGTCAGTTCATTTTTGGAGCTCTCTCATTATTCTCTCTCTATCATACTCTTGGATACTTAGAGTTTTCTTTGAGCACTCTTGGAGGGTGTGGCATACTTGGATTTTTGGAGTAAGAAGGTAAAGAAACAATAGGAAAACACAAGAGGACATCGAGATCAACTGCTACAAAGGGTTTTTCTTGCAAGTACTGAGTTGCATGTATTTTTTCCTCACTGGTTTTGACATGCATGGCGTATGCATGTTGTTTGTTGGCTATGATTTGTCATTGGCATGGAGGATGACCAGGATTGATAGTGGATTTCCTAGCCTTGACATTTCCTAGATAGTCATGGTATTGTGAGTTTATTTTCTTTGTTTATTGGTTGGTTCTTATGTTTCGTTAACTTGGGTTGAGTTATTAGTTCCTAGAAGCCTTGCTTGGACAAATTCTATGGAAACCTTGTAACAATTTGGGTTAAGTTACTAGTCCTGGAAGCCTTGGCTGGAAAAATGATTTAGAAGCCCTTGGTGTGTTAAGTTACTAGTCCTGGAAGCCTTTGTTGGACAAACTATCTTGACGCCCAATGGTAGTTGTGGGTTGAGTTACTAGTTCTGGAAGCCTCGGTTGGAGAAAACTCTCTAGAAGCCCTAGAAGGCTTGGGTAAAGACCAATTTGATGATGTTTTCATGATGTCTGACCGCGAGGTGAAATCACTATTTGGTGAGTTAAGGTGGATGGACTCCAGAATCCCTAGATGGTTTTTTATTGATATTTTCGATGAGATCCCACATTCATGCTTGGAATATGGACCGATGGTGAATGGATGAAGAGATATTTGACTCAGCCATTCTACGGTAGGGTGGAACGTGGAAGTCCGCTCACATGTTTGTATTTTGCATCATCAATATGAGGTTATTTCTCATTGTATTTCTATGAATATTATATTAGTTTATATGTGGATCATATGGATGTTATTTTATTGGTATTTATGTTGTTATTATGCTACTTATGAATATGTTTTATGACGGTGGCTATGTATGGCTCCCATCATGTTTTTACTTGTATATGAATGAATAATGTATCTATGGCCTAATGGATGAAACTGTAGCTAAACTTACAAGGAAATAATGCCTCATAGTGAATCTTAGATATGTAAGAGACCCCTATGCTTAGACATGTTATTTACACTTGTATATTAGATATTCATGATATGTTTGATGAAATGCCTATCATGGCTGGTAGGGGTCCATTCAAGGTCTTATTCAAGTAATTGCATTAGTACTTTTATTTCCATGTTATATTACTATTCTAAGGGTGTCATTCAATTTTGAGCAACGACTTCGGCTCTGGGCCTGAGAATGTGGCTTAAATCCCAGGGACGCTCACACAAAACTGAGAAAAATAGTCCCCAGAGAGTGTCTTGCAAGCCTATGATAGCGTCCAAAGGTCCCTAGACGTTGGCATGCCCATAGCATGAGAGCATCCAGAGGTCAAGCGGTCTAAAATATTAGTGGGGCCCAGGGGATAGTTGGCAAAAAGGTTGGATTGGTTCCTATAGGTCATATTGATAATGTTGAATGTTTTTATGGTTTGTTGCCACCAGTTCCACTTCCTTAACATGACTTAGGAGGTCGAATCATATCATAGTAACTTCTCGTCACATGTTTACCGCGATTAGCCAATTACTTGGGTAGATGTGGGAGGAGGGTGTCACATAGTGGTATGAGAGTGGGTTGCACTCTCTTTGAGTCATATCTAATATGACAGAGTGGTATCGTACCATGGTTCACCCCTTGTACTGGATGGGTTGTGTGTTGGTCATGCATTCATGTTGGTTTCATATGTGTTCCTTATGCTTGTTGCCCAAATGCTTGTTGCATTTGCACAGTGTTGATCATGGTTGTAGGGATGTCACCATGTGGAGATTGATGGTGTTGTTGTGGAATGTGTCATCATGCGTGTATGGTTGTATATGCATTTTAGTGTGTATATGTTATTATGTATGCATTTTCATGGTTATGGTCATGCATGTATGGTAGTTTTTACATGCATTGTGAGGTCATTGTATGCAATTAGGTCACCAGGATGTTATTTGTATGTTATGATGCTAATGTGTTTAATGAGTTAAAGTAGGAGATGCAGATCATTAAAGTGAAGTTGCAACATTGGACCTCGAGGAAAGAGCACATCGTCATACACGTTTGTATGTTGGGCATGCAGGTATGTAGGTTAAGGATTGTTATATGAATTATGGTTGTGTGTGTTCCTTTCATTTTATTTATGTTATGGTTACATACATGATAGATGCTAGTTAATTAGTGTAGTTATATGCACATGTGTCAGATAGTCATGAATTACAACAACTTGCGGTTGTATGCATTGTTGTTAATTGTTTTATGTTAGTTGAATAGATGATTATGTTATATGTTGTCGATGAATATGTTATAGGTTAACTTGTTGTTGTTATAAGATAGTTAGTTTGATGAATAGGTTATATGTTGTTGATAAACATGATATATAGCTTGTTCTTGTTATATGATAGTTATCTTGATAATTAGGTTATATGTTGTTGATGATCATGATGTATAACTTGTTGTTATATGCTAGTAACTTGATGATTAGGGTTATTAGATTAAGATCTTGATGTTATATGTATCCTTTTAAATTGGATTGACATATGCAGATGGTTACCTAGTTATGACATTCAGGTATGAGTTGACTTATTTACGACATTGTGTTGTACTAATCTAGACTAATAGTATATATGTGAATGTTATTCATGAACAGCAAAGGTTTATGAGCTTATGATATGAACATGTTAGGTAGTGACTATTATGGATATCATGACCTTATTTACATTTGATTTGATATGTTGTGAGGTTATGTTGTGCTAATCTGGATTGATTGTGTAGAAAAGATTTCCTCCTATGAGATACATTAACGTATGAACTTGCTTATGTCATCTACTTTGTGCTTCATTGTTTGATTATGTCGTCTAGTTGGTGTCTGAGTGTTTGGTGTCTATTATGTCATCTAGTTGATTTATCTAACCCGATACATTTATAGTTTGTTGAATGTTTGATTTGTTGCATGATATGAGTATGAGTCTATAGGATTGCATCAATGAATGACCATTTTTTAAAGATGATTGTACTAATACATATGTGTTGAGATAGTTGATATGTAGTTGAGTGTAGTAGGTGATAGTTGTAGCATTATGCCTAATGACTATGAGTTGACTATGGATTATGACATGATTGTTATTCTTGGTAAATTTTGATTTCAAATTGATAGATATGGTTGTCTTGATGTTGGGAACATGTGGATGACATATGTGAATAGTTGCAAGGTAACATGCCAAGTATTATCATAACGAGGTAATAATTGATTTTTCTATATAACTAATAGTTGGATGACGTGATAATGCATAATGGTTAAGAGTTATCTCTAAAATAGTTAATTTCCTTTTTCCCTTTTAATTAATTTGATTAACAAAAAAAAATGGTCATATCAACAAGTTTCATATGCAGTGAATTATGGTTTTCTGCGAATATGGTATTGATAAGCCATGGTAATGTAACAAATACTAATTATTCATTAATGATCTCCATGTTAATGTGGATGTAAATCTCCATGATTAAGAATATTATTTCATGGTTTTTAATTGTATATATGTTTAAATTATATATTAATTCTTTTTATACTTAATAATAATAATAATAATAAAATCCCCCAGCGTGGGTACCTAACATTGACAAATTTCAAGACCAAATAAAATTAGGAGACATCTGACCATGTTTTCAATATTTCGACATGCTTGGAATAACCTAGATATAATGCTTGCACTCGTGAAATCGTGGTCATCGTACTTCAATGTTAACTCACCTTACTAGATAATAATGGTTCCTTATTATTACTTGTAGTGGCTTCTTGTTATACAAGACGAAGGTGGAATAGTGGAGAGTCAATGCCCCTCCCTCAAGTATAATTCCATCTACTGACACCTCCATAAGAGGCTAATCATCTCAATATAACATGTGCCTAATGTTATCAATGCAGAGAAAGTATGCCTTTGATGCTGCTCCTCTCTTCACATTCTGTAGTTAGACTATTCTTCATTATACTGTGGTTGTATCGTAGGTGGAATTTCTATGTAGAAATTAATTGGTATCTTAGCCATGTTGACCTCCAATGCTTGCATGATGGTTTTGGCACCTTCAATGCCTTCTGGGCTCACAATATTCATAATAGCTTCCCAAAACATCCTCTTTTTTGTTATCATTTGCAGGTTATAACTAAAAAAATGCAAGTCACATATGGTCTATCTATCTCCTTACTACTCCATATGTTGAGTAATATATTAGCAGTTTGTGTAATCGGAGAGGGGTGACAACGCTCAGTTGGAGCAATTTGGGCATGCTCGGCAAGGCTAAAACTAAAAGCATGGCATCAACTATTTAATTTCCCTCCATGGTATACAAGAGCCACTTCAAGGCTCACAAGCCACGTTCGATTACATTCAGTAAGGATTGGTTCCAATTTTCTTCAATTGGTCTCTCTAAGGGTTTAGGATGGTGTTATTTGGTCATGCAAGGCATATAGTGTCCGTACACAATGTGGAAGACCTTCCTAGACTAAAGTCAATAATAAATGGGTCCAAATTACTTCAATTGGTTTCTCAATGGAGTTAGGTTGACATTATTTGGAATTTTACTGCATACCACCTCCATGCATCATGTGGAAGCCTTTCTTATGAGCCCTGGGAATCTCTTTGTAGGGGAATCAACCAAGGTCTCAAAGCTCCACGTGACAGTCCATGATAATGCTCCTATGGTCCAGCTCAACAAGGATGGTTGGTGGGTGCGCATAACTCCATCCCTGCTCAAAGTGGCCAACTATGGGGATGATGGAGGTCAAACAATTCGTTCAACCTTTTGGTTGAAAGTCCCATAAAGGATGTAGATGCATGGTTAACTTTTTGGCATATTGTCGTTTTCTGTAAAGTGTTAACTTAGTTATGGAGCAACTCGGTATGTTTGTCCTAGTTTAAAAGGCTCTTAGGGGTAGAGCCATCAATTTTGTAATTGTATACATAATAGCTCTATTCCAAGTCATCTTTTTATTTTGGTGGACAAGTTAGTCATGAAAAAAATCTACAATCTTAAGAAGCTAAACTTGTGTTATTGGGTCAGTTTCCCATCATGGTGGCCAATAGTACATAGGAAAACCATATGTATCATTTTGATTTAGTAATATAAAGTTTAGGATTATACTATAATAACAATAATAATAAAGTTATAATTTCCCCAAGAGTTGTTGTCCAAAACAATATGGTATAGATGTTGAAATGTAAGGTAATGTCTTGTAAACATCCATCAAAATAGAATAAAAAAAATAAATAAATTATTAATTTTATTAATTTTCATAAATTATTATTAGTGGTTTTTGAGCTCTAGGTTTATGAGAAACCATGGCATTGACACATGGTATTCATGTGGAATATTACCTATTTAAAGGGGAAAATTAACCTAATCTAGATTCATTTTAACTCCAAATCTACCAAACCCAAAGAAGGATCAAATATCTTGAGATGAAAACCTCTTTTAGAGTAAAAAAATATTTGATTACTCTCTACACTTAGTAGATGTAAAATTAAGATGGATCTAAATGGTTGAATTAGTTATTATATTTTTTAATTTTAACAAAATGACATATATCATGAAGTTGATACTTATTATGGATTGATGTCTATCAACATCTAATATCAATTACATTAAAATTTTATAAAACTTATTCCATTTCTTATAATATAATTATAATACAATAAAATTAAAATATATTAAATTTAATATATACTTTTAAAAAATATAAAATTATACATTATTATATTGATATTATTAATAATTTATTTGTATGTATTAGTGATTCAAAAAATATATTAACTAATATTAAATTATCCATAATAAAAAAATCAGAGAAAATGAAATCCCAATCAATAAAATGATTTCAACCCGAAATGCCCTAACACAGTTTTATTTGTCGTTTTAAAGTAACTCAATTAACCTATACTGTAACACTGTTTGAAGAACAATGTATTAAGTAATTTATAAATTTATATGGTAAATGATTAGAAATTTACAAAATAGAGTTTAAATTAATTGTATAATTTGAATATTTATATTTTAATTAATTTACATATAATTTAAATGTTTTTTATTTAATTTAATTTACGAGATGTAGATTAGGTTGTGATATGGTGTTTTGGTTGAGTTACATTTTCCCTTAAGAAGTTTGAGGATTAAGAAATCTAATAATATTGATGCAATCCAATTCACTTTAATAATTTAGATATTTTTTGATTTAAGATTTTTGTTTATAAATTTTTTTTTATAAATTAAAAGAAAAACACTTACAAACTACCATTTTTAATATTATATGAATATTATTTATTCATATATATATATATAGATATTCAGTTTTTCAATAAATATTGTTTATTTGTTATACTTTAAAAGAGCATTTAAAGACATTTTATGATATATATAAATTTAAATATATATTTTGTATTATTTTAAATGAGTTTAAATTATATATATTTATATAAAATATTCATTATTTTTAAACTTTTGTATATAAAAAAATTAAGACGGATATAAATTTAAGAATGTAAAAGTATTTTGGAATGAGATACGCGATCCCAATAATAAAATCAAAAGCTTTTAAATGATTTCCCTCTTTCCTACCGCACTGTTGTCTTGACTTTACAGATTCCCAACATTATAAAGGGAGTTGTTTGGAGATTCCGGTGACGGAATCTGGCGGAAGAAATTGAGGTTAAATCTTGATTTGTTGCAGTTAAAATAGTTTTTAACTGCATATTTGGATTCAGCACCCTCGAAAACCCCTGGGACGCTTTCATTGTGCAGAAACTAGCTATCAAACTTGCGATTCCAATAAATTCCTTCCGGATTTCGACCAGAAAAACCCGCCGAAAAGACTTTCAAAAAGTCGCATTATAGACAATTGCATTAACATTTATTTAATCATTTAATTTACAATGCTATACTAACATAAAAATATTTTCAAAACATTTTCCACTAATAACGATATAAGTCGCTTTCTACGAAGTTACTTTTGATTCCATCAAAATGAGATTCTAAACAGTGGTCTAATTTATTTATGCTCCGAAATATCTCATTCATTCACGGATTAGAAGGCTCTACGGGCACGCTAGAATTCATCAAATACAATTACGATGTGTAAAATATATCTTTCAAATTAGTAATGATATCTTGAGAATTTGATTCTCAAACATTACAACCTGGAAAAAGCTTAATATATTGAACGGAAGTACTAAATACTTAGATAGAAAGAACAGATGGTATTGCCCGTGGTGAAGCTACTAAGACTGACAAGTGCGAAGGAGTAAGGAAAAGCCATGTATTTTAGACATGTTTCAATACTAGGAGCGCACTATCCAGGAATTGATGCTTATGATAATTTAACACAGTGAAGCCCAGATGAGTTGGATGCTTAATATGGTTTTTCACCGATGAAATTCCCAGGAGGATCATAGTTGCAGGTAATGAAAGTGCCGCCGTCGTCGCATATGACCTTTGCGCAGCCGATTTTGGCAGAATTCTTCCACACTACCTGAGTGTAGTGGCCGCATTTTTCAAACTGGTCGCACGTACGAGTTGCATAGTTGAAGAAACGCTTCTCGCCGATCCATCCGCTGGTTGCATCCTTTGGCTGCCAGTCAGCTCCACTTGATCCCCAGAAGATATTTTCGCCATATGGACCGTTCGAGTGCTGCAAAGCGCAGTCACCTTTTCTCTGGTTGGCATATGCCTCTGCGTAGCTGGCGACTTTCTCATCCCACACAAGGGGAGGAACCCCAACCTCCGCTCTCGCTTTGTTTTGGGGTCCAATGAATTGGGACACGAATGCTCGATCAGCAGCACCGACAAGAACCGCACTGGAAACCAGACACAATAACAAATGAAAGGACAGGGGAGCTTGAAAGTGGAGAAACAACTTCATCTTCATGGTCCCACGATCAGTCCTCCTGTTCACTCTGCTCCCTACAACCTTTCATAGCTTTGTGATTCTCCTCCTCGTAAATTTATAGAATGAGAGTTGCAGAAGATGCCGTTCCAAATCAATTTTCCAAACTTAATCACAACCGAATACGATCTAAATAAGCAACATTCCAATCAAAACTGCCATGTATGGTTATCCCTGGTCAGCGTTTTCAAGTTGTTTTTCGTGGTTCTCTTCTTTTAGCTTCCTTCATTTAATGTGATGCAACTCTACGAGGCAAGTATCCCAACTGTAATGATAGATCCAAGTTGGATTTCTTATATGGTATGATTTTTTTCTTATATTGTAGCAGCGAATCCCTGTGTATGTTGGGGTTTTGTTCCCATCCCGACTTGTTGGGTTGAATGTCTTATATGTAAGGATTTTATTCCTATAATATCACTTTCTGGATAATTCATAATTTTTTTGCACGCTACCACTAGATATTCAGGCACGCTACCACTAAAAATTCATAATGCTATTTAAATTTTAAACATCAAAACATCAGCTGCCATTCACGTAGAAATGAATCTCCTAATTCGTATGGGCAACATTTGGGCCTTCTGTGCAAAATTTTCGGCTGGATGTCTTCACGGATAAAAGATTTGCCATTCTCTCCTAACGTTAATGAATTCGAGGCTTGAACAACAAGAGGTCCTCGTTGTTAAGGTTACTGCTACCTTTCACACATAAACAGAGCAACAAATGCACTCTAACAACAACACTTCACTAGCATATGCAGGAACTATACTAATGTAACAGGTGAAGAAGGATTCAAAATTGTGTACATCAAATTGATAGCAGATAGCGGCCGGTTGAAGCAGGACAACGAATAAAAACTTAAATTTATGGAAGTACGCTGCCACAACTAGATTTGCAATGAAAGAATTGACGCAGAGGAGAGTCTTTCCCTCAAGACTTCAGTTGCGGAGATCAAATCGCAACAAAACTGGAGCTAAAACTCAAAAATTTAACGCATAGTAGAACATAAAACAGAGTGGTTGCGCGGTAAAACTAGACTTCAATTTTTAAAGCACAGTAGAACATAAGACGGAGAGTGGTTGCCGTAAAACTAGACTTCAAATTTCAAAGCATATCGCAACATATTTTAGATTATATTTCAAAACACATGAAAATATATTCTCCATACTAAAATGGAGACTGCGGTACTTTCATCTAGTAAAAGAAATATTTTTACTGAAATTTACATTCACTTGGAGTTGCTGAGTAATTTTTGAGTAATACGTGAAATAGAAAATTTCTCCACTTGACCGATCAGACTTCCACCCTCAACTATGCAAAAAACTTTTACATACATATTTTCAGAACATACTGTTTTGACTCATTAATACATGAAAGAGAAAATATTAAAACACATGATGAACCATTATATAGAAACTGTTTTTCTATGTTGTGGAATGAATATTAGTCCATACATTTTTATCAACCTTTCATTACATACACATTACTTATTAATTATTTGGTGTTTTGTGGAATGGAGAGTATTCATTCTTAATTACTCGATGTGTATTTCAAAATGGAGAGTTTGTAGAGTTTGTACTCGTAGTGAGAATTTTTTTTAATATTTCGTGCAAACAAAATCTATTTGGCAAGTATGGTTGTTGTTAGTTTAATAAAAGTGCTGGTTGGGATTAATTTTCCAACACTCCCCTTTAATCACAATTATCGCCATCGACAATTCCCAAACAATTTCTGAGATAAACAAAATTTTCAAGTGCCAATGTCTTCGTGAAAATTTCAATTGTCGCCTTCCACAATTCCCAAACAATTTCTAAGATGAACAAAATTTTCACGTGGCAATCTCTTTGTGAAAATGTCAGCGTTCTTGTGACTTGCAGTGTTGAAACACAATTTCACCTTTGTTAATTAACTCTCTAATAAAATGATATTTAACATCAACGTACTTGGTTCTCTTGTGAAAAATAAAATTTTTTGATAGTGCAATTACAAAATTGTTGTCGCAGTAAATAATGGTTGTTCCCTCTTGGTGGTGGCATAAATCTTTGAACATTCTTCTCATGCACACTTCTTGACATGTTGTTGTTGTTCATATTCAGCTTCTTCTGTTGACAATGAAACTATCGACTACTTCTTCGAGGCCCATGAAATGGCTCCCAAACTTAACTGAAAAACATATCGCGACGTGCTCTTTCTGTCATCGACACTTCCTGCTCAGTCAGTGTTAGTGTAGCCAATCAACCTAAAATCATTTGTAGCGTTGTACAAAATATCATACTTCTTTGTCCCATTGACATACCTTAGAACCCCGTTGGTTGCTTGCCAACGTGTATCCTTGGGTGTCTCCATGAGTCTTGACACCAATCTTACTGCATACATTATATCCGGCCTAGTTACTATCAAATACATCAAGTTCCTGACCATAATTTTGTATAATGTTTGATTGACATTGCTGCTGTATTTTTCTTTGCTCAACTTCAACACCATGACAGTTGGAGTTAGTGCAGATTTGTTGTTCTGCATATTAAACCTCTCCAAAATGTCTGCTACATACTTTTATTCGGTACTAAAAATACCATTTTCTCTTTGGTTCACTTCTATGCCCAAAAAATGCATTAACAACCCCAAGTTAGTCATTTCAAACTCCCTTTTCATGAATTCTTTGAAATCAACAACAAGGAAATCATCACTCCTTGTAAAAATCAAATCATCTACATATAAAACAATAATAAGAAGTTTACCATCACTCTCTTTGATGTAGAGAGCAGGCTCACCGTCACATTTGTCAAAGCCATTGCCAATCAAGTAAGAATCTATCGTGTTATACCATGCACGCGGTGCTTTTTTCAACCCATAAAGAGCTTTCCTCAACCTCTATACCTTGTCTTCTTGGCCTTCTACCTTATAACTAGGTGGTTGTGCAACGTACACTTCCTCTTTCAGTACTGCATTAAGGAACACTGATTTTATGTCCATTTGAGACACTTCTAGTTTATGTTGCATGGAAATCGACAACACTATAGGCACTATCTCCATCCTCGCGATTGGAGCAAATGTCTCCGCATAATCTCTTCCATGTTGCGGTTTGTCTCCTTTGACAACTAGCCTTGTTGTATGCCTTTCAATCTTTCCTTCAGTGTTGCTCTTGGTCTTATAGACCAACTTCACTCCAATGACTTCGTTTCCTTGCGAAAGGTCCACTAACTCCCATGTTTCATTCCTTTCTATTGCTTTTATTTCTTCATCCATTACAGCAACCTTTTTTTCTTCTTTGACTACATCCTGAAAATGGATTGGGTCATCTACATGAAAAAACAATGAAAATAAGGAATATAGACCAGAGCTACTATCAACTTCATCTTGCTCATAAATTTCAGTTAAATTTCTAATTTTTTTTCCTTTTATGCTTGAAGAATATGGGCTTGACATGTCATTTGATGTTGCACTTGAAGTATATGAGGTTGTGAGTGCTTCTAGTGTGCTTGGAGTAGTACTTTCTTGACTACGTGATGTTTTCCTATTATTTGTTGATGGTGTCACTTGTTGACTGCTTTGTTGAGCTTGAATAGGAGTAGAGGGAGCCATAGTTGAGGATTTTATTCTTGCGCTGAATTCCTCTTTGTCTTCATGTGGTATACACATTTTCACATTGATTGTCTTCTCTGAACTTCCATCCCATGCTTCCTCTTTTATGAAATGCATATCTCTGTTGATTATGACCTTCTTGGTTGATGGATTGTAGAGATTGTATGCCTTGGATTCACCACTATATCCAACAAATATGCAATTCCCCCCCCCTTTCTTTCTAACTTGTTCCTTAATTCATCCAGGACATTTTCATACGCCACACATCCAAACACTCTCATGTGAGTGGCACTATGCTTTCTTCCACTCCATGCTTCTTGAGGAACCACATTCTTGACACTTTTGGTTGGACACTAGTTAATGATATATGTTGTGTGAATGACAAATTTAGCCCAATAGTCAGTTGGAAATTGCCTTCAACATACTCATTTCCATTTCCATAATAGTCCCATTCTTCCTTTTTACAAGAACATTTTGCTAGGGTGTATACCTTGTTGTAAATTGGTTGTGAATTCCATGCTCCCTGTCAAATCGAAGGAAGTTATTTGAGACGTATTTTCCACCTCTATCAATGCTCAAGACTTTGATGTAGTGTCCACTTTGCTTCTCAACAAGGGCTTTGTATTGGCGGAAGCACTCAAACACTTCAATTTTCTGTTTTAGGAAGTAGATGCATGTCTTCCTTGTACAATCATCTATTAAAGTTGAAAAATAATAGTTGCCCCCAATTGACAGTGTTTGCATTGGTCCATATAATTCTAAGTGGACAATATTCAAAGGTTTCTTTGCCCTTATTGACTTTCCTACTGGAAATGTCTCTCTATGTTGTTTACCCAAGATGCATCCTTCACATAGGTTGTCCAGTTTTTCTATAAGAGGCAACCCCTTCACCATGCCTTTCCTATACAGCAAATTCAAACCTCCAAAGTTGAGATGACCAAATCTCAAATGCCATAATAAATTTTCATCTTTGACCTCTGCCTAAAATGTTACATGTGGGATAGATGCAATTTTTCTCTCATCCTCTTGTGAATTCATTGATAGTTGTGCTTGAGCACTTTCTTCCTTCGAATATGATTTTATCTTTAGGGGAAACATTCTATGGCTTGTCATTTGAACTTTTGCAACTATTTGTCTTCTTGGAGGCTTATCCAAAATTGTGCACTCATAATTTTTGAAAAACACGTTGTAGCCCTGTTGCATGAGTTGTCCAATGCTTATGAGTTTATGCTTTAGAACAGGGACAAAATACACATCTGAAATGTGCTTCTTCTCCCCCTTCCTTGTTAGAATATTGACTCCTCCTTTTCCCATGACATAGACTTTGCTATCAGTCCCTAGTGTCGCTTCAGATTTTAAACTTTCATATAGATTGGAAAACATTTCTATGTTCCTTGTCATGTGGTTCATGTGGTTGTTGCACCCCGAATCTAGAAAGCATACATGACTTTGTTTTTCTTTTGCTATATTACAAGCTAAAAACATGCTATCTTGGTTCTAATTTCCCTTTTTGAAATTTTCACTTGGTTTGTTACTTATGACATGTTGCTTCTTTCTACATTGATTTTCTTAATGACCATACTTCTTAGAATAATGATGTTGAACTTGAGAATTATCATATGTCTCACCTTGTGCTTGATTTTGGCTTGGGCCTTGACTTGAATTTTGTTTTTTCCCCTTCCACTTGAGTTTGAAACACTGCCTATTCCATCTTTGTGTGGGCTTCTTCCTCTTCCTCTAGCATTTGATCTTCCTCTGCCTCTACCTTGACCAAATGAAACTTGTGTCTTGAAGGAATGCTCTAATGAGGAACTCCTTTCTCTATTCAGTCTATGCTCATGAGAAATCAGTGATGCATGAAGCTCATCCACTAAAAATTGTGAGAGATCCTTTATCTCTTCTATGGCCACAACAATGGCATCAAACCTCACTGGAAGACTTCTCAAAACTTTCTCAACTATTCTCATTTCCTCAAGTGTCTCAACATGAGACCTAATTTGAGTATTTAGTCCAATTACATGTATAAAAGAGGAGTCTACATTCTCAGCATATTTCATACAAATTGTCTCAAAGTCTCTCCTCAACATTTGTAGTTTTGTTGTGTTCACTTTTGTCATGCCTTGGTAGGTTTTCTGGAGTGTCTCCCATGCTTGCTTGGACTTTGTTTCTGCTGCAATCCTTTGGAAAATACTCTCATGAATTGCTTGAAAAATGTAGTAGAGAGATTTTGAATCCTTCTTGCTGTTGTCCCTCAAGAAATCCATTTCTATTTGTGACAAGGCATTGCATGATGTTGCCCCTGCTCTTTCTTTGAACTCATTCTCCAACAAATTCGTAATATATTCAGAAGAAAACATAGGCTTCATTGTTATATATCCCAATAATCATAAGTTTTCCCATTAAACTGATGTATTTGAGTATTATTCAAGCTTGTGCTTGATGTTGTCATTTTTGATTAAAAACAACTTTCTCCTTGCTAGTAAATATGCTCCAAAAATCTTCCTTCAAAACAACCGTTTAACTCCTAGTAAAAATACTTACACTTATAGTAATAAAAATATCACCCACTATGATACCACATGAAAGAATTGGGGAAGAGGAGAGTCTTTCCCTCAAGACTTCAACTGCAGAGATCAAATAGCAATTAAACTGAAGCTAAAACTCAAAAATTAAATGCAAAGTAAAACACAATAAAATAGAGGCTAAAAAATTTCAAATCATATCAGTACAAACTATGCTTGAGATTATATTTCAAAACACATGAAAAATGAAGCTATCACAACTAAACTGAAGTTAAAAGTAAAAGAACGAGTAGAACATGAAAAAAAAGAGTGATTAGAAACATAGCTTAAATTTGAAAGCATATCACTACAAACTATACTTAGATTATATTTCAAAACACATGAAAATATATTCGCATGATAAAATGGAGGTTGCATCTCTTTCATCCAATAAAACAAAAGTTCGTGTTCGTACTGAGATTTATGTTTACTAGGAGTAACTCATTATAAAAACCACGTAACAAATTGTTCTCGACTGCCCACCAAAATTCACTCCATGGTCTTCTCATCTCGACCTTACACTCTCTATTCAAAAGATTTTTACATACATATATTTCAAAACTTAGATTTTTGACTTATTAATACATGACAAAGCAAAACATTAAGACACAAGATGGGTGATTATACAGAAAATGTTTTTCCATATTGTGGAGTAAAAAATTCACTCCATGGTCTTCTCATCTCGACCTTACACTTTCTATTTAAAATATTTTTACATACATATATTTCAAAACTTAGATTTTTGACTTATTAATACATGACAAAGCAAAACATTAAGACACAAGATGGGTGATTATACAGAAAATGTTTTTCCATATTGTGGAGTAAATATTTGTCCATACATTTTTACCAACCTTTCATTAAATATACATTCATTTTTAATTACTTGAAGTGTGTTGCGGAATGGAGAATTTGTACTCTTACTACGAACTTCATTTAATCTGTCCTTCAGCCTACAAACAAAAATCTACAACGTGCAAACAAAATATACTTAACAAAAATGGTTAATGTTAAGTTTGGTAAACGTGGTGGTTCGGATTAATTTTCCGACATGTAGGGTCAAACTTTACACTTCATTTCTAATATCTGTAAAATTGAATCAATACATGATTCAGTGTAGCAAATCCAATGGCTTCTACGTACGGTCTCCATGCGCAGGTCTACAAAAGGCAGCGGCTAACTAGCCTGCCATAGGGCATTAAATGCCTGGGGAGATGCAGGCTGGATAGCCCGATAACACGCGAATTCCCATTTCTTATTTAATGCCCAGTCTCCCCGCTCGCGTGTTATCGGGTTATCCAGCCTGCATCTCCCCGGGCATTTAATGCCCTATGGCAGGCTGGTTAGTCGCTGCCGTCTACAAAACCCATTGTGAGCTCCTTGCTTTGAGGGTTTGGCTCACTGTCAGATGAAACGTACAACAAACAATCCTCCGCGCTCCATACTACCCTCTGTATCGGCCACCATATTCTATTTGAATATAATAGTGGATTCAATGCTATGAAATGGATCTTGATCCCCGATGAACGTTGGCTCCTTCTCAACAACCTACGACATGTGCAACAATACAACTCAGATTCATGCAACAACGACCTCAACTCCTTGTAGAAATTGAGCCCACACGTAGTGTTCCTCACATTGTTTCACGGTAGAAAGATCAACCTCAATCTCAGTTTGCATGCCACACATATCTCAACTACTTGAGCTCCAACGACGTCAACTCCCTTCAACTCCTTGTACAAGCTAAGCCCACATGTAGTGTTCCTCACAGTTTTTCTCGGTAGAAAGATCCAGTTCAATCTTAGTTTATTTGTCACACATATCTAAACTACTCGAGCTCCAAATCATCCCCTGGCAACTCCTTCAAAGTATTATACTCGTTATCTACTCCATGACGTTGCCCTCTCTATTGATGAAGGTGACTATCATTTGTGTAGGCTTTCACTAGTAGCTTACTTTCACGCTGGATTATTACTCTACTTTATTTCTCACTCGGGCCCTCCCATGAGGGATTGAGGGCACATGGGCTTTGATACTTAGAAATAAATCAGAGATGTAAACATAGAGAATTTTTCGATTATACCTTAAATCATACAATTACATCAATTTCTATTATACTTTAAATTATACAATTATATCAAGTTGTTGGAAATAATAATCCCAAACACCACCTTAAACACAATGACAAACACAATTCTTGTTCAGTCAACCACTGCATGGATTTGGATTTTGTTTGCATGCGAAAGGAATTAAGTCAGAGCAGAAGAAGAAGTACAGTTCGATTTTGTTTACAGGCAAAGGACTGAAGTTAGAGCAGAAATACAACCCTCACCATTCCAGTTCGATTTTGTTTGCAGGCAAAAGGACTGAAGTTAGAGAAGAAGTACAACACTCACCATTCCGCAATAGAGTAGAGGAGTTCAGAGATTTAATAAATTTTGGTAAATAGATATGGGCAAACATTTACTTCGACACTGTTGGCAAAGGACTGAAGTCAAAGCAGAAATACAACCCTCACCATTCCAGTTCGATTTTGTTTGCAGGCGAAAGGACTGAAGTTAGAGCATAAGTACAACCCTCACCATTCCGCAATAGAGTAGAGGAGTTCAGAGATTTAATAAATTTTGGTAAATAGATATGGGCAAACATTTACTTCGAGACTGTTGCCTGCACTCCACAACACCAACAAGTTCAGAAAACCAATTACTAAGTAAAATCATCATGTTGCATATTAAACATTTTTGTGTGTTAACATAAATGTGGATGTAAAAGTCATTTTATATGTTGGGCATGTTGGAGAGCGAGTGTGAGGTAGTGAGGAGAAAATCATAGAGGATATATTGGTGGGCACCTAAAAACCAGTTTTACGGAGTTTTAAGAAGTTTACTCCGCAACTGGAGTAATGCGTAAATCGCAGTAAGTTTGTTGTGTTTTTCACTTGGAGCTGCAACCTCCATTTATCACACCAATGTATTTCATTATGTTTTAACATATAATATAATGTGTGGCTAGTTGTGTTATGGAATTAATCCTTCACAAGTAGACTGACGCCGACCATCTTTTGTTTTACTTTGTTTTGCAGTGAACTATTTCATGTGTTTTAATTAAGTCCATGTGTGGTTGTCATATCCACAACCTATTTTTGAGCTTGCCTATTTTTTCTAAGCTCCTTTGCCAGGGAAAATTTTAGGAACGCCCCCTAAATTTACATGTATAATAAATGGGCGAATCTCCATGGTATATAGGAAAAATGGAAGGCGATTTTATCAATAATATGATATGTATATATAATTTTTTGGCGAATCTCTCACTAGTCATGGCGAATATTTTACTCAATTATAAAATTTTGTGTTTATTGAATACACAAATGAAATCATTGCATTTCTTTAAAATATCTTTTGAAATGAAAATTACCGAAATTACATATCGATAACCTAGTGGTGTAGGATAAAATTCACTCGTGCCATTCACAAGCATGAGAAAAAACCTAACACTATATATAAAACCAAGAAAAATTCAAATTCATCACTTCTAGGGACCTCATAACCACCCTGCCAATACACAAGTATGTTCTTGTTTGCAATTAGAAAAATTACCCAAATTACAATCTGTTTACTCCAGCATATGTTGCAAAGTTATAGAAGGATGACTAGTGCAATCAATCCATTCCTTTTGCCCTAGATTTGTTTCAGTTTAAAATAGAAGTATACAAATATACTTGTCCAATGTCTATGCTTTAACCATTCACCTTAAGATGTTTTTACAATATAATTTCCTAAGTCTATTTAATATTTTCATTATCATAAAAACCAACCTATATCCATCTTAATTCCACATCTACCACTCTTAGGGGATGAAATCTATTTATCCCTCTGAGCACTTGGTAGACCCAGAATTAAGATGGATCTAAGATGATAGAATTTCCCCTTTAAATAGTCTATGCTCACATGAATACCATGGTATTACCATGGGTCAATACCATGGGTTATCATAAACCTGGAGCTTAAAAATTACTATTAGTAATTTATAAAAATTAATAAAATTAATAATTGATTTTTATTTTATTTTTTATTTTAACCAAGATAAAATGTTTAACATACATTAAATTACAACATCCATTTTTACTCTTGATCGGATCAAATATTTTTTCACTCTATTCTAGTTTGCATATCATGATATTTGATACCTCTCGGGGGTTAGTAGATCCAGAGTAAAGATGGATCTATGCTGGTTTAACTCCCCCATTTAAATAGGCTACATTCCAGGTGAATACCATGGGTCAATACCATGTGCCATTTTGGTGAATACCATGAGTCAATACCATGTTCCATTTTTATTTTTATTAATACTAATATTAGGTTTAATAATGTTTTTTTGCATCGTGTTAATGACAATCTAGTCCATGGTATTTGTCCCATAGTATTTTTCCCATAGGTTTCACCTAAATATAACACATTTTTTTAGTGTTCTTAAATATAAGGTGACTTATGGAGTAAATATAAAAAAATGTTTTATTTGTTTACCATACCTCTGGTTTATTTATATTTTTATTAATTTACCATACCTCTTTTACAAATATGGCATTTGGCCCATAGGAATCACTTAAATAAAACCTCTTTCTTGAGCCTTCATAAATAGAACGAGGGTTATGGACTAAATATAAAAAGAGGTTTTATTTATTTACCATGCGTCTAGTTTATTTATTTACCATACCTCTTTTATAAATATGGTATGACTTATGGAGTAAATATAAAAAATGTTTTATTTATTTAGCATACATCTCATTTATTTATATTTTCATTAATTTACCATACCTCTTTTATAAATATGGTATTTGGGCCTTTGGCCCATAGGATTCACTTAAATAAAACCTATTGTTGAAAATGGGTGAATGGAAGGTTGTAAATCCTAATATCAAGGGCTAAATTTACCTTTTTTACCCTCTCCCTTAAAATAAGGTGGGCTATTTGAGGTGATTTGTAAAAATGTACTATGATACAAAATATGCACCCACTAAAAATTCAAAATCCGCCAAAGGGCGAACATTCACCCCTAAAATTTTCTATGTCCTATGCCCTCATAAAATCTTTCTGACACAAGTATATATGGTGCTTATGAGATCCGAAATTTACTAAATTGAGGGATTGCTATTGAGAGGATATCTCAATATTCCAAACCACTCAGCGAATCAATCCTACCTATTTCCTAAAGCAGTCGTTATTTCTTGTAAGTAAGCGTAATGTTCATAGAATAAAATATAAAAATAAATTATTATTTTTATTAATTATTTTTAGTGGTTTTTGAGTTACATGTTTATGAGAAACCATGACATTAACACATGGTATTCATGTGGAATAATCAATAAATAAGAGATGCACACACAAATACTTTTTCTATTACACTTTAAATCAGACAATTACATCGAGTATATATGGTTCTTATGAGATTCAACAATTACTAAAGTGAGGGATTGCTATTGAGAGAATATCTCAATAGTCCAAACCATGCAAGAAAGCAATCCTACTTATTTTCTAAAGTAAACATTATTTCCATGTTCCCCCCTTGAAGCTAACATTATTACATAAATCACATATCAGATATAAATCACATCAGTCTAATATGATCTTCATCAGTAATTACATTCACATTGGGATCTTGCAGACACTGCTCCTCTTTCACCAACACATGAGCTACCACTTGATCACCATTTGAAACATACTTGTCTCTCACAATCATTGATGAACTTTGAATAATTTCCATTTCTTGACTACCTCGAAGAATAACCCAAATATTGAATATCTCTATGGACAAGTTTCCATTGTAGTAGTATGCACTGAAATACACACTTTCTGTTATATATAAAACCTGTTTAAGTACAAAGCTTATCCAGTAGTAAATTATGCAACTAACCTTTCTCCACACATAAGAATCTCATGAAGTAACTTGTAACTAACATTCTTGAAGCCCAAAGCACAAAAAGATCCATTAGCATTTTATAGATTCACATAATTAAATTAGCAATATGTTTTCCCTATTCATTCATTAATTATGCAACTTCAACTTACATGCAAAAAATAAATATAGGGTACAAATTTTTTAATAATATAGGCAAACTACCACTATATATATATATATAGCAGGAAATAAACATCTGTTTTGTATTATATAAAACAGTACATGATTCAAAAAATTGGGCAGTTAGCCACCTTGTTTCAGAATCCTATCTATATTCAGCATGCATGGATATCTAGCGCCATATTCCTCATACATTTTACAATATTATATGACACTAGTATATACCAGGAAGTGTAAGTATCCAACATTGTCAACTATATGCAGAAGCACAATGTGTCATTGTTTACATATATACCATATATAAAAATGTAGAGTAAATACATATAAAAATATAGTTATCTCATATGGCATTGTTCTTGACATGATTCAGTGGAGAGTGTTCACTACCTAGGAAGGTGGAGGCGTCCAGATTTTATAGTAATCATCCTCTTTTTTATTTGGATGTGTAGTCCTTCTGACGTATCCAATAGGCCCTTCTTTTCAATCTGACATAGCTAGCCTTGTAGTGTATTATGTTGAATCTTGTTTTTTCCAGTGATGTGGTCAATGATGTACCGGGAATCCCCATAGATTTGCATGTGAGGGATGTCCATGTATTTTGTGAACCAGAGTAATCCCCAAAAAGCAATGGCTTCTACTTTGATGCTTGATTCCCCTCCTGCATGCCAGTGTATCCAATACTCTTTGTCTTTAGAGAACTTGATCCAAAAGCAACAACCCCACCTCCCTCCTTATGATGCGCCATCAAAAAAGCTTTCTGGGTAAGTAGTGTGTGGAGCTACCCCTTGACAACCTTATCCTTGTTCGAGTTGCTATTGTCATTATCAACACTGATCCATTGATTTATGTGAGAAAGTACCATATCTTCTTTCACCTTTACATTTCCAAGTACACATTGATTGCGCCATTTCCCAGTTTCCCAGAAAACTTCCAAGGAAAGCATCCTCCATATGGAATATTGTATGCTCCACCATTTTAAGAAGTTAGTAATATTATTGTATTGCACATATGGAATGATCATGTTGGTAGAAAAATTTTTCCATATGCGTATAGAACAAGGAAATGCCAAAAATAAATGATTGGTATCTTCCCTCTCATTCCAACATAAGTAGCAGATCCCCGACCCTTGTCAATTTCTCTTTTATAAGTTGTCCTAGGTAAGGTTTTTATTTTTCCATGTCATCCATAGGAACATGATGAGCTTACTAGGCACTTTGGTATGCCAAAATTTGTAAAACCAGCATCTTTCAGTGAGTTGTAGCTCCAGCACGTAGAAAGTTTTCTTTTCACTCAGAAATGGCAATATCAAGCACAAGGTTAAATAATCCTTAGATACCTCAGTTTGATGGAAAAAAATATGATTATTGGGTTATAACAATGTAGGCCCTGCTTTCCTCTCAAGACATTTGGGATTTGGTAGAGAATGGTTTTCAAGAACCAACAAATGTAGCAGCATACAATGTGTTGTCTCAAGTAGAAGGGGATTTATTAAGGGACAATGGGAATAAGGATTCAAAAGCCCCTTTCTATATTTTCCAAGTTGTTCATGAAAGTATTTTCCCAAGGGTTGCAGCAACAAGAAGTGCAAGAAAGCACAGGAAACCCTCCAGACAACCTACCAAGGCATGGAAAAAGTCAAGACAACAAAGCTACAAACATTAAGGAGATATTTTGAAACACTTTGTATGAAAGAGTTTGAGAATGTAGACTCATTTTTTACACATCTAATTGGATTGGTTACTCAAATCAAGTCTCATGGTGAGACGCTTGAAGAAAGGAGAATAGTTGAGAAAGTTTTGAGAAGTTTGCCAGCAAGGTTTGATGCCATTGTTGTGGCCATACAAGAAACAAAAGATCTCTCACAGTTCTCAATGGATGAGCTTCATGCGTCACTGACTTCTTATGAACAAAGAATGAATAAAGAAACAAGATCCTCGTTGGAGCATGCCTTCAAGACACGAGTTTCCTTTGTTCAAGGTCGAGGCAAAGCAAGATCATATGTTAGAGGAAGAGGAATAAACCCGCACGGAGGTGAAAGAAACATCACTTCAAGCTCAAGTGGAAGAGGAAACAATCAAAATCCAAGTCAAGGCCCAAGACAAAATCAACCACAAGGTCATAGGTATGATAAATCTCAAGTTCAATGTCATTACTGTAAGAAGTATGGTCAGTATGCAAATGAATGTAGAAAGAAGCAATATGACATTAGTAAAAAACCAAGTGTAAATTTCACAAAAGAAAATCAGAACGATGATAGCATGTTTTTAGCTTGTAATGTAGCACAAGAAAAACAAAGTGATATATGGTATCTAGATTCAGGGTGTAGCAACCACATGTTAGGAAACATAGAAATGTTTTCCAATATAGATGAAAGTGTGAAATCTGAAGTGAGATTAGGGACTAATAATAAAGTCTCTATCGTGGGAAAAGGAAGAGTTAATATCCTAACTAAGAAGGGGTAGAAGAAGTACATCTCATATGTTTACTTTGTCCCTGGTCTAAAGCATAACCTCATAAGCATTGGACAACTCATGCAAAAGGGCTACAATGTCTTTTTTAAAAACGATGTGGGCATAATTTTGGATAGGCGTCCAAGCAAACAGTTGATTGCAAAGGTTCAGATAAAAAACAATAGAATGTTTCCCCTAAATATAGGATCAGATTTGAAGGAAGAAGGTGCACAAGCACAACTATCAATGAGCTCACAAGAGGATGGAAGAAAAGAGACAGCTATCACACAAGTGAACTATCAAGCAGAGGTCAAAGATGAAAATTGGTTATAGCATTTGAGATTTGGACATCTCAACTTTGGAGGTTTGAACATGTTGCATAGGAAAGGCATGGTGAAGGGTTTGCCACTCATAGAAAAACCAAACAGCCTATGTGAAAGATGTCTCTTGGGCAAACAACATAGAGAGACATTTCTAGTGGGAAAGTTAGTAAGGGCAAAGGCACCTTTGGAGATTGTCCACTCAAATTTATATGGACCAATGCAGACACCATCAATTGGTGGCAACCATTATCTATTTACCTTCATAGATGACCACACAAGGAAGACATGAGTCTATCTCCTAAAACAAAAAAGTGAAGTGTTTGAGCGCTTTTGCCAATACAAGGCTCTTGTTGAGAAGCAAAGAGGACACTACATCAAAGTCCTTAGGATTGATAGAGGTGGCGAAACTTCCTTTGTTTTTGTAGGGAGCAAAGAATTCACAAGAAATTTACAACAAGGTATACACCTCAACAAAATGGTGTGGCAGAAAGGAAGAATAGGACCATTATGGAAATGGCAAGGAGTATACTAAAGGCAAAAAATTTTCCAAATCATTATTGCGCTGGAGCTGTCGCATGTGAAGCATAGATCTTGAATAGATGTCCATCCAAAAGCATCCAGAATGTGGTTCTTGAAGAGGGATGCATGGAATGGAAGAAATCATAGTGTCACTCACATGAGAGTTTTTGGATGAGTGGCTTATGCACATGTCCCAGATGAGTTGAGGAAGAAGTTCAACAAAAAGGGGGAGAAATTTATATTTGTTTGATACAATTATGAATCCAAGGCATACAAACCCTACAATCCATTAACCAAGAAGGTCATAATCGAAAGATATTTGTAGTTCATAGAAGAGGAAGCATGGGATGGAAGTTTAGAGAAGATAGTGAATGTCAAAGCATGTGTCCCACATGAGGATAAAGAGGAATTAATACGAGCAAGTAATTCCTCAAGAGTGACTCCCTCCGCACTTTTTCAAGCACGACAAAGCAGGAAACAAGTAACACCATCAACAAATAATAGGACAATGCCACGCAGTCAGGCAAGTGCTTCTCCAAGCACGTCACAAATCGCAACACCAACTGACATGTCAAGCCCATCTTCAGAAAGCACAAGAAGACCAAAATTCAGAAATTTAAATGAGATCTATGAGCAAGATGAGGTTGATAGTAGCGTTGGTTTGAATTCCTTATTTGCATTATTTTTCATGTAGATGACCCAATCGATTTTGAAGATGTAGTCAAAGAAGAATAATGGGTTGCGACAATGGAGGAAGAAATAGAAGCAATAGAAAAGAATGTCACATGGGATTTAGTGAACCTTCCGCAAGGAAAAGAAGTCATTGGAGTGAAGTAGGTCTATAAGATCAAGAGGAATGTTGACGGTAAGATTGAAAGGCACAAAGAAAGGTTAGTTGTCAAAGGATACAAGCAACAACATGGAAGAGATTATTAAGAAATGTTTATGCTAGTCGATAGGATGGAGACTGTGCGTATAGCTGTGGCGATTACCACGCAACATAAATGGAAAGTGTATCAAATGGACATAAAATCAACATTCTTAAATGGAGTGATGAAAGAGGAAGTGTCTGTTGTGCAACCGCCTAGTTATGAGGTAGAAGGCAAAGAAGACAAAGTGTATCGATTGAGGAAAGCTCTTTATGGGTTGAAGCAAGCACCGCGTGTGTGGTACAACAGGATAGATGCCTACTTGTTGGACAATGTTTTCGACAAATGTGATGGTGAGCCTACTATCTACATCAAAGAGAGTGATGGTAAGATTATTATTTTCATCTTATATGTAGATGATTTGATTTTTACAGGCGGTGATGATTTCCTCATCGTTGATTTTAAACAAGTCATGAAGAATGAATTTGAAATGACTGACTCGGGATTGTTAAGATATTTTTTGGGCATAGAAGTGAAGCAAACAAAAAATGACATTTTTATTTCTCAAGCAAAGTATGTAGTAGACATTTTGGAGAGGTTTAAGATGCAGAACAACAAGCCCACACCAACTCCAACTATCATGGGGTTGAAGTTAAGCAAAGAAGATTGTAGCAGCAATGTCAATCCGACATTATAAAAAAGTATGATAGGCATCTTGATGTATTTGACCGCCACTAGGTCGAATATAATGTATGCAGTAAGTTTGATGTCAAGGTTCATGGAGACACCAAAGAAAATACATTGGCAAGCAGCGAAAAGGATTCTAAGGTATGCCAATGGGACAAAACAGTATGGCATTTTGTACACCGTGACAGATGATTTTAGGCTGGTTGGTTACACTGACAGTGATAGGGCAGGTAGTGTCGATGACAAAAAGAGCATGCCAAGATATGTTTTTCATTTTGGTTCCAGAGCCATTTCATGGGCTTCCAAGAAGCAGTCAATAGTGTCACTATCAACAACAGAAGCTAAATATGTCTCTGCAACAACAACAATGTGTCAGGAAGTTTGGATGAGAATGACGTTGAGGGATCTTTGCCATGACCAAGAAGGAATGACAACTATTTTCTGTGAAAACACATCAGCAATTGGATTATCAAAGAATTCTATTTTTCATAAGAGAACCAAGCATATTGATTCTAGATATCATTTTATCAGACAACTTATTAACAATGATGAAATTGTGTTGTAGCACTACAGGTCACAGGAACAATTTGCTGATATTTTCACAAAGTCATTGGCACGTGAAAGTTTTGGTTATCTCAAATATTGTTTTTGAATTGTCAACGGTGACAGTTTTTATTAAGGTTGAGTATTGGAAATAATAATCCAAACCAGTGCCTTAAACACACTGACAAGCACCATGCTTGTCTAGTCAACCATTGTATGGTTGTGATTTTGTTTGCAGGAGAAATGACTGAAGTCATATCAGAAGTACAACCCTAACCATTTTGCAACACAATAGAGGAATTTAGGAATTTAATAAGTTTTTCTAAATAGATATGGGAAAACATTTACTCCACGACTGTTTCCCACACTCCACAACACTCGCAAGTTCAGAAAACTAGTTACTAAGTAAAATCGCCCATTTTTCATATTAAACATTTTCTTTGTCATGTAATTAATGTCAAATTTGTATGTTAAGATAAATATGGATGTAAAAGTCATTTTGTATGTTGGGCAAGTTAGAGAATGAGAGTCTGTGAGGTAGTGAGGATAAAATCGTGGAGGAAATATTGGTGGGCGTGTGAAAACTAGTTTTACAATAGTTTACTTTCGAACCCCAGTAATGCGTAAATCACAATAAGTTTGTTGTGTTTTTCACTTCGAGCTGCAGCCTCCATTTATCGCGCGAATGTATTTCTTTATGTTTTAACATATAACATAAAGTGTGGCTAGTTGCATTATGGCATTAATCCTTCGCAAGTAGATTTATGGCAACCATCTCTTGTTTTACTCTGTTTTGCAGTGAGCTATTTCCTATGTTTTAATTAAGTCCTTGCATGGTTGCATATCCCCTCCGCAACCTATCTTTGAGCTTGCTTACTTTGCCGCAATCGATTTCTAACTAAAGTGAGGGATTGCTATTGAGAGAATATCTCAATAGTCCAAACCATGCAAGAAACCAAACCTACCTATTTGATAAAGTAAACACTATTTCCAAGTTCCCCCCTTAAAGCTAACATTATTACATAAATCACATATTACATATAAATCACATCAATCTAATACGATCTTCATCAACAATTACATTCACATTGGGATCTTGTAGATGTTTCTCCTTTTTCACCAGCACATGAGCTACCACTTGATCACCATTTGAAAATACTTGTCTCTCACAATCTTTGATGAAATTTGCATAATTTCAATTTCTTGACTACCTCGAAGAATAACCCAAATATTGAATATATATATGGACAAGTTTCTATCCTAGTAGTATGAACTAAAATACACACTTTCAGTTATATATTTAACCTATTTAATTACAGAGCTTATCCAATAGTCAATTATGAAACAAACATTTTTGCACACATAAGAATCTCATGAAGTAACTTGTAACTAATGCTCTTGAAGCCCAAAGCACAAAAAGATCCATTAGCATTTTACAGATTCACATAATTAAATTAGCAATATGTTTTCTCTATTCATTCATTAATTCTGAAAATTCAACTTACAAGCCAAAAATAAATATAACGTACAAATTTTTAATAATATAGGCACACTGGCACTTTTTTTTTTTTGCTTTAGCAAGAAATAAATCTTTCATTTGTATTATATAAAACAATACATGATTCAGAAAATTGGGCTATCAACCACCTTGTTCCAGAATCCTATCTATATTTAGTATGCATGGATATCTAGACCCATATTCCTTATACATTTTACAACACTATATGACACTAATATATACCAGGAAGTGTAAGTATCCAACATTGTCAACTATATGCAGAAGCACAGTGTGTCATTGTTTACATATATACCATATACAAAAAGGTAGAGTAAATACATATAAAATATACTTATCTCATATGGCAATGTTCTTCACACAATTTAGTAGAGAGTGTTCACTACCTAGGTAGGTGGAGGCATCCAGCTCCAATAGTAATTGTCCTCATTTTTATTTGGATGTGCAGTCCTTCTGATGTATCCAATAGGCCCTTATTTGACATCCTATCTGCATTATGTTTATAGTCCCGACTAATATGTTTTAGGGTGGATTCCAGAAATTTGGTCCATAGCTTTTCAATCTGACATAGCCAGTCTTGTAGTGTATTCTATTGAATCTTGTTTTTTCCAATGATGTGATCAATGATGCACTTGGAATCCCCATAGATTTTCATGTGAGGGATGTCGATTTATTTTGTCAACTAGAGTAATCACCACAAAACGATAGCTTCTGCTTTCATGCTCAATCCCCCTCTCGCATACCAGTGTATCCAATACTCTTGGTCTTCATATAACTTGATCCAAAAGCCACATCCGCACGTCCCTCCTTGTGATGCCCCATCAAAAAAACTCGTTGGGTAAGCAGTGTGTGGATCCGCCCCTTGACACCCTTATCCTTGTTTGATCTGTCCTTATCATTATCAACACTAATCCATTGATTTATGTGAGCAAGTACCATATCTTCTTCCACCTTTACATTTCCAAATATACATTGATTGCACCATTTCCCAATCTCCTAGAAAACTACCAAGGAAAGCATCCTCTATCTAGAAAATTGTATGCTCCACCATTTTAAGCAATCAATAATATTATTGTATTGCACATATGGAATGTTCATGTTGGCAGAAAAATGTTTCCATATGTGAAAAAAACAAGGACATTCTAGAAACAAATGATTGTTATCTTCCCTCTCATTACAACATAAGTAGTAGATCCTCGAACCTTGTCGATTTCTCTTTTGTACGTTGTCCCAGGTAAGGTTTTTATTTTTCCATGTCATTCACAGGAACATGATGAGCTTGGTACACACTTTGGTACGCCAAAATTTATAAAACCAACATCCTTCAGTGAGTTGTAGCTCTAGCATACAAAGGTTGAAATAAGTATCTGCTACCTCGATCTCCCAATTTTTTTTCTTTCTAGCCCAAGCGATCTAGTCGCCCGTTTTGTCATGGAAAATTCTAGCACTTTTCATCTTTTCTGTGATTCTCTCCCATTCTAGAGCCAGTTGTTCGGAAAGTTCCACCTGATTGGGCTTCTTCTGAATTGGTATGCTACAAGCCATTCTCGGATGACTTAGTTCAAGAAGATGATTCCTTTGCTGTTGAAAATATTTAATAAGTATATAGAGATAAATGATTCCATGCTCATACCCAAGATTTGATCGCCTCCTATCATAATCCGGTGTCCAGTACCAAATTTCCAGCATAAATTTTGCAAAAAAGTGTTTTTAATCCTGTTAAAACTACGCCACATTGTCGACCCCATTGTGATACCAATGGATCCTTGTCACATCCAACATATGAAATATTTGTTTGAGGTATTTGTAGTGAATCACTTTACCGCATATGCCTTCACCAAAAAATACCACGCCATAACGACTACATCAACAGCACCCAACAAAAATATCTGTGATTTATTATGCCCCATCCTACAAGCTTTTTTGGTTTGGTAATGTTCTCCATTTGGATGAGACAATATTTGTAGTTTTTTGCAGCCCCTGACCAAATATAGTGTGCCATAATGCGATTAGGAGAGTTTACAATGAGTTGTGGGATTCGAAATAAATGATCCCAATAGACACCTAGTTGGGTGAGCACAGACTGGGTGAGGGTAATACGACCCCCTAGTGAGAGGCACCGGAATTCCCAACCCCTAATTCTCTTATGAAATTGATCGACCAGCCACATCCAGTCAATGTTCTTGTATTTACATGGCTTTAAGTGATATCCTAGATATTTCATGTCCACAGCCAGTGGATCTGCACCCACCCCAAAATTTCTCTGTATATATCCAATGTCCTCTAAATTACATGTGCCATATAAAATAGAGGATTTGAGATCATTCATAAAGAGACCTGTGGCTCGTCCAAAATTTTTGAAAATTTGAGATAATGTGAGCCATTTATATCTATTAATCATGCCCATTATTAGAATATCATCCACAAAAAAATTATGGGATATAGAGATTTGACTACTTATTTGTAATGCATCAAAGTGACCTTCCACCACCGCTTTTTTAATATGTAAACTTAGATCATCCATAGCAAGAATAAATAAAAGGGGGGAAGGGGACAACCCTCTCTAAGACCCCTCCCAGCCCCGAAAAAATCAGATGGATATCCATTTATTACAAAAACGTACTTGACATTAGTGACACATGCCATAATCCATTAATTTGCATTGGACCGAATCCCTCTTTGGTGTAGAACCATCCAGAGATATCCCCAATCTAAACAATGGTATGCCTTTTTTAGATCAAACTTCATAACAATTGTGTTCTTTTTTTTACATGAATAGAGTGGAGGTACTCCTGAGCTATGGACACAGCATCATGAATTCGTCTATTTTGTAGGAAACCATATTGTTCCAGGGATATATACTTTGATAATATTAACTTCATCCTTGTGGCAATTGTCTTTAAGATAATCTTATAAATAAGATTGTAGAGAGAGATAGAATGGAATTCAGAGAAGGTGAATGTCGTTGCCTTCTTCGGGATGAGAGAAATGTATTTAGAATTATTTTTAGAATGTATAAACCCTCGAAGTCTTGTCTCTTCCACCATGTTTAGAAGGTCCTTGTGAAAGATGTCATAAAAATGTAAAAAATGTTCAATCATCCAGCCATATGGTCCCAGACCTTTGTCCCCCTTCAGTGTTTTTATAACCTATAGTATCTCCTCCACTGTGACAACTTTATACAACTCCAAGTTCGCCTCCTCCCTAAACATCCTTGGGTATTTACTTACCCCCAAGATTTGTTCCTCCCTGCAGTCAAGTTCCCTATGACTATAGGCTTGTTCGAAATGTGTGACCGCAAGATTAGTGATCTCCTATTGTCAGTCGTAACAATTACCTTCAGCATCTAATACCTTCGAGATGATTTTGACCTTCCTTCTATGGTTAGCATAATAGTGGAGGAACTTCATATTCTTATCTCCCTCCCGGATCCATATAGCACAGCTCTTTAAATGCCAAGTGTTTTTCATTTGTTGTAGAATCTTCTTCTTTATTTCAGTTTAAGTGCGCATATTTCATCTTGCATCTCCATTGACGAGGAGTTTGAAGCCATATGGTAATGGAGATGCTGTAGGGCATTGTCAATATCAATCATCTCCTATCACTGTAGTGCCTTCTTCTTACTTTCCCAACTCTTAACCACTACTTTTAAGGCCTTTAGGCTGTTCAAGATATCCTCTATGGGGGACAGGCCAACAATTTTGTCTATTTTCTAGTGAGCACAGATTAGTTCCTCAAATTTAGGGTCTTCCAGCCATACCATATTAAATTTAAAAGGCATACCAAATCTAGTATCTCCACGATGCCATGTGAGAATAATAGGTGTCGCATGGAATGAGTCGATCTTGAGGACAAGATAGACCTTCCTAGAATCTAAAGAAGACCTAACGACAAGAAAACCAACCAGACACTATCTTTCTCTAAATATGCTTTAATAAACAATAGCAAACAAGTGTTTTTAGAGCCTACCTTTGGTCCAACGCAAGCTTGTGGATGCCCTTGCTCCTTTGATCCAAATGAGCTCCTTTTCGCGAATCTGCAAACACAAACAAGGAAAACAAATTAAATAGCACCTGAAAAGCCAATGGCATAAAACATATTTAACATGAAAGTCAAGGAGTCCATGAAACAAATAGCATAAAATACTTGTTGAGAAAAATGAGTTTGATTGTATTAATTCAAAAGAAGAAGAACTTTACAACCTTTGCCTTGACGCTGTACAAGCTCCTCCTAGGGTCCAACAAGATGTCTCCTCTACTTTGACAAGTTTCACTCACTCTCCAATGGAACCAAGAGGTATGTGATCTCTCCTCTCAAGCTCAACCAAAGAGTCTTAATTTCACCAGCATTTACCCTCAAAATGTTCAGCTTCTAACCTCCCTAGTCCTCACCCCAATGCCTGTATTTATAGTGCAATGGAGGGAAGTTACTAGGTCCTCCTTCAAAGGGATAAAGCCCTCCTTCAAAAGGATAGCTCCTTTAATCAAGGGATTAGCTCATTCTCTTTGGGATGCATGAACCACCTCAGAGCGAACAATCCACGTCAAAATTCCTTCTAGAAAACTCTAGAATTAACCCAAAGTGAGTTTTTTAAGATAAAACTTGCGCCTTTTGACTTTCACAGGGGTCTGCACCTACACCGTTAGGGACAAAGCGGGTAGGTATGTAGCTTTTATACAAAGAAGGTGCGGGACCGCAGGTGACCATGAGAGAAAGTGTAGAACCAGAGTTACATTGATTTTTTAATGTCTTTCTCCGATTTCCAAAGCTTGATTTGAAGAGCTGAGGTCTTAGACTTGCTTAGGAGGTCAGTACAAGTGATGATAGATCCATACTAACTGTAAATAATCATAGTGACGATATTTTTGTGTAACAGATTGCCCCCTAAAGTGCGAAGTCTGTAGTAGATGAGGATTTCATTTATCATATAGGAAGAGTGAAGTATTTTATCATTTCGAGGATCATCTTGTGGAGAGCCCGGTCGGAACCTGTAAAAACATTCAATGCAAGATATATATATGAGATCATATCATCGCTGAGGTAGGCATTCCCATACTCAGATCAAAACTAACTAGAAAACTATCTACTGCTCTGATATAGGAATGATCTTGTAAGATATCACAAGTATAGACTCATGTGAACACAGTATGGACGCAGCCATCTATTTATGAATACAAAATTCCTCGCAGCCTGGATGGTGGAAACTAGATCCAGGGTCTTCATTTCTACTTCCTGAAATAGTACGATTCTATCCATGCGAATAAATGTGTTGATGTCGAACATGGTAGAAACCACTTGATTACCAGTCAATGATGTAAACTGTTAACAAGTGTGAGAGAAACCACCAGTGATGTCAATGGCTCTCAAAGTACCTAGTACAATCCATGAGATGTGAATAAATGTGTTGATGTCGAACATATCACAGAATCCTTCGATCGAAAGTCAATGATGTAAACTGTCGTCAAAGGCGAGAAACCTGCCATTGAGGCATGCAGATCTCAAGGTACTGACAATTCCTAGATCATCTTTCTAGATAATGAGTTGATGTCGATAAAAAGCGATCCGTCGTAGGCAAGCCCACAACACGAAATCATAGATCAAGCTGAAGAAATTTAGTTGCAAGGACTGACTTAGGGATGGTCAAGATGGATGACAGATATTTTACATATAAATGGCTTATTAGCAGTGACCTCTTGAACACATAACGACACGACAGATGGCTTGGTGACAATTGACCCAAATTTAATACCCAGAAACTGGCTGAAGACTTTCAATGTGGTTTGATCAACTGTTAGGCAAAGGATTTCCCAACCCAGGTGAATAAAAGTGTCATGTTCAAGAGTGGTTACAAAGTATGACAAATAGATTCATTTTTCTCTCTTTTCCCCCACCATTTCTGGCAAGTACCTCTTTATTTTTGACAAGCTTGAGGAGGATAAAATTTGCTTGATTATAAGCTCATCCTTCGGATGAGTCCAACTTAGTTTAAATTCGAACCCTAAGAAGGAGTGGTTCGTTCCTGTTTGTAATTGAACAGGTCCTTTACTGTGAAATTTTAACGAGTCCAGTATAGGAGAAACTCGACGTTTTTCAATTTTAGAGAGTCTGAAAAAACTTAAGAAGACTCTAGGGTTGACCTTTTTCGTAAATTTGTGTCTCCCAAGCCCGAAAAAGTATAAAATAATACTTGAGAGAATCGCTTGATCTTTTACGACCAAGGAGTACTTTTCATTATTAGTGTCACTAATCCGAAAAAGTAAAAAAACGATCAATGGCACGTCGTTTTATAACCAATATCGAATTCGAAACGACAAAAATCCGGCAATCTTTTCATGTTTTTATGGTTGTAAAAGGGCTGTAAGTGGACCGTCTTTTAATTCCGTTTTAATGAGTGTAAAAGAAATGCTCGGCAATCTTTTCATATTTTAGGAGTCAGAAAAGGGCTTAAAGATGAATCTACTTGTTTTTTCGTTGAAAATGATAGATTTCGCCTGAATAATCCTTTATTTTGCACAAAAACACAAACATTACTCATACCTGTTTGAAATGGATAACAATGTCACAAAATACCTTTTTAAAGTGAAACATAAACAAATTTGCGATTTATTTACTCAAAAAACTTATAAAAAGGGCCTTTGTCGATTCATTTTTACCGTTTGAGTTTGGGTGAGAAAATAGTGCTTTTGCTTCGAAAACTTCCCGTGAAGATTGTGGAAAATCCAACCATTGGAATCGAGCGCCGTCTTCTCCAGGTGATCCACATCATCCTACTCTTCATTTTCAACAGTTTAGTTTTTTGATTTAGTCCTTCATTTCATTTTTTGGGAGGCTTTTCAGGCGCAAAACCCACGCGCGGGGGTCCGCAGGTTTACCATTGCGGACCCGCGGACCCCGAATTTTTCTCCATTGGGAAAAAGCTCGGGGTCCACACCTTCCATGTGGACAAAGTGCGGACCCACGCACTGTGTCTAACTTGGAGGGTGCATACCCCGTTGTAAGGGTTTTGAACCCAAAAATTCTAAAAAATGGACCAATCAAAATGTTTTCTAGCAATTTAATTAATCTTTATACTTGATGCAGAGAGTATATCATGCTAGATTGGCGTGAACGAGAGCATGAGGACGTGGATACTGCCGCATGGAATCATCAGCCTTCACTTAATGCTTTGAGGGCCTGCGGACTGTACAAATTCTGTACCATTCCTGGCATGAGGGCTCAGGTGGATTTCTTACAGTGGCTGGTTGACAGATGGAGCATACAGGACCAGTGTTTTTCATTGGCAGCCACCGGCTTGAAATCGAGCCGACGGACATTTATTTCTTGACTGGTTTGCCTAAGAGAGGTGAAGACTTGACTCTGTACGGGACTAGGCCAGGTGGCCAGTCTTTCGATAGCCTCCGGCTAGAGTACTGCAACAGCCAGGTTAAAGACAAAGGGATAGACATAAAGACCATATCCCGTCCTAAGCTCATGGTGATTGCGTTTACTGTCACTAGACTTTGCAGAGCTGCCGCATTACATATTGCCACCAGATCCTAGATGCGTATGGCAGTTGATTGATTTCGAGGCACCATCTTCAACTGGTGCAATGCTGTGCTGGCCAATGTGAAAGGCCAACTGACCAGGGCCAAGAGCGGACGACTAAAGACCATTGGTTATGGGGCTTTGGTCATGAGTTTTGGCCTGGAGAGGGTTCCTATGCTGATCCCACAGCACCTTACTGTTGGAGCTGGGCTTCCTCGAGAGCCCAAACTGATGCGATGGATCGCAGTCATGGCCCATCACACGGACGAGAGGACAGAAGTTGCTCGGTTCAAACCTGAGTATTTCCAATGGTTGGAAAGCTAGGTCTTTTCCATTCAGGACTTCCCTTACGCTGGGATAGACTTCCGTGGTGACCTAGACATGGCTCTTCCACCAGGAGAGCAGTGGGATGAGTCAGGTAAAATCCTTTTCAACTTTTCCTATTTTAATTTTTTTTATTTTTCCATCGTCTCAAAACTGATAGTAAAAATTTCAAATGCAGATGTGGGTCCATAGTGACCAGCTACTCTCCGGCCTTTCGAGAGGAGGCAACCAGTTGCACCCGCGCCAGCCCCACAGGACGAATCGGCAGAGGTTTTAGCAGAGTTGAAGGGTCATCTCGAGCGCTTGACAGGAGATATTCCTGAGACCACTATAGACGACATTCCTCGTCGACTTCAGCGCTATGTGATTGGAGTCCCGGGACATTTTAGGAGGTTCCTTTGCAAGGTGGCCCGTGCAGTGGTTTCTTATAGAGATCATCACCAGTGATAGGATGATCGCCTATTGTGGGCACATGTGACATTTTTGTTTTTTGTACTTATCATTTTTGCCGATCATAAGGTGTTTTTCAACCTATGATCAAAGACGATGTATTTTTTGACACACTCCTATATATATATATATCACTATTACCGGCTTATCTTGTAAATCATGTTATGGAATGGTTTTAAATTTACATGTATGATTATTGCAAATGTCTATTTAATATTCGAGAAGCAATTGCATCTGCTAATGTATTTAAAGACCTTGGAATATGCTGATATTCAATATAATCAAACTCATGTTCCAAGAGATGCACTCTCAAAAATAATCTTAATAACACTGGATTTCTATTGGCATACACTCTATTAAGCTGTAACACAACGAGTTCAGAATCCAACCTCACTATCAAACTCCGAATCCCAAATGAAATAGATTCAGATAATAACTCAATCACTGCACTATACTCTGCAATGTTGTTTGTTGTTTGACCGAGGCTTACCCCATGCATAGAAACTAACTCGTCAGAGGGCGAATAGATAACCCAAGTTGCGGAAGAGATGTTCTGTGTATTACGACAAGCACCATCAGCAAATCCAATGTATGTTTGGAGAGTTATTGACATCTGCAATATCAAGAGTAAAACCAAGATAAGTAGGAATAATGATGAAAAAACACTCTCTAAGCTAAGCACACTTTTTAAACTAAAAAACACAAGCTAGAAAGAAAAATTATCCTAACTAAAAATCTCCATACCCCATTCTTTTAAGCATAATACCTCTTCAAGTAAAGGCCATTTCTGGGTTTACCCAAAGAGTCCCCATCAAAGTCTACCAATTCATAAGCCCCTTTGGCTAGCTTTTGCTTGACAACATAGGGACCATGCCACATAGGAACGAATTTTTCAGCGCCTAATTTATCATTAGCTTGATCATAAACTAAGACTAGATCCACTTCTGAAAAATTTCGAGGGGTCACATTTCGATCATACTGAGCTTTCATTCGCTTTGCGTGAGTCTCGATCGCCAATGCAACATCACGTCGATTCTCATCTAATTGAGCTAAGTATAATAAACGCTTTTCCTCTTCGGAAGTGGCTGGAAGTAACTCGATGGCCATTTGCAGTGATGGGATTTCGCATTCAATCGGTAAAACGGCTTCCAAACCATAGACTAGTTGGAAAGGAGTGAACCCTGTTGATCTTTTTACTGAGGTTCGGTACGCCCAAAGCGCTGAAAATAGCATGTTGTGCCAATTCGACCAATGAATCCCAATGATTCGTCGGATCATGATAACTAAAACTTTGTTGATGGATTCAACCAGACCATTCGCTTGTGGATAATAAGGGGTTGAACTATCGTGACATAAACCAAGCTGGCCTGTAAGTTCGGTCATCATAACGTTTCGAAAATGACGCCCATGATCAGTGATTATCGCTTGTGGGACACCAAACCTAGTAATTATATGATTGAGCATGAAAATTGCAGCTGTCTTGCCGTCTGCCTCGAATGTAGGCATCGCCTCAGCCCACTTAGTAAAATAATCTACCGCAAGGATGATATACGCATGCCCCCCGGCCGAGTGAGGGTTACATGTAATAAAATCGATACCCCATTTGGAAAAAGGACCAACGACAATTATAGGGTGGAGAGGAGCAGGTGGAGCGCGCATCTTACGATAAAAAATCTGGCAGTTGTGGCATTTTCGGACCACGGTAATACAATCTTTAAACAAGGACGGCCAGAAATAGCCAGCGCGCAATATCTTTTGGGCTGTGGCATACCCAGACATATGACCGCCACATGCTCCAGAGTGATAGTCATTTAGAACCCTTTCAGCCTCTTCGTGAGTTAAGCAATGTCGAAAAATAGAGTCCGCCCCACGGCGATAAAGAGTATCTCCAATAATTTTGAATTGTTGGGAGTGGAACCGAATTTTCCGACGTTCCGACCTTGAAATTTCTGGCCGAAAGGATTGGGTCTGGAGATAGACGATGATATCCCCATACCACGGATCTAAAGTGCTGATTAGAAACAAATATTCATCCGCAATGGGCTCCTCTGCCACAGTTTCCGTGTCAGCACGCGGGAAGTCACACATTAACTCTGCAAAAACTAAAGATTTCTTAGACTTAGATTTTTCAAATTCCAAGTCGAACTCCTGCAGGATAACGATCCATTTAGAGTACTTGCCCCCTAGCAATTGTTTGGTCAAAATGTAGATCATAGGGTTGCAATCCGAAATTACCGTAGTTTTACGTAGTAAAATGTAGTGACGAAAACGTTGGACAGCTTGAACGGCTGCCAATGCCAATTTCTCCACATGTGAGTATTTTAGCTCAGTTGGATTTAATGTTCGACTAAGGTAATATATCACATGTTTCATTCCGAATTCATCTTACTGAACTAAGACCATTCCAATGGTGGAATGGGGGGCGGCGAGATACAATAAGTAATCATGGTTGTAGTTGGGAGGATGCAACAACAGTGCATGGGTCAACGCGTGTTTGATTGCATCAAAATATTTCTGAGCTAGCTCATCCCAAGAGAATTGAGTGTTCTGTTTCAACAACCGTGTAAAACCCTTTGTAACCTCGGCGTAGTTAGGAATGAATTGTCGTAAAAAGTTTGCTTTCCCCTGCAAACTTTGGAGTTGGCGAAGACTCGAAGGAGGAGGCAAATTGATGATAGCTTCGACCTTCGAGGGATCAACGCGAATGCCGGCTTTCAAAACTACAAATCCCAGCAATCGACCCATTTCTATACAGAAGACACATTTGTGTGGGTTCAACCGAATACGATAATGCCTACACCTCATAAAGATTGCTCGTAAATGAACGAGGTGATCAGCTCGATGTAATGAATGAGCAGGCAAATCATCGAGATACGGTTGCACAATGTGTTTGATGTCATGAAACGCATAAGACATCGCCCTCTGAAAAGTTGCTCCGGCATTCTTAAGCCCAAAAGGTAACTTGCAATAAGCAAATGTCTCCCATGGACAAATGAAAGCCGTTTTTGGTTGATTGGCAGGTAGAATGTTGATTTGATTGTATCCGGAAAAACCGTCCATAAAGGAAAATATTTCGCCGCCGGCACAATCATCGATGATTTGATCGATATAGGGAGTTGGGTAGTCATCCTTTGGACAGGCTCGATTAATGTCCCTATAATCGATGCATATTCTTATTGTTCCCTGCTTTTTGTTAACCGGAACAATATTCGATACCCAATCCGTTAATGGGATCGGATAAATGAAACCTGCTTTCAATAGTTTCTCAACTTCTGCTTTAATTGCAGCAGCTTTACGTGGGTGAATCTGACGCAAACGTTGCTGGATGGGTTTAGTGTCCGGGTAAGTCTTGATCTCATGAACAACAATCGCGGGATCAATTCCTGGCATTTCCTCATAGGACCAGGCAAACACGTCGCGGAATTCTTGAAATAGGGCCTTATATAATTGAATTTCGTCATCTGTACACGAGGCACCTATATGAATTTTCTCAACAATTCCGGGCTTAACCAAAATGTCAATGGGAATAGTTCGAGAGATTTTTCCCAAATTTAACTCTGAATCGGGATGTTTCATTGGATTATGAGGTTCCTTGACATATTCAGTTGTAAAAATTGATGAGAAATCATTTTCTAAACGATCATTCTCGGGTAAAAACGAAGATCTGTGATGGAGATCTTCCCATGGTAAATCATCTACACATAGGATTTCACGAATTTGCTCATCAGAGTGAACAAGTTTAGAAAACGTAGTTAAATCCGAGGTTGATGTGAAAAGTGATTCCTCACGGACCACATTCATTAAGTCAATTTCGGTTGAACACAGGTCGGCAAAAGACTGCACGGCTTCATAGGCAATTTCATATGGACTCAAATGCATGGAATTACCAAATGGGTCTATTTCAGATTCAGAAGGAATGATCCAAGGATCGTCATAAAAAATGGTGTCTGATGTAATCATATGAATGGTTGAAAATGAAGATGATGCATTGATTGGAGGAAAAGGAAAAGTTCCCAGTAAACTGGCATCTTTAACTAATACTACTCCAACATCCTTATATGGGATAGTCGATTTACCGACATGCTGAATACTCTCCGAAGAGGCTGGGTCGGATGAAAAGTAAGCCAGCTGGTCTATTGTTACGATCTTTCCATTCTGTGGAAACTTTATTACTCGAAAGACCGATTAAACGACTGCTGTCATAGCGTAAGACCAACTTCGACCCAAGAGAAGGTTGTAGTCTAGAGGGGCATCAACCACCTCCACATCTAGACTAATGGTTTTTCCTTCAACCCCTATAGGCAAATCTTGTAGAATGCCAAAAGGATGAAACCCACGGCCATCAAAGGCCTTAAGAATTGTCGGGGATTGATTTAATGAAGGAGAACCAAGCGATCTCCAACACTGTATCGACATAATACATGTTGAGGCTCCCTCATCAATTACAGTCCGATGAATAGGCATGTTTTTGACTATCACTGGGATCTGGAAAGCCATTTGATGAGGAAAACGCGGTGTACTATTTTCTAGATCAAAGATTATTAGGTTCAGGTCCTGAACGTCAACAGCTCCTATAGCCGACAAAAGTAATTTACATTGTGCTGGGCATGATTGCAGCACTTCCAAAGCCGACATTGCTGAGGGTGAAATAGCTAAATCCTCAACAATGTTATAATTCTGAGCCGCTCTCGCATGTGGATTGAAAGTTGACTTTCGAAGTATACCCTTGGCAGGCGGTTTGATTACTAAGTCTGGATTAGGTTTCTCGATCTGTAGTGGATCGAAACCGGGAGCTAAGGTTGATGGATTAGAATGAGAAGATTCTGCTTCTTTGCCATCAACAGGACTTTTACTACCATAATCTTGCGATCGAGTCGCAATCCTAACATGGGACATCATCAATATGGGTTCTTCATTGGCACTCGAGGAAGAACCTATCATCTTACTGTCTTGACTTGGAAATGGATCCTTCAAGACATCAGGAGTTTGGGAACCTTTGACGATCTTCGCAACCTCTGCACGATGAGGGCAGTCTCTTGTAAAATGTTCTTTGTCACAAATGAGACAAGGATAACGAGGTTTACGCTTTTCATCATTGGATTCCGCCTTTTCAGGTTTCTCCTTTGAACTTTTGTCTTTTTTATTCTTCTTCTTTCCTTTCTTCTTCCCACCAGATTTTGATTTAGCTGTAGATGAATCTACAACGTGAATATCGGCGAAAACCTCTGCATAAGAATCTCCTGTTAGGGAATCAGGCAAGGTTATGATAGGAGAAGAATTCTTGGAAGACTTCTTCTTACTTTTAGTGTTAACTGTACCAATCATACCGTTAGCGGCATGAGATCCCGAAGGAGCTGCAGTGATTTGATTTGACTTGGGAAGATCAGGGACCTTTTCGTGTAACGTACCTGACTGAGTATAGACCAAGTCAAGGTACTGTGCTTGAGCAATCACTTGCTCCTCAGTAACAACTCCGGCTTTAGCAACATCTTCAGTGATCCATGGCAGCAAAGATTTGACAAACCACTCAGCCAAGATTTGATCCGGAATAAATACCTTCACTAAACGTCGTCGACGTCTCCACTCATGAATATGATCTGAAATGTACATGGATGTTGACTATTTTAGCGAAGTTAACAATTCCGTGCCATTGTCATATTGGACTAGCAACTGGAAATGAGTTAAAAACGAGGTAGCTAAATGACTAAAATTATAAAAAGTGCCTCGCGGTAACTCAATGTACCACTTGGCCGCGAGACCAATTAGAGTGCGCTGGAAAAGTCTAAGACGGATCGAATCATCTGTGATGGAGTTAGATGCACACCAGAGGTGGTAAGTCATCACATGGTTCGACGGGTCCTCTCTTGATTTACCTTCGAACTTGGGAATGTCACTGGGCAACTTATTCAGCATTGGCGGCCAAAACGGAAGATAATTAATCGGATCGTTCGTTAGGCGTGACAAGTATGGTAAGTCCAAAGTTGTGATAAATGGTAACTGCCGATTAGGATCCCTAAAACTCTGGGTCATGAGACCAGCCACAGGAGGAGAATATCCGGGATAACTAGGAATAGGAATCGCATTCGGGATATTGTATCCTCCCGGAAAACCAGGATTAACCGGACCATACTGGGGTTGTTGAGGTTGTTGATAAGTGTACCCAAGATATGGTTGATACTGATAAACTGGCTGCTGGACAGCAGGACCGAATTGGTACTGTCCCTGGTACGGTTGATAGGTGAATTGTGGTTGACTTGTGACAACCGTACTTAAACCAGGTTTTCCTACAGGCATCTGAACCGTAGTTTGAATCATAGATCTAGACAGTGGTAAAGATGTCTGAGGAGTAGATACAGGAACAGTAGAAACCGGAGCTGTCGATACTCCAGAAGTAGGTGGGGTAGATTGAACAGATGTTGCGGCAGTTGCAGCAGTCGTTTGAGATGGAGTATGAGGCGCAGTAAGCCCAGACTGAGAAACTACCGAAGGTATAGAAGCTTGAATGTTAGACTGGACTGGTTGCTGGGGTGAACCAGAAACTAAGGGTTGTCCAGTTTGAGATGACAACTATACACTTGGCCGCAACACTTGTTGAGTTTGCGATGGATCCCACACTATGTTCATTCCGGGGTACTGACCCATAACAGGTTGAGAATATTGAGGACCATAACTAGGTTGAGGGTAGGATTGATAATTGAAAGGTACATTTCCCGTTCCTTGAACATAAGATTGACCTTGGGGTGGTTGGAAACCTTGGTTCGAGTATTGACCTTGGGGTAGATACCCTTGAGGCATGTACTGATACTGGGGTTGACCTTGAGGTATAAATTGATACTGGGGTTGACCTTGGGGTACATATTGAGTCTGGGGTTGACCTTGAGGAACGTATTGTACCGTAGGTACTTATTGTCCTTGAGGTTACCCCCCAGATGCAAATTGTGTACCTTGAGGTTTCCCCCCAGGCGTTAATTGAGGCTGCCCGCCAGGTGGTAACTGGCCACCTTGAGGTTGAGAATTGGGAATAGAACCTGAAATCATAAGAATGTCTTCTACGCTCAACGAATTTGCACCATTGCTTCCAGTGAATAACCCTTGTTCAATGGGTTGAGGAGATGCTCCCGAAAAAGTACCAGAAAGTGACTGATACCCAGAGGGAACAGAAGGACCTCCGTACAAAAAAGATTCAGGCGATTGAGTAAACATGGACGACTGACCTGACATATTTACGGGAGTATAGAAACCTCTAGGATGATAAGGAGCACAAGGTGGTGAAAAACTTAACACTGGGTTTTCCAAATAATTAGTCAAAGAAAGATACCAAGTAGTACTTCTAGGTGGACTGTAAAAAATTGATTCACGCTCCCTTAGATCAATAACAGGTTGATTTTCAGGGACAGGGATGCCTACTTCTTCTTCCGGAGCAAGTTCTTTAATAGCTATCAAACCAGAAGGAAGATTTTTGGTGATTACTCTTTCTACCCTAGGTGAATTAGGACGACTAGAAGTTGGAGAGACAAACCTCGATGTTGGAGTAACAGGTTTAGATATCTCAGGTTCTTCACCTATATCACTAGTAGATGAAAAGCTACCAGCAAGTTCAGAAACCGAAATAGATTCAGGATTATAGCATGTTACTAGAGTTTGGTAATCAGGATGTACAACCAATGAAGACTCTCCTTCCTCAGGTGACCCAACTTTACTACCACTAGGAGTTACGAGGACTTTCAAGCCTTCAAGCTGGCTCGGGACTTCTTTAGGAGGTTGGCCCCGAAGTCTACGGGACTTCCTCAGTAAATCAGCCACAGTTACAAACTCAGGAGACTGGCCCCGAAGTCTACGGGACTGTCTTGGTAATTCAGCCACAGTTAAAAACTTTTAACTACTTCACACGCAAACAACGTAAAATATCAATGAAAACCACCTAAAGCCTCTAAAGAACCAAACAAATTTGAATCACACGCCTAAAGAATCTAGAGATCAAACACACACAAATAGTAACTTTCCGGACCGAAAACACTAGTTGGTGATGAAATCCAACGTCGCAGAATTCTGTACAGAAATGGTGGTTGGAATAGTTACCCCGGCAACCTGCTTAATGAATAGAATAGACCAAGTTCCTCCACTTAACCGTCTCGAGTGAAGTGAACCCCCTAGAAAATCCAAGTGAGTCTAGTCGACATCTGCTCCAGGTACAGTGGGATCTTCCCAACACTGTCACCTTAGGAAGAATCCTAAAGAATATGGTCACTAAGGCTACCAACTGAGACAAATACACCTGGGGGAACAGTCTACGATCCGATACGCACGCAAGGGCAGAGTAGCAAGCTCAATCCCCTTGAAGGCTCCTTGACATAATCCAAGGTTTACCAACAAGTGACCCCAGGCTCCTCGACAATGGTTAATCTGAGGTTTATCATTTTTAATACGTGAATATCTGGCGTCGTTCCCAATGAGGAAGGATTTATTCCCACATTGGTTCGGACATGATCTCGTGCTTCTCCTTTAAAAGGAGCTTTCCCAGAGCATAAATGCAACAATTGGATTTCCTCCTACCACAAGATATAGCTACTTGTTTGTTTTTACTGTCTTGGAGAGTTAATTACTCTCCTACTCCAAGACACTAGCCTAAGCTAAGTTGGTGTATCAGAGCCCTAGAAATAAAATGTTACTAGGTGAATTTTACTTTAAGCGTTAATTTTAGTGGTTATTGTTTAAGTTAAGAGGTGGTGGAGATGAAACTCGTGGTGTAAAGACTCGACTCGAAATCACTAAAAAGATGCACCTAAGATGATTTAAACAATCTTTTCTCTTCGATGAACTTCTACACTAAGAAAGAGTTTGAGAATGCAAATACTTTGTAAACACAAATCTTTCTCAATTAAACAAATTTAAAGAAGAGCTTTTTCCTTTCCAAAGCACTCAAAATGAGACAACTAGTTATTTCTCAAAAATTTCCCTTTTCTTTTCAAAGCACTCAATCACTACAAAAACAAACTTTTTCCAAAAGAGATTTTTTTTATTTTTGTAAATAAAACACTCAAAACTAATGAAAATGACTAACTTTGAGAGCTACAAACTATAAAAAGCTACTTGAAGTCAAAGCCTACTAAAAGTCTTTTTGAGGATGTTTTACTTAGCTAAATGTGAGCTAAGGACTAATTTATGCAGAATCACAATTAGTCAAAAAACAACCAATCTCTCGTTTTCCTTTTTTTAAAATGAAAATTCCAACTTTCAAATACACGTTTTTCGAAATTTTGAAATGAGAAAACACAAAGCAGATTCTTCAACAAGGGGAGATTTCATAAATGGTCAGACTCATAAGAAGACTAGTAGACACCAAGGTAATCTGAGGTCCCTACGGCTTCTAAGCTCACAGCCACTACACAACCAGAAACGAAAAACAAACCCAACAAGAAAAATTCCTAGGAATTCCACCTAAAACCCTAACACTAATGAAATTAAACCAAGGAAAGTTTTTTGACAGGGAACAAGCAGGTCTGGGCAATGGCTAAAACCTATAAACAAATTCTAAACTGATAAAAAAGAGAAAAATTTAAAATTTTTCAAAATTTTGACAGGGTACGCAGGAAACCTGTTTACACAGGTGCGTCCACGCTCTGTGCACAAAGGAAAAGTGCATACAGGTACGCACTGTGCCTAACTTAGAGGGTGCGTACCTCTCCCTAAACTATGAAAAATAAGAACTGACTCAAAATTAACTAAATTCACCCAATCCCACAATCATCAAGTCAAAAACAGAAACAGAAAATACAGTTTCTCAAGTCAAAGTATAAACAAGGAAAACAATCAAGTCCCCAGCGGAGTCACCATTTTGTCGCACGGAATGAGTCGATCTTGCGAACAAGATAGACCTTCCTAGAATCTAAAGAATACCTAACGACAAGCAAACCAACCAGAAACTATCTTTCTCTAAATATGCTTTAATAAACAATAGCAAACAAGTGTTTTTAGGGCCTACCTTTGGTCCAACGCAAGCTTGTGGATGCCCTCGCTCCTTTGATCCAAATGAGCTCCTTTTCGCGAATCTGCAAACACAAACAAGGCAAACAAATTAAATAGCACCTGAAAAGCCAATTGCATAAAACATATTTAACATGAAAGTCAAGGAGTCCATGAAACAAATAGCATAAGATACTTGTTGAGAAAAATGAGTTTGATTGTATTAATTCAAAAGAAGAAGAACTTTACAACCTTTGCCTTGACGCTGTACAAGCTCCTCCCAAGGTTCAACAAGATGTCTCCTCTACTTTGACAAGTTTCACTCACTCTCTAATGGAACCAAGAGGTATTTGATCTCTCCTCTCAAGCTCAACCAAAGAGTCTTAATTTCACCAGCATTCACCCTCAAAATGTTCAGCTTCTAACCTCCCTAGTCCTCACCCCAATGCCTGTATTTATAGTGCAATGGAGGGAAGTTACTAGGTCCTCCTTCAAAGGGATAAAGCCCTTCTTCAAAGGGATAGCTCCTTTAGTCAAGGGATTAGCTCCTTCTCTTTTGGGATGCATGAACCACCTCAGAGCGAACAATCCACGTCAAAATTCCTTCTAGAAAACTCTAGAAATAACCCAAAGTGAGTTTTTTAAGATAAAACTTGCGCCTTTTGACTTTCACAAGGGTCCGCACCTACACCGTTAGGGACAGAGCGGGTAGGTACGCAGCTTTTATACACAGAAGGTGCGGGACCACAGGTGACCATGAGAGAAAGTGCGGAACTAGAGTTACATTGATTTTTTAATGTCTTTCTCCCATTTCCAAAGCTTGATTTGAAGAGCCGAGGTCTTAGACTTGCTTAGGAGGTCAGTACAAGTGATGATAGTCCCATACTGACTGTAAATAATCATAGTGACGATATTTTTGTGTAACAATAGGTTAGTGGTCTGATGTGTAGTTATTAACAATACAAGGTTTCACAGTGCCGAGTTCTTCCACCATTTATTCATGTATAAGAAAACGATCCAGTCTCTTTGCTTTGCAATCCACGCCATCCCTTCCATCATCCCAGGTAGGTGCAATCTTAGTAGGGAAAATGTCAATCAACTTATGTTCAAATATAATATCATTAAACTTGTCCATCATATGATCAATACTATGGGACTATCCTTGCTCTTCATCTAGTCTAGTAGTGCAGTTTAAATCACCATTCAATATCAGAGAAATCAGATGCAATATTCCAGAAGCTTCAATGTTACTCCAAAACATGTGTTGAACCCTGTAAGGGGCATATATGCTTAGTATATGAGTCCTCCCTAGAAGACCCATAATGTTTCCAGCCAAAAGAATACCCGATCAACAAGAGAAATCCTTCATCCTGACCCAGCATGGACCCCCATAATGCTACCAACCCCACGACCTCCTAGTAACATCAGTAGCCACCATATGTCAAGTAGGGAGCATCTGATGGAAGTAGTCGATCGACTGTTGAGCCATATGAATATTTTCTTGAATGTTAATGATGATAGTACAAGAAGAAAGGAAAAGCTCCTTGAGGGCAAGGAATTTAGGAAGAGCCCCAATCCTAGAATGTTCATAGAAAGAATGAAATTCATGTGGGGTGTGATACATGCATGCTTGTTCTAAGGGCTTGAGGAGAGATAGACAAGGAAATAGGAATATTGATTAGAGAAGGAGAATTCATCAGAGTGGTATTAGTATGGCAGGGATGTGCACGAAAACATTTGCTTCCTCTATTCTGTTTCCTTCTTATAGTAATGTTACCAGCAGAAGATGGACTAATGACTAGGGATGATGAGCTTGGTTGTTTATGGATAGTGAGAGAGTGAAGGTCAAGAGTCTTCCTCTGAAGTAGAAAGTCTAAATCACTATCTACCGAGTTATTTGGTGAGGATACCAGGGATCTCGGAGTAATAGGCTGAGTAGGGGTAAAAATAGGGTGGCTAGTAGAGTGGGAGGGCTTGTGTGTCGGGCTGTATGTGATGTAAGATGTGGAGGGAACGTCGAAAGGTGGTCTCTAAGTTGGAACAGATTCCAAAGGAGGTGATACAGGGGTGGAGAGAAGAGGATTTTGTTCCCGTGGGGATGAGTTAGCAATGGTAGGGGAGCCAGAGTGTTCTGACGTTCAAGGAGATGATGGAACATACATAGGAACATACACGCTATTTTATAAATGAGGGGGTAGTTCAAAAAATAATAGTGAAGGGTGATTAGGATTACCAGTTTAATATGCTCACCACCTTGAGTGATGTTCCTTCCTCGATTCGGTTTGTAATATTTAGGTCTACCCTCCATCATATTCTTGGAGCTACACTGTTGATAGCCATGAGGGTACTGACTACCACCCTTTCCTCTTTGGCATTGTCCCATAATATGGTCTATGTGAGGGAAAATTAAGCATTGAAAAGGAATGCTCTAGAAGTCTAGACACTGAATTAGATTGGTATCTTCCCATATCAACTTGATATGATTAGGAAATTCCCCACAATAATCCTTCTCGATCAATATCCATGCAACTCTTTTGTCATAGGCACCCAGACACTGAGGGTCGACATAGTATTCCCACTATCTGTAAAAGCTTGTTTGATCCAAAATTCAATTGGAAATCTTGGTAGCTTGACCCAGATAAGCTTGTTCTTCGATGTCTCCTTCAGAAGATTAAAGCCAACATACCAGGAATGAAGAGCAACAAACCCACGACCCTTGACCCATGGAAGAGCTAGTATTTTTTGTAAATAATCCTCACTGAGAAAATGATAACTATACCAACCACCCATTAATCGAACCACCGTGGGCATATATCCGAGTAAAGACTTCCATTTTGCAGCAACCCATCCCCTTATCGCGCCTTCATCTACCTCAACAAAATACCATTTTCCAACCAGTCCTCTCTTCTGTAAGATGATAACTCTATCAATGATCACATCTTGGCCAAAACACAAGAAAGACGTTGGGGATGTAATTTGGAGAGCACGATGTTTTTGGCCACCCTGCCTACCACCACCCTTGTAATGAGCCTCGTTTGAACCATACAGAGCATGTCGACCATCTTCCCATAGATCATGTCCATCCCCAAGGATCACCACCTAAGGAGGGTAGCCCATGCCCAGCCTCGTCCCCGAGAATGAATGGTGAACTGACTCAGCATCCATGGTGGCCCTAATGAAGGCCTAGTGGGCTAATGTGTCAGATGTGAATGGGTCCATCTAGGAAATCCTCCAATTATCATGAATAATGTAAGGATATGTGGCGTCCTGCCAACTGAGATTATATATTGTAAGAATATCTTATGGTCATGCTAGCTGAGGTCAAAACCGCCACTGAAACAAAGGTGAGATATGGAAATATGTGCGCCAGATATCCAAAAACAAATAGTGCCCAATCAAGAGGATCAACACGTAAGCATTCATGGCCCAGGGCATCAGAGGATACCTGTGTTGTCTGTGTGATGAATTAGTCCCATGTTTAATCATAAATTAATGCCTAGCCTACCGCTAATAACCAAGTTCAAAAACCACCCGAATTTAGTGCATCTGATCATTGGCTTTTGTAAAACTAGAATCCCTCTGATCCAGGTGGATCTCCAGACACTAGTGGCATGAAAATGGCTCAAAATTCAAAGTGGCAGGAAGTCGATTAACTTGACATCAGATCGAGGTGCTCATCACCCTAATTCCAACAGTGATAACAACACTCCAATCCGAGACCGTATGAAGAAGATAGAAGTAGTCAAAGTTTGGGGTTAACCTACCCATGTGTACGGCTTAAGGAGGGCACAATTTGGCAAGAACCTGCACCAGAATCTGGCCAATTTTCTGGGAAAAATTCAAGGTCCATTAATTTGCCTAATATCCTCTAAGGTTCGATAAATTTTTCAAATGGGGCGGCAGGCCATAACCCTGGTCGCCCTTGGTGGAGCCTGCAACAAATTAACATTAAAAAAAGAGGGGTGGGTGATCATGACCCCTCCACCCCCAGAACCGCCATATAACAAATTTAATATATTAATGGGGTGGCAGCCATGACACCGCTGCCCTGAGAACCACCAACGCATTTATTATTATTATTATTATATATATATATATATATATATATATATATATATATATATATATATATAATGTTGGGGCGGGCTATCAACCCTGCCGCCCCTCCACACCACCTCTATAACATAACTTCTGGCGGATATGGGGGAGTGAGTCACCAGCACGGCGGACCCATCGCCCAAAAATTAAATAACAAATATATGTTATGTTAAAAATGAGAGGGGTGGGATTTGATCCCCCAACCCCTCCTCAACCATTTGACATTTTCAACCAATGCGCCAAACGGTCTCCATTGATAAGTTCATCACCATTTGTCTACATAAACCTTTCTGCATAGTGTGCCCGGAGGAGAGAGCATGGCACATTTTTCGAGGTAGATGAATTGTGGGAGGCAGAACCATGAGCAGACCCGTGATAGGGGGCAGAACCTTGTCTAAGCACATTTTCTAGGGGGTTGTTTTGGTCTAGTGTCAGAATTGGGCAGGTTTTATATTGATTTTGAACCTCTCAGTGACAAGAATTCAATGGTGATGCTAGTTTCTGCAACAAATCTCTCCATTTTCTAGCCATTTTCTAGATTGGAGGTATAAGACTCCTTTTGTAAATGTTGATTTTACTTCTTATTTCTCATGCCACTTAATGAATGAAGGCCTCCCCATTGATTGAGCAGGAACCAGAGACGTAGTCCAAATTGGATGAAGTCTATTATCAAGTCTCTTGTCTTATTTTCATGCTTTTATGTGTTTCTCCTCTTCTTTCATGTGCACGTTAAATTTCCATGGTTAAAATACAATTTATCCACATAATTCTTTAATACATCTATAAGAAAAAGATCTTGGATCAAGTGGTATCACAGTAGGTCTTTGTAGATGTGAATTGCATTTTTGTATGCTAATAAGAAATAGGCTCCCAAGAGGTGAAGGTAAGCTAAATTATTTCGATCCCGAAGTGGGGTGTGCACATCGAAGGAGTGACATAGCAGATGAAGAGGCTCATTATGAAGAGGAGCACAATTACCACAAAACCTTCTATACAATGACAGAAAAGGTCGATTAGTTGCTTTCAAGGCTAAAGAAGGTAGATGAGAGAAGGGCAGAAGAACAAGGTTCAGTGCATGGAAATGGTGGAGAAGAACCCCCTCCTTCTCCTTCCACGAGTGAAATTTCTTCTTCCTCTCATCACCATCATCATAGGAATTCAAGGGATGCATCTGACAACCTTTCTTTAAATTAGATTTGATCTTCCCATGTATAATTGTCAAAGTAATGCAGAAAATCTTAATAACTGGACTAGGCATATTGAAATCTACTGCAGGATTTAGTAGATCGAAGAGGACAAGGTGAAGATCTAGCTAGCCTCTCTTCGGCTGAGTGGCACCGCTCTTGTTTGGTGAGAAAGAAAATTGCGAAGTAGTAAGAGTGTGGGTAATCTTCTTTCCTCGTGGCCCAATTTTATTTTTGCATTAAAGGGACAATTTTATCCCTTGGGTTATAAGAAAAAATGCTTAATGGATTGGAAATACTTAAGGCAAGGGAGAGGTGAGGATGTTCAAAACTTTACCGAGGAGTTTAGAAAACAAGCATTTAATTTGGGCATTTCACTTGACTCACCTGAAGTAGTAACTAAGTATATTGGATCATTACATAGTTACATTAGGCACTCATTATTATTATTTGAACCAACTACTATTGACTCAGCTAGTGTAAAGGCCATTCATCTTGAGAACAGGGGAAAAAATGAAAGAGATGATCATTCCAAGAAACGACATTTCAAACCTCCAAATGGAAAACCCAAAGTGAAAGGAAAGGGAAAGGAGAAGAGGACAACATCAACCAAGAAAGATGGAGGAGAAAGTCCTTATTGCACTCACTGCAAAAAGGAAGGTCATGATGATGATCATTGTTGGAAATTGTACCTGAAAAAAAGACCAAAATAGTACGGAGAAAAGGGAAAGCATAAGACAATGGAAACTGTGCATAAAGACCTTGGACCCGATTTTAGAGATGAAGCATTGATCACGGAAGCAGGAAAAGAAGGTACTCTTATACCTCATGTTAATTTTGAATCACATGAAAGCAATAGTTCAACAGATGAGTCTCTTCCTAGTGAACAAAAGAGAATTGAGTTATTTCATATTGAAGTTGTCATAAATCATACAAAAGTGGAAACACTATTTGATACCGAATCCCAAGAAAATTTAATTTCAGTGTATTTGGTAAAGAAGCTAGGCTTAGAAACAAAACCACATCCAAAACCTTACCCGCTTGGATGGATACATGATAAAGAAAAATTGAATCTAACTAAGCAGTGTAAGGTTAAATTTGTGATCGCGTCTAAGTTAGTGGATGAGGTAGAACTTGATGTAATACCATTGGATATATGTGGCATGGTGTTAGGGGATCCATATTTATATGATAGAAAATTAGTCTTCTTCGGTCATGAAAACATATACCAAAACACAAAAGATGGGGTACAATATATTGTAAGGGCTGATAAAACTAAAATCAATGACAGCCTTGTAAGTGTAGGACAAATGAAGAGGTTGGGGAATTCCAGTAAGGGTTGCATGCTTATGGTTGTAATAAGGAAAGATGAAGAATTATCCGATGATTTGCATGGTTGTGATCATGTGCATAAAAAGGAATTATGTGAATTAATTTCTAACTATGATGAGATGTTTCAAGAACCAAGGGGATTACCTCTGAGGACGGAAATCCAACATGAGATCCATTTGCAGCATGACACTCCTTTACCAAACATTGGCATGTATAGGATGTCGACTATTGAGATGGAGGAGATCAAAAGGTAGGTGCAGGAACTATTGAACCAAGGGGTCATTAGACCGAGCACTTCTTCGTGTGGCTCACCAATTATTTTAGTGCCAAAGAAAGATGGCACATGGAGGATGTGCTTGGATTACTAAGCACTAAAAAATATCACGATGAAAAATCGTTACCCTCTCTCGTGCATTGATGATTTACTAGATCAGCTAAAGAATGCTATCTATTTCACCAAATTGGATTTGCATTGTGGTTATCACCAGTCCGAATTGTAGAGAAGGATTTGTTGAAAACCATCTTCAAGACCAAATAGGGGTTTTTCTAATGGATGGTGATGCCATTCAAAATTTGAAACACTCCAGCCACTTTCATGAGGGTCATGAATGATCTCTTTAGGCCATTCATTGATGAATTTGTTCTTGTATATCTAGATGATATTTTTGTCTTTAGTAAAAATTGGAATGAACATGTATGCGATGTAAAGAAAGTGTTTGATGTATTGAAAAAAGAAAATATCTATGTAAAATTGTCAAAGTGTGACTTTGGGAAAACCTCTTTGGTTTATCTAGGTCATATTGTTGGTCATGGTCAGTTAAAAATTGATCCTTCTAAAGTTGAAGCAATTGTAAATTGGCCTAAGCCTACTAGTGTAATTGAGGTTCACAGCTTTTTGGGTGCAGTACAGTACTGGAGGAGATTTATTACCAATTTCTCTATTATTGCAGCACCTCTACACACATTTACATGTGTAAAGAAAGTCTTTCAATGGGGAGGAAAGTAGCAGAAGTCCTTCAAAGCATTGAAAGAAAATATCAGCACTGCATTGGTCTTGGCCTTACTAGATCTCCAACAGCCATTTGAGATTGAGACAGATGCCAGCAGATATGCCATGGGAGTTGTACTGATGCAACAAAAGAAGTTGATATGTTACCATTCAGAGAAATTCTCTCAGGCTGTGATAAACTATCCCACTTATGACAAAGAGTTATATGCCTTGGTCCAGAGTGTGAAAAAGTGGAAACACTACCTGATCGACAAGGAGACCATCATCCATGTGGATCATTAGCCATTGCAGTATCTTCAGTCACAAACCAAGTTGCAACAAGCTCGTCATTTCAGGTGGATGCATTTTCTTCAGCAATTTCATCTGGTAATAAATTATAAGAAGGGCACTAGCAACAAAATGGCCGATATGCTATCTCGCCCTCCTATTTCTGCTTCTGTTATTTTGCATAATGCTTCATTATATTTTGAAAGTTATGCTGAACAATATGCTAATGATGATGACTTTAAGGATATTTATGCAATGCTAACCCATGGTTGACAAGTGGATATCTATCACTTAGAGGTGAAACTGTTGTATCACCTTGGAAAATTGTGCATACCCACAGGGGAAAGGGTACATGTAATCCAGGAGGCCCACACCTCCCTTGTGTTTGGTCATTTTGGTGTTGAAAAAACATTGTCATGTATAAAGATTTTTCTTTTGGTCTCATATGAAGAACATTGTGACTTGCTATGTAAAGGGATGTGTGATGTGTTATGTTTCAAAGCCCACTAATAGAAAACTTGGGCTCTACACACCACTCCCTATTCTGAGTCGTCCATGGGAAAGTGTGTCGATGGATTTTGTAGGAGGTTTGCCTTTGTATAGAAAATTTCACGACTATTTGTATGTCGTCGTTGACCATTTTAGTAAGATGTGTATTTTAATGCCTTGTAAAAAGAAGATCATTGCTGAGCAGGTTTCTTATATTTTCTTTTAGCATGTTTGGGTCCATTTTGGGTTGCCCACATCGATTGTGTTAGATCGGGACTCTCACTTTCTCATAGAGTTTTGGACCAGCTTGTTAAAGATGATGGACACCAAGTTGAAAAGAAGCACGACATTTCATCCACAGATCGACAAACAGACAGATGTTGTAAACCGCACCGTGTTACACTTGTTTCGAGGCTATTGTGGACAACATCCTAAGTTGTGAGATGAGTATCTTTCATATGTGAAACATTCCTACAATCTAGGAGTGCACTCATCTATGCATCGTTCACCATTTGAGACATGTTTTGGCTACCTGCCCAAAGATCCTTTTGATATGGTCTTTGGAAGGGAAGATGACTCCAGTGGACATGATGAGAGGGACAAAGCACAACAGTTCATTCAGTGGATCTAGTTGATTCACCAAGAAGTACAGGAGAAATTGGAGAAAAGTCACACCTGATACAAGGCTCTACATGACAAAGACCGAGTCAACCATCAATTTCAAGTGGGCAACAAAGTGTGGTTCCATATTAGCAAGGATAGAATGAAGGGAGAAGGGAAGAGGTTGCGGACAATTCGTTATGGTACATTCACCATCTTGGAGAAGATTGGAGACAATGCCTTTTGTCTTGATTTGCCGACATATATGCAAATGTACTCCATAGAGAATGTGGAAAAATTAAAGTTTTATGAGCCACCATTGGTTATGGACACCGAAGAGGTGGGATCAGTTCGTACAGTTGATGATTTTGTACCAGAGTATCTCGATGAGTTGACTGAGGATATCATCCTTGACAAAAGAACCAGGACTTCATGACGGGGAAATGTGGAATACCTTCAAGTTGGTTTCAAAGGGATGCACCATAGCAAGGCAAAATGGCTGGAAAAGGAAAGGGTGATGGAAAAATTCCCTCACTTTCCATTTGACGAATAAAGCTTTTGGTGGTCCAAAAGATCCTTAATTGGGAGGATTGATCTAGGTGGATCTCCAGACACTAGTAGCATGAAAAAGGCTTAAAATTCAAAGTGGCAGAAAGTCGATTAACTTGACATCAGATCGAATTGGCTGTCACCCGATTCCAACAGTGCAAACAACACTCCAATCAGAGTCTGTATGAAGAAGATAGAAGCAGTGGAAGTTCAAGGTTGACTTACCCATGTGGAAGGCTTAAGGAGGGCACAATTCGGAAAGAATCTGGCACCGGAATCTAGCCAGTTTTCCGAGAGAAATTATGGGTCTATTAATTTTCCTAATATCATCTAAGGTTCGAGAAAATTTTTAAATGGGGGGGGGGGGGGGGGGGGGGGTGGTCAGGCCATAACCCCTGCCACCCGCAAAACCACCATATAACAAATTTAATATATTTATGGGGTAGGCAGCGATGAGCCCGTCGCCCACGAAACCACCACCGCACTTAATATATATATATATATATATATATATATATATATATATATATATATAATGTGGGGGCAGGTTGTCAACCCCGCCGTGCCTCCACCCCACCTCTATAACGTCACTGCCAACGAAGATGGGGGAGCGGGCCACCAGCACAGTGGACTCGCCGCCGAAAAATTAAACAATGAATATATGTTATGTTAAAAATGTTAGGGGGGGATTTGATCTCGCAACCCCTCCTCAACCATTTGACATTTTTAACCAACGCGCCAAACGACCTCTATTTGTAAGTCCACCAACATTTTTCTACATAAACCTTTCTGTACAGTGCACCCGAAGGAGAGAGTGCAACACATTTTTCAATGCAGATGAATTGCAGGAGGTAGAACTGTGAGCAGGCTTGTGACAAGGGGGCAGAACCCTATCTGAGCACATTTTCCAGGGGGTCATTTTTGGTCCAATGTCTGAATTGGGCAAGTTTTATATCAATTTTGCACCTCTCAGCGATGGGAACTCAATGGTGATGCTAGTTTCTGCAACAGAGCTCTCCATTTTTCATCCATTTTTCAGATTGGACGTATGAGACTCCTTTTTTAAATGTTGATTATACTTCTTATTTCTCATGTCATTAAACGAATGAAAGCCTCACCATTGATTGAGCAGGGCCCAGAGACGTAGTCAAAATTGGATGAACTCCATTATCAAGTCTCTTGTCTTCTTTTCCTGCTTTTATGTGTTTCTCCTCTTTTTTCATGTGCACATAAATTTCTATGGTTAAGCTCCAATTTATCCATGTGATTCTTTAATACATCTATAAGCAAAAGATCTTGGATCATCCTCACAGCAGGAAATATAGAAATATCCCCAAAAATACCACCACCGATAGCACAAATGAAAACCAAAATCCTTGCATGGTTGTGAAATAATGAAATAATTACACCATCTACACCAGCATGTATAGAAACTAAGAGTTTGAAAACATGAATCCACCACCTGGGAAACCACCACCACACTTAATATATATATATATATATATATATATATATATATATATATATATATATATATATATAATGTGGGGGTGGGTTGTCAACCCTGCCGCGCCTCCACCCCACCTCCATAACGTAATTGCCAACGAAGATGAGGGAGCGGGCCACCAGCACAGCGGACCCGCCACCGAAAAATTAAACAATGAATATATGTTATGTTAAAAATGTTAGGGGCGGGATTTGATCCCCCAGCCCCTCCTCAACCATTTCACATTTTTAACCAACACACCAAACGACCTCTGTTTGTAAGTCCACCAACATTTTTCTACATAAACATTTCTGTACAGTGCGCCCAGAGGAGAAAGCGCAACACATTTTTTGAGGTAGATGAATTGCAGAAGGTAGAACCGTGAGTAGGCTTGTGAGAAGGGAGCGGAACCTTATCTAAGCACATTTTCCAGTGAGTCATTTTTGGTCCAGTGTCTGAATTGGGCAAGTTTTATATCGATTTTTCACCTCTCAGCGATGAGAACTCAATGGGGATGCTAGTTTTTGCAATAGAGCTCTCCATTTTTCAGATTGGAGGTATGAGACTCCTTTTGTAAATGTTGATTATACTTATTATTTCTCATGTCATTAAATGAATGAAAGCCTTACCATTGATTGAGCAGGGCCCAGAGATGTAGTCAAAATTGGATGAACTCCATTATCAAGTCTCTTGTCTTCTTTTCATGCTTTTATGTGTTTCTCCTCTTTTGTCATGTGCACATAAATTTCTACGGTTAAGCTGCAATTTATCCATGTGATTCTTTAATACATCTATAAGCAAAAGATCTTGGATCACCCTCACAGCAGGAAATATAGAAATAGCCCTAACAAGACCACCACTGATAGCACAAATGAAAACCAAAATCCTTGCATGGTTGTGAAATAGTGAAAGAATTACACCATCTACACCAGCATGTATAGAAACTAAGAGTCTAAAAACATGAATCCACCACTTGGGATTGAATTGGGCAGGTATTATGCAAAAGGTTAGTCTAGAGAGGCATCTGTATGTTAGGAAGAAGGAGTAGAGTGTGTCCTAGTGAAGCATACCAAAATGAATACGACAGTGAGAAAAACGAGGATGATATGAAGAAGTTTCGAGTAGATGAGGGGAGATAAAATATCAGGGTAATATGAAAGCATATTGAATGGGAGTTCACAATAAAACTAAGGGTATTTAAACATCAAAACATCCACTATTATTCACGTAGAAATGAATCTCCTAAAACATTTGGGGCTGACATTTTTTTTCTTGCATGTCAAATGCATAGAATATTTTTCAGTCGCTCCTAACATTAATGAACTCCAAACTCGAACAACAACATGTCCTAATTGTTAAGGATTCTCCTACCTTTCACACATAAATGGAGCAACAAATGCATTCTGACAACGACACTATACTAGCAGATGCATAAATTCTAGTAATGTAATAGGTGAAGAAGAATTCAAGATTGTGTATAGTATGACACTATGAAATTGATAACAGATAGTGGATTGAGGTAGGAAAATGAATAAAAACTTAAATTTATGGATCTATGCTGCCACAACTAGACTTGGAGTGTCACACTTTGCAATTCTTTATTGCTAGTATATGTAGTTGGCATGTAAAATTGAATCAAATACATGATTCAGTGCAGTAGATCTAATGGTTTCCATCAGTAATAGGTACAGTCTCCATGCGCATGTCTACACGCATTGTTAGCTCCTTGCTTTGAGTGTTTGGCTCATTTTTAGATGAAATGTACAACAAAAGTTCCTCCAACCTCCATACTACCTACTCTCTTGGCTTCCGTATTTGATTTGAATATAATAGTGGATTCAATGCTATGACGTGGATCTTGAACCCTAATCAACTTTGGCCCCTTCTCACCTACCCACAACGTGTGCAAAATTACAACTTGGACTTATACAACAATAGCTTCAAGTCCTTGCACAACTTGAGCCCACACGTAGTGTTCCTTAGGGTTTTGCTGAGTAGACAGATCCACCTCAATCTCAGTTCGTGTGCCACACATATCTCAACTACTCAAGCTCCAAATTAGACCCTCACAACTCCTTCAAAGTATTGTACTCACTATCTTCTCCACAATGCTTACCTCTCTATTGATGAAGTTGGCTATCATTTGGGTAGGCACTGGGCTTTTCGGGGCCTACTCTTACGCTAGATTATTACTCTATTTTTTATTCTATGTTTCTGACCCGGACTTTCGCATGAGAGAGTCAGACTCATATGAGCTTTAATGCCAAAAAGAAATCAGAGATGCACACACAAACAATATGTGAAATATTATTTATTTCAAGGGGGGAAATAACCCAACTTAGATTCATTTTAACTTTGAATCTACAAGCCTTGAGAGGGATCAAATATATTTCCCATGAGGGAGTCAAACTTATATGGGCTTTAATACCAAAAAGAAATCAGAGATGCACACACAAACAATATGTGAAATATCACATATTTCAAGGGGGAAATTAACCCAACCTAGATTCATTTTAACTCCAAATCTACAAGCCTCAAGAGGGATCAAATCTCTTGAGATACAAACATCTTTTAGAGTAAAAAGATATATGATCCCTCTCAACACTTGGTAGATGTAAAATTAAGATGAATCTAAGCAATTTATTTAGTTATTATATTTTTTAATTTTAGCAAGATAACATGTATCATAAAGTTAATACTTATTATGAAATGATACCTATCTTTTTTTTTGTAAGTCAGAAGTTTATATTATGGAACAAAATATAGTACAAAAATCTGCAGTAGCAGATCGAGAGCAGGGATAACCAAAAGTCTAAAGCAAATCACCTGCTCAAGAGTTCAGACAGAAAGAAACTGCAAAAAGCACACCGCGCAGGGTGGCCCAAACAAAGCAAGTTCCTTAAAACCGAGAATACCGACACATTACAGAATAAGACAGCAACACAGAAAGACTATAGCCGAAACAGAGAAAGCCGAAGAGAGCAACAGAAGAACTGCCCTAGATATATTTGCCCATCTGGCTGATGGTGTCCAGCCCTATTTCACGTACATGACGGTCCACCTTCGCTTGCATGGCTTCAAGGGATTCGGGCTCCTGCGCCTCAGTAGTAGCCGGCTGCGGGTTCAGGGGAGCTGAATTAACCGTGTCTCGCAGAATCCTTATGAGTAAAGTTAGCTTCCTATTAACTGTCTGAACCGCCTCATGCACAGTGGAGATACGGCCATCCAGGGAGCTATTATAGTCAATAATTTTATCCATTTGAGCCTCCGTGAGGTTTACTTCAGTCACAATGTGCTGCTTCTCCTTTTCCATCGACTCCAGAGCCTTGGCGATGAGAGTTTTGGTGCGCCAGCTCTCCGCCTTTGTTCGGACAAACTGAGTTGCCCTTTTGGAGGGGGTTCCCGGGTCCTTCAGCCAATCTACCTCCTCTGCTATTTCCTCCTCCGTTCGCCCTTCTTCCTCCTGCTTGGCTTTTGCCTCCAATTCAGCGATTTTCCGTTTGTTCCTCGTTGTTGTTTGGGTCTCATAACCTCCCTTTGCCTCCTGAAGGTCCCGATTAGCAGCAGCGCACTGGCATCCACCCGCCTCCATAGCTAAAACGTCGTGCTCCTCCCAGCTTACACAATACCCGGTCACGGTCTCGTGCTCGACTCTAACATAAAAGACTGTGGGGAAAACAGAGTGACTGCCCACTGCTATATAGCGTTTCCTCTTGTAAATCCTCATAAGGATGGTATTAATGTCTTTGGAGGTGGGAGTACTATGATAATTAGTATGATTGGAGATCACACAAGCGGAGCCGATGCAAGTTGAGTTGGAATGTAAGTGGCTGCACCCAATCCTACTGATCTGGTGCCATGTGTAATGTACGTTCCATCGGTGGCTATGGTGGATGGTAGTGTTTGCAAAGCCCCGCAAGCCTGCATGCTCGGCTTTCCTCCGCGGAACCTCGATCCACCCCTCCTCATTCAGAACTACCATAAATGTGATTGAAGCCTTGCTATACGGATCCCCTCCATGTGTTTTAATCGTGATCTTGCTTATGTTGTGAACTTTGTTTCTCGATCTGTAATGATCGCTTTTCTGAGCTCTTGCCGCCGCCAGGATTTCCACCGATTGAGACGTCCTATCTTTCCATTGTTTGGTATGTCCTTATATCTGTTACCGGTTTCCTCCACATTCCGGCACCTTGGCCTGATGTCGTCACCAACTAGTTTGGGCTGGCCTGGAGTGAGTCTTGTTCTGCCAACTGTACGCATGTTTCCTTGATGACTGGGCAAGCGACCTCCTGCCAACACCTGTCCATTGAATTGTTCGGGTTGCTAGCACCATAGTTAGCCAAAAAATCAGCCAATCCATTCGCCTTTCTCCTTACGGTCTGGAAGACAATGCCTCTCATCCCTGCAATTAGCTCCGCTATGCTTTCCGTTGCCTTGGCTAGCCTCCAGTGCTTGGTGGCCTTGCTAATGCTTGTTCCTGCTTGAAGGCGTTTAGCCGCCGTGATGGCCAAGAGTGAATCCCCCTCGACAATTACATTCCCTCGCCGGAAGGTTCGTAGAATTTTTAAGCCTTGCTCCAGCGCCGCAAACTCTGCTTCATTGTTCGTGCTTTCACCCAGCGCTCTGCAATAGATATGGACAATTTCCCCAGCCTGATTGCGAAAGGCACCTCCGATGCCTGCTATGCCTGGGTTGCCCCGCGAAGCCCCATCAAAGTTCAATTTCAAGCCGCCCTCAGGAGGGCACTACCATCTAAGGATTTGCGATGAAGGTTGATGCAGACTTCCCCCAGAAGGTGGATTGCTGGAGGCCTCCAAATGAAATACCTTTAAAATGTGTAAGTCCTGATTCGTGGGTTTTTCATTCGCTTCTGCCTTGCATTTTGCCTGTATGAGCTGTTTAATGTTGATTGTTATAGATTCTTTTGCGAATTCTATGTTTCTGACTTCCTCGTTGAAAATTCTCCGATTTCGCTCTTTCCAGATTGTCCAAACTATAAAGCCTGGGGCAGATTTCCAGATACTTTCCACTCTTCTAATTCTAGAAAAGTTTCTCCTCCAGTTGGTAATAGTCTCCTGAATGGAGTCCCTGTTCCGATCAGAAGCTCCAAGAATGCTTTCCATCCAGTGCCAAAGCTGGGAGGCCCAATCACAGGAGTTAAAAAGATGATTCATTGTTTCCTCCTCCTGTAGACACATAGGACATCTGGATGGTCCCCTGAACCCTTTTTTCAATAAGTTCTCCCAAGTTAGAGTTCTCTTCTGCATAAGTAGCCATAGAAATGTTCTGATTTTCGGCCATTGAAGGCTATCCCAAACTTTATTGGCCCAGGGCATTGTATCTGGCTGTTCTTCCCCCTCTAGGATGCTCCTGGCTTCTTTGAGGGAAAAATTCCCGTTGCCTTTAGGACCCCATCTGAGCTTGTCATTTTCAGCAGCAACTCGAATTTTTCTTTTTAAGATTTGTTGATTTAGATCTTGAATGGTTTCCTGAATGTCTTCAATGTGGCTAGAGTTGAAAACCATCCACACCCTCCAATCCGGGTCTTCACTGTTAGGGTTCCAGTAATGATTTACTTTGAATCTGCCCTCATTTTGATGGTTTTGCTTCAGGGGAAGGAGTTGATGGGAGTCAAGTTTTGGAGACTGCTGCCAGGCATCCTCCCAGAAGAGTGCCTGAGTGCCATTCCATATCTCCCAGAAGCTATAGTCTTGAACAATGCTTCTATTGGCTTGAGCGTGATTCCATATCGCTGAACCGTTGGGGTTGTCCTGCATTCTTACAAGGTCTTGATTGTTGCTGTTCGGCATGTACTTCTTCTTCCAATGTGTGGCCCAAGGTAGGCTCGTGTCCGAGATCCACTTCCACCACACTTTGGCTCCGCAGACTTTGTTTACTGTTAAGGGATCAACCAAATTCAGACCCCCCCTGTCCTTGGGTCTGCACAATTTCTGCCAGGCTACCAGAGACCACTTTTTCTTCTTACTGCTTCCACTTCATAAGAAGGAGCGCTGAATGATTCTTATTTGATTTAAGATTCCTTTCGGAGTAGGAAGAATAGATAACATGTACTGAGGGATGGCCTGCAAAACCGCTTTTGTTAGAATTAATCTACCTGCAAAATTCAGAGCCCTGTTGGTCCAATGTTTGCATTTCCTTTCCATGCTGGCGAGGACTTTCTCCCAATGGATCTTTTGCCACGGTTTGAGAGTCAGGGGGGCACCAAGGTATCTTGAGGGTAAGGAACCAATTTTAAACCCCAGAAGCCTAGAGAGATGAGATTGGATGGCTTGATGCGTGTTGAAGAAGAATATGGTGGATTTGGAGAAATTAATCTCCATGCCCAAGGCTTTGCTGAACATATTGAGGATGTCTCTGTAGGCCAAGGCTTCTTTAACTGTCGGGGTACCATGCAACATGGTATCGTCCACAAACTGTTGATGAGTTGTGGCTGGACAGGCTCTGATGGGCTGCAGACCTTTAATTTGACCTTCTGCTTTTTTCCTGGCTATTAATCTGCTTAGGCCCTCCATAAGAATGACAAACAGGAAAGGGGACAAGGGGTCCCCTTGTCTAATGCCTCTGGTAGGGCAGAAGGGAGCAGAGGGAACGCCATTCACAAGGATGGAATATCTAGGCGTTTTAATGAGGGCTAGAATCCATTTGATCCATTGTCTACTAAAACCAAAAGCCTCTAACACTACTTCCAAGTAAGACCAGCTTACCTTGTCATAAGCTTTGGAAAGATCTAATTGTATGAGCATTCCGGCTTCTTTTCTCGAATGTAGAGAGTGAATCATCTCCTACGCAAGCAAAATATTGTCTAGAATTTGCCTACCCTCCACATAGCCAGACTGTTCTTGCGAAATGATGCCGGGGAGGATTGCCTTCAGCCTGTTAGTGATGACTTTTGATATGATTTTATAGATGACATTGCAGAGTGCTATGGGTCTGAATTTTTCTGGGGTATTAGCCTCCTCCACTTTGGGAACAAGAGCGATGAAGGTGGAGTTTAGAGATTTGAGGATAGTTTTGGACTGTCTTGAATCTTCCACAATCTCCCATATGTCTTGCTTAACAATGTTCCAGCAGGCTTTGTAAAAGTTAATGGTAAAACCATCCGGTCCCGGAGCTTTATCGTTGGGCATGCTTCTGACTGCCTCCTCGACTTCTTCCATTGTGATTGTTCTTCTTAGGGCCCAGTTCTGATCATATGTGATTGTTCTAGGTATAACATTGGTTATTTCTTTGATGGCTTCCTCTCTTTTAATCCCTGGTTCTTGCGCTATGAGGCTGAAATGGTCTGAAAGGGAGGCTGATATCTCATTATGGTTTCTGAGGAGATCACCCTCACTGTTTTTTAGTTCCAGGATTTTGTTAGCATTTCTGTAGTCCATGGCTGATCTATGGAAGAACCTGGTATTTTGCTCCCCTTCCTTCAGCCATAAGATTCTAGATTTCTGCTTCCACAAAGATTCTTCCTGCTTGCATCTGTTGTGCCATTGTTGAGTTAGTTCGTTTTCTTGTTTGCTGGTTTCCTCATTTCTGTGTCCTGCCGCCCCATCCTTGTGAATCTGTTCCAGCTTATTCTCGATGATGTCCTTCTCCTGAAATATATTTCCGAAAACATTTTTGTTCCAATCCTTCAATTTCATTTTGATGTGTTTTAATTTCTTTTGAAGAATATACATCTTGTATCCTTCCTCATATGATGGCTCTGACCACCATTTTTCCACCATTGTGAGAAAGGTTGGGTGTTCTATCTAGAACTTTTCAAACCTGAAGGGTTTATTTCTGGGGATGCCCTGAAGCTCAACAGCTAGTGAGATCGGCCAGTGGTCCGACCCCCCACTAGGGAGGATGTTGGATTCAACTACCGTCCCATCTAAAAGTAGGCTTTCCGAGACTAAAAAGCGATCCAGTCTGGAAGAGATGAGCCTGTCGCCCCCCCTTCTGTTGTTCCATGTGTATTTGCCACTCTTGGGATATACATCAACCATTCTTTCATTTTCTATGAAACTAATGAAAGCCTCCCCATCCCTATGGAGTTTCCTGAGGCCTCCTTTTTTCTCCAGGAGGGAAGTTATCATATTGAAGTCTCCCCCCAATATGAATTTAGCATCACGGTGCCTATCTATGAGTTTGGTTAAAGATGCTAGGAAACTGATCTTGTCTTCTAATTTCTGAGGACTATAGATATTGATGCAAATAAAAGAGGAAGAATTACCTGTAGGCTGCACTTCCAATGCCAGGTAGTTTTTGCTGGCTTCGGCTGTTATAACCTGGTATCTTCTTGTGTCCCAGAAGGTTGCTAAGCCTCCTTCTCGCCCTTTGCTCTCGATCTCTAAAACCTCAAAATTTCTTCCTAACTTAACTCGTAGCTTCTCTATGAGAGCACTGTTGCATTTGGTTTCTTGAAGAAACAACATGTCCGGGTTGTATTTTTCCATCTGCCGCTTCAGAATCCTCTGTTTGGCCTGGCTGCTTATTCCTCTAGCGTTCCATGAGACTATCTTCATATTTAAACATTTGGTTGGAAGGACGGGTAATCACTCAGCTGCCTTATCTTACCAGCGTTGATCAGCATCTCTCTGAGCTCCTGCAGGTGTTCCATACTTGTCTTGCGACCTCTGCGGCGTTTGTGCCTTGAGCCCGAGGTTCTACCCAGTGTTGTTTTGTAGTGTGGTGTGCTTCCTTTGATTATGCCTAACTTTCTCTTCTGTTTTTCCATTATTGCTTTCTACCGTGCTATAAGGAGGTCATTGACCTTCCTAATTTCTTCCTCTGGTACTGCTTCAATCCCTTTGGCTTTCCAACTTTCTACAATCTCAGTTAGGTCCATCCCTTCCATAGCTAGGGTTTCTTCTAGCTCCAAGTCCTCACTCCCAGCTTCACTTGTTAACATCTCTGTTTCTTCTTCCGTTTCTGCTGTTCTGTCCTGCATGTGGATTTCATCAGTGAAGACTCCTTCCACCGTTCCTTCTCCTGAGGGTTCTTCCTGTCCTTCTCGACCTGCCTCCACATTGGGTATGTTCTCCTTTTCCTCCGAGTCAGTCTCCAGGTCTAGTATCTCAAATGGGTTACTGAAGTAGTTTCTTTCTGAGTTTCCTTTAGTGTTCCTTCTCCTGTTGGCACGCTGCCTGTTCTTTGGTTTGGTGAAGTTATTCTTGTCTCTGTTATTTTGTGTTTTCTCTTCTTCTGCCTCCTTTCTGTTCAAGGGACAGTCCCTTACCAGATGTCCATGCTCGTGGCATTTTCGACACCTAAAAGGTATCTGCTCATAGTCTAAAGCCTGATAGTATTCCTCATCCCTGTACTCGAGCCATACACCTTCATGTAAAGCGCCTGATACGTCCAGTTCTACGCAGATTCTAGCATAGGTTGTGTATCTTTTCTGTATGGTGGCCTCCGATGCTTTAACAAAGGTGCCGAGCTTGTCCCCTATTTGCTTTAGGGCATTCAAACCCCAGTAGTCGATTGGGAGAGAGAAGAGTCTAATCCATACCGGCACTTGAGTGAAGGACTCCTTCTCCGGGACAAAGTTTGGCTTCCAAGGTCTCATGTATAAGTCTGCTGCTGCTAGGAAATACGGGCCACCTTCAAAAACTCTATCCTTGTCTTCTAGACTTGTAAAGACGACTGTAAAAAAGTCTTTGGCTCCCAGATGTAACTGCACATCTCCTTTTGGCTTCCACTGCTGTCTTATCCATTGGCACAGAGTCCTCTCAGATGGCCAGATTCCCATAAATTTACAAATGATGGCATGTTCAGTCATGTGTTCCCTGTAGGCCTAGATTTCAGGGTCGATGATTTTCACCCGTAGGTCATCTTCTTTCTTTGGCTTACATGCATTTCTGGTCACATGGGGTCTGTTGGGGATCGCGCTGGTCTCCCCCTCCTTCTCCGGTTGGATTATACTTTTGATTTTTGGTTCTTTGTCTTTTGTTGGTTGCTCCTCCTCGTTTTCTGAGGGCTGTGACTTGGCAGCAGTTTTGTCTTGAGTGTTTGCACGGTTCTGCTTCTCTTTATCCCTGTCTTCTGAGGTGTTGTCTATCTTGTCAGACCTCATTGGTCTCTTTTCCTTGTTTTTCCTGCTGCTATGCATCGTGCTGTTTAGACCTTCGATTCTGACTCCTTCTTTCATTTTCTGTAGCTGTTTCTGCAGAACAATCTGCTTAGAAGTTGGGGTCCCACTGGACCCCTCTGCTCCCATCCAGTCCGACAGCCTTTGCCCCTTTCGAAACAATGCTGCCAGTCTGAATCTGTGGAATTCCAGGCTTGAACCAGCTGCGTAAACGCATAAACCCTAGCTCCTCTCTCCCTCTCGTCTCCGTGCAAACCAAAATCCCTTAATCGTATTCTCAAAATGATACCTATCAACATCTAGTATCAATTACATTAAAATTTTGTAAAACCTATTAAAAAATAAACATGTCTATTAATATAATTACAATGAAATAAAATTCATATATATATAATTATACATTATTATATTGACATTATTAACCATTTATTTGTATGTACTAATAATTCAAAAAAATATATTAACCTTTAAAGAAATATATTAACCTTTACGATTTAATGTTGAATACTAAAATTCTTAATATTTAAGATGGAAAACCAAAATACTTAATATTACTACTTATACTAAATTATCCCTAATAAAAAATAATAGAAAATCAAATCCCAGTCAATTAAATGATTTCAACCCAAAATATGTCACATGCAAGTAGACACTATTGAATCCATAGATAAAAATCTCATCTCCGGAACCAAAAGCCTAAATATAGTTTTATTTATGGCTTTAAATTAAATCAATTAATCTATATTGTAACATTGTTTGGAGAACAATTTATTAAAATAATTTGTAAATTTATATAGTCGATTAGAAATTTACAAAATAGAGTTCAAATTGATGGTATAATTTGAATATTTATATTTTAATTAATTTACATATAATTTAAATATGAATATTTATATTTTAATTAATTTAAATATAATTTAAATATTTTTATGTCAATTAATTCATGAGATGTAGAATAGGTTGTGATATGGGGTTTTGGTTCAGTCTAATTTTTTCTTATGGAGTTCGTCAATTAAAAGTCTAATAAATTTCATGCAATCCAATTGACTAGATGGTTTACATATTTTTTGATTTAAAATTTTTGTTTTTTAGGAAAAGTTTTATAAATAGAAAATAAATCATTTACAAAACACAATCTTTAATATTATAGCGTTATTATTTATTAAATAAATAATTTTTAATATATTAATTTTATTTTATGTATTAATTTTTTTAATTAAAATATTTTTAAAGATTTAATTTCAAAATCCATGGTATGATAAAGATTGTAAAAGTGCAAGGAGAGCAATTAAGGAAGTTATTGATGAATCTCTTAAAATGGACAAGATAAAAATATACAAAGCCCTAACTAAAAGGAAAAAGAGGCAGTACATTCGTCAAAAACAGGAGAATCTCTTACACCTCTCTAAGGTAGCTCCTAAGAAATTTTGGAGGCAGATTCTAACTAGGAAGACTAAGGATAATAATAAAATTGCTCTTCACGATTGGAATTCCTATCTTAAAAAGCTTTATGAATCTCCAAATGTCATGGATAATTTGGAAACCCTTCTCACAACGAAAGAAGTTTTCTCTTTAGAAGACATTAAGTTTGGGGTTAATCACCTTGCTAATGGGAAAGCTAAGGACATTGAAGGTTACCAAGCGGAAATCTTAAAAATTGGAGGTCCTGTCCTCATCCCCCACATCCACAAGATTTTCAATCAAGCAGTCAAGCAAGGGTTCCCTAAACCTTGGACTGAGAGCCTCATTATCCCTACTTTTAAAAGTGGGGATACAAATAACCCCTGTAATTATCGAACAATTATGATCAGCCCTCTCTTAGCCAAGTTATACGGTAGTATTTTGGAAAAGAAGTTAAGCATATGGCTTGAAAGTGAAGGTAAGCAGGCTAAAGGCCAAGCAGGTTTCAGAAGGCATCACTCAACAACAGACTACCTTGTTATACTTAGGATCATTGCGGAGGAATGTCGTAATGATAAATCCAATTTATTTTGTTGCTTTGTGGACTTTAGAAAGGCTTTCGATACGGTACCTAGATACAACCTTTGGAATAGATTAGAAGAGCTAAAGGTTCCTCTCGAGTTGAGAGCTTCCGCTATAAGGTTATACGAGAATGTAATTGCCAAGCTAAAGAGCAATGAAAGGTGGTCGAAAGATATTAAGTGTAACATCGGAGTTAAACAAGGTTGCCCCCTCTCCCCTACCCTATTTGGAATTTACACCGATAAGCTCGAAGGCTATTTAGAGGAAGCAAGATGTGATGGCACGATCTTAGCTGGGATAGTCGTCATCCTTCTTCTTTATGCTGACGATATTGTTCTTTTGGCAAGGTGCCCATCTGATCTTAATAAGCAACTCAAGCTTCTTAAGGATTTCTGCTCTACCATGGGTATGACTGTTAACACTGACAAAACAAAAGTTATGATTATCAAATCCAAGAAGGACACTTATGCTAATTTTATGTATGACAATAATAACTTGGAGCAAGTGTATTCTTACAAGTACCTAGGAATTGATATTCATCACAAGCTCAACTGGAACCATAGCATTGAGAAAAGGATTAATGGGGGGTGGAAAGCTTACTTTGGTCTTGAAAATAATTGTAAAATAGTAAACCTTGTAATGTGGGATAAAAAGAAGTTCCTCTTTGAAACTTTAGTCACTCCTGTTATCTTATATGGCTGTGAGGTTTGGGGTTGCAGCATCTCCAGAGAATCATGGAGAAAGATTGAACAAATCCATAAGCGTTTTATAACTTATAACCTGAAAATTAAAAGTAATACACCCTATCATATTCTCCTTATAGAAGCAGGTCTTTCCCCTATTGAGAGCCTAGCTATGCTTAGGTTTCTGTTGTACAAGCACAAAATCAGTAACATAGACGATCATAGACTTCCTAAGCTAGCTTTAAATTCTAGCCAAAACCACCTAAGGCTCAATCGAGGGTGGCATAAAGACACAAGGGCTTGGTTAAACTATTGGGAGATCAACGAAAATGATGCATTGAAAAACATAAATAACATTAAAGATATTGTTACTTCTAAGTTCAAAGAAAAAATGTGGTGAGAGAAAGACTTAGCGGCTAAAAGAAAATTAAGTTATTATAAGAAGGTCATCAACCCCACCCTAGAAGATCAAAAGTATCTCTCTATTTTAACTAGCTCAAAGAAGAAAATTAATATAGCAAAGATTAGAACGAATTCTCATGAGCTCCATAGTGAAACAGGTCGTTGGGCAATTCCTAAAACGCCATGGACGGAAAGGATCTTCCATATATGTGAGAATAGGAACATCAAGGATGAAAACCACTTCCTCTTAGAATGCCCCGCGTATAACCACATTAGATCTCAGTTTCACAATCTTTGTTACAATACTGACCTTCCTAGCCTTTTACAATGTCAAAATTATAGTGAGCTCGGGAGGCTTCTCTCCAAGCTTTTTGAGCATAGGAATAAAATCTTAAATCAAAATAGATAATTTGTTTCTTTAGGTCCGATAGACCATTATTTGGTCTCAGTGAACGTTAACCACCACCATCTTCATCATCATCACTATTTATATATATCATTTCTTAAAACCAATAAAAAACAAAAATACATGTTTTATACCGCATTAATATTAATTCCTCTCCCCACGTACCACACATATATTTTATATCAAATATAAATATATTTTATATCAAATATAAATTTTGGGCAAAGAATATAAAGAAATAAATTATAATTAAAGTGACTGTATGTAATAAACATATAGACAATTAAAAAACTATCCAATTTCTCAATAAATAAAAATAGTTTGTTTTTTTCAATTAACTTTCTCAATAAATATTATTTATTGTTATAATTCAATAGAGCAATATTTATTGATATAATTTAATAGAATATTTTATTATATTGTTATTTATTTGTTTTATTATATATATATATATATATATATATATATATATAAATAAATAAAATGAATGCTCTGAGAAAATAAAATATGTCTTTTATATTATTTTAAATGAGTTTAAATTATATATATTTATGTAAAATATGGTTAAATTTTTAAATAGGACAAAAATTATGAATGATATAAATTTAATAGTGTAATGTTTTTGGATGAGATACACATTCCTATCCATAAAATCAAAAGTTTTTAAATCATTTACCATTTTCCTGTTGCCTACGCGCACTGTTGTCTTGACTTTACAGATTCTCAACCTTAAATCACATATAAATCTTGTAATGACAGATTCTCAACATTAAATCTTATAATTACTATCGACATTTATTTAATCATTTAAATTATAATACTATACAAACATGTAAATATTTTTAAAACATTTTCCAATAATAACCATATAAATGGCTTTCTACGCAGTTATGTTTAATTCCATTCAAGGCTCTACGGGTAGGCTACATTCAAAAGAATGCATGAAATACAATTACGATTTGTAAAATATATCTTTCAAATTATTATAAATAGGTTGAGAATTTGATTCTCAAACATTACAACCTGGAAAAAGCTTAATATATTAAAGGGAAGCACTAAATACTTAGATAGAAAGAGCAGATGGTATTGTCAATGGTGAAGCTACTAAGCCTGACAAATGGGAAGCATAAAGGAAAAGCCATATATTTTGGACATGTTTCAATACTAGGAGGGCAGTATTGAGGAAGGGATGCTTATGACAATTTAACAGAGTGAAGTTTAAGAGAGTGAAGCTCAGATCAGTTGGATGCTTAATATGGCTTTTCACCGATGAAATTCCCAGGAGGATCATAGTTGCAGGTAATGAAAGTGCCACCGTCGTCGCAGATGACCTTTGCGCAGCCGATTTTGGCAGAATTCTTCCACACTACCTGAGTGTAGTGCCCGCATTTTTCAAACTGGTCGCACGTACGAGTTGCATAGTTGAAGAAACGCTTCTCGCCGATCCATCCGCTGGTTGCATCCTTTGGTTGCCAGTCAGCTCCACTTGATCCCCAGAAGATATTTTCGCCATATGGACCGTTCGAGTGCTGCAAAGCGCAGTCACCTTTTCTCTGGTTGGCATATGCCTCTGCGTATCTGGCAACTTTCTCATCCCACACAAGGGGAGGAACCCCAACCTCGGCTCTCGCTTTGTTTTGGGGTCCAATGAATTGGGACACCAATGCTCGATCAGCAGCAGCAACAAGAACCGCACTGGAAACCAGACATAGTAACAAATGAAAGGACAGGAGAGCTTGAAAGTGGAGAAACAACTTCGTCATCATGGTCTCACGATCAGTCCTCCTGTTCACTCTGCTCTCTACAATCTTTGATAGCTTTGTTATTCTCCTCCTCGTCAATTTATAGAATGGGAGTTGTAGAAGATGCCGTTCGAAATCAAATTTCCAAACTGAATCGCAACTGAACACCATCTAAATAAGCAACATTCCAATCAAAACTGCCATGTATGGTTATTCCTGGTCAGCGTTTTCAAGTTGTTTTTCGTGCTTCTTTTCCTTCATTTAATGTGATGCAACTTTACAAGGCAAGTATCCCAACTGTAATGGTAGATCCGAGTTGGATGTCTTATATGGTATGATTCTGTTCTTGCATCGTAGCAGGAGATCCCGCTACAGGTTAGGATTTTGTTCTCATCCCTACTTGTTGGGCTGCGTGTCTTACATGTAAGGATTTTATTGTTATAATATCACTTTCTGGATAATTCATAATTTTTACCTATACTCTACTATTCATAGTGAAATATTTCCAAATCTTACATGGGAGTACATGTGAGTTATCTGTTTGAGAAATTATTGTAAGCAGAGAACAAATATGAAAACCTCTTTGCACGACCCAAAAGTTAAACTAAAGAAAAAATGGAACCAGTCAATCTACAAAATTATATCCTTATTATGTGAAAGTTTGTATGCGAATGTTATGCAATCACATGAGAGTGTGTTAGGATGGTATACAGGAATAAGAAAAAATGAGACCAATCAATCTACAAAATTGTATCTTATGCAATCACATTAGAGTGTGTTATGATTGTATAAAGGAGTACCATCTTAGTGTGCTTAAGGAGTACAATTTGAATTTAATGTGTTTATTGATTAAAAATATTTAATTTTTCTTAAAAAGTTTTAAGCTTAATTTAAAAAAATAAAATATAGAGTATATATCTCAATAAATATTATTAGTTAAATATTGAAAACAAAACATTATTATTATTATAAATTGCAATTTTATAACACCAATTTGATATCAAACTATATTGAAATCTTAAACTTAAATTATTATTATTATAAAAACACTTACATATCATAAAAATATCTCATTTAAAAATTCTTTATCCATGTTCCTTTAACATTATTTTGGTATCTCATTTGCATATAACATTAAACTTACATTATTATAATTATTATTTATTATTTAATCAAAATAGAAATAATTTTCAAAAAAACACAAATAAGTCGCACCAAAATTAAAATTTTATTTTAAAATCTCATAACAGCAATTTACTATATCACCTACATCTAAACTAAAATATAAATTATTATTAATTTATGTATTATTTATAAAAAGTAAAAATTAAGCTACTGGATTTTAATTATGGTTGATCTATCTTTAAAAAGTCTTATAATGTTACCTTAATAATCAATTTACTTGATATCCATTTTAACTATCTTCATAATATTCTTTTGCCTTTTAATTAAAATTTTATCTCTCTTATTAAACCACGAAGATCGTTTTATGTTGGGTCCGTATAATACTAGTGATTACCCCATTACTATTGTAGTTATACCCCTTATTTATATTTTTGAGCCCTTATTACCCCCATATTGTTATTTCTGTGCCCCATAGAATCCCTCTATTGTTATTTTTGTGGCTTTATATTATTATTGTTAGGTCGGTTGGATTATATTGTGACTCCTTAGACTCCTATATATAGAAATGAGGTTTTGTCATTTGTATCATCCAAGAATTGTTCATTTATGTAATGTAAAGGAGGTTTCCCCCTTGAAGAGGCTGAATTCTAAGGCGTTGATCTATCTTTTCTATCTTTTCTTGAGCTGGTTTCATAACATTTGGTATTAGAGCTTTGGATTCTAGGGTTTCGCTGCTCCAAACAGGTCATTGTGGCATTTTCGCTATAACTTTTTCTGTGACGTTTCAGAAGTCGCAAAAAAAACCCATTTGAGAAGAAATCGCGTTGAACCTTGGGTCCGAATTTCAGAGCTTTTCGCGCGATATTTGCGGAGATATGATCTGAGGAAGTTGGTCTTTTTGCAGACTCCTGAATTACATTCAAAACAGGTGACCTGGGGAAAATCGTCATAACTTTCTCTCTAGGAATCAGATTGAAATTTCGTCAGAGGGTACAGAAACAGGACGGACTGTAGTTTCTTGTATATCTTTTTCAGAACCAAAGATCGAAAATTGTACACGTGGCACTTCATACAAGTTCGCTCTTCTGGAAAGGTCTATAATCAGGTCATCTTGGGAGATTGTGCATAACTCTTTCTTGGAGAATCCAATTTGGATCAGACTGGTGGCATTGGAAAGAGGACACAGAGAGCTACTACAGATCACAAATTCAGAACTAGATGATTGGAAAGTACAGAGATATATCAGAGGAAATATCAAGCTCCTAGAAAGTGAAAAAAGGTGTGTAAATTTTTTTAATTTTTTTTCTTAAGCTTGGTTTGAAAATTTATTTTGAAGGAATTCAAAGGGCATTGTAGAGCATTATTATCGGTAACTGATGCCCCGAGGAAAGAAAACGCAAGCACCTAGTAAGGAACCTGAAAGCTCTAGCATGACTCATGAAGAAGAGGAAGAAATGCTACATGATATATCAAAATTACAAGAACAAGTGCAACAAATGTCACGCTCACAAAATTTAACAGAAGCTAAGATAAATGGCGTGGAAGCTAAGATGAATGGCATGGAAGCTAAGATGGACAATTTGAATATAGATTTGAACACAAATTTGAAGACAGGGATGGCAGATTTGAAGACATTCCGAAAACGGCATTTAGTACTCATGAGGGTCATTATGAATTTTTGGTCATGCCTTTTGGCCTTACTAATGCACCTTGAACATTTCAAGGTTTGATGAATTCAATTTTCAAACCATTCCTTAGAAAATTTGTGTTAGTATTTTTTGATGATATACTAATCTACAACAAGTCTTGGAAGGATCATGTTGAACATGTTGACAGGGTGCTACAACTATTAGAGGAGAAACAATTATACGCAAAAATATCCAAATGTTTCTTTGGAGTCCAGGAGGTGGAATATTTGGGTCATATTGTATCTCATGAAGGAGTTAAGGTAGACCCTAGCAAAATTAAAGCCATTAAGGAATGGAAAATCCCCACATCCATAAAGCATCTGCGAGGATTTCTTGGGTTGACAGGGTATTATCGCAAGTTTGTTAAGAATTATGGGAGAATAGCAGCACCTCTAACAACATTATTGAAGAAAGATTCATTTTCATGGACTCCGGAAGCAACAAAGGCCTTTGAACATCTTAAAGAGGCAATGTGCCAAGCACCGGTCTTAGCTACACCGGACTTCACAAAAACATTTATTGTGGAATGTGATGCTTAACGAAATGGAATTGGTGTTGTTCTAATGCAAGATGAAAGACCCATTGCTTTTGAAAGTCGTCCAATCAAGGGAAAGTTTTTAAGAAAAGCCATTTATGAGAAGGAAATGTTGGCAATACTCCATGCACTTAATAAATGGCGACCCTTCCTAATGGGAAGACACTTCAAGGTAAAAAGGGATCATGATAGCCTTAAATACTTTTTAGAACAAAGATTATCCTCTGAAGAGCAACAAAAGTGGGTCACAAAGATGTTGGGTTATGACTTTGAAATCATCTACAAAAAAGGGAAGAAAAATGTGGTGGCAGATGCACTCTAAAGAAAGGATGAGGATGTGGAAGCATTGTTGTGTGCCATTTCTATTATCCAACCAGATTGGATAAACGAAGCAAGGGAGGAATGGAAGAATGACGAAGAAGTGTGGGCACTTATTTGAAATCTACAACAAGATTCCAGTACTTCTAATACATTTAGCTAGCAAAATGATTCGTTATGGTACAAAGATCGCTTATACCTCTGTAATAATTCCCAGCTAAAACAAAAGATTCTTATGGAATTGCACACTTCTCCCTTAGGAGGGCACTCAGGATTTTTAAAAACTTACCACAGGGTTAAGAAGGAATTTTTTTGGGATGGCCTTAAATCAGATATTCAAAATTTTGTGGCGGAATGTTTGGTTTTCCAACAAAATAAAGTTGAAACAATTAAGACATCGGGTCTATTACAACCTTTATCCATTCCAAGCCAATGTTGGGAGGAGGTTTCAATGGATTTTATCACAGGTTTACCCAAGTCTGAGGGAAAGAGTGTCATCATGGTGGTAGTTGACATACTTACCAAGTATGCACACTTTTGTGCATTATCACATCCATTTAAAGCCAATACAGTTTTTACTGCATTTATTGAAACAATTCAAAAGCTACATGGAAACCCAAAGATTATTGTAAGTGACAGAGATCCCATTTTCACTGGAAATTTTTGGACAGAATTATTTTCTTGTCTTGGTACTCAGTTAGCTCATAGCTCATCTTATCATCCTCAATCTGATGGGAAAAATGAGATAGTAAACAAATGTTTGGAAGGATATCTTCGTTGCTTTGTATCTGATAAACAGACACAATGGGTCAAATGGTGACCTCAGGGTAAATGGTGGTATAACACTTCCTTCTATACAGCAACAAAAATGACCCCATTTATGGCACTTTATGGGTATCAACCACCATCCATCACATCATATTTAAGAGAAAATTCTAAGGTTCAAGCAGTGGAACATCACATTGAACATCAACAACAAGTCCTCCAACACTTAAAGGATAACCTCGTTTTGGCATAAAATAGAATGAAACAACAGGCATATCAACATCGCAGTGAAAGATGTTTTGATGTAGGTGATTGGGTATTCCTACGGCTACAACTATATAAGCAAATGTACCTAAAGCAAGCTAAGAAGGATAATAAATTATCGCCAAAGTATTATGGTCCGTACAAGGTGTTGCAAAAGATTGGTACTATGGCATACAAATTGGAGCTTCCTGCAGCTTCTCGATTGCACCCAGTTTTCCATGTTTCATGTTTAAAGAAGGTTATAGGCAACAAGCTCCCAATTTAAACAATATTGCCAGAACTTGATGAGGAAGGAAAAATTATATTGGAGCCAGAAGCAGTCACAAAAACAAGAACTCGACAGCTACGAAATCGATCAATTTCAGAGTATCTTATCAAGTGGAAGAACTTATCCGCTGAAGATTCCACATGGGAGGATGAGAATTTTATGCAGAAGTATCCAGAACTACTCAAGCGTTGAGGACAACACTTTTTTGAAGGAGAGGGGCATGTTGGGTCCCTATAATACTAGTGATTACCCCATTACTATTGTAGTTATACCCCTTATTTATATTGTTGAGCCCCTATTACCCCCATATTGTTATTTCTGTGCCCCATAGAATCCCTCTATTGTTATTTTTGTGGCTTTATATTATTATTGTTAGGTCGGCTGGATTATATTGTGACTCCTTAGACTTCTATATATAGAAAGGAGGTTTTGTCATTTGTATCATCCAAGAATTGTTCATTTATGTAATGTAAAGGAGGTTGCCCCCTCGAAGAGGCTGAATTCTAAGGCGTTGATCTATCTTTTCTATCTTTTCTTGAGCTGGTTTCATAACATTTTACTACAAGAATTTATTTCAACCACTCTTTCCAGTGTTGTGAATCTGCTATCCCGTTATCGTATCTTCATAACTTTTTTGTTATTTATTAATCAGAACCTCTTTTACCATGCAGATCGTTTTACTGCAAGAATTTATTTCAACCACTCTTTCCGTTGTTGTGAATCTACTATCCCGTTATTGTATCTTCATAGCGTTTTTGTTATTTATTAATCAGAACCTATTTTAAAACATGTACATTCCCATTGTGCTAAAGCAGAGATACAATCATTCTACATGTATACATGGTAATGATAAGATATTAGGGTTCATATATCATATATCCCTTACTTTAGGGAGGTATTTCATTAAGAAAAGTGGTATATTATGAGAAAATTCGGACAATTTACTTCAAATATAGCTTTAATTAACCACTACAATTATTTTTAGGAATAAAAGTATTAGGTTATTCTTTCAATGACATCAGAGTAGTGTATACAACAATTGCAATTATTTTTAAGAATAAAAGTATTAGCTTATTCTTTTAATGACATCATAATAGTGTATATATCCAATTGCAATCATTTTTAAGAATAAAAGTATTAGCTTATTCTTTTAATGACATCAGGAAAAGTGTATATATCCTTCTTGATGTTGTAACAACTTAAAATTACTATATATAAATTAATTACATTAATTGGAGCTATACATAATTGACAAAAATATTTAATGGATTTTAGTATAGAATTTTCAAAAGTCATAAGTAACTAATATTTATTTGTAAAGCAAACATATGTCTTACTCTTGATTACACTGCAATCGAGCTACCTAAATTAGGTTGACCACAAAAAAGTTTCGGGTAGGATCAACTACTACTTCCAATGTCTCCTTTGCTTCTCAACATCCTCCTCCTGAAAGAATGAATGTTTCACATCTCACATTTCAGCCATTAAATATAAAAATTGTTCCAAAAGTGAAAAGGGGATTGGAGGGAGATCCTCATTCACACAATCCACCTATCATCATAAAATTTATTTTTCTTTATCTTAAGTTTTCCTTAACTCATCATTTTTCTTGATTTAACTGGCACTTATTTTATTCCTTTAAAAAAACTCACGAGCTTCATAGAAAAATGAGATATTAGACATTTCTTATATCATTGAGGTTAAAAGAATTAGTCATATTTATGAAATTTAAAAAGAATGAATACAAAAATAATATTCTCTTGACATTTAATTAACATTTCAAAAAACTTGTCTGAATACCAACTCCTTGCACCACCTACTAACACAAATATATTTCCTCTCACCATATACAAACACACATATATTTTATATCAAATATAAATATTCGACCAAGAATATAAAGAAATAAATTAAAATTAAAGTGATTGTATGTAATAAACACATAAACAATTGAAAAATAATTAAGTTTCTCAATAAATAAAAATATTTATTTATTTTCAATTCATTTTGGACATGTTGATGGTGCTCGACCCGCCAATGTTTAGGGGATCTCCCTGGTATGAAGTCCAAACTAGAACTCACACTATTTGGTGTAGGAGTCCCATCCGGTATGATGGCCTGGTTGTCATTGCCTTAAAGGTTTGCCTTAGCTCTTTCTTGTCAGCACATGAGAGTGGTTTGCTTTGTCTTCAAACATCGATTTTCACATGCTTGGTGAGTGCTTAGTGTTACTTGTGTCAAGGTTCTTTCATCGCAGAGGGAGAGGGAGGAAGGGTGTCTCATGTCGAAAGGGAATAGTCCCAGCTCTGTCAAATACACACAACACAGTAGGACGTGCGCAACTTCCGATGAAGTAGTCCACACGGATGCAACAATCACAAACATATAGTGAATAGGTAACACTTGCAACACCCAGTGGAATAGTCCACACGAGTGCAATGACTGTTATAAAAAGTTTACGAGAATGATCATGTTAATTGTCTGATGGAATAGTCCACATGGGCGAGACATCGTTAACAACTTATACAACACATTTTTGAAAGCATATGTATTACAACAACTGAAATGGTTCAACTGTTTTAATACAGGTTCAAGAAACATTCATTACAAATGTCCAAAGAATAGTCTTACAAACAAATACAATACATGTGTGTAAACATGCTAGCCTACTATCACACTTCTGAATCAAGCAAAAGTTCCAAGACACATCGGTACACCATTACATCACTAACCTCGATAGCAGGGCGTTGGAGCCAATGCTCGCTCTTTAAAGAAAAGACTAAAGATTCTCAAGGTTATGTGGGAGGAGCCAAGGTGAAAAGTCTTTTCCATGTACAAATGAGGGGTATATATAGCCAAGGGTCAAACTGGCCCTTATGACTTTTCAACTTCCACCATGAATGTTTGACTTACATGACTCTTCAACTTTGCATGTGGGTCTCTTGTACTTCCACGTTACATTACATTGATTACAACAGTACAACCCACAATAGTGATGTGGCTGATATGACTCATGACAGGACTTGACGCGACATAGATGGTATCTTCATGTTGGTGGTAGTGTCCATGTCAAGTTGCAGTGTTGCTAAGTGATGGATGTGCTCTTAGTGTATCATATCTTCACCTCCTCATGAAAAGTTGTGTGGGGTCTTCGATGGTTTTGGTGTTCGCTTGATGTTGCACATGCATGTCTCTAGTGTCTTGCACCTGGCATGCTGCATGTGTTCGTTCATTCATGAAAATGTCTCATAGCATGCACTTGATGTTCATCCCATTCGCATCGCGTCATGTCTCATCCATGTACCTGTATCCACAATCACTCATGACGAGACGACATCAAATCTAGAAATATCCTAGTCTACCACGATGCATTATCTTTCACTTTCGAGTGCAGGTGACCAGGAGAGAGGACAAGGCTTTGAAGCTACGCAAAGCACATTTTAGGCTAGGATGCAGGCCCCCGCATTGTAAATGAAAATTATGCAGAGGTTAGTGGGAGGCTGAGATGTGCAGTCTGGATCAGTAGTGACTGTGTGCGGGATCTGTCTCAACTGGAGTCCAGATTTGTGATTTTTTTGCAGGGAGATAGTGCAATCAGTAGGGGGACACTAGCTGTGAAAAATTCATAGATTCAACGGGGAGGCTAGCAGAGGGCTGCAGGAGCTTTCTTCCAAAACTGTATAGAGCTAGGAGGCTGGCCTGTAAGAGATCCCTGTGTAGCTACTAGGCTGAGTGGGATGTTGGGTAGCTGGGAGACAACTAATGAAAGTTGCACAATTTTCAGGAGGAGGAGTAGGCCGAATGACAGGGTGACTCGCTAACAACACTACACAATTTTTTAGGACAGTGCAGTGACAGGCAGCGGGTGTAAGTCCAGCATTTCGGTGCAATTTCTTCAGTCAGCAGAGGGGGGCATGATTGGGAGTTTATATGCAATTTTTTGGAGGAGTGAGGCCCGGGGTCACTGTCCAGTCAAACTCTTTGATTGACCAACTTGAGGCTTGATGGATTTGCTTTCAGGCAATGCAAATTGAGATGGCTTCCTAAGGAACTTCTGCATTGTTCTAGGTGAGAGTCAGTCAAGTTGACTCTAGGATTGCCCAATGCAGAATGTCTGGTAGGCAGCCTCAAGCTCTTGGTAGGAGTACATGATCACTGAGAGTTGAGACTGTGCAGTGTAGCTCAACAGAGGTCCAGCTATTGGGTTTGGTTTGGTCGACAAAGTTTCAGCAAAATGAGTAAGTGTGTGAGCTAGTTAACTTGTGCATACACGACCTTGCAAACACGCACTCAACATGACTTCACGACAAGACACCTTGAATGAACAAGACAACATACACTTAGTGTGACTGACCGACGAGTGTGAGTGACAACCATGACACTTGTGATAGATTGTTGAACGACCGCGACGACACTTGTGCAAAATTACATACAACTTTGTGTGTGAGTGCGACATATGCTTACATAGAGAATACTACTTGTACACAGGAAGACAAACTTTGTGCATAGCCAGAACATGGCTTCAAGCATGACATTTTGACCACCATGCTAAATTATGTCTGGTGAGTGGTCAAGCGAGGAGGGTGCAAAGCCTCAACATGAGCTCATAGGTTGAGCCTAAGTGCTTGCAAAAATCAAGTAAAAACCCAAATAAACCTCCAAAATTGGATGCAGGCCAAAAATTTGGAAAGTGTTCTAGCCCCTACAACACTTGGCGACACACAGGTTGAATTTTGGCTTCTCTATTTTGGTTCATTTACAGCACAGGGCCATGGTATTTTAGCGAGTATTGAGTCAATGTGTGGGTTACTTTGGCTTCCACACTTACCCCATGGAGATACATGGTTCACCTTTCACCAACTTAGTGAAACACAACAACAAGTTTCAACTTGATCGTAATGTTTCGAAATCGTGAAGGGTAGTTTTGCACGTTAGTTAAAAAAATTCAGAGTATTAGTTTTCATCTTTGGTGTTTCTCCACTATTAGCAGGCCTAGACATCACACCAACGAAGTCACGTGGAAAAACATGCATTCCTCCACTTCCAGCGAGCTTGATTAATACCCCATTTGAGTTGCATGCTTCACCTCTCTGCACAGGAATATGTTTTCTTCTTTCTCCTTTGCATTTTTAAAGGAGGACTCCACATAGACACTTATTTATTTTTTGGGAGGAAGAGGGATCCCGAATTATTGAGAGCAAAAGAGGTTGTTCCTTCAGAGAAGCATGTAAGACCTCTGGCACGGGTTTGCTTGTTTAGATTTCCCCTTCTCTGTTTATTCTAGTCAGATGAGCTTGAACACACAGAGTAGAAGGCCAAGTACAGACATGGGGTTTCTTAGTGTGGACATAGGTTCATGGTTGGACCTAAGCTTACCTTGCAGATGGCTCATATTTTCCATCAATACTTCATCAATCTAAAGTTATAACCAAGCATAGGGAAGCCAGACGTAGGATTGGCCAAGCGATGTAGTGTGACAAGACTATTTAGATCTCAGGCACATAATTATTCAAAAGCGAGAACCCAGTAGAGGGAAACACTTATTTACAAAACCAAAAATTGCATGATATTAAGAAAACAAAACAAAATGGAGCAAAAATAGTAATCAAAGAGAAAAAAGTAGCAACCATTAAACAGACTATGTTCATGGTGTGGGGCGCGGCCACGACTTACTAAAAATAGTGATTGAGATCCTTCCCCTTGACAGGAAGTTTGGAAATCCTCCCGTCAAGTGTTTGTAGATGGTACGTGTATGGGAAAATATTCTCGTGGACAGTGTACGAACCAATCCACAAGGACTGGAACTTTGTATGTTTTCCTCTATCTTCATGGGGTCTATCCCATTTCAAAACCAAGCTAGCAACATCGAAGTTAGCATTCCCTGCAGACTTTTGTCAAACCATCTCTTGATACAGTTTTGGTGGAGTGTAAATTTATCTTTTGCTTTCATCCTTTCTTCCTGTAGCTTGTGAAGTGTATCCATCCTACGCTGAACTAGCAGACAAGGTTTGGCTTGGGATTCTTGAGACAATTAGAGTGCACGAAAGCAGATGTTTTGCGATAGGATGGCTTCTTTCCCATACACCAATAAGTATGGTGAAGTGTTCAGTGAGGGTTTGGGTGTTACACGATAAACCCATAAGGAATTCGTCAAGGAAAAGTGTTAGTTATGTTGTTTAGCATAAATGGTCTTCTTAATTATGTGAATAAGATTTTTGTTTGTGGATTCAGTGAGACTATTTCCCTGCGAGTAGTAGTTAGATGATTGTTTCGACACAATACCATATTTAAATACAAAATCATAAAGTTTCAAAGATGAAAAGTAAGTTTCATTGTCAAACACAAGTGATACCAGAACGCCAAAGCGTGAGATGCTGTTCAGTTGGAGGAATTTGATGACTTCCTAGTCATTCACTTGCTTGAGCAGAACTGCTTATGTCCATTGCATGAAGTAATCAGTAGCTATGAAGATATAGCAGTGTTGTTTTAACGAATGTGGGAAAATTTACCAATGATGTCGATGCCCCATTATTGGAACGGTTCAGTCACTACAACATGGTGTAGTGGGGTTGCTGACCTTTGTGTTCTGTCAGTGCATCGCTGGCAGACTGGGCACTTGTGGGTGTAAGCCTGTGCATCCTTGAACAATGTGGGCCATTAGAAATTGGTGCGCAGTGGTATTTCCCACGAAGTGGCCCCAGCTGGTCTGTCATGCAGATCATGCAATACCTTATCTTACTCATGTGCCTTTAGGCACTTGAGCAAGATTTTGTTACTGTGATTTCTGCAAAGCACTTCATGCACCAATTCATAGGATAAAACTTTGAGGCATAGTGCCTTTTTCTGGCTCATGGAGAAGTGGGAGGGTATGGTGCATTTCTCAAGGTATTGGTGCACATCTTCATACCAAGAGTTTCCACATGCAGTGGGTGGTACTCACTCTACATCATACATCTCGATTTCTTGCTCCCAACCAGCGAACTCTTCTTCTTCCTCCTGTGCGTGGACTGCCTCAGCTGTGAGTCTGCAGATACCATCACCCTTGATAGTGTGAACTGGATTGATTTCAATATCATACTCTTACAATGCTATCATCTATTCGCACGTCGTTCACCCAGATTTTGTTGTACAAGTAGTGAGTGGAATGTTGGGTGAGGCACACAGACTATGCAATTATTCTTCAGTGGGTAGGGTCTGAAGTGTTTCACTACCTTGTATACTACGTATTCTTATTTCTCAATGGAAAAGTAGTTGAGTTCAGGTCCCTGCATGCTTTTACTCATGAAGGAGATGGGACATTCGTTGTTCATCTCATCCTTCTGAGTGAGTACTGCAGCAAGCCACTTGTCATAGGCGAAGGTGTATATCAAGAAATCTTTGTTAAAATATGGGATGTAAATTCAAGGCACTAGTCTTCTTAATACGAGTGAATGCATTCTTTTCCCTCCTACTCCAGTCGTAAACTTCATCCTTCTTGATCATGTCCTACATTGGTTTCACTATTTGCGCATATTTCGAGATGAAGTTCTCAAGGAAGTTTATCTTTCCCAAGAAGGACTACATTGCTTTCTTCTTGGCTGGGTAAGGGATCTATGTAAGTGTCCGAACTCGGTTTGAATCATCCTTGATCCCACTTCTGGATATGATGTGCCCAAGGAGGTTCCCTTTAGACACTGCAAACACACTCTTTTTGGGATTCAAGGAAATCTTGTATTTTTAGAATCGCTTGAATCTCTTCTTCATATGGTGTATGTGATCTGACGATTTAATGGAAAAAATAGTCGCGTGATCAAGGTACACCACTACACTCTGTCCGATGAGTCTGCAGAAGGCGATTTTCATGGCATGTGGAAAGGTTGCACCTACATTCATGAGCCCAAATGGCATTCGTCTGTATGTGAATGTACCCTACTTGGTACAGAAGGTAGTTTAATTTGATTAGGTTTTATTACTAGCACTTGGTTATATCCTAAAAACCCGTCAAGTAAGGAAAGAATCTCTACCCGAGATATTGTCTATAAAATATGCTCCATAGATGATGTGGGGTAATTTTCTTTCTTCGAGGTGCGGTTCAAGTTTTGAAAATCAACACACAAGCGAATTTCCCCAGACTTCTTACATACAAGAACAAGGTTGGAAACCCATGTGAAATGACGAACTCTATATATGATTCGTGCATCCAACATGTTGGCCAGCACTTTCTATATGAGGGGCTCAAGTGACGCATGTACTTTCCTTAGCTTCTGGTGGAATGTCTTGACCACTTCGTTTATTGGAATCACATGTTTGATTATTTTCATTTCGTATGTTTTCAGATCATCATATGTCCACGTGAACACAGCCTAGTACTGTTTGAATAAGTAGATAAAGGCTTGTCGCTCTTGTTGTGTGCAACACATACCGAGATTGATGAACTTCAGATCTTGTTTTGTTCCTAATTTTATCTATCCATGCATCATGGTGGAGCTATGGGTTTTGCTATTCCTTGGCCCTTGAAATAGGTTCTTTAAGTCATAGAGATTTTCTAGAGAAACCACACCTTTGAGGATAAGGTTTCCTTTCTTGTCATCATCCTCATCTTGCAGAGACTACTCGTGCTCATCTTTTTCAATCGTTGGATCTTTGAAGACATCAATGTTGGCCATGAAGTGTAGTATCTATTGATCATAGTAAAAACCATGTAGATTAGTTATGTTATCAAGGATAGAAGGCTTATACAAAATTTCAACAGTAAATCTATCCCTAAGTGGTGACATCCTAGAAGTTGCATTTGCTAAAGCATTAGTAGCTCCATTACACATTCTTAGCACAAAAGTGATATTAAATCCTTCAAAGTTAGATATTAGTCGCCATACCTCTTGCTGGTATCTTTTGAGACGAGGTGATAAACAATGTATGGTGTTACGTACCTATTGTACCACTATTTCTAAATCACCTACCACTTTGAGCATAGAAATGTTGAGGGATGGGCTTTTTCAAGCCCAACATGAGTGCTTTCTATTCAATAATATTATTTGTGCACTCAAACGCCAAGAGGATAGAGATCAAATGTTTCCTATCATTTGGGTGAATCAAAACACATCTGTCTCCAAAGACATCCTATGTCTTTGATTCGTCAAAATACATGGTGAATAACTCCTATGTACATGAACCGTTTGACGCACTTGTACTACTGCTACTTCCTTTACTGCTACTGCTACTAGTGTTACAATGCATTGTAGATGTTTCGTTTACATCAGTTGGGCAATGAACGAGACACAACTCCATGTCCTGTGGGGTTGGAGATGGTTGTGAGAGATAACACCCCAATGTTGTTTCCAAGAGGCAGTTGCCAAACATGAGATATGTGAAGGGCAATGGTTCATTCTCACCATCAACAGGAGTGATGTTGTGCCTCATGTATCTCTAGGATAATAGCTAGATTTGATTTCTTTTGCCATGATATGAAAGCCACAGGTGTGACCAGTCTGTAGAAAAGTACCCATTCAACTTCTCAGACCAGTCTCTACTGAGAAGTAGGCCATATACTTCCCATATGTCCACAACAACAATTTTAATGCAATGGTGAACTTGGACTTTGTGAGATAAATGGATGATCTCATCCTAAAGTTCACCAATTGTAGGTACGTATGTCTGATCAAGTTGGATGATCTGCGCATCTGTCTTGTGTCATTGTGCATTGATCTTCTTCATCGGGAAAAAATAATTTTCTTCTTTCATCGGGAGTGTGTTGAGCACAATTGTGAGCGAACTGAGAGATGTGCTTAATCCCTTTCTAGTAGAGGTTGTACTATCTGCAGATGTTTTCCTCAGTGCATGCTATAGAATATCCTGTTGACTTTTAATCTTATCTAACTCGAACAAAGAGATGTTTGCATGATTTTTCTTCATGTCTTCTACAATGTTGTAGGCAGGAGCTGGTAGACTCACCGATATGTCTGGGGTCAGAATCGTGTTTGTATTGTCTGGTGGAGTGTTCTGCAGTTTACTGCTCATGGACATATGCTTGTCCACCACTGTCTTCCCAGGATTGCTTTGCGCTTTCTACTTTTGGACGGCAAGTGGATCAACCTTCCTCAACAGTTCAAGCTTTTTACGCATCTCTGCAAAATTAGGTGGAGCCCCTTGGATTTTGAGATTGTATCGACATTTTTCCTTTAAGGGTTACTTCTCGGTGTTTCTTTTTGGCACTTCCTATGAGCACTGATATATATTGATTACCTTCCAATTGTTGGGTGCCTCATCAGGTGGAACATCTTCATCGTCATATGTGTCTCTTGGTTGGCACTGCGTACTACTCACTACGTTTAGTGTGCAGTTGCATATTAAGCATGCAACTCATTTCCATTCTAAACAAGACCCTTCTGGGTGATCGTCTTCATGGAATGAACAAAAATCGTCTTCTCTGCACTATTCTATTTGGAACACTGAGCTAGAGCCCTACGCAGTTTTAGTCATGAAGTAGTTGCTACCTAATGACATGCTTCCTTTATGTTGTCTAGGAGGCCTACTGCTTGCATATGTGTCAATCGTTCATTGTTTTAGCTCAAACACCTATGTTGTCAAGTTCTTTATGAGACGAATAAGGGTTTCAATATCACTTGGTTCCTTTTCTTTACCCTTGCTCGTCGTAGCTTGTGGTTTCCTACTTGCATCTCTGGAGTCCTTCATTGTTTCATCATCCTTGATGACTCCAATCTTGTGTAGGTCTTTTTCTACAGCGATTGCCTCTATGCAATTTTCTAGCAGTGTTGGATTTGCATCTTTCTTAATGAACTGTGCAATACTGGTTGGCAGGGCAGAAGTATAGTAATCAATAGTGATGGAGTCATGAGGTTTTGTATCCGCTACAAACTTGTTCAACATGAAAAAAAACCTCTGATTGAAATATTTTACCTTTTCTTTCGCCTCCATCTTTAGGCTACCCAACTCTTTGAGCAACATGGCCAGGGTTTTGTCGTCAACAATATTTTGCAAAAACATCTGTTTGAACATACCCAAGTTATGGATGGTGCTGACATGAAAGCTATGATACCATATCGTTGCGCTGCCATTCAAGGTACATGGAAACAATCTGCATGCAACATTTTTGTACCGTACCTCAAGTGTCTGCAACTGTAGGTAGAAGTTGTCCAAGTGATCTTCTGCATTCACTACTATGTCTGGGTCATACTTTGTGAGAATTCTCTCTGAACGTTTTGGCATCCTGTGCAAAGCACCCAGGAGAGCCAATGGTCCCTAAGTCATTCATTCCAAGTTTTGGTCAGCCATGTCTTCTTCTTCTTCTTCCTCCTCCTCTTCATCAGAATTTGACAGTTTTTGCTTTGAGTCTATTGGTTTGTCTCCGCCTCCGCCTCTTCTGTTGCCTTCCCTTCCACCTCCTGTACCAAAATATGATCCAAATATCATGAGGGTGTCTCGTTATCCCTATTTGAAGACTGGAGGTTCCTCTCCATTCTTAATAACTTCTAATAGACCTTCGAGTGTGGCAAGAACTGCTTCTTTCACCAATGATACAACAACTCCTGTGGGAGTGGTCTTTGGCTTCCTTGATGCGTATGTAAGATCTTGTATTCCTGGGATCAATCTGGCTGCCTTTGCAAATTGAAAGGTGATGGGATGGATAGAACAGAGGTGCTCATATGCAATTTCTTTTTCACATTTGGGAGGTGAGGAGTAACCAGCTTCATAGTTATGTGTAGGTGAGAGGGAGTGCGAGTTACTCCCTTGAACAGATGATTGATGAGTGAGGGTGAGAGGAAGTTCAACCATAAATAACTAGCGACCCTCCTTCTAGTGCCAAAAAAGTTGACGGTGTTGGACCCACCAACATTCAGGGGATCTCCCCATTTTCAAGTCCCAACTATACCTCTCATCGTTTGGTGTAGGAGTCTAATCTGGTATGCAGCCTAGTTGTGATTGTCTTAAAGGTTTGCCTTAACTCTTGCTTGTCAACACATGGGAGTGGTATTCTTTGTCTTCAAACAATGAGGTTTGTGTGCTTAGTGAGTTCTTAGTGTTACTCGTGTGAAGGTTCTTTCACCGCAGAGGGAGAGGGTGGAAGTGAGTCTCAAGTTGAAAGGGAATAGTCCCAACTCTGTCGGAGACACACAACATAGAAGGACGTGCACAACTTCTGGTAGAGTAGTCCACACAGATGTGGCAGTCACAAACACACTATGAATGGATATCACATATAACACCCAGTGGAATATTCCACACGAGTGTGATGGTCGTAATAATAAGTTTATGAGAATGATCATGTCGAGTGTCTAGTGGAATAGTTCACACAGGTGAGACACCATTAAAAAATTATACAACACATTTTCGTAAGCATATGTATGAGAACAACTAAAATAGTTCAATTGTTTTAATACAGGTTAAAGCAACATGAATTACAAGTGTCCAAATAATAGTCTTACAAACAAATACAATAGATATGTGAAAACATGCTGACCTATTATCAGAATTTTGAATTAAGCAAAAGTTCTAAGGGACATCGGTACACCATTACATCACTAACCTTGATAGCGGGGCGTTGAAGCCACTACTCACTCCTCAAAGAAAAGACTACAGACTCTCAAGGCTATGTGGGAGGAGCCAAGGTGAAAATTCTTTTCCATGTACAAATGAGGGGTGTATATAGCAAAGGGTGAAACTAACCCTTGTGACTGTTCAACTTCCCCCATGACTGTCTGACTTACATGATTCTTCAACTTTACATGTGGGTCTCTTGGACTTCTGTGTTAAATTACATTAACTACAATAATGCAACCCACAATAGTGATGTGGCCAATATGAATCGACATGACAGAGATGGTGTGTTCATGCTCCTGGTGCTTTCCATGTCGAGTTGCAGTGTTGCTGAGTGCTAGATGTGCTCTCGGTGTATCATAGTTTCACCTCCTCATGACAAGGTGTGTGAGGTCTTCGATGGTCTCAGTGTTCGCTTAATGTTGCACATGTATGTCTCTCCTTCACTTGTACTTTGCATGCTCCATGTGTTTCTCCATTCGTGAACAAGTCTCATAGCATGTGCTCCATGTTCATCTCATTCATCATCGCACCATGTCTCATCCATGTACCTATATCTGCAAAAACTTATGACGAGACAACATCAGATCTAGAAATATCCTAGTCTAACATGATGCATTATCTCTCGCTTTCAGGTGCAGGTGGCCAGGAGAGAGGACAAGGCTTTGAAGCTACACAGAACACATTTCAGTTTGGGATGCGGGCTCTAGGAACTACCAATAAAAATTGTGCAGAGGTCACTAGGAGTTTGAGATGGGAAGTCTGGATAAGCAGTGACTATCTATGGGATCTAGCTCGGTTGGAGGGAAGATCTTGTTATGAAACCAACTCACAAAATAGAAGAAAAGATAGGTAAACGACCTCAAAATCAACCTCCTCGAGGGGTCAACCTCCTTTACATTCCACAAATGAACAATTTTTGGATGATGCAAATGATAAAATCTCCTTTCTATATATATCAGTCTAAGGGGTCACAATATAATAAAATTCAACGTAATAATAATAATATAAGGATATACCAATAACAAGAGTGAGCTTCTATGGGGCACAATAATAACAATGTGGGGAAAACGTGGGGACAACAATAACAATAAGGGGCTACAATGATAATAGTAATGGGGGAATCACTAGTAATATAGGGACCTAACGTGCTCCTCTCCTTCAAAAAGGTGTTTTCCTCAACGCTTGAGTAGTTCTTGATGCTTCTATATAAAATTCTCATCCTCCCATGTGGAATCTTCCATAGGTAAGTTTTCCACTTGATGAAATACTCTAAAATTGATCAATTTCGTAGCTACCGAGTTCTTATTTCTATGACTTCTTCAGGTTCGAATATGATTTTTCCTTCCTCGTCAAGCTCTGGAAATATTTTTTGAACTAGGAGCTTCTCTCTTATAACCTTCTTTAAGCATGAAACATGGAAAACTAGATGTACTCTGGAAGATGCAGGAAGCTCCAATTTTTATGCCATAGTACCAATCTTTTTGCAACACCTTGTATAGACCATAATACTTTGGTGATAATTTATTATTATCGTTCTTAGCTTTCTTGTGGAAATTTTTTTGTATGGTTGTAGTGGTACAAATACCCAGTCACCTACATCAAAACTTGTTTCACTGCGATTTTGATCTGTTTGTTGCTTCATTCTATTCTGCGCCAAAGTGAGGTTATCCGTTAAGAGTTGGAGAACCTGTTGTTGATGCTCGATGTGATCTTCTACTACTTGAACCTTAGAATTTTCTCTTAAATATGTTGTGATGGATGGTGGATGATATCCATAAAGTGTCATAAATGGGGTCATTTTTTCTACAGTATGGAAGGACGTGTTATACCACCATTCAGCTAGTGGAAACCACTTCACCCATTGTGTTTGTTTATTAGATACAAAGCACTGAAGCTATCCTTCTAAAAATTTGTTCAATATCTCAATTTTGCCATCAGAATCAGGATGATAAGATGATCTATGATCTAAATGAGTACCCAAACAAGAAAATAACTCAATCCAAAAATTTCCAATGAAAATGGGATCTCTGTCGCTTACAATAATCTTTGGGTTTCCATGTAGATTTTAAGTTGTTTCCATAAATGCAATAGAAATTGTATTGGCTTTAAATGGATGAGATAATGCACAAAAGTGTTCATACTTCCTAAGTCTATCAACTACCACCATGATGATACTCTTTCCTTTGGACTTAGGTAAACCTGTGATAAAATCCATTGAAACCTCCTCCCAACATTGACTTGGAATTGATAAGAGTTGTAACAGACCCATGGTCTTAATTGTCTCAACTTTATTTTGTTGGAAAACCAAACAATATGCCACAAACATTTGAATATCAGATTTAGGGCCATACCAAAAGAAATCCTTCTTAACCGTATGGTAAGTTTTTAAAAATATTGAGTGCCCTCTTAAGTGAGAGGTGTGTAATTCCAGAAGAATATTTTTTTTGAGTTGGGAATTTTTACAAAGGTGTAAGCGATCTCTGTACCATAACAAATCATATTTCTAGGTAAATGTATTAGATGTATTGGGATCTTGCTGCAACTTTTGAATGAGTGCCCACTCTTCTTTGTCATTCTTCCATCCATCCCTTGCTTTGTTTCTCCAAATTGGTTGGATGATAGATATGGCACAATGCGATGCTTTCACATCCTCATCCTTTCATGAGAGTGCATCTACAACAACATTTTTCTTTCCTTTTTTGTAGATGATTTCAAAGTCATAACCTAACATTTTTGTGACCCATTTTTTCTACTCTTCTGAAGATAATGTTTTTTCTAAAAAGTATTTAAGATGATCATGATCTATTTTTACCTTGAAGTTTCTTCCCATTAGGTAAGGTCACCATTTCTTATATGCATGTAGTATTGTTAGCATTTCCTTCTCATAGATAGCTTTGTGTAAATACTTTCCTTTGATTGGACGACTTTCAAAAGAAATGGGTCTTCCTTCTTGGATTAAAACTTTGACAATTCCATTTCCTCACCACATTCCACAATAAAGGATTTTGTGAAGTCTGGTGGAGCTATGACTATTGCTTGACACATTTCCTCTTTAAGATATTCAAAGGCCTTCATTGTTTTTGGAGTCTAAGAAAAAGAATCTTTCTTAAGTAATGTTGTTAGAGGTGCTGTTATTTTCCCATAATTCTTAAAAAACTTGCGATAATACCCTGTCAACCCAAGAAATCCTTGCAGATGCTTTATGGATGTGGGGATTTTCATTCCTTAATGGATTTAATTTTTCTAGGGTCTACCTTAACACCTTCATGAGATATAATATGACCCAGATATTCCACATCATGTACTCTAAAGAAACATTTAGAGGTTTTTGCATATAATTGTTTCTCCTCCAATAGTTTGAGCACCCTATCAACATGTTGAACATGATCCTTCCAAGGAATGGTTTGAAATGGAATTTATCATAAAAAAATACTAAAACAAATTTTCTAAGGAATGGTTTGAAAATGGAATTCATCAAACCTTAAAATGTAGAAGGTGCATTGGTAACGACAAAAGGCATGACCAAAAATTCATAATGACCCTCATCAGTTCTAAATGTTGTTTTTAGAATGTCTTTAGTCTTCATTATCATTTGATGATATCCTGAACGAAGATCCAACTTGGTGAAGTAAATTACTCCATGTAATTCATCCAATAATTCATCAATGACAGGAATGGGAAATTTATGTTTAATAGTGATCTTCTTGAGCTCCCTATAATTTGGAAACATGCAACATGATCCATCCTTCTTGTACACCAATACTACTGGAGGAGAGAAAGAACTTTGACTAGGTTGAATTATACCAAGCTCAGCATTTTCGCACCGATACGTTAAATTTCACTCTTTTCGGCATAGGGATCTCTTTAAGGCCTCATGTTTGGAGGAACACTTCCTGGAATAAAATGAATAGCATGATCATGATCACGAATAGGTGGGAGGCCTTTGGGAGTCTCAAACACCTTGGAATGATCGTACAAGACATTTTGGAGATCTGGATAAATAGATGATTCCAATGCAGGAACTTCTAGTGAACATAATTGTGCAATTATGCCCCGTTATTATTTCATTAGAACCTTTGTCATGCCATTACAACTGATTATATTTCTTTGTTTCCCTACGATACCCCTTAATTGCACTTTCTTTCCTTCCCAACAAAATTTCATGAAAAGTTCTTGAGAATTAAAAGCTATTGTACACAAATATTGTAGCCATTGGACCCCTAGTACAACATCAGTACCACGCATTGGAATAGAAAGCATAGGACTATTCAATACATATTATCCCAAGATGACCTGATTCTACACTTTTTTAGTAGACAGAAATTGTATGAACTGCCACATGTCACTATTTCAACCTTCGGACCTGAAAAACATGCACATAAAACTAAATTTCTTCCTCTTTCTGTAAATTTTGACGAAATTTCAATCTGATACTCAGAGATAAAGTTATGATGATTTTCTCAAGGTCGCCTTTTTGGCATGTAATTCGAGATCCTACAAAAAACCCTAACTTGGATCATATCTCTGAAAATATAGCAATATAAGCTATGAAATGTGGATGCTAGGGTCATCAATGTTGTGTCTCAAATGGGTTTTTTATTTTTCGTTTGAAACGTCGTCTAAAAAAAGTTATAGTGAAAATTCCACGATGACCTATTTGGAGCAGCGAAACCATAGAATCCAAAGCTCTTATACCAAATATTATGCAACCAACTCACAAAATAGAATCAAAGATAAGTAAACGACTTCAAAATCAACCCCTTCATGGGGCAAACCTCCTTTACTTTACACAAATCCATAATTATTGGATGATTCAAATGAAAAAACCTCCTTTCTATATATAGGAGTCTAACGGGTCACAATATAATCAAATCCGACATAACAATAATAATATAAGGGCACAACAATAACAATAGTGGACTTCTATGGGGCACAATCATAACAATGTGGGGACAACTAGGGCACAACAATAACAATAAGGGGCTAAAATGACAATAGTAACGGGGGAATCACTAGTATTATAGGGACCTAATAGATCTACGTAATTTTTCTGGGGAGAGAATGTAAGAAGTAGGGAGACACTGGCAGTGAAAACTGCACAGATTCTCTAGTGACGCTCGCAGTGGGTTGCGGGAGCTTTCTGACCAAAACTGCGCAGAGCTAGGAGGCTAGCATGCAGGACATCCCTGCGTAGTTTATGGGCTAAGCATGATGCTAAACAACTGGGAGACAACCCATGAAAACTATGCAGTTTTCAGGGGGAATAACAGGCCGACTGATAAGGTGATTGACTGACAGAACTGTGTAATTTTTTAGGACAGTACAATGACTGGAAGTAGGTCTTTGTCAGGCATGTCTACGCAATTTATTCGGTCAACAGAGGCGGGCATGCTTGGCAGCTTCTACACAATTTTTTGGAGTGAGGCTCGACGTCACTACCCAGTTAAACTCTTTGATTGACTAGCTGGAGGATTGATGACTTTGCTTGCGGGCAACGCAGATTGAGATGGCTTGCTAAGAAACTTCTGTGCTTTTCTCGATGATAGTTAGTCAGGTCGATTACAAGATTAGGCATTGCAGACTGCCTGGGAGGCAACCTCAAGCTGTGTGCAATTTTGGGTAGCAGTAATGATCATTGATAGCCGAGACTCTACAGTGCAGCTTAGCGAAGGTCCAATTATTGGGGTTGGTTCGATCGCTAGAGCTTCAACAAAATGACTAAGTGTGTGAGCGATTGAACTTTTTCCTACACGAACTTTCGAACACACACTCAATATGACTTGATGATAAGACACCTCGAATGAACAAGAAAACATACAAGCAATGTGACTCACCGAAGGGAGTGAGTGACAAGCACGACATTTATGATGGATCATTGAATGACCGCGACAACAGTTGTGCGATATTGTATACAACTTCGTGTGTGAGTGCGACATATGCTTACATAGCGAATACAACTTGTACACATGAAGACAAAATTCGTGCCTAGTGAGAACATGGCTGCAAGCATGACATTGTGATCATCATGCTAAAAGATGTCCAGTGAACCTCAAGTGAAAAGGTGCAAAGACTCAACACAAGTTCATAGGCTGAGCTCGAGTGCTAACAAACATCAAAGAAAAACCCAAAAAATATGAAATTAAATACAAAGAAAAGAATATAAAAAATTAAAATTAGAATAATTGTATGTAATAAACACATAAACCATTGAAAAACAATTAAACTTCCCAATAAATAAAATTACTTTGTTCTTTTTGAAGTCACTTTGGACCAAAAAAAAAAAAAAAAATATTAAGAAATAAATTAAAATTAAAGTGATTGTATGTAAACACATAAACAATGGAAAAACAATTACGTTTCTCAATAAATAAAAATAGTTTGTTTTTTTTTCAATTCATTTTCTCAATAAATATTATCTATTGTTATAACTTAATAGAGCTTTTTAATACATTTTATTATAATTTTATTTATTCTTTTATATTATGAATATATATTAATATTATATTTAATGAACCCGAGGAGAAAAAAAATTTAAATATTACTTTTGTATTATTTTAAATGAGTTTAACTTATATATCTCTCTAAAACATTATAAAACATTAATTATAGTTAAACATTTATTTATATAAAAAAAATTAAAAGTGATATAAATTTAGTAGTGTAAAAATACGTTTTTTTTGGCCTGAAATACACAATCCAATTAATAAAATCAAAAGTTTTTAAATCATTTTCATGTTTCCTACCCCACTGTGGTCTTGACTTTACAGATTCTCAACATTATAAATCTCACATGAATCTTGTAATTGCTATCAACATTTGTTTAATCAATTAATTTATAATACTATCCAGATATATAAATATTTTTAAAAGATTTCCCACTAATTACCATATAAGTCGCTTTCTATGCAGTTACATTTAATTCCATGAAAATGAGATTCTACACAGTGGTCTAATTTATTTATGCTCTGAAATATCTCATTCATTCACGGATTAGAAGGCTCTACGGGTAGGCTACATTCAAAAGAATGCATGCAATACAATTACGATTTATAAAATATATCTTTCACTTGAGAATTTTATTCTTAAACATTAGAACCTGGAAAAACCTTAATATATTAAACGGAAGTACTAAATACTTAGATTATAACTTAGTAATAGCAGATGGTATTGTCAGTGATGAAGCTACTAAGCCTGACAAGTAGGAAGCCGGAAGGAAAAGCCATATGTTTTAGACATGTTTCAATGCTATGAGGGCACTATTCAGGAAGGGATGCTTATGATAATTTAACAGAGTGAAGCTCAGATCAGTTGGACCCTTAATATGGCTTTTCACCGATGAAATTCCCAGGAGGATCATAGTTACAGGTAATGAAAGTGCCACCGTCGTCGCAGATGACCTTTGCGCAGCCGATTTTTGCAGAATTCTTCCACACTACCTGAGTGTAGTGGCCGCATTTTTCAAACTGGTCGCACGTACGAGTTGCATAGTTGAAGAAACGCTTCTCGCCGATCCATCCGCTGGTTGCATCCTTTGGCTGCCAGTCAGCTCCACTTGATCCCCAGAAGATATTTTCGCCATACGGACCGTTCGAGTGCTGCAAAGCGCAGTCACCTTTTCTCTGCTTGGCATATGCCTCTGCGTATCTGGCGACTTTCTCATCCCACACAAGGGGAGGAACCCCAACCTCGGCTCTCGCTTTGTTTTGGGGTCCAATGAATTGGGACACCAATGCTCGATCAGCAGCAGCAACAAGAACCGCACTGGAAACCAGACACAATAACAAATGAAAGGACAGGAGAGCTTGAAAGTGGAGAAACAACTTCATCTTCATGGTCTCACGATCAGTCCTCCTGTTCACTCTGCTCTCTACAATCTTTGATAGCTTTGTTATTCTCCTCCTCGTCAATTTATGGAATGGGACTTGCAGAAGATGCCGTTCTAAATCAAATTTCCAAACTGAATCACAACTGAACAGCATCTAAATAAGCAACATTCCAATCAAAACTGCCATGTATGGTTATTCCTTGTCAGCGTTTTCAAGTTGTTTTTCGTGGTTCTCTTCCTTCATTTAATGTGATGCAACTTTACAAGGCAAGTATCCCAACTGTCATGGTCGATCCGAGTTGGATGTCTTATATGGTATGATTTTGTTCTTACAGCATAGCAGCAGATCCCCATGTATTTTATGTTTTTGTTCGCATCCCGACTTGTTGGGCTGCATGTCCTATAAGGATTTTATTCTTATAGTATCACTTTCCGGATAATTCATATTTTTTACATCTATACTTTACTATTCATAGGGAAAAATCTGCAAATCTTACATGGGAGTACATGTGAGTTCTCTATTTGAGAAATTATTATAAGTAGAGAACAAAAATCGTTGTGTTCATTAAAACCCTGTAAGCAGAGAACAAAAACTGTTTTGTTCATTAAAACATATTTACACTACCTAAAGTTAAACAAAAGGAAAAATGAAACCAATCAATCTACAAATTATATCCTTCTTATGCGAAAGTTTATATGTAAATGTTATGCAATCACATGACATAAAAAATGAAATCCAAAATTATATCCTTTTAAAATGAAAGTTATCCAATCACATGAGAGTGTGTTATGATTGAGTACAATTGGAATGTGTTTAATGATAAGGTATGTACTTTCTGTTAAGAAGTTTTAAATTCATTTAAAAAAAATAAAATATATATATATATATCTCAGTAAATTTTACTAGTGAAATGTTATAAATGAGTTATTTAACTAAATTTCATGAATGTGTTTAATGATAAAAATATTTATTTTTGTTAAAAAGTTTTAAATTTATTTTAAAATAAAAAATAGATATATCTCAATAAATTTTACTAATGAAATATTAGAAATGAGTTGTTTAACTAAATTTCGTAACACCAATTTGATATCACACTGTATTATAATCTTAAACTTAAATTGTTATTATTAATATTTATTATCTAAAATAAAATAAAATAATTTTACATAACATAGAAGTAACACCAATTTGATACCACACTGTATTATAATCTTAAACTTAAATGGTTATTATTAATATTTATTATCTAAAATAAAATAAAATAATTTTACATAACATAGAATTATCTCATTTAGGAAGTCTCTTCTCCCTGTCTCTTTAACATTAATTTGGTATCTTATCTTAAGGTATCTTGTCCATGTTTCTTTAGCATTAATTTGGTACCTTATTTCTTTGTGAGTTTAAAATTAAATTATTATAATTATTACTTATTATTTAATCAAAATAAAAATCATTTTCCAATACCATTACCAAAACTAAAATTTTATTTATTTCATTTAAACAAATGCCATTAACATCTCATAATATCCCAAAATATTATTATTTTATGTTTTATTTATAAAAAAATAATAATTAACTTATATAACTCCAATACTAAATTTTATTTACGGTTGATTTATCTTTAAAAAAATCGTATAGTGTCACTTAATATCCATTTTAAGTATATTCATAACATTCATTTAAATAAATGCCATTAAAATCTCATAATATCACAAAATATTATCATTTTATGTTTTATTTATAAAAAATAATAATTAACTTATATAACTCCAATACTAAATTTTATTTACGGTTGATTTATCTTTAAAAAGATCATATAGTGTTACTTAATATCCATTTTAAGTATATTCATAACATTCATTTTCCTTTTAATTAAGATTTTATCTCTCTCTTATTAAACCACACACTGTTTTACTATAAGAATTTATCTCAACCACTCTTTTCATTGTTGTGAATCTACGATCCCATTATTGTATCTTCATAACGTGTTTGTCATTTATTAATCAAAAACCTTTTCAAAACAATTACATTCCGATTTTGCTAAAAAGAGATACAATCATTCTTCATGCATACATGGTAATGATACAATATTAGAAGTCTTATATCATATATCCGTTATGGAGGTTCGCTTTCCTAGTTTTTTAAAACTATATAAATATAAAAAAATGGTGTATTTCGCTACGGAAATTTGTATATTATGAAAATATTTGTACTATGTAATTCAAAGATAATTTTAATTATTAACTACAGCTATTTTCAACAATGAAAATATTAGCTTATTATTTCAATGACATTAGAATAGTGTATACATCCCTCGATACGGTGACAAATGAAAAATAAAATATACAAATTAATTGCATCAATTAGTTCTATATATAGTTGACAAAAATATTCAACGGCTTTTAGCAAATAATTTTCAAAAATCATGAGTGGCTAATATTTATTTATAGAACAATGATATGTATCACTGTCAATTAAAGGGTCATTAAGCTACCTAAATCCTGTTGACCGTAACAAAGTTTTGGGGATGACTCTCCATCCAATTGTAAGGTCATCCACATAGATTTTTTTTACAACTAGCCAACTTCAAGACCTTAGTCAACTACTATTGTGAATGTCTCCTTTTTCTCTCAACATTCTTCTTGAGAAAAAATGAATATTTCGTATCTCCCATTTCAACCATTAAATAAAACAATTTGTTCCACAAGTGAAAACGAGATTAGAATCGGATACTCATTCACACAATATGTGTGTCATCATAACCTTTTTTTTCTTTATCTTAAGTTTTCCTTAACTCAACATTCTCTTAATTTAACTGCTGCTTATTTTATTATTCAAAAAAAAAACTCATGCACTGCATAAAAAAAGGGGATATTGGACATTTCTTATATCATTTGGGTTAAACGAATTACTCATATTTTTGATGTTTAAGAAGAATGAATACAAATATAATATTCTCTTAGAATGTTTTGTAGACGTTGACATTAAATTAATATTTCAAAAAATTTATTATAGTCTAACAATTCAGTATACTTGATAAAGTTCAATAAACCAAATGATTGATAAGACGTCAAAAGTAGAGCTTATTATACATAAAATTAAGTTGAGCTCTATGTATTAAGCAATGTAATACTACATATATAAATACACAAAATGTTTTCTCAAGATAGACAAACTATCTTGGACATAGTAACTCAGTTTAAAGAATATATTAACCATAAACTAACCTTCGAAGATAACTAGTTGGCGATTGAGATCTTTTAAATTCAAGGATGCATATAAAATAGCATATTAACCAAGTAACATAACACATGGAAAAGACACATAAATCAGAAAGCAACCACGAGATCAAAGGCACACAAATGATTTGATTACGGAGTTCACCCAATGTGGGCTACACATCGGGTCGTTCTCAAAGTGGGGAGGCCTTCTTTCATTTAGTGGTAGCAAAGAAATGAATTACAAGAATCTTTACAATAATAACCCATATACCTCCATTTTTGATGATGGCCTGAAAATGGAGACTTGGTCTAGAGAAGTGGACTGCACGTTTGGACTCCTCGCAAGAAAACGTGGAAAAATGACTATAAACTTGTAAAATTCTGACAGTGCCACCTTTGGCCCCTAAGGGAATATATTTAGCTTCTAGCAGGATTCCATGCTCATGGTTGAGGTCCTCCTGGCCGCTCAAGGTTTTGATGGTCTACCCTCCATCGGTCTAGCTCAAATGCATTTGGTTATGGTTTAAGTAGTGTTGGTGGGCAGAGCGACCAACGTGGGGTCATTGACCTGTTGGTGGCAATGGCAAATAGTATGGGGATGATCTCGGTATCAACCTCGTCATGCCTGAATATGGAACATTTATTTCTTTTTTCTAATGGTATGTGTATATAGTTGGGGCTGCCCTTTTACAGGCCGGTCAACCTGGTTTGGGTGGGTTCAAACCCCGCCAACCTCCCGCCATGTGGTTGTGTTGTATTGCATATTGGTAGGGTGGGTCCATCGAGGGTGGCCCATCCACGATTTAATTCAAACATATATTCAACATAAACGTAGTGATGTCATTGGGTCATTGGGATGTGGTAGGGTTGGCAATCTGACACCACAAAACATAATTTTTACTTTATTTTTTTAGAACCATATAGTTAAAAAAAATTGCTAGAAATTAAGGGTTACTAGATGAATTAAAGAGGTGCCAAATTCACCCTCTCTGACCATGATTTTTCCTGTGTCACCCCTTCTCTAAATTTTTGTCTCATTAGTGACTGCCACTTGGCCAAGTCTGACCAGAACCCTGACCAACTATAACTTGAGCATTCAAACTCAAATTTGAGTGTCATTCTCACCATTGGAATTAGGGAAACAAACACTACAATATGGTCCTAGTTCCACTTCCATATGATGACTTTTATTTTTTGGGTATTCCATAGTCACTTCTATTTATTGATCCACCCAGATCATTCCTCCCCACTAATGAGCTTTTGGACAGCCAAAAGATTTATGAGTCAATTGGAAAGTGAGGAAATTGCTCCCTCGATTTCTCCTTTTCCATTCATCGATCCTTACTTGGATGCTTTATTTTGAAACTAATATGAAGCTACTCCACATCTCCTCGTCGTGAAATCCTAGTCTTCCTGTCGAGAATGATATCCTCTGGTAGCTCTTCCGAGTATTCAGGTGCAAAATCATCCATTGTAGGAACTTGTCCAACCTCTTTGGTTTCCATCATCAACAAAGGCTCATAAATCTTCAAGTTTTCAATGTTCACCACATAGTACATCTGCATGTATGCTCGCAAATCAAGACAAAAATCATTGTCTCCAATCTTCTCTAGCATGGTGAATGGGCCATATCATTTTGGTCACAAATCATCTTCTTCCCTTTTCATTTTATCTTTTCTGATGTGGAGCCACACTTTGTCTCCTACCTGGAATTGGTGATCAACTCGGTGCTTGTCATGTCGAGATTTGTATCGATCTTGAATTTTCTCCAACTTCTCCTGCACTACCTGGTGAATCATCTAAATCCACTAAATGAACTTTCATGCTTTGTCTTTGTCATGTTGCCCACTAGAATCTTCATCTCTTACAAATATCATGTCTATGGGATCCTTTGACAAATAGTCAATGCATGTCTTGAACGGTGTGCTTTGAGTGGACGAATGCACTACTCGATTGTATGCATGTTGTACATAATGACATTGCTTATCCCAAAACTTGGGATGCTTGCCACAATAGCCTCTGAGTAAGTGTGTCATTGTACAATTAATAACCTCTGTTTTTCTATCTGTCTACAGATGAAATTTTGTGCTCTCTTCAACTTGGTGTCCATCATTCATCAGAAACCTATCCAAAAATCTCCAAGAAAATGAGATTCTTGATCAAACACAATGGATGTGGGCAACCCAAAGTGGACCCATACAAACTAGAAGAAGAGATGAGCAATCTTCTCTCTAGTGACCTACTTATTACAAGGAATTAATACACACATTTTTCTAAATCGATCCACAATGAAATACAAATATTTGTGACCTTCCCTAGACAAAGGAAAATCGCCTACAAAATCATTGACACACTTTCGCATGGACACATTGAAACAGGGAGTGGTTTGTAGAGCCCTAATTTTCTATTAGTGGGCTTTCTAACTGAACACAACACACACCCTTTACATATCCAGTTACAACATTTTTCATGTGGGGCCAGTAACACAACCTCTGCAAATGACACAAAGTTTTCCCCACACCAAAATGACTTGAATCAAGAGAGGTATGTGCCTCTCAATTACATGTATTCATTCATTGGTTGGGATAAAAAAATTTCCATGGTGATAGAACAACTTTCCCTGCAAATAATAATTATCCATCTGTGATCCATGAGTTAGATTTGCATAAATTTTTTTAAAATGATCATCATCAACATATTGTTAAGCATAACTTTCAAAAGATAAAGAGGAATTTTGCAAAATTATAGATGCATATATAGGAGGGTGAGAAAGCATATCTGCCACTTTGTTCCTAGTGTCCTTCTTGTATTTTATTACCAAATGAAACTGCTGGAGGAATCCGATCCATTTGAAATGATGTCTTTGTTGAATCCTAGCTTGCGACTAAAGGTATTGTATGGGTTCATGATCTGTGTGAATTATGGTCTCCTTGATGATCAAATAGTGCTTCCACTTCTTCACGCTTTGAACCAAGGCATAAAATTCCTTGTCGTATGTGGGATAGTTCACAACATCTTGGGAGAATTTCTATCAATGGTAACATATAGGTTTCCTCAGTTGCATCAATACTACGTCCATGGCGTATCCACTGCCATCGGTCTCCATCTTTTAAGGCTGTTGGACGTCAGGTAAGGCCAAAATTAGTGAGGTATTGATCTTCTCTTTTAATGTATCAAAGGATTTCTTTAGCTTTCCTCCCCACTAAAATGTTTTCTTCATGCTCATCAATGCTTGTAAAGGGGATGCAATGGCCGAGAAATTGGTAATGAACCTTCTCAAGTACTGTAATGCACCCAAAAACCTACAAACCTATATAACATTGGTGGGTTTCGACCACTTTAAAATCACATTAATTTTATAAGGATCTATTTTGAATTGTCCACCTCCAACAATGTGACCTAAGTAAACAAAAGAGGTTTCCCCAAACTCACACTTAGACACTTTAACATACAATTTTTCTTTTTACAAAAGATCAAGCACCTTTTGAACATGAGTAGCATGATCATCCCATGTCCTACAGTAAACAATAATTTCATAAAGATACACAAGTAAAAATAATCAAGAAAAGGCCTGAAGATATCATTCATCACGCTCATGAATGTTATTGGAGCATTGCATAGCCTGGACGGAATCACTAGCCATTCAAAAAACCCTTATTTTGTCTTGAATGCGGTCTTCCATACATCCTGTTTTGTAATCTTGGCCTGATGATAACGGTTGCACAAGTCTAGTTTTGTGAAATAGACATCATTTTTCAATTGATATAACAAATCATGAATGCTATGGAGAGGGTATCGATTCTTCACCATTATTTTGTTTATTTCTATGTAGTTTATGCATATCCTCCACGTGCCATCCTTCTTTGGCACCAACACTATGGGTGAACCACATGGAGAAGAACTTGGCATTCTAGCCCCTTGGTTGACCAATTCATGTACTTGTTTCTCTATCTCCTCCTTCTTAATGGCTAACAACCTGCACATACCAATGTTGGGTAAAGGAGATTCCTGCTCTAAGTGAATCTCAGGTTGGATCTCACACTTTGGAGGCAACCCACTTGGTTTCTGAAAAACCCATCATAGTTAGAAACAATTTCATACAATTCCATTTTATGAGTGGGATCACAACCTTACAATTCTTTATATCTCTCAACATCCTTTTCTCTCACAACCATAAGCATGCACCCTTTGCTCGAAATGATCAATCTCTTCATGTGACATGCACTTACAAGATTAACATTGATTTTGGCACGATGAGCTCTAACAATGTATTCCACCTCATCTTTCATGTGATGATACTTGTATTCATGGCAAAAGAAAATTGATTTCCTGTCATACAAATACAAACTCCCTAATACAATAACACATATATCCAAGGGTACAACATCAACATCAACCTCATCTACTAGTTTGGATGCAATCACAAATCTAGCTCTACATTTCTTGGTTTCATGTAAATTTGCTTTCTCACACACCCAACCAAGAGGCTAGGGCTTCGTATGACGCTTGGTTTATAATCCTATCTTTCTAAACAAGTATTCTAAAATCAAAGTTTCTTGTGAGCTTGGATCAAACAAGGTTTCCACTTTAGTATGTTTCATTATGACTCTAATGTAGAACAATTCAATTCTCTTTCATTCATAAAGAAGAGGTTCATTTGAAGAACTTGTACTTGCATGCAATTCAGAATTTTCATTAGCACGAAGAGAAAGAGTACCTTGTGTGCCCACTGCCGTGATCAGTGTCTCATCACCAGAATCAGATGCAAGGTCCTGTTGCCACCATTTTTTTATTATTCTTCCCACCAAATCTCTTTGGTTTCAACTGAAGATGAAACTTCCAACAATGTTCATCATCATGGAATTCCTACTTGCAATCTTTGAAAGGTGGATTTTCTCCTTCCTCCTTGGCTGTAGCTGTCTTTTTGTCTATTCCCTTTCCTTTTCCTTTGAACTTGCCATTTTGAGGCTTGAAAGATGATCTATTTGGTTTCTCTTTTTTATCATTCTTTCACTTGCTTTCAAGGTGAATGGGCTTCACACTAACCACATCAATAGTATTAGGCTCAAATAATAACAAACAATGTTTTATGTAACTATGTAAAGCACCAATATACTTTGTTACAATTTAGGGTGAATCACGTGAAATGCCCAAATTCAATTCTTGTTTTCTAAACTCTTATATGAATATTTGTAAATTTTGGCCCTTTCCTTGTCTTAAATATTGTCATTCCATTAAAGCCTTTTTTCAATAACCCAAAGGATAAAATTGATCTTATAATGAAGAAACAAAATTGGACGAAGAAGAAAGGAAATTACCCAAGTTTTTGTTGCCTTTCTAAGACTTTCTCTCCCACTAGATGAGATCGGTGCCACTCAACGGAAGAGATGTTAATTGGATCTTTGCCTCATCTTCCTCGATCTTCTGAATCCAAAAATAGATCTCAATATGTATAATCCAATTGTTTAGTTTCTCTGCATTAGATTCTCCATTATATGTGGGAAGATCAAACTTTACATCTAGCTTACAAAATGGCTTCATAGATGTATTCCTATGATGCCCGTTAGAGTGATGAGAAGAAGAAGAATAAGAATAAATATCACTAAAGGATGGAGAGGGTGCTTTAGGAGGCTCTCCTCTTCCACCTTAAAGATTTACCTATTCATGGTCATATGGTTCTTTCTTCTCAGGCTTGAATGTCTTCTCATATTCTGTAAACAACTTGTCAACTTTCTCTGACATGGTGAAGAAGATCTTCTTATTATTTCACTATTCCTCCATTGACATCATGGGATTTTTGAGGTTTAAAATTGGCCTCCTAAGGAAATTATAAAATAATAGTTGAAATAATAAAATAATGTTATATTACATCATCAAATTTTAGTGGGAAAAATAAAAAACTATTTCTTCAATTCGTACTTTCAACTTATCTCCCTATGGGTTTAATCAAATTTTGAGAAAAAACACTTGTTGGATGAAAATTTTGATTCCTCATCTACGGAGTACCCATGTTGTATAGCTTCGATGGATTGTACTATAAGAAAAATAAGAAATACATGAAAAATGTGATTACAATAAGGTTTTCCATGTATTTCTCATTTTTTGTGTAGCGGGGTCTGACAAAAGTATGCAACATGGGTACTCCATGGATGAGGAATTAATTATTTCATCCAACGACTACTCCCGCTCAAAATTTGAGTAAAATATTAGGGAGATAAGTTGGAGATATGAGTTGAAAAAGTAGTTTTATTATTTTATTATTCTTTAATATTTTTAGTCTTTTACTCGAAAATGGATGAACCATCCCCCGTGGTTGACATCATCATCTTGTATCCTATTGACTCTTATAAAGTTTATTTTGGTTGTACATTTTTCTTAGGAGGCCCATTTTAGAGCTCAAAATTCCCCTAATGAGCTTCCTCATCCGCCATATTCCATATTCGTGGTGCACACCCTGCTTCGGGATCAACAGATTTAAGCTTTCCTTCTCCTCTTTGGAGATTGTACTTTGGTAGCATTCACTCATGCAACTCACATCAAGAAGACCTAATCTGATACCAAACTTGATCCAAATATTTTAACTTCAAGGATGCATAGAAAATTGCATATTAACAAAGTAACTTAACACATGGAAAAGACGAGGAAATCATAAAGAAACCATGAGATCAAATGCACAAAAAGGATTTGATTACAGACTTGACCCAATGTGGGCTACATCTTCGGGCCCTACTCAAAGTGGGGAGGTCTTATTTCATTGATTGGTGGCAAAGAAATGAATTAAAAGCAACTTTACAAAAATGGCCTTTATACCTCCATTTCTAATGATGGCATAAAAATGGAGACCTCAGATAGAGAAACAAACTATAGGGTTGGACTCTTGGTGAGAAAACATGCAAAAATGACTATAAAATTGTCAAATTCTGACATTGACACCTCTAGTCCCCAAGGGAATCTTTTCAGCATCTAGCAAGAATCCTCGCTCATGGTTCTTACCCTCTTGGGCTCTCAGGGTTTCGTTGATCTGCCCTCCACTGGTGTGGCTCAAATGATTTTGGTTAAGGTTTAAGTAGTGTTGGTGGGCGGAGCCACCAACGAGGGGCCATTGGCCCACTGGTGGCAGTGGAAAATAATATGGGGGTGACCCTGGTTCAAATCACATTATGCCCAAATATGGAATTTTGTTCTCTATTTGTTTAACGATATGTGTATATAGTTGGGAATTCCTGTTGGCAGGCCGACCCACATGGGTCAGACGCGTTTCAACCATGCTGGTCTCTCTCCATGTGGCTATGTTGTATTGCATATGGGTGAGGCGGGTCTATCAGGAGTGGCCCACTGACCATTTAATTCAAATGTATATTTGACATAAATGTAAATATGTCGTTGGGTCGTTGAGAGGTGGTGGGGTTGGTAGCTTGCCACCCCAAAAAATATTTTATTTTTTATTTTTTTATAACCATATAGTTAAAAAAAATCTGCCATAAATTAAGGGTTACTTGAAAAATTAAAGAGGTGACAAATTCATGCTTTCTGATCGCTTTTTTTTTATGCACCACCCCTTTGCGAAATTGTTTCCTTGTTAGTGACTTCCACTTGGCGAAGGTTGACCAGAACTTTGACAAACTATAACTTGAGGATACAAACTCGGATTTGAGTGTCGTTCACACCGTTCAAATCATGGTGAAGATCGCTACGATCTGGTCCTGGTTTCACTTCCATATGATGACTTTGATTTTTGAGCTATTTCAAGGTCACGTCTATTTATGGATCTATCTAGATCAGTTGGAGAGATCCACTCACATCCAACTAGCTCTCAACAACCTCCAACAAACTAGGAAGAAACTCCTTCTGATATAGAACCTAATGACATATATAAGATCACACACATGATAAGTAGGGGTTACATACTCTAACACTCCCTCCTAATGAGTGCTTGTCTTAATCTGCATTCATTGAGGCTTCCATTTTTTCTCCTCTACAATAAACATTTTACTATAATTTGAAGGACCTCAATATAAAATTCCATATTTCATCCATGCTGACAGTACCATCTTGTACCTTAATCATGCATACATCAACAAAGTATCCACATCTATATAAAAGAGAAACCATCAACTCAAGTGCATTGCAACCTGACCACTACAATCATTGATCTACTAGAATGTTCCCTTGCATAGATGGTTCATTCAAATTCTTGATGAAATCCCCTTTAGTGGAAAAAATTTACCTCTGAGATTCCATAACCAATATGGTCCACTGATAGAGAATAAAACTAAAACATGGCCCACTTATTCAAGTGTTAAATAAGTCCTTAATATAGGCTACTGAACTAAACTAGACAAAATATTAGGTCATCATCACACACACATGGTATGGGGTATACATGCCTCTCTATGTATTACAATGATATGCCCTTTTCATGTAACATAGATATTGGTATGAACTTTACACACTCCATCTCATGAAGATATCAGCTACATACTCTTCAAGGACCACTACATCAAATAAAAACATGAAATATAGACTTTCTACAACTCTACTGTGTGGCTCACATTGCGATATGATCGTAAATCTATTTTATTCAACAGAAAAATATCTAAATTTGTCCATCATCATCCAATATCTACAACTGCAACATGACTTCCATAATCATTGTCACTACCTGCACTTCAACTAAAAATAAAAGATCTCTTTGTTGTATCTAGGATCACTATATCATCCTTGATATAGACTCCTCATTCCACTACAAAAATTTATCCTGCAATCAACACTTGGGTTCTCATGTGAGAATAATGCAACTCGCCTCCACCTCAAAAAGTGTACTCCCTCCTCCCATTACCTAAATAATGGTCATAAAATACTATATAAAAACCAATGATACCATGAATACCTTAGATTAATTAGGATTTTTTTTGTATTCTAGTACCTAACCTCAATATGACCATTAAGACTGAGTAACAAGTCATTAGATCAAGATATTACCATCTACTAATATACATGGGTGTCATTCACTATACTCAATAGTTATCTAGGAAAATAGTATGGATATAATATGTATCAATCTTAGTCTTACATTCCCTACACCTTCCAATCTGGGCTTATAGTGTGAAATTCAACAAACAATTTATGGAGCAAAACATATCACTAGAACTCATTTTTGGTTACAACAACTTTTCTAACCAAACTAAGAAATTATTTTACATCATAGAACATTACATAACTAAACACATAAGAAAGAGAGACATGCCACAATGGTAGGAATACCTCCCTCTTATGCATTCACTCGCAAATTAAGAATCTCCATTTCATCTTCATAATATCAGTTCAATCTTATTCTCGGTTTCAATGATTGTCTTGGGTCTCCATGTTTGACATATTATTTATTAGAGTGGTGAATTATAATAAAGTAACTTCATATTGAAGTTGCTAAAACTCAATATGTACATTAATTTTAAGTCCAAGACAAGACATCAAACATGAATAAATCCAAAACAAAGCATTACAATTACCATGACTTCCAAAGCATTTTCTTCCAATTAGGAATACAATCTACTACATTTGTGAAAACTAAAATCATGTTCACATATTTCTATTTAATCATTGAATCTTGCATCCATAACTTCATTAAATTGAAAATCACTTCTGCATTTAACGCATTGACAACTTTGGAGTCATCATATCCATCGATACCACACGGGAAAGTCTCATATGCAACTTCCTATTCCATGCGAATTTAGTTTTCCTTCAACTTTATTTGTTGCTTAATTTCTTTGATACGCATTCACAATGTATGTTATTCAATAATTCTCACAAATAAAACTTGTCCATAATAAAACTTGTCCATTCTGAAAATGGCCAATTCAAACACAATCTCAAACTAATAATAATAATTAGTAAATCTAAATATCAGAACAATAAATATCTATATCTATCATCCAAACTTATACCAATACATTTTTCAAAATATATGCTAATCACTTAATTCACTTGAATTAGGCAAGACATAATTATGACCAAGATCAAACCCTTGGAGCAATGTGGCTAAAACACAAATGCCAACTTAGATCCATCTTAATCATATATCTACCAAATGTTGGGAGATATCAAATCTCTTCAACTGCAAAATTCTTTTACAGTGCAAAATTTCAAAAAAGATTTACACCTCCACATATTTGATCCTTATATTTCGATATTTTTCATTATTTAACTTGCATTTTCAATCCATAAATCAATTCATATTTTAAATTGCTTTTTTTCATAAATAAATGAATCCAATTTCTTGAAAACTATAAGATTATATTTTACTTAAGAGGGCTATCAAAATATTTTATTGATGGATTGCAGTATCACATTATATATATATATATATATATATATATATATATATATATATATATATATATATATATATATATATATATATATATATATCTATATATCTATATATCTATATATATATATATATATATATATATATATATAAACATACTTATTATTTAACCAATTATATATATTTCATTTACCACATATATCAAACTTTTTTATTATTATCATTATTTTTTCAAATATTAATTTTATATTGAGAATTGAATGGGTTACACATCTCCTTAGTTGATTTTGTTTATCATCAAATATCCTTTTTTTAAACATTAAAATATTTTATTAGGAGCAATATTAAGGTAATTTATTTCCATATATATATATATATATAGGAGGTTGATATTGATATTGAAATATATTAATTAACATGTATACTCAAAGTGAGAATGAAATACTTTGCAACAGTGTTTTTGTACTAAGTTTTAATATGAACAACTAAGTAAACATAGTGAACATGGGGCTATTGATGTTTGATAATTCTTTTAACTAAAACTAACCAAATATGTGTGTATATTTATTTTTGTTTTTTGGACTTCAATTTTTATTTAGAAAATATTTGTTTTTTTATTATAACCTACATTGTTTTTATTTAGAATTTTTTTTTTTATTTCTATTTAAAAAAACATCTATTAACTCCATATTGAACACAAATAGAATCACAGGTAGCCCTCATAATAGACTACTAAATTGTAGAATAGGCTTGGAAAATTATCTGAATTTAGTGCCTCAAACAGGGCAATCGTGCTCTGTTCCATGCTAAAATGTTGAAATGCTATGCAGTAGCTTCCCTTCTTTTTTGCAAAATAATACATTCAAACTTCATCTAGTATTTTCCATTGTTGGTGATGGATTTAAGCTTTTGATTGATGTCAATGGAGGATTTGATGGCCTCATTACCTCCATAAAGTAGGTAAGAATCTCATGTATCTTATCGTTTAATTTCCATGTGTCCATGGTTACTGTTATCACTCAGATTTTCCTAGAAGTTGTCAAAAGAAGGAAAGGGGTCCGAGGTAACCACAAACCAACTTTTAAGTAATCTAGCCAATCTATACTCAGAGAGGGATCTCTCTTTATAATTTAGCTTTGTTTAATAAGGTATTAGGCTAGTTATGAACGCTTGGGGGTTTTGATTTTGATTGGTGGTGGGATTCAGGAACAGATGGGTAGAACAGAGCATTTCAGGCCATTAGGCTATGGAGTCAACTGAAGATGGCTTAACTGGATTGGGTTGATTCAGCAAAGGATGGCTTCAAAGGGAAAGATAGAAAAACAAGAGGAAAATGGTATCTTGAAAGGGTGGACTGGTCTCATAAGGGAGGAAGGGAAGTTAAGAATCCTTCAACAAATTTCGAGGGGAGGGAAAGTAGGTGATCACTAATAAAAAGCTGTTAAGAATTTCGTACTAAATGACCACGATGAAAAACTAAGAAACAAGGAGCAACTAAGAATTCCTTGTCTAGAATAGTTTTGAAGAAAACATTAAGAAAGATAAACCTTTTAAAACAGAATGCAGTAAAGCACTTTCTGAGATACCATTATTTCATTTATCATTCAGATTTCATGAAAACACATATGATTATTAACTAACAGAGGAGAAACAATACTAAACAAGAGATATAGAATGCTTATTTGACCATTGTTTTGCACGAGAATCCTGAGAAAGTCCTTTTCTTTATTCACTGCTTCCAGCTAGCCATACAAGAGTTGTTCCAATAGCACTTCTTTTCCAAAATAACAAGTTTACAAAAATGTCTCAAAATCCACCCCTAGTACTCCGAATGAGGAAGTACTTATACAAAAAATTACAACAAAATATCTCTTAATAGAGAGAGATATATTCTAGGAAAGATAAATACATTTGAAATAAAAGTAGAGATAGATGGTCTCGAGGATAGAAACTGAAAATGAGTTGCTGCCTTGTTGTCCCTGTTTTTGTGAATGAGCTAGAGGCAGGCCCTATGATTGAGCATCTTGCTGTCTAGCTTGTAATTCTGTGTTGGCTACCTGCTTTTGACTTTTGACTGATACTCTTTAACCTGTTCTGATACACTTCACCTGCTTTATCCTCATTCACCTTCTTTTACCAAAATTGACCATGGTAAATATTTGATTTTACCAAGGTAAATCAAAAAAAATTTGTCATATCTGACCACCAATCATCCCTTGGTATCCTGGTCCTTTATAGCTTCCTGAATATTTTATTAGCCTCAGTGTATTTTACAAAATTGGGCTGAATAGGAAACAAGTGTTTCAATTCATGTTCGACATAGAAAAGGTTCTCTAGATTGTCATAGAGAACTCTGCCTATAGGTAGTGCCTTGGGTGCAGATGCACTAGCTGATGAACTGGCCAAGTTATTTGCATACTGACCCAATTTTTCGACATAATATTCATGCCTCATCAATTTATCATTAATAAATAAAGGAATCGGAAGTCCTTTACTCTATAAAATGCCAAACTTTTCCATAAATTCATCTATATCATCTTGCATATTCTGGCATTTCCTTTCCAGGTTTTGCATCAAAGACCTTTTTGTCAAAACTTTTTTGATTTTGAGGATGGTTGCAGTTTTGTCTTCAATATTCAGCTGCTCTAATTGATACCTGGACCTGTTGTTCAAAAAGTTTATCAGCCTAATAGCTTCCTCAGGCTTACCTCCTAGCTCATCCCTGGTTTTGGCAATTTCCTGAAGAGCAACTTTAACCAGTTCAATATGTTCAAAAATGATTTGTATTGATGACCAAACATCATTTATTGATTGAGTGATGTTGGTCCAAAGAATCTTCCTAAGATCGGTTAAAGGCTTTTCAAATGTGAGGTCCTTCTCCAATGTTTTGACTTATTGGGCTAAGCCTTTATTTTTCCTCACTTCTTCAGCAAAATGGATTTTTGAAACATCATATTTCTGCTCTAAGGTGACAAATGTTTCTTTAACTTTTGGAGCTCAAAAACTTGGAGTTTCATTTCCTCCATTGACTTAATTAATTCTTTTGTGCTTTGACTTGAAGTTTCTGCCTGTGTTGTACCTGTGCTTGTACCTGTAATTGTTTCTGTTGTGGTCAAAGGGACATTTGGTGCAAGAGTTGTTGCAAGTGTTGATGGGACTGCCGTGGAGACCACTGGTATCACATTTTGAGGCTGAGAGGTCGACTCACTCTGCCTGCTCTTTAGTGATTTTTCTAATTCCTACTCAGTCTCCTTCAACTGTTAATTTAGCTTAAGGACTAAGTCCATAAGCTCTTCTTCAGACTTCTTTTGAATAACTTCAGTAGTCTGTGGATGCCTTGATGGAGGCAACTTTAACTGCTTTCTCAAGGCAGCTATGTCTTCATCTTTTTTCTTTATCAAGGCCTCTGCAGCTTTTACATCTTTTGGGTTATGACCCAATCCAATAACCAACTCCTCCAGTGATTTGATTCTATTATCTTTAGCCTGTGAGGAGGCTCTTTCTAGCTGTAGTTGAGCAGTGGTATTGTTCAAAGAATTTTCTAATCTTTGGGCCATCATGGCTTTACTTGTTAAGGTGGAATACACCATCTCCCTTGTCTGCTTATGTAATTCAATATGATCTAGGGGGTGAATGTCCTTGGCCATGACCTCAAAATCAGTTTTGAGGTAGTCTGCAATTGACTGAGGTTGTTGTACTTTGGGCTTAAAAAAGCTCATTTGCATTTTGCCTTCCTTGATGTCATAGGCTGACATCAACCTAGTCTGATTGGTGGGAGCCATCTTCAAATATTGATTGTAGACTTGGGCCCTTAATGGTTCATTTCTGGCCTTTATCTCTTTAAATTTTTCTTTGATGTCTAGGGACTTGTTAGCTAAAGGCCTGAAAGATGATACTTCAGCACTTTGCTATCTTTCTAGCTCTTGTCTTTGTGAGCTAGAAGGTGTCCTACCTACTAGGAAGGTATGCTGACTGTCTACACCTTCTCTCCTCTGACTTCCTGTAGTTTCTTCAAAAAATTCCTCTTTTGAATGGGGATTTAGCCTGTGACTCTTAGCACGAGGCTGATCTGAAGGACAACTAACAGGGGTAGCTACTTCCATGTCTCTCTTTAAGCTCTTTTCCTCATTCAAAGGAGTCTGCAAAATTGGGGGGTCTCCCATGTTAACTTGAGTTGGGTGGGTCTGAGTTTGAGCCTGTTCTTGAGAGGTTTCAGGCTGCTTTGACATGTTTGATTGTTCTTGTTGCTGGAGTGTTGATCTCTTGTTCTCTTCCCTATGATGTCTCTACAAGTGGCGCACTTGCTTCCTGCGAGTGCCTTTGAGAAGTATCTGTTGTTGAGGCACTAGTCCCTAGTGTTGTTTTGTGAGAAGTCCCAACTGCCACCTGTTCAAAAGAGTCCAGGTTAAGTGTCTTTTCTAGATCTTTCATTACATTTTCTACATTGACCTGATCACTATCCATTTATACAAGAGTCCCTTCCCTCCATTCGTCCATGTTAGCATATTGCTTAATTTCTAGGATTCTGTGATGAAAATATGGTGATAGTCTATTTTTCATTCTCCTATCACAGATGAAACTATGGGGATCATATGGAGTCCAACCAAAGCTTTTTTTAATCTCATGTGGTCTTCTAGGATTTTCTCTGCTGCTTGGCCTACTTCTCTATTGTTGTAGACAAATGGGCTTAGGTGATCCTTGATTCTTAATTGTGCTTTCTTCTTGGCTTTGGTGAAATGAATCTAATTTGAGTGGATCATCTGTCTATAATATTCCAAAGCAAATAGTCTCATTGGAACATATTTTGGTAGCTTGAATGGAGGAAGCTCACAGCCATATACCCTGATTTCTGTGTGATTCTGGTATAAGTACTAGTCACCTACTCTGTACTGTTTTGATAGTTGAAGGATCCTTTTAATTTCATCACTAATCCTAGGAGGAGGATTTCCTGTCAGCAAGGTGGTCGCTAGGTGGACAAACTGGTCAATGAACTCATTATATGTATAAGGGCAAGCAAAAGATTCATGGAAGATAGAAGTCCAAAAAATGACTGACCTTGGATTACCCTTTGTATCAAGTTTCTTGACAGAAAATAGGAACTTGTTAGACTGATAGTAGAGGATGAGGTGATATATGAATGTGGAATGCTTGAAGACCTTTTTATTCTCCAGCCTCATGAATTGGTCATGGATTTTCTCAACTATAAATGCAGCATAATTGTACTTGACAGGAGGGGGCTGACCAGGGGTAAAAATGGACATCAATACTATGGTCAACTCATGTACATATTCATTGGTGTTGAATCCCATGACTGCAACTATCATATCAACTATAAGTTTGCATGTGTCTGTGAAGAAAACTAACATATAAGGAGGAGTATCTTTGGGTTGATGGTTCTTATCCACAAAAGTTTGACAAAGGCGACTAAGTTCAAGTTGGGATAATTTAGTTGATTTCTCAAGCAAATCTCCAAGGGAAATGGGGGTGAGGGCTTCACTAGGATGAAATTGCAGCATCTCATTGATTGAGTCTTTAGTTATTATGAAGAGGGCTGTTTGATTGCGAGACATCATTGCTCTGAGGTTGGGATCATAATTTGCATGGCATTAATGGATTATGTCGGGGAAAATGTGCACAAAGGGGAGAAAGTACATTGGGAGATTGGATTCCCAAAGTACTATGGCATCATAGCCATTCAAGTGATTATCTCGGCATTGGCAAAATACTTTCAGGTGGTCTTTATCAGTGGTTAGGTCTTTTATTTGAAAATCCTTATTTTCCAGGGGCAAATAATCTAAATCACGGTGTGGGGTGGTAATGGGTGCAATATTTAGGGCCACAGGGGTTTCCATTCTAGTTCTCGTGGATTCAGATAGCAAACTAGGGTTTTTTGGGTGAAATTGATAAAATAGAGGGCCTGGGGAACTTGAATTTCAATTGCAACAACTAAATTATGATTAAATTTGGGTTTTTCAACTTTAATTACCGGGAAAACAAGTATTCACAGGGTTTCTTTGATGGGAAGCTGATAAATACCTATTTCTAGTGAGAGTGATGGAATGCAGGTTCACTGAGTGTAATGGCGGACTTTGAGTAGCGTCGACTGCAAGTTTGAGGGCGGTTGATGGTTAAATGCACGAACTGGTTGACCTCAACGTTCAATTTGCATGGATGTATATGTTCGCAAAATAGAACGACGAAATGATTTATTTAGTTTTTTTATACAAAGTCAAGAATTTGGCGGGTTTTGGGATTTGGAGGGGTAGCGTCAGCGGAAGGATTTGATGTTTTTTCATTTAGTTGGAGGCGGTAAGCGGTTTTTATTGCACCACTAATGGAGGGGGGTGGTATTTGGGCTCATCCATGCGATACCATACGATGAGTGATGCGTGGCGAGGGTATTGTTTGCAAAACCTCTTCGTGATCACGTGCTAACGTTTAGTGATGGAGGGCCATGCGATGCACGACAGCCGTTGGATGTGGGGGGCTTGATCGGATGGCTATTGGGGAGGTAAGGTGATGGGAGTTTAATGAGAGCGGGCCCAATGCAATTAAAGATTTTTTAATCATATCGAGAGCAACGAGATTGGTTGGGAAAGTTATTAAGTAACCATGGGGGTTAATTAATCCTTACTTAATGTGGCGGGGGTCGGGGTTTTTAATTAGTTACAGATTAACTAATTAATCTCCATTAATGATGTATTATGGTTATATTTAACCGAGGGTGGGATATATAAGTATTTGGGGTTTTTACATAGTTAAAATAATACGGGAGCGGGTAAATTTTTATAGGGGAATTACTTAATAACATAAATTAGTAGTTAATATGACATTGAATGGAAAAAGCGCTAAGTCTAAAACATTTTCATGTGTATATTAAAACTTAGGCTAAGTGAAAAATGAGGGTTTTTATGGAAAATATTTTAATTTTCCTAAGTAAAATAGAATTTTACTTAGGAAAAACTTTATCAAGGGAATGAATGATTTTATGAAGGGGTGAATATTGATTTTAAGTACTTAGGCATTATAAATTATTGGGCTGAGGGTCCAGTCCCTCCAAAAGTCAGAGAAATGCTCTGAGCCCCTCTAACTTTGATACATACCTTGGCACTTAGGGGAAAATAGTGAAAATTTAAGGAAAATGAGAAGGGAAGTTAATTACTTTTCACTTTTCTTGCTTGATGTGCCTTTCATGTGATTCATGCCTTTGCCTTGTGATGAAAGTAAAAGATTGATACATTTAGAATCATCATTCACCACATATTATTCTGCAACCATCATCTACTTACCCTACCTACTTTAACCTAGCATTTTTACTTCTTTATTTGGGTGCACTTAGACTAGAAAACCCTTATCAAAATTGTTTTCTTTTACAAGGTGATGCCTATCTAAGTCTACACTTATTACATCCAAGGCCTCAGATTAAACTGTTGAGCTCATTTTTCACTCTACCTATCTACTTATATGCCAATATTACACTGTTTGGTCAGATCTTTATTCTCTATTTCTAAAACATGAAATTGAAATATGAACTAGCCAAGCTTAAATTGTTTGACTATTCATGAATTGTGGCATAAGTGACAAACTGCACACAATTTTTATTATACAAAGTAAAAAAGTAGTGGCATTTAGACTTGCACACTTCCCTGGCCTTTCTTTTGTTGGGATTCATTTTCTTTCATTTTTTTGACCATCCTTTATTCTTTTTCACCCTTTGATTTTTTTTTTAGGGTATACCCTCTTTACATTTTTTAAATTTTTTGATTTTCTACAAATATTGAAAACCTTTGCAACAAGTATATGTATGAACATATTACATAGCTCATCAATTCATTCATGAAATATGACACCTATTGTTATAGGGGAATAACAGTTACCACCAGGAGAACTACACGCACCCAAGCTTCAAACCCTTTTGATGCAGGAAAATTTGAGTTTTCCTGGAAATTCAACTTCTAGTGAATTCTAGAGCATGCGCAAGTTAAAATTCTTCCATTCATACAAAAACAATTCGTGAGCACCACAAATATATGGAACTCGATTTCATTAAATCAAATATGTACATACACATACACTTAGAAAACTCTCATTTTTTTCTATTCGCTCTCTATGGTCTAATACTACATATGTTTGGCCATTAGTTTTCCCCTCATGCTTACAATGATTAAATACAAAGTTACAAGAAAAAAAGATTTATTAAATCCATAAATGATTGAGTGATTTATTCCATAAATATCTCATCATTTATTCACTAAAGCTCTCATGATTTATTCACTAAATCTCTCACTCTTTTTAAGGCAAATTTTCCTTTGCATTATGGAAACAATCTCTCATATCAATATATTTTCTAAACCTTTTCTAGTTTAGTTAAAAGAAACTAAGAATATTTATAATTAAAGAATTAGAATTCCTTTACAATATTGAAACCCCTTTTGTAGATTTTCTTCAAAAAATATTCATGGCTTCGATGCTCTAATGCACTTGCATCAAAATCCCAAGGTAGAAAACACACACGACCTCCTAGTCATGTGTCATTAATTGTTAAATCCTCCTCAATCCCAAAATTTAGTTTGTAATTTTTCATCCACTTCATTATTCTATTTCTCGAATTTTTCATCTGTTGGTTCCTTTGTTTCTCCATGTTTCGAAACTTTAAATTGAAACCTTCATTTAATTTGGTTGTTCTTCCTTCTACGGTACCTTTGTCTGGACACTCTCTCCATCAACATCCAAATCTAATTAATTTCTTGATCCAACTTTTTTACTGGACGTTGAAATCTTTTTTGTCAACTTCCATTTGTTGCATGCTCTCTTCCTCCATACTGTTGTTGTATGGAACTCTGATATGTTGCTCTAAATCAACTTGAACTATTCTTACAACCTCTATGTAGTCACATGCATCTCTTACTAGCCATTCCTCTAAATACCTCAGCTCCTTGTCAAAATCATTAAACAGTAAATTTGAATGTTTTACTTGAGGTTTAACACTATTATTGGGAAATAGATTATCTTCCATTTCATTAATTATCTCCTTATGCTCATCTTAAATATTTATTCTTTCATTCACAAAAAAATCATTCGCTTCATAAATAAAATATTCTTAGATCTCATTCACTGTTATATCCTCTTCTTTACCAAGCAATGACACTTTCTCTGGTTCACAATAGTGCACTTTTTCTTCCTTGTACTCAATTGATTTGATTTCCCCTTGTTTCAATAAGGTTCTTATCATGTGCATCATATTATTTTGTAGCTCCTTTGCAAACAATTCCTTAACTGACCATTTCATTTTCTTCTTAAAATTCCATCCGCATTTTTGGTATTCAACTTCTTGTTGTATTAGTTCCATAAAAACATTCAATGATGATTTCATTTCGCAAGTTCCCTATTAAATTATTCATCACTCGTTTTCTTCTTGATGTCATTTTCCTTGAAATATTCCTTCCTTATCCTATAACTTTTACCTGAACCTTTGTAATGACCCTATTTGGCCATCCTTCTCTATATCTTTGTGAGCTTCTCCATGCTCACTAGTGAACTATGACCAAACTTCTCATCTATAGCAAGTACCCTCTTCTTGATACTCAATACCTCATCAAGTTTTATTCACTAGCTTGACATTTTGGTATTTTCTATGGTTCTCTCCTTAGAACCTTCTTGAGCACAATCCTCTACTCGTTTTAGGCTTCTTCAAATATTCACTTCTGAGAACATTCACTTGTCCTCCTTTTTCCAAACTCATATAGAACTTGAAAAGATTCTTTGCCACAATTATTTCTTCACTTCTTCTTTGTGGCTGCTACCTGCAAACATCAATTCCTCTGTGCAAATCAATTCATAAAAATAAAGACTAGTTTACCTATTGCACTGCTGCAATTCTCCAATTTTTTCTGATGCACAAATCTAATGTTTGTATAATCAACTATGTTGTCTGTCAATCTCAAAGAGCATAGTCATATTTGGATCTCTTCTCTGAACAGATAACCATCTCTAAAACAAAAAAATGCGCGAAAAATCGACTTTTCCTTGAAATCCACCTTCTATTGAATTATAGAGCATGCACAAATTGAAATTCTTCCATTCATAGAAAGACAATTTGTGAGAACCATAAATATATGAGACTTGATTTCATTAAATCAAATATGTACATACACATACTGATAAAGCTCTCAATTCTCCCCCTTTACTCTCTATGGTATGATTCTACATAGGTTTGGCCATTAGTTTTTCCCTCATGCTTAGAATGATTAAATACAAAGTTAGAAGAAAATTAGATTTTACTAAATCCATAAATAACTCCATGATTTATTCCCTAAACCTCTCATGATTTATTCCATAAATCTCTCATTCTTTTCAAGGCAACTTTTTTTTTCCTTATGGAAAAATTCTCTCTTATCGATAGCTTTTCTAAAACTATTCTATAAAAATTAAAAGAAACTAAGAATATTTACAATTAAGGAATTACTTTACAATATTGAAACCCATTTTGTAGATTTTCTGCAAAATTCTTCATGGTTTGGAAGCTCTAGTACCCCTTTGTCACCTTTCCATGGCTTTTAATTTTAAGCTCATATTTTCCGACAAATCCATTTGTGTTTCCACTTCTTCGATCTATATATCAAAAACCCAATATTCTCTTAGACGTAATTCAGTCCGCCACGGCTCGACCGCTACCTTCATTTCCATCTCCTGTGATGATAGAGTCGTGAAAACATATATGAATGTCACATTTTGGTGCTAATCCACATTGCAAATAAAGATAGTTCTTCCACTCTGTGCATTACTAGCTCACCAACTAGCACCCAATTCGACCGGTTATCCTCATGCACCTCAAAGAGTTCACACTTGTCCAACATAAGGAAAATGGTTTTTCGAAATAACATGTCTAGCTACCCGGTTCACACATGCTAAATAAACTATAATTTTTTTATGCTTCCACATCCATTGAGAAACTCATCGATCAAAATTTATTTCTACCAAGTTTCATCTTCTAGTGCAAGGAAGAGGATCTACTCTCTGAATCCAATCATGAATATTGTCCCTCGATAATAGTTCTAGGAAAGATTCTTCCAGTCTACTCAAATCAACTTTTATGGCCGTTCAGGCATGAGGCACCTCAATGATCTGAAATCATTCTCTCTTTAAACTGACTATTTTTTGCTTTAAACGGATTTCTTTTCCTTCCTGGCCTACATTGATAAAGTGGATTTTCTCACACACTTGCCATAATACAAAGACAATGTTTGGCATTCTCCATAGTTTCTTCTAGAATTTGGAAAATGGAATCTTTTATGCTGATATTAAACAAATTATCTATGAACTTATCCATTGGGTTTGCTATTATTGATTTCCTAACTTTTGTAACATTCTAAGATATTCCTAAAATCGTCAATCGACCTAAATATGCCTTCAACTCCGAAGCACATGGTTCTTTGGAAGTTGACCTTCCATAACTGTAACTGATATTTCCAAACAACTTTCACAGCTGCCTCGATTGATCACTTATAGGGCTGCAACTTTCTTTATCTACACCATGCTGTGTGGCAAGGTATCTACGATTTTGTACACACATGTATGGATTAAATACTTCTTCTTCATTGTGACATCTAACTTGGGTTTCAACTATCTAGGTTTGAAACATAAGAAGATGTTTATGCATCCTTTGCAAGAGAGCTAAATTGTATTTCAAAAGAAACCTCGCTATAAGAAATGCCACTAGCCTGGGAGACATCAACATACTTTATAACTTCGCAATATGTTTTCACTGGTCCACCAAATATGGAACAATGTATTCTCCCTTTGATAGTGGTTGCCATTATTTCTCTAGACACAACTAGAAATATCCTTTCATCCTTCCACAAATGGCACCACAGGTAATGGATTTGTTCATATACATGTGAAAGCATTTTTCCTTGATGGTAGAAGTAACGATCGATTTGTATCATTGTTCGTGAATGTGAAATATGGTCAATTTTCAATTACTATCCACTGCAATTATAAATGTATTGTGCCCATTTACAGCAAAGTCATACGTCTTAAATAATTTCTCCAACAATATCGCTATAACTATGGGATTTGAAATGTCTGGACTAAGGAACTGGAAGCCATGGGTTCAATTTGGTTCGATTGTACCATGACGTGGTAACCATAAAAATGTCATTGTCAAGTTGCACTTTCGCATGAAATTCATGATATCCCCATCCTCACATTACATGTGCTTTACTCTAGTGTGTTAGATTTAACTTGAGAGTTTTCCTAATTACTTTAAACTCTTAACCAAGATCTACTCCTTTGTAAGAAATTAAAAAAAAAAAATAATGCACAGCGGAACTTACTTTCCATGTTCAAATGCTCCTGGTCTTTGCTTGAGTTGTTGGCTCTTGAATCCTTCCAAGAGCTTGCAATCCTTCCAGTCTTCAATGGAGCAGACAATCTTTATGAGTTGATTGCAAGCCTTGGAGACTCAGCCCTTTTATAGCACTGCAAAACCCCAATCCTAGGGCAGCCTAAAATTTAGCTGAAACAAGTCAGTCTGAAATTTCAGATTGATTGAAATCAATCAATCAATCAATCAGATTTTGATTTCCTTATTCAGCTCAAATTTAATATTGCTATTTATTTTAATCAACTATAATCGGTCCATTAACAATCATAATTGATTAACATTAATCTACATGTATTTGAATCCAAATCCTTATTTTTAAATACGTTTAATGCCATGACTTAATTAATCACATTATTTGGCATATGAATGTAATCTTATTGACAGTAATTGACATTATAATCATGATGCACTATATGTCCAACTTAATTATTGCAATTAGACGTCTCTAAATCCAACAATCTCCCACATGGACAAGTGCAACCTTTTGATTATATGTCCTTAACTTTATTGCATGCAACTTTTCTGTCTTTACTTATCGTATTTCTTAAACAATTCCGTCCATCAATTATGCTAACAAAGGACTTAAGCGGCATTTGTTACATTTATTCGCAACTAAACTGACATAAATCACGCTGCCAACATAACTGAATGACATGAATCTGATTTGGACATATAGTTTAGAAATTACACGCAAGTGTGATTAGACGTGCCTATTTCTAATTGAGTCACCTTTACTTTACTGTATGAGGCCAAAAACTTAAAATTTAAAGAAAGAAATAATGAAACTGAAACTGAATGCAACTTGTATATATCATCAAAATTGTTTACAATTGCATTACATAGAACATCAAAAACAAAACTTAAAACATATTCAGACTCCCACATTTTTCTAATTATCCTAAATAGATATTACACCCATACAAGCAACATGTTGGTGAAATTTCTTGGGTGGTAATCCTTTAGTAAGAGGATCCGCAATCATGGAGTCTGTACCTATGTGTTTTATACATAATTCATTATTCTGCACTCTCTCTTTTACAACCAAAAACTTAATGTCAATGTACTTCGACTTTGACGAACTTCGGTTGTTGGATGCGTATAACACTGCTGAATTGTTGTCACATAATAATTTGAGTGGTTTCTGAATAGAATCCACAATTTTCAGACTTGTGACGAAGTTCTTCAGCCATACGCCATGATTAGATGCTTCAAAACATGCAACAAATTCAGCTGCCATAGTGGAGGAGGCTACCAATGACTGTTTAGCGCTCTTCCATGACACAGCACCACCTGCCATCATGAAGATGTATCCTGATGTTGATTTCATGCTGTCGACACATCCTCCAAAATCAGAATCGGTGTATCCAATGACCTCGAGCTGTTCCGATCTCCGATACGTGAGCATATAGTCCCTTGTTCTCTTTAGGTATCTCAACACTCGCTTGGCTGCCTTCCAGTGTTCCATACCTGGGTTACTCAAATATCTCCCTAGCATTCCGGTAATGAACGCAATATCCGGACGCGTGCATACTTGTGCATACATGATGCTACCCACGGCTGAGGCATAGGGAATATCTTTCATGAGGTTTTTATCTAAGTCAGTTTGGGGACATTGTTTCAGACTAAACTTATCTCCTTTTGATATAGGGGTATCTCCTGGTTTGCTGTTTTGCATGCCAAATCTTGTTAGAATCTTATCGATATAGTTCCTCTGGGATAACCTCAGAATACCTTGAGATCTATCTCTAAGTATTTCAATCCCTAGAACAAATGATGCATCACCAAGATCTTTCATTTCAAAGTTCTTAAATAAAAAATTCTTAGTTTGATGCAACATGTCTTTATCGTTACTGGCAAGCAATATGTCATCTACATATAAAACCAAGAAAATAAATTTACTCCCACAGAACTTAAGGTATATACATTCATCTACTATGTTAGACTCAAAACCAAATGAGCTAATAACTTGGTGAAATTTATAATACCATTGTCGAGATGCTTGTTTTAGCCCATAGATAGATTTCTTAAGTCTGCAAACCATAGACCCTGCATCACCTGATACAAAGTTTTCTGGCTGCTTCATATAGATCGTTTCATCAATATCACCATTGAGAAACGCCGTCTTTACATCCATCTGATGAAGTTCTAAATCATAATGTGCTACAAGCGCCAATATAATCCTTAAAGAGTCTTTCGATGAAACTGGAGAGAAAGTCTCTTTATAATCAATGCCTTCTTTCTGTGTGAAACCTTTCGCAACAAGACGTGCCTTGTATTTTTCAACATTGCCTTTAGAATCCCGCTTAGTCTTAAATATCCATTTGCAACCAACGGGTTTCTTGTCTTTAGGCAACGGAACGATATCCCAAACGTCATTGTCATACATAGATTTCATCTCTTCATTCATGGCATTAATCCACATTTGAGAGTTAGAGCTTTCCACAGCTTGTTTGATATTAACAGGATCATTTTCAAACATGCCAATGTCAAACTCATGTTCTTGAAGATATGCATAATCCTTTGATTGTGTAGATCTTTTCTCTCTAGTAGATCTCCTAATTGGCACAGGCTCTAGATTTTCTTGAGGTTCATTTACAACTTGATCTTCAACAGGAGGAAGAACATCATTACCAACTTCTGACTCTCCCACAGGCCCTAGGCCATCAACATTTGTCATGTCAATGTGCGGGTTTGGGTTGGGTTCAGGTCCATTTGTGTTCTCTATTCCATGTTGAGTTTCTAACTGAGTTGTTTGGGATGATGAAGATTGCACATTGTCAAAAGATGTATTTCTAAACACAATTGGAATTTGAACAAAACTAGGACTTTGGTCCATAGTCTCATTCGCATTCGTCTCTTCTTCTTCAAAAATACTATCTTTTGTCATATCTCCCCCCACAAACTCATTATCCTCAAAAAATTTTGCACTTCCTGACTCGAAAACTGTATGTTCTGTTGGATTGTAGAATTTGAACCCCCTAGATCGTTCAGAATAGCCTATAAAGTAACAACTAACGGTTCTTTCGTCCAGTTTCTTTTTGCTTGGCTTATAGGGCCTAGCTTCACATGGACATCCCCAAACTCTCAAATGATTCAAGCTAGGCTTGCGCCCAACCCATAACTCGTAAGGGGTCTTGTTAGCTGCTTTAGTAGGCACTCTGTTAAGTATGTATGCTGCAGTCTTTAAGGCTTCTCCCCACAAATTCTCAGGTAGAGTTGTACGAGCAATCATACTTCTCACCATGTCTTTAAGGGTGCGATTTCGTCGCTCAGCAACACCATTCATTGCAGGCGAACCTGGCAACGTATACTGAGGCACAATTCCGCATTCCTCTAAGTATTTTGCAAAGGGACCTTGACGCTGTTCTCCTGATCCATCATAACGACCGTAGTATTCAACACCACGATCAGAACGAATGGACTTTATACGTTTGTTAAGTTGTAACTCAACTTCCGTTTTGAACTTTATGAATACGTCTAATGCTTCCGCCTTTTCTTTTATTAAGTAAATATGACCATATCTTGAATAATCATCTATGAATGTGATAAAGTAACGGTCACCATTTCTTGAAGCCTTTGGAAAAGGACCACAGATATCCGTATGAATTAATTCTAAGATATCATTACACCTTTTTGCATCATACTTACGTTTATTAGTTTGTTTTCCCTTTATACAATTTACACAGTCATTTAAGTTTGTAAAATCTAAAGGTTGGAGAATATCATTAGACACAAGACGTTCTATCCTTTTCATAGAGATATGTCCTAATCGCTTGTGCCATAATGTTGCAGATTTCTCACAAGTTAATTTACGTTTTCTATTATCTATATGCAGTGCCTCTGAATGTGAAGTGTCTATATCTAGAAAATAAAGATTATCATAAGAAGACAGGATACCAGAAGCAAGAAGCTTAGAATCTCGACACAAACTGAAATTTCCATTACCAAATGAACACACGTAACCATTTTTGTCCAAATAAGATATAGAAATTAGGTTCCTTCTGAAAGATGGAACCACTAAAGCATCAAAATTTAAATAAAATCCTGTCTTACATAATAATCTAAATTTTCCTATGCTTTCCACTTCTACTTTATTGCCATTTCCTACGTAAACGTAGCGCTCTGCCTCACTTGGCTTGCGATGGCTTAGGCAACCCTGCATCGACATACTGATGTTAGTCGTTGCACCTGAATCTATCCACCAAGTATATCTAGATACAGAACTTAAATTAACTTCAGAACAAACCAAAGCAAGAGACATACCTTTCTTTGCCAACCATGCATGATTGTTGGTGCAGAATTTCTTTGTATGTCCTGGCGCTTTGCAGAAAAAATAGTTCCTTTCTCCTGCTTTCGCAGAAGTATCTTCCTTCTTGCTTTTCTGCGCGGCATTGTTTGCAGCTACCTTGGTAGGTCCCTTTTCCTTGGCAGTAAACTTGCGCTTCTTGCCTTTACCCTTAGGATTAGATGTTACTACATGAGCACTTTCTCCCTTAGTCATTTTCTGTCTCTCTTCCTCCTGCACCAACCGAGCCTCAAACTCAGGTAGTGTCCACGTCTCCTTTTGACAATTATAAGTCATCTTGAATTGACTAAAGTTAGACGGGAGAGACAGAAAAATGAACTCAATGAGAACCTCATCAGAGATGTCATAATTATGCCCTTTCAAGGCACGTTGCAGTCTTGTCATCTCAATAACATGCTCTCTAACCCCTTCTTTTCCTTTGTATTTTATTGTTGCCAACTTCACAAAGAGTGTACTAACATCAGTCTTTTTACTCTTTGTGAATTTTTCTTCAAGGGCCTTAAGGTATTCAATAGCGCCTGTCTCTGTATCAGGTATGATGCCTCGAAAAGTCTCATGGATCGTTTGCTTCATCACCATTATGCACATGCGATCTGAATGCTCCCATCTAGCAATATCAGCCTTCTCTTGAGGAGTTACCTCACTCTCTTTATTAGGCTTGGGGCGATCAAATCTCAGTGCTGTGTCCAATTGCATGATCCCTAAGACTAATTTCAGCTTTTCCTCCCACTGTTTGAAATTGTTCCCCATGAGGGGCTTAATCTGACTTAGACTTAACATTATGTTTGGATCTGAAAAATTCAAGAACAAGAAAATAATTTAGATACGATGCATCACGATTTAATCATAATTCTAAAATCTATCTAAAGGCATGTGTAAAACTATTTGCTCAATTAAAACTTTAGCCAAAACACCATTCAGTAATGAAACACCTTTGGGTGCAATCATTACCTTCAGGCAATCCTTATGCACCAAACAACTTAGCAGGTGCCAACCCTCCTTTGGGAAAGCTAACACCCACGTCCATTGCCAGCACGTTACTTCAACTTGTCATGAGTCATCCTTGCAATCGTCTTACAGAGAGTGGTTCGTTTGCGAACATCAATGCTTGACTCATGCGAAAACAACACATGTATACCAAACACCGTCTTTAGTTAGATTCCAAAATTATGTCTAAAACCTAATCTAGGACGTACCTATAGAATCTACTCGTCCTATATAGAATAAAGTATCTCATAACTCTTTTAAATTTAATATGTCAACTATATTCATCAAAATAATTATTAGGTTTTAGTAAAACTTTAGCAGTTTCTACAATGATTACCTTTTAGAAATGCTTCAATAATTTATTTAGAGAATACTAAATAATTTTATGGTTGCCATGATTAGCATCATTGTGATCAAATCCGAATTTAGTATTATATCAATAATTAACGTTAATACAAATTTTATGCCATAATTAGCATTATTGTGATAAAATCCGAATTTGGTATTATATCAGTGATTAACGTTAATACAAATTTTTTATGCCATAATTAGCATTATTGTGATCAATTTAGAATTCAGTATTATACCCTTTAATTGGTGTTAATACCAATTTTAATTGGGATCCCACAGTAGCCCTATGTAGTAGCTGGATTCCACATTCTCTTTGATGTCAATGCAGATGTGATTTCCCTCTACCTCATGATCGGATATTAAAGCCTGAAGCTGGTGACAAAAGGTTGCATGCTCACAACCTCAGATATCGAAGATATATGAGGGATCCTTGACAGCATTCAATTGTCCTTCTACATATTTTCTCCTTTATGCCCAAGTGATGCACGAAACAATATCATTGTGCCAACTCACTACATTTACATTGGTAATTGATCTATAAATCAATCTCTTGGACAAATAAAATAATTACAAAACAATCTACTCTACTCTTTTGTCGTCTGTATTGTTTAACGTTTTTTTTAAGGGATAGGGGAGTCAGGTCTATTCTTTCTCTCATACCATCAAAAGATATGCTGGAATATATCTTACTATACAAAATTGTATTGATATTTTTACATTATCTAATTTAATAATACAAATATAAACAAACAAAATGTTGTTTTATATTTGAAATATTATCTTGCCCACCACCAATTAGTAGAAATGACATTTCAACCATACACTAATCTAGGAAGGTAAATAGTAGAACAAACACCTCCGAACTAGGAGAAAGACCTACAAACTCAGAAAACTCCTTCACGTGGAAAACTGACTCCTTGTAATAATGACCAATAATAATGAAAACAAAAGTAAAATGACACATATGAGAAGTAAAACTTACATACCCTAAAAATGATCTAACATGAATATTAATCACCATTATTTAAAAAAAATAAATTAGATTATATATTTAGTTGAGACTCATTCTACAACCCAGGGTGGTGTGTAATTGCACCTATGCTCAAGGTGGAGTTGACACACATCCCTTTTTAAATAAAAAACAAATATTCCTTAAATTAAAAAATAATGTCTACTATAGTCACAATAAAAAGAAAATATACATATTTTGTCGGTATTACTTAGAAGTATTATGAAATGTAATCTCACTCTAAATGTTCTTGCTTTATTACAACCCATTACAAAGGAGATATCTAGCTCAGTATGGAAGAGATGCTTTAACGTCATGTCATGTCATGTCTTGTCCGGTTAAACATTTTGACATGGTCAAATCATATAAAAATAAAAATAAAATAAAATTTCAACACTCTTTGTCTTAGTATAGAGCAAATGTTGTAATACTTAACATTTTGACTCAATCATATTATATAAAAAAATAATAAAATTAAAAATTTAATAAACTAAATTAAATTAAAAAATAATGATTATAATTATCAATAAAAAAAATGAGTCCGTATAATTGCACAAAAATAAAGAAAAAAACACAAGAAATAATAATATAAAAATAAAATTATTTAATTAAAATGAAATATTCAATTTACGCTTTATGAAACATTTTGACTCACTGTTTCCACAACCCATAGTTTTTTCCATGGTATTCTTATTTAATGTAACATATAAAAATAATTATTATTATTTAATTAGAATAAAATAGTTAATTTACCGTTATGTAAATATCGTGACTCACCCTTTTTCATAACCCATGGTTTTTTCACATGGTATTATCTTCTAATGTAGGCTATTTAAAGGCATAAAATTCTATGGAATTTTCCACAAATAAAAATAACCAATTGTCAATTTGTTGTGCCTTGAATCCTTTTGCATGAGAGTTCTATATAGACATCGTAGATTTATAGAGCGATTCTTCATTTTTCTTTTAAATATATTTTAATTTTATTGCAAATGGTTTGTGTATATAAAAGGAAATTTTGAGACAAAAAATAACTCTATTTTTGTCTCAAAATGTCTTATAGGAAATATTTAAAAAAAAAATAGAAATCATGTTTTAATGATTTTGATTATCTATCTAGTGTCTTTATGTTTGGAAAATGGTTTGTGTAAGTAAAAGAAAATTTCAAGGCAAAAAATACCTCTATTTTTATCTCAAAATGTCTTATAGTCAATATTTAAATAAAAAATAGCAATCACGTCTCAATGATTTTGGTTATGTAACTAGAGCGTTTATGTCTAAAAAATCAGGCTTTACTTTTGTATAATTATTGTTGTCCTCCAATACAAGTTTCTTGTAAGAAAAGTTTTTGAAAAGTTTTTAAGAAAATTTAATAAAATATTTTCGTTATGATTTTTTTATTTAAAAATATAAGATTAATTTTCTCTTTGGTTGTTTCAGTGATTTTGAATCATGTATCTATAGTCCTTATGTCTAAAAAATTAGACATTATTTCTGTGCAAGCATCCAATTTAAATGATTTTGATTTATGTATCTATTGTCCTTATGTCTGAAAAATTAGGCTCAACTTTTGTATAATGTTTTATAAGCAATCAATCATCAATTTGTTGCACCAACTTTGAGGTTTGAATCCATTTGTGTGAGAGTTATAGATACACATAGAAGATTCATAAATTTATTTAGGATTAGGATCTTGAGTTGTCAATATCACTGGTTAGGATTTACTTTTGTGTCTTATATGCAATGTTTAAAAGAAAAATGAGGAAAATTTTGATAACTTGTTTTTGTTATAATTTCATAGTTAAAAAAAAAAAAACTATTTTCTCTTTATTTTTATTTTTCTTTTTAAATTATATCTTAGATCCTTTGCGATTGGTTTGTGTAATTAAAATAAAATTCTCAAACCAAAAATACCTTTATTTATTATTTTTCTCATTTTATGAAAGTTATTAACTTCCTTCTTTAAAGCTTTTGTGAATGGTCCTTATATATGAAAAGTTAGCATTTATTTTATGAAAGTGTATTAAATTCATCCTTTAAAGATTTTGTGAATGGTCCTTATGTCTTAAAAATTAGGATTTATTTTTGTATGAGTGTATTATAGGCAAAAAAAAATAGCTAATCCCATTTCAATGATTTTGGTTCATGTATTTATAGTCCTTGTGTAAAAAGTTATGTTTTACTTTTGTATAATTATCTATTATGTAAACTAGTGTAGATCCATCTTAACATTGGATCTATCAAGTGCCAAGATGGACTTTAATAACATTCACAATGGAAAATATTATGATTATTTTTACCATGTTTAACGAAATGGTTGAAAATAAGAACCATTATGATTTAGTTGGCAACTAATTTTAATCAAATAAAGAAAATGATAAATCATTGAGAAAAATAAAGTTTTATAGGTACTTCAAATTCATTCGAAAACTAGGAAAAAATGACGTTCATCTTCATCAAGTGGATTTTTCATCATGTGAAGTCTCTAAGCATTGATCATCACAAATTTGGTGAGGAATGTTGTTGCTCCAATGAAAAGTATTCCTGAACATGAGGTATGCACATGGGACTTCATGGTTATTGCACAAAAAAGATAAGTAACCTTGACTTCTTTGGAAATAAATTGCATGTGTTTTGTGCAAAGAATGATAGGTTATTTTATTAATTGGAAATATTGCTCTAGACTCTTGAAAGTTGCAGGGATTTTTGTGTAAAGGAATTAATTATTTCATTGGAAGGTTCTGCATGGTTTCTATGCAATAATTTTCTAAAAACATGCATGAGAACTTTACATATTAAAAACAAAGAAACCATGTTGTTTTATTAAAAAAATATATTGCAGGGATGTTGTTACTCTTGAAAAGAGAATGCATGTGAATCTTGCAAACAAAAAGATTTAAGAAGTCATACTACTTTTCATAAAGAATGCATGTCAAATTTTCATGGTAAAAGCAAGAAACTATATTACTTTTGCATGGTAAAAGATAAAGAAATCATATTACTTCAGTGAAAGAAAAATTACATGGTAAAAGATAAGTTAGGGATGTTGTTTTCTTGGAAAGAAAACATACGTGAAACCTCAGCACAAAAGGATTAAATAAATAATGATAATTTTTTCATGAAAAGAATGTATGCAAGCTTTTCTTATGAAAGGAGAAAGAAAATAAGTGATTTCATTGAAGAAAAGATTTCTAGGAAATTATGAGAGAAAATTAGATTATTAATTTCATTGCAGATATTAGCATGATTCCTATGGAATCCTAATAGGAATATGTGAATAATAATAATATGCATTATATTGGAATTTTTGAAATAAATTCTTATGATAATTCGTGGAAAAAAAAAATATTAATTGCATGCATCCTTGTATTAGATTTTGAAGTGAAATGTCTTCGCATACATTATCAGATTCTTGGAAAAGAGAAAAGTTAATTACATAAATTTTCTTGGAATGATTTTTATGAATATGTACTATGCATATATTACCCATGTTGTTTATTTGAATACTGCAAGGATTTGAGTGTAGAAAGACATGCATAGGATTTTTGTGCATGAATTGATAAAAAATAAATATTATTTTCTTAAAACATGCATATGAATCTCGTTCATACAAAAACAATAATACATGCATGTTTCTTGAAAAGGTTATGTGTATTGAAATAAGTGTCATTGTGTTAGAAAAAAAACATTTTGCATGTAAAAAATGGTAGTCATTGCGACATAGAAAGTATGTTTTTATATGTAGACAAAAAAAGTTATTATGTAAATATTCTTGAAAGGAATAATCTCTTGAAAATACTGTCTGGCTAAATGAATTATGTTGATTTCTTGATTTAGGTGCATAAAAGGGTTTTATGCATAAAATATGGTTAGTTGTGGTAATTTATTGAAAGGGAAGCATGAGAAACTTTCATGTAGAAAGATAGAGGAATGTTGTATATTAATTTATTTTTGAAAAAGAAGTATGCATTTGTTTACATGAAAATAATATTCAAGGATGGTAGAATTCTAGAGAAGGGAATATGTGTTGTGTACATTAAAGAAGGGTTATTATAATAATCTCTTGCATACACAAAGAATAATCATTGTGTTATAGAGATATGTTCTTCGCATGGATAGAAGAACTACTCAACTATATTTATTTAGAAAACATTATATGTGATTACTTTTATGCTATCATAACTATTATGTTAGTTTCTTTTGGAATAATATCATGTATATGCATGCAAGATTTATGTTATCTTTTGTTGGAAAGAATACACATTTGTATGTGAGAAATGATAGCATTTTATGTATGTGTACATTGGAAAATACTCTTTGGGAGTGAAGATGAATTGCATGAACAAAAACCATAGTAATGTGTTGGTTCTCTCTCTCTCTCTCTCTCTCTCTCTCTATATAGATATATATATATCTATATATATATATATATATATATATATATATATATATATATATATATATATATATATATATATATATATATATATATATATATATGGGTAATGTTTGTATAATCTTTTGAAAAGAGGACATGTATTTGTATGCTTTATTGCATTAGTTATATGGAAAAAGAAACATGTTGTTTCATTCCTTATTATACTAGATTTCCTCAAAAATGAAACATGTGTTGCATGCTCTATTGTGTCAAACATTCTTTTGGAAAGTATATGCATTTGAATGAAAAGGAACTACATTCATTGCGTTAGAGTTATTTACGTATTTTAATGCACCAAAAGTAATAGTTGCAGGGTTAGTTATTTTCATAAAGGTTATTTAATTTTCATGCACGAAGATCATAACTCGTGTGTTAGTTTCCTTGAAAGGAATGTCTTGAAAATTGTAGTGATTTGTCTTGCAAGAATGTGGGTTTATGTGAGGGGAATATTAGTTAATATGGTATTTGTTTCTAGAAATGCATTGATGGTTATACGCTTATAACTAATGCATATGCAGTGTTAAAGGAAGCATGTTGTGATATTTTATTTGCATTTCATGAATCTACATGAATAGATGGTAAAGCAATGCTAGTATATGTTTATAAATTGGGTTGATTAATAATTGATTTAATTGTGATATCAAAGTTTGTTAACTATAGTAGTTGCAAGAAACGACTCCGACATATAAATATGGATTAAGTTACCTTTATGGCAGGAAACAAGTTAGTGATGTATGTAGATTGAAGGAATGTTGGTTGTAAGATAATCCATTTGATGGCAAGAACCAATCCCTAAAGACACAATGCTGAAGGGTTTGTGGGTAAATGATGTCATGATTATTGTAATAGCTTATAACAAGTTATGTTGTTTTTTAGATGATATTGTCAATAATATTTTATAACAATGGCGAAGGGATGGACCCCGTTATAACCTTGAGTGAGGGGTGAACATCCTCACGAGCATTTAATAATAAAATTAAACATTTGCTGGTTTTCACCCTATGGGGCTTTTGCAGCGAATATTGGTGTTCAATGATGTGATGGCTTATTGTGTCGGTTTGATGATGATGATTCCTTGGATGATGTGATGTTTATATTATTAATAATATGGGTAACTAATTGAGTTAAACGAATCATGGAACTAATTCAAGGTTACATCAAAAAGTTTATGTTACTATGATACAACAATGGTTGTTCATGATTATGTAATTTACTATTCTATTACTAAAGTTACTCTATGTAATGATGAAGATTCTATCTAATGGTTAATGAGGTATCTGGAATAGTGATTTAGATAGCTATTTGTGGGAAAATTGTGTAAATTTTTTATAACTCCATACATTTTCATGTGAGGTTAGCGGGGAATGTTACAAGTGGTATCAAAGTTGAAGGTTGTAACACTGGTGTCTTTGGGAATTGTTAAGCAGAAACAAAAATTGAGGTATGCTACTAGTGGGCATCAACTCAGGTATGAGTATAACAATCTATATATTGATATATGCAGTAGACTACTTTTGACTTGAGATGCATGATGCATTTTTATAATTGCATTGAAGAGTAATAAGTAATAATGTTTGCTGCAAAAATATGTTCATGAAATTTGAATCCCGTTGAGGATAAAAGACAATAAAATATTTTTTGTACCTATGAACAACTAGAGTACTCACTAGGGAAAGTGAAAATCAACTACCTCTCTTTGCAAATATGAAATATTAATGATTTAATTAACATGACTAAAGTTACAATGCACTAATGATAAATACTAAATGCATGAATGAAAAATACTAGAAATGTCCTTGAAGACAATGATAGAGTGTTTTAAAAGGACATTGAAAGAACCCCTCTCGATGTGAAAAATAAACCACGATTTGAGCAATGAGACTTGACTGTAATAACTAGTCGTTTAGTGATTTTTGTCATGGTTGATTAGTTAGTGTGAAAATAATAACTATTAAATTTTATATGCATGAATTGAATTTGATTTAATCTTATTGCAAGTTGTAGATAAGTGATTATGGTTGTTACTTCAAGTACAAGTCTGTTGGTAACAATGCACTGTGGGAATTGGAAATGTTGGATTGTTACCCTAACTATTATTTTCATTTACACATTATTTAATATTTCCATATACTTTTATGCATGATAGTATTTTATGCATGAAAATAAAATGATTGTGAAAGTGAATACTTATTTATGACTAACGTTGTTGATGGGATTAAACAGGGGTAGCTTAATATCAATAAGAAAAACTATGAAATTAAAACGTTGCAATGAAAATTACAACCATAAATGAGAAAGGATAATGTTATGATGTGTATGATTTTGTTATTTGAAAAAATCAGAATGCATATCACATGTATGTGAGTTATTTTTCCTATTGATTTAGATATTATGGACCCATGGTAAGGGTTAAGTATAAATACATGGTGTACATAAATGTTTCTTTTGTTAATGATAATGTGCATATGGTTCGTCATATAAATCATTGTGGGAAAGAGTGCTAAAAGGGAATTTTACATGCTAGAGAGTTGTGGACAGTTGTGAAAGGCTAGGAGGCCTTGGGTTGATGACGGTTTCTTACTCGAAGGGGTTGATGACACTTTCCTGCCTGGATTTCCAAACGCTCGAGATAAATGATCTCAATAAGAAAAAAGATTTGGCCAAGATGGTGAAGAGGGGAAAATATTGAGCTAACTCTGTTAATTTGGTGCCTTTTGAATGATGCCTAAAATTCATCGTGAATAGGACATTTATATGATAGGGGTTTCATCGTAAATCACATTATTAATCAATTTTTGATGTGTTTCAAACCAAAAAGTGTGGTTCATCGTCAGGACATTATTAGAGGAATAGGTAGGATACTTCCAAGAGGAATCATGTCTTCGAACCTTTCTGGTCATTGCAATTCTTGAGCTAGTTGGCTAGTGGAACACCAGAATGGACCTAGTATGGCCTCTAATAGAGAACTGCCCAGATGTGAAAACCACTCCACCTAGCTGTGGGAACTAGTTCCCATGGGTTGGGAGGAGCGTTCTTTTGTGACTGTGGTTCTCATAGCAAAAAAAATTAACTAATCATTTATGTGTTATGTTAAAAATGAATCTTATATATAATTGTGTAAACATGTTATGTACATCTTAACAGGAAAGAAACCTAGTGCACGGTAAGGAATTATTGACAGTGGAGTTACTTTATTGTATTACTAATCTTTTGAATTTCTTAGCATGGGCTAGGACAGTATGCACTTGGTGAATTTATTGATCATTTCGATGATTAGAGAGTTATGTGATCTATGAGTACTTTTAAAAGTATTGTGTGGATGTCTTTATCGGGAGCTAAGATAGTGTGCACATGGTGTAGTGATTTATCATTTTGATGGTTAGAATGTTGGTGCTCTCTAACTACTTCTAGAAGTATTGTGATTGAAATATCACTTGACATTACATAATTTATTGATAGTTAGAAGTATTTCATTTGAATAAAAATGTTGTGACTAATATGATTATGTTGGATTTATTAGTCATATATTACAATGTGCTCACCATGGAGTGTGGATGGGTTGTCAAAACATTCTTAGAAAATTTGCATAAAAGTGACCATGACTTTCAAGAGTAATTGGTAAGTAATGGTAAGTTGATATAGAGATTTTGTTTTGTATTTTATGAATTTGAATAATGGATATGTGATGGAAAATAGAACTTGCATATTTTTACAGCTGTAAATTCTTATGAATATTGATAAGCATTATTGTTTTTTTTGCCTCACTGATATTTCCTAGAAACAAAATCCTTAATTTTAAAGGGAAATGTTTCTCTTTTGGTTGTTTATATCATCATATCATGAGTAAAAGTTAATGGTAAAAATTGAGGACGATGTTTACTTAAGGGGTGGAGTATGTAATATCTCTATAAATTTCATTTACGTTGACACTCATAATGGAAAATATTATTTTTACCATGTTTAAGGAAATGGTTGAAAATAAGAACCATTATGATTTAGTTGCCAACTAATTTGAATTAAATAAAGAAAATGATAACTCATTGACGAAAATAACGTTTTACAGGTTCTTTAAATTCATTCGTAAACTGGGAAAAGTGACCTTCATCTTCATCAAGTGGAGTTTCCATCATGTGAATTCTCGAGGCATTGATCATCACAACTTTGGTGAGGAATGTTTTTGCTCCAATGAAAACCATACCTCAACATGAGGTATGCACATGAGACTTCGTGGTTATTTCACACAATAGATAAGTGACCTTGACTTCTTTGGAAAAAAATTCCATGTGTTTTGTGCAAAGAATGATATGTTATTTTATTAATTGGAAATATTTCCCTAGACTCTTAAAAGTTGCAAGGATTTTTGTGTAAAGGAATTTTTTATTTCATTGGAAGGTTCTGCATAGTTTCTATGTAGTGATTTTCTAAAACAAGCATGAGGACTTTACATATTAAAAAATAGAAACCATATTGTTTTATTAAATAAATATATTGCAAGGATGTCATTACTCTTGAAAATAGAATGCATTTGAATCCTGCAAGCAAAAATATTTCAGAAGTGATACTGCTTTTCATAAAGAATACATGTGAAATTTCCATGGTAAAAACAAGAAACTATATTACTTTCTTGAAAGAAAATTGCATGGTAAATGATAAAGAAATCGTATTACTTTACTCAAAGAAAAAATACATGGTAAAAGATAAGTTAGGGATGTTGTTTTCTTGGAAAGAAAACATACGTGACACCTCCACACAAAAATATTTAATAAATCATGACTTTTTTTTATGAAAAGAATGTATGTAAACTTTTCTTATGAAAAGAGAAAGAAAATAAGTTATTTCATTAAAGAAAATATTTCCAGGAAATTATGAGAGAAAATTAGATTATTAATTTCTTTGGAGATATTAGCATGATTCCCATAGACTCTTAATAGGAATATGTGCACAAAAATAATATCCATTATATTGGAATTCTTGAAATAAATTCATATGTTAATTCTTGAAAAAAAAATTGCATTCGCCATTGTATTAGATTTTGAAGTGAAATGTCTTTGCATACATTATGAAATTCTTGGAGAAGAGAAAAGTTAATTAGATTAATTTTCTTGGAAAGATTTTTATGAATTTGTACTATGCATATATTATTGACGTTGTTTATTTAAACACTGCAAGTATTTGAGTGCAGAAAGACATGCATAGGAGTTTTGTGCATGATTTATGAAAAATAATGATTGTTTCCTTAAAACATACATATGAATCTCGTTCATACAAGAACAAGAAAACATGCATACTTCTTGGAAAAGGTTATATGCATTGAAACACAAGCATGTTTCTTCAAAATTTTATGTGTATTGAAGTAAGGGTCATTGTGTTATAAAAAAAAACATGTTTCATGTACAAAAAGGTAGTCATTGCAATATAGAAAATATGTTTTGTATGTAGATAGAGAAAGTTATTATGTAAATATTCTTGAAAATAATAATCTCTTGAAAATATTGTCGAGCGAGATGAATTATGTTGATTTCTTCATTTAGGTGCATATAAGGGTTTTATGCATAAAAGATGGTTAGTTGTGGTAATTTGTTGAGAGGGAAGCATGGGGAACTTGCATGTCGAAATGTAGAGGAATGTCGTATATTAATTTCTTTTTGAAAATGAAGTATGTATTTGTTTACATGAAAATAATGGTTAATTATGGTAGAATTCTAGAGAAGGTAATATGTGGTGTGTACATTAAACAAGGGTTATTATGGTAAGCTCTTTCATACACGAAGAATAGTGATTTTGTTATAGAGATATGTTCTTTGCATGGATAGAAAAACCTTTGAGCTATATTTCTTTAGAAAAAAATTATACGTGATTACTTTTATGCTATCATAACTATTATCTTAGTTTCTTTTGGAATAAGATCATGCATATGAATGCAAGATTTATATTAGTTTTTGTTGGAAAGAATACAGATTTGTGTGTGGGAAATGATAGCATGTTGTGTTAGTCTACATCGGAAAATATTCTTTGGGAACAAAGATAAATTACATGCGCAAAAACCATAGCAATGTGTTGGTTTCCTTGAAATAAATAAATAAATATATATATATATATATATCTGTGTGTGTGGGGGGGGGGGGGTAATGTTGCTATAATATTTAGAAAATAAGACATGTATTTGTATGCTTTATTACATTAGTTTTATGGAAAAGAAAACATGTTTTTGCATTCCTTATTATACTATATTTCCTCCAAAATGAAACATGTGCTTAATGCTCTATTGTGTGAAACATTCTTTTGGAAAGTATATGTATTTTCATGCATAGGAACAAAATTCATCGTGTTAGATTTTTTTACGTACTTGCATGAACCGAGAGTAATAGTTAAAGAGCTAGTTTTTTTTATAAAGTTTATTTAATTCACGTGCACGAAGATCATAACTCATGTGTTCGTTTCCTTTAAAAGAATGTCTAGAAAATTGTAGTGATTTGTCTTGCAAGAATGTGGGTTCATGTGAGGGGAATATTGGTTAATGTGGTGTTTTTTATAGAAATGTATTGATGGTTATACACTTATAACTAATTCATATGCAGTATTAAAGGAAGCACGTCGTGATATTTTGTTTGTGTTTCATGAATGTACATGAATATGTGGTGAAGCACGACTAGTATATTTTTATGAATTGGTTTGATCGATAATTTATCTAATCATGATATCAAAGGTTGTTGGAAATAGAATTTACAGGAAAAGGCTTTGACTTATAAAGATGGATTAAGTTACCATTATGGCAGTAAATAAGTTAGTGGTCTACGAAGATTGAAGGAATGTCGGTAGTAGGATAATCCATTGATGAAAAAGCTAGGCCCTAAAGACACAATGGTCAAGGGTTTGTGAGTAGATGATATCATGATGATTGTAATAATTTATAAAAAGTTATGTTGCTTTTTTAGATGTTATTCTTTGTAATATTTTATAACAATGGTCAAGTTATGGACTCCCTTATAACCATTGAGTGAGGGGTAAGCTCATGAGCATTTAGTAATAAAATTAAACATTTATTGGTTTTCACCCTACGGTGTTTCCAGGGTATATTGGTGTTCAATGATGTGATGGATGATTCCTTCCATGATGTAACGTTTATGTTATTAAGAATACAATTAACAAACTGAGTTAAAAGAATCATAAAACTAATGCAAGGTTACATCAGAAACTTTATGTTAATATGCTACAATAGTGGTTGTTAATGATTATGTAATTTACTATTACGTTGCTAAAGTTACTCTATCTAATGATGAAGATTATATCTAATGATTAATGAGGAATCTGGAAGAGTGATTTGGATAGCTACTTGTGGGTAAATTGTGTAAAAAAATTATAACTCCATATATTTTCATGTCAGGTAACTGAGGAGTTTTACATGGGTCAAATATCTGGAGGTGTGAATCCTTCCTCAAGTTCAATCTTTAAACCTATTTTTTTATTAGAAAACTTGAGGAAATATTTCCACTTAGAAAAATTTGATCCCTCTCCTTACTTGATAAATCTATAATTAAGATAGCCTATAAATAAAATATTTCCATTTCCATATAATACAAAATATTCTTATATCAATTTTTAAAATTATTTTAAAATAATTAAATACAAAACAAATAACATTATTATTATTCATATTTTTTTATTTCATTTAAATAATTAAACCGTTTTAATATTTATATTAATTAATTAATTTTAATATTAATTTTAGAAAAAACATAAAAATATAATATAATAATAATAGAAAAACCATATTAAAATAAAACAATTTAATTCCACCCTAGAGATCCCATGAAGTTCGGTTTGCAACACACTAAAAGATCGAAAAATGCAACAATCTCATGCCTGTCAACAAAGTCTATAACATCCCACTCTTGTCTATTCATCGTTGGTTTCTTTCGCATATTGTCACCACTACATGTGCTGCATTTGGTGTGGCATCCGACTAATATCTATAATCTTTTATGTAATTATTAGTTTATCGGAATTAATTATTTAAAATTAAATAATGATTAATTTTAAAATAATCAGAAATATAATATTATATACGTTAAATGATTCTATTTAAAAATATATAATGTAGCACTATTTACAGTGGTATTTAATTTCGACTTGGGGTATTATTAGCCTTCGTACTAAAAAAAATTAAAGGAATTCGTGTTTGGCAAATATTAAAATTAGCTTTTGGGTTTTCCGATGTCCTGAGATGATCATCGTAAGCCTAGGCTATTCTTATGAATAAGACTATGATTAATTGCATTGCAGTTGATTCATCTCCACTCTTTTGGGAAGAATAGTAATGGGTAATGTCAGTTATCATTTGTGTGGCCAGGTATAATGTATTCAGTAATATTTTGATTATAAATTAGTTTTATTTTATATATATATATATATATTTGTTAAGTAATTTTTATTTTATAAAATATATATATATATATATTAAAATTATTTCTATTTTTTTATTTCATTAATTAAAAATATTTATATCTTATTTTATAATTATTGTAAATCTAACCAATTGTACCATTGATATTGTCCAGCCGCTACCTGCCGTTCTTTTGAAATATACAAACGCATTATAATACGGGGGCAGGTAAATTATCAACCACTTATCATTTACTATATTAGTTATTAAAATATAGAGTAATTAGCATTTAATGCGAAATGAAATTGAATTTTTCACATGTCAGGATTTAAAATCCACGAGTTACGACATGCACGGAAGAATGCAAACGCTGTTGTGGGTCACTTCATTTATTTATCACATTTCTTTATTTTGTCCAGTAACGCAGAGTAGAGTGGTGGGGATGTCGGGCCACATTAACTTTAACTTCAGCTCGATGTCATAAACATTATAAATTATTTTTATTTTTATTATAATTTTGATGAAAATCTTATAATTTCATCTCTTCAAAATTATAATTTAAAACAAAATTAATAATAAATAATATTTTAAAAAATAAAAATATTAATTAAGTTTTGGATTTGAAATGTTTTTTTGGCTTTTAGCTTAAAATATGATCACATAGATTTTATTAAAATTATAATATTTTGTATTATAAAATATAAATATAAATTTAATATTTTAAAAAAATATTAAAACAATAAAATTGAATTGTGTATATTAAATAATTTAAATTTATAATTATTTTATTTTTATTTTTAGTTAAATATTTTAAAAAATCAATCAAAATTTTAAAAACATTAAAATTAAAGTATATTTTTTTTCCTCTCGCAAAATCCGTAATTTTTCATTATATTGGAAAAATTACATATTTTAGATGCTTTACGCATATGCTGTTATCATTGTGAACAGTGATCATTCTTGGATAATTACATATAATGAGTTGTATATGTCCATCTTTCAGATATACCGCGCAGGGCAATCTGTCATATTTCTCTGATATGTACTGTCAAAAAACTGTATATATTTGGCCTTTCTAGGCTTATACTGTGTCTTATCAAAATATGCATATATGTTTGTCAAAATAAAGAGCAGTAATTACAAAACGAAAAATAACACCCAGTATTTAGTGACCAGGTGCGCGCTGATAGCTCTGATCTATGTATGGCCGGTGGTAGTATTTGTATTCATTTTGTCCTTGCACCTCTGTAATCTCCCATATACCCCTGTTCATCAGCGCGGCCTCCTTGGATAATTTATCAGCGTTGCAGTTATGTTCCCTGTAAATATGAGAGCAAGAGATGTTGTTAAAAGCTGCTTTGAATACATATACTTCATTTAAAATGATGCTGAGTGTGTGTATGTGACAGTCAGATATGCCATTGAACCAATTGATTATAATTTTTGAATCCCCGAAGATATTGATGCTGGTGCAGTGGTGACTCAGAGCAAAATGTAGTAAGTGTCGTAAAGTAATGAGCTCAACATAATTGTTTGTTCCTGCTCCCAGACCCAATTTTACTTTGTAGTAATGATGTTCATTAATGTGAATGATGAAACCACCCCCACAACCCTGTTGGTTTGCAGCTCCATCGAAGAAAGCCCATGGTGTATTAGAGTCAATGCAGGGAGGTGGATGAGGATGGCGTTCTTTAGGAGGCGGGGGGTCTGGTAGTTCCCTATGTGCAGCAATAATCCCGGCCTCAATCATAGGCCAGTGAACAGGCCTGTTGTCAAATATAAGGCGATTACGGGCTTTCCAGATATGCCAATTAATGAGAATTGGGAGGTTTAAGCTCTTCGATCCTTTGTGTCTCTGCACCCATGCTTCCCATGCATCTTTCAGGTCCGTTCCATCCCAATTTCCATCGAACGTGATTATATTAGAGAGAGAGCGCCACAGATCTTGTATAGCTCTACATCGCATGAAAAGGTGCTCTGTGGATTCTGATGCTCCTTTGCACAGAACGCACCAAGTTGGTCCATATTGAGCTCTATGCATGAGATGCTCCCCTGTAGGTACTATGTTCCTCAGTATACACCAGAAAAACAGTTTTGATCTTGGTGATGCTGTGAGCTTCCAAATGCTGTGCCACCATGTCGAGACAGTATCAGGTTTTTTATGAATGTTTAGAAAAATGTAACCGACCTTAGGAGTGTATTTACCACTCTCCGCTTGGCTCCATATAAGTTCATATGGCCCCTCTTTGATTCTGATGTGGGATTCAATTAGAGCCTCTCTGAAGTTCTGCCATTCCTGATGCCATCTGTGTGGGAGGTTCAATTGATGCGCCGTCCTCCATGCCTGATAAAAAATCCCTGTATTTTCCTAGTCTGCGATTTGTGCAAAAACTTTTATTTCTCGGGAATGTAGATATCTAACCAAATCTTGTGATAGGATATGCTTACCTCCGCTGCCAATCCAAGGGTCCATTCCTATTCGAGCCAGGGATCCGTCACTAGTTCTCCAAACCAGGTTATCCCTGATCAGGGGTAATGAGTAAAGCAATGCCTTCCATACGGATGATATACCTACTCTTTGCCAGCTAGGGAGCCTTACCCATTCCAATATATCAAGGGGCCATATATATTTATGATATGATAGACGTCACCACAAGTTCTGGCTAGTTAGCAGAGACCAGCTCATTTTCGCTGCCAGTGCTTGTGCAAATAGTGGAAGACCTTTTAGGCCCCAATCCCCCCACCTCTTTAGGAGTGCTATCTTTTGCCAGCCAATCCAGGCAAAGATGTGTTTGTCCTGGCTTCCAGCCCAGAGATATCTGTTGCATATTTGCTGTAGGCGAGCAAGAATATGTCTGGTTATCCAGGCAAGAGCCATCCAGAAAAATGGGGTTGCTTCCAGTACAGTTTTGATAAGCACTAATCGTCCTGCCCTAGAAAGGTATCTATGACTCCAACAGGTGAGCCTTTTCTCCAATTTGGTGATGAGCCAGACCCAATCTGCTATCCTTTGACACGAGGGCTTTAACCAGAACCCCAAGTATTTAAGTCCTCTGTCTATAGGATGGATATTGTAAGGGAAGGCCTGATGAGCGAACTGCGATTCATTGACAGAGGTGTGCGCAAAAGTAATAGTGGATTTTTGCTGGTTTACAATCATGCCAGTGGCCCTCGAGAAAAGCTGAAGTATGCGAGAAAAAGTTAGTGATTCTCTGATGCTTCCATCCAACAAGATAAGGACGTCATCGACAAATAATAGATGTGTGAGATAACAATCATCAGTGATCTTGAGACCACTGATAGATCCATCTCTTTTTGCAGAAATGATTAAACGACTCAATCCCTCCATAACAATAAGGAATAAAAGAGGAGATAGGGGACATCCTTGTCGGAGCCCCCTTTCAGAGTGGAAGAAATGGGAGGCCGATCCATTAATGAGAACACTGTAAGAGGGGGTAGTGACACAAGCCATGATCCAGTTGATGAGGGGTAGGGGGAAACCCAGATGGATGAGGAGCATTTTAATGTAAAGCCAGCTGACCCAGTCAAAAGCTTTAGACAGGTCAATCTTAAGAAGGATGCTTTTGAGATGTTTGGACCAAATGGAATGAAGGGCTTCTTGGGCAGAACCGATGGCTTCATGGATCTGTCTATCTTCAAGAAATGCAAATTGCTGAGGAGCAATGTGCTTTGAAAGGATGGGTCTGAGTCAGTTGGTAATAATCTTGGAGATGATCTTGTAGAGACAATTACACAATGAAATGGGGCGATAGTCATTGAATGAGGATGAGGAGTCAGTCTTGGGAATGAGGGCAATGAAAGTTGAGTTAATAGCATGATATAAACAACCAGATGATCTGCTTTCCTCCACCACCCTCAGCAGGTCCTGATCCAGTAGATCAAAAAAGGCTAGATAGAATTCTATTGTCCAACCATCTGGGCCAGGGCTTTTGTCTTTCTTGAACCATTTTAAAGTGCTCTCCAATTCCCCCATGGTGACAGGAGTCGTAAGGTCTTCAGTACCCTCCTCATTTACATATCTGGGAAAGTGATTTGCCACATTGATGATCTCAGCCAGGTTTGAGCCTGGTGGATTTCTGTAAATGCTCCTGAAGTGAGATGTGCCGAGCTGGGAGAGCTTGTTGAAAGAGTCTGCAAGGCCCCCCTCTGGGAGAGGGAGATTCCAAATAGTATTTGGGACTTTCCTTCCCTTTGCATAATTTTGAAAGAAATTTGAGTTTTCATCACCAGCTTTCAGCCAGATTGCTCTGCTTCCCAGTCTATGAGATTCCTCCCTTAATCTTAGGATATTTGCCTTTTGGTTTTCCAGCTCAATCAAATGCGACTTTACTTCACCTGAGGTGAAACCTAAGTTCCGATCATCTAAAAGGGAGCATAAATCAGCTTCAATGTGGGTGAGCTGAGCGGATTCCTTTCTGTTCTTCTCCTTTGCCCAATTAATAGCTAGATGCTTCAGCATGGTGAGATTTTTGCAAAAACCTTTTGCCAGTGATGCCTCTCTATCGATGGGGTGTGCCTTCCAAATATCAGTAACCAAATTCATGAAGCCTTGGTCTTGTAACCATGTATGGTTGAATTTAAAAGGGGCTTTTGGCTTCTCGTGAGGGCCAAGAATTTCCAAGTATATAGGGGAGTGGTCAGATATACCCCCTGAACCAACCCATTGCTTATAATGGTGAAGATGTTGTAGCAGAGGACCCTTCAGCAAGAATCTGTCGAGTCTGCGGGCTAATGCAGCTAAGCCCACCCTCCTATTCCTCCAAGTGGGCAGGGGCTTCTGCATGGGGACATCTATAAAATTTTTCTGCTCCAAGATATTATTCATGAACTCAGTAATGGCATCCACCTGAGTCAAATATCCCCAGGATTCACTGAAGCCCAAAGAAAAATTTAGGTCCCCACCTAGAATGGTGTGATATGGAGCCAATAATGAAAGGTTTAAGAGATGCATCCAAAACGTCTCCCTCTGGTGGCAGGGGCCATATATATTCATAATTTGGAGTGTTTTACCAAGTTCCGCAGAGAAACTGTCGATTCCCATGAATCCATATCCTCCCCAGGATGCATCAACCCTAATAGTCCTAGGGTTATATCCGATGGACAATCCCCCCGATCGCCCGACAGCATCAATCGCCAAAAACATCCATTTCGGGGCCAGAGCTTGTAAAGATTGTGTAATAATCTCAGACGAACCTAGAGTCTCTTGAAGCAATATAATGTCAGGCTGTTCAACCTCAATGAGTCTTTGGAGGGCTAGTTTTTTGGGGCCACTAGCCATACCCCTGCAATTAAAAGATAAGAATTTCATGGGGGAACGCTTCTCAGGGTTAAATTTTCTCTAAGGACCCCATCAAGAGTGGATTGACGACCAGATGCGACCTCCACCCCAGCCTGCCTGATAGCTTTAGAAAGATCAGTCTTTCTACCTCTGGTGATCATTGGTCCCAGGCCCGGGGAAACAATTCCTAACCCGACCTGGCGTCCTGACAAATCCGCGGTGTGAGAGCGAGGACGAAGAGAATAAGGGTGGGAGGAAGACTTCCTGGAGGATGACAGCGAGGTGGATGAGGAAGAGAGAGGAATGGAAGGTGGAACAGTAGTGACGATCGGGGGGGACGACATGGTGCAATGTGCCATAGTGAAATGTGCATTTGATACAACCATAGTAGAGGAGTTACCAAGTAAAATGGAAGAAGGGTTTAGAGTGGTACCCGAGGCCTGTGCGGCTTCTGCTGCAGCCCGAGCCCTGGTCATCGGCGGAGAAGACGAACCAAGTCCCTTCGTCCCAGATTTTTTAGGAGTAGCTTGTGCAGCAGATGAGGACCCCTGAGGTGGGCGAGGTATGACAGGGGAAACTCCTCTAGATGGGATGGGAGTGGCCTTGGTGGAGTCGTATGGTTTTTTGTTGAGCGGGCATTCCCTGAATAGGTGTCCCACCTGATGGCACAAATTGCAACGAAACAGGATGCCTTCATAATCAAGAATCTGAGTCCTGCTGTATTTTCCCCTCTGTACGGTGATCTTTTCCTCCATTCCTTCTCGGGCATCCAAATGAACCAGCACACGAGCGAGGGTTCGCTTCTTTGACTCTACAAAAGTGCGATCATGGTCAAGGTAGGTGCCCAGAGCATTTCCAATCCTATTGAGAACATCCTCACTCCAGTATTGTAGAGGTAGCCCCGGCAGTCGAACCCACAGGGGTCCTGCTCCAATTTGTTCACGCTCTGGGTCAAAGAGGGGACTCCACCTCTTGAGCAGAACTAGTGCCATCTCGATATGCCAGTACTTTGCCAGTACCAGATCCATGTATACTTCCTTTGCAAAATGGAGGGAGAACCATCCACGGGGGAGGACATGAACATCAGGCAATTCTTTAAGCAGGGCACCCCAAATTTCCCTTACCCATTGCGTCAGCCTATTTGCGGAGTATGCACGTCCTCGCACATGTCCAACCAACACCGTTCATGCCATGACCGCCGCTTCCCCTATAGCCGATGTCTCGCCAAACCTGATGGTAATATCCTTTGCCGTCGCCTTGATACACCTTGATTTTCTCTTTTTGGTACGAGGAGCCGAAGGGTGATCAACAAAAGGGTTTTGGACCCCCTCAGGTGAGATGGATTTTGCAGGTTTAACGTTTACCGCCGGGGTTTCAAAACATCCGGAAGGTCGAAGCCCAGATACAGGGAGGGTTTGCGATCCAACCACAGGAATGTCCACCGGGGGAGTCGGGAGAACAGTGGAGAGGGGCGGGTGCGGATCGAAAGATAGCAAGTGTGGAGTATAGGTAGATAGGATGTGAAGTGTACCTGGAGACAGGGGAGGAGCTTCTAGACCTGGCGAGTCCACAGGAGGCAGCTCAGAGACGGAGGGGGCGGAGTTATAACCAGGCAGAGAGACCAGGGGCGTGATGTCTTGCGAGATGAGATCCGTAACCGGCGGTGGTTCAAAAACCGACACAGAAAAATTAGGGTTATCAAATATAATTTGATCCGAAAAAGGATCCACGGAATAGTCCACGAGGTCTGTCTCCATATGAACCTCCATAACGGCCAGCGGTCTGTTGCGGACAGTGACGGGTGTAAACAGCGAGATAAATGACCCCGGTGAAACCAACAATGAAACAGAAAAACTGTTAACAACAACGACCTGTGGAGTTTACAGAAAACCCTAATCTGCTACCCTAATCTAAAGTGCTCCATCCATCCCCCTTTCATGTTCATTAAAATTAAATTATGTATATTAAGTAGCTTAAAATTAAAATTATCTTATTTTTAATTAGATATTTAAATAAATTAACCAAAATTTTTATAAAATTAAAAAAAAAATAAAAAATTAATAACACCATTATTTACATTCTCCCATAAAAATATAAAGTTAATCTTTTACTATCGTTTTCAAAATTAAATAAATTTAATTATTTAAAAGTAATTTATAACTATAAATTTACTTGTTAATTTAATTTCAAACTTCATTATATATCGAAATTATGAATTTCTTTAATAAATCTCTTTTTTTGGGATAAGTTGTGTCAAGTTTTTTAAAAATGTAACAATTTCTTAGATTTTCTGAAATTATATATATATTTTTACAGTATTCTATTTTAATTTAGCTATATTTAAATCAAGGGAATGAATTTTTTTTTAAAAGATCGTATTTGATTTCTAAAGAGTTCCAAACTAATTCAAATTTGACAACACCCTAGCTACCACATTAAATACTATATAAGAGGGATATGATAGGTTTCCATCCAATTTTGTAACATTGATATTTTTATAAATTTTCTAAGTATGACCTGTAACTATATATTTATTTATACACATAAAATATAAAACAAATCTTATTGTTTTTGCCATTATCTTGGTGTCTATTTCCAACAATGATAATCATGCAATTCCATTAGATATGTCACCTCAAATACACATTTATTTAATATCTATAAATAATATATATATATATATATATATATATATATATATATATATATTAAAACTAATAGTGTTAATAGATGAAATAACTTCCACTATATTAATGATGCAATAGAATATTAAATCATTTTTAATATAAAGTATTATGAAATAATAATCTGTTATTTTTGTAATAGTGAAAATTTAAATAATTAAACTAAACGGCAGAGAAATATGACTTTATTTAATTAAAAATTAGTTACATTTCTCTCCTCTTTATAAAAAATTCCAACATTGATATGGATAACTAGTTGCATGTCTCTCTTCTTTGTAAACAATTCCAACATTGATAGCCGATCTGGTAGAGGCCATGTCACGATTATTTTAGCAGTGACAACAATAGAAAAGGGGTAGGCCACCTGCTTCTTTGAACAATGTGTAATCGTTTGAAGTCGGACTTTCCGGTTTCATTTCATAAACCCTGATACTAGTGAAGGATACTTTCACCATATTTAGGCCCGTGAGATAATCACTCTTGGCGATGAAAAAACCCGATCAAATCGAATCCTTCTGACAAAACATACGGAAATGCCTAATTTATGTGATATGATTACAATTATTTAAACATTTCTTAAAATATAAACATTTTCAATTTTTTGCGATAACTGGTAATTTGACGTGATTGGATCCTCTTCATTCATATATGAATATCACTGTTTGGTGTGATGGGATCAGTCATTCATTTAGAGATCACTAACAAAAATAATTTCGAGTATCTAAATATTACAGATAATTTCAAAATTGTATAAGCATCTTTTAATAGGTTACTTCTTGTCATTATAGTAACATGGTTAAGTCAATCCAGATGAGATTGAATTCAAAATAACGTAAATCTACTTTTGAAAATATTTGCATTTTTTAATATACTTCTTTAACATATTTATATATTTTTAATTTGTTAAAATGAACATTTTATTTTTTATATTTTTTGATATGTTTTCACTAAAAATCTCTATTTCGAAATTGTAAAATTGTGGAAAACAAACGACTCATCTAAATTGAATTATAAAATGTTTAAAATAGTGAAAGAAAAAACTTAAAATAATAACCAAATGTTTAAAATAATGAAAGAAAATACCCAAAATAATAACCAAGAATAAATTTTGATTTAAATCTAATTGTATATTTTCTGTAATTAAAAATACCATATTTTTTTCAATTTTTAATTAATGATATTAAATATTTGTTAAATATAAATATCGATATTGAAAAAATAAAGTAAACTATTTTAAATTCTCATATTAATCATCACACTATCTTTTAATTAATATAATTAGTTTTTAATATATATTTAGTATACATTAGATTTATCGTTATTTCAAAATTTATATCCATCACAATTTTGACTATAATTAGAGTAGGGAGAAAATGATTAATGAAATGTGGAAATATTCCTATTAAATAATGAAATCTATAATTGTGATATTAAAATATTTGTTTTTGAGATTTAGATGTAATAGTTAGGTATAGCTCAATTATATAAGTTTTGTAACAATTTTTATATGATTTTTTTATGTAAATAAAATAATACGAAAGTCATAGGACATGTATTCAAAATTGAATGGTAGGAAAAACATAATAGTGGGTATCACTTGTAGTTTAATAATGGCTATGGATATTTGAAAAGGAATTGGCAAATACAAAGAGGCAATAATTAGCATTTAATTATTAAAAATAAAGGAAAATAGGAGAAAGAATTTTAAGAGACACAATTTTCATGTATGAGTAATTAGAGGAAAAATATAGGAAAATAAAGAAAAATGAGACATTAATAATAAAAAGGCACCTAACAATCTGTTGTCAGTTTTTTCCCATCTTTTGATTAGGACAAACAAAGGAGAGAGGACAAGCACATGAAATAGCAAGCAATGAAAACAAGGGTGCATAAGAGGAAGCTTGGACAATGGAAGGTAAGGATTGAAACTAGTTGTGGATTGTATGTAACAATGTGCATGTGAGATTTAACATCTCAGTTTTTGGATGCAAGTTATATGCATGTGGTTCCTTAGTTATGTGTTGTCATTGACATGGATATTTCCCTCATTTGAAAGTAGTTTCATCCTTTCCTTTCCATTTCCTGGAAAGCCACGATGTAGTGGGTTTCCCATTCTTGAATTCTTTGTTGATTGGTTCTCAAGTTCCCTATGGTTGTGGGTTGGAACAAATGCCATAGAGCCCTAGAACAACTTGGGTTTCTCTACAGTCCGTGGGTCGAGTTACTAATGCCTAGAGAATTGGGGTTGGGACAAATACTTAAGAGCCCTCGAACATCTCAAGTTTCGTGGAAGTTGTGGGTTGAGTTACTAGTTCTTGGAGCTTTGGACAACTTGGGTAGTGTTGTAGTAGGTACAACCACTCTCCAAAATTTTGGTCTACAACTAATTTCAGAGCCTCCTTGGGAGTTTCACTTGATGACTACACACCCTCAGGTTCACTCCGTGAGCCTGTGGGAGTATTTACATTCACCTTGCTTGTTCATTTCACCCAAGTTTCTTCATGTTGGTGTCTAAGCCATGATTGTGACAACGTTTTGGTTATGCTAAAAGTCTTCACTTCATGTGTACTTGTTATGTTCACTATAAAAGCGTCTGCCGCACTCACACATGGAGTTACATTCCCTATCGCAAAAGCATTGTCATGGTCGATCAATGATCAATCACGAGTGTCACGCTTCTCACTTGCACCATCGGTCAATCATGTTGAACATGTGTGTTTGGATTTTTTAAGTCATTTCGTCATCGAGTCACGTGAGTGTGTGTTTGTAGACCACCCATGCATCTTTTGATTGTTTACACACTTAATCATTTTGTTTAATTTTTGACGACCATGCTCCCCTCTGACAGTCGGACCATCACCTTGCCATCGAATCGATCGATTGTCACCCAGAACAACGTAGAAGCACCAAGAAAGTCTTTCCAAGTTGCACTAGTGCAAGGAATACAATCAGATTTCATGTTGGCCACCCAGATAGTCAGACCCGGCAACCACCTCGGGGCTAACTCCCCTAAAAAATTGCCCAGAGGCTACTAACCTTTCCCACTCTGTTGACTAAGGAAATTGTGCAGACAGGCTGGATAGATACCAAGTGGCCATCCTTGTGTCCCTAAAAAATTTGCACAGTTTTCCCAGTCAGTCCTCTTGACAATTGATCAACTACTCATCTAGGAAATTGTGCAGTTTTCATGAGCAGGCCTTCTACTGTGCATCAATCCACTCAGCTCAGAAACTGTGCATAGATGATCAGCAGGCCATTCTGTTAGCCTCAATGAAGGTTTCCTCACCAGCAGCTCCTAGCAGGAGACTGCTAGTTCCCTCCACAAATTGTGCAATTTTTGCTACCAATCTCCTAGCAACTGACTACCTGTTCCCCTTGGGAATTGTGCAATTTCTATTTCCAGTGGCCCAGCAACCAATTGCAACTTCCCTATGGGAATTGTGCAGTTTAGACTACCAGACTCGTGGCCAGTTCCCCCAAAAAATTGTGCAATTTATGCCTGCTGATCCTCCTTACACCCCGATGTGTTCCTTCAGAAAATTGTGTAGATTCTACCTACCTTTTCTTTCGGCAGCCCGTATTGTCCCTCCCAAAATTTGCACAATTTTGTCTTCTAGCCAAGACAGACCTTGCGAACAGTCACTGTAGACATGGATTTCTCATCTTCATCACTCAGTGACTCTTGCACAGTTTTCAGCGGTAGTGCCTGGAGCCATCATACCGCTATGCAACCTTGCTGCCTCTCCCGATCACCTGCAACTGAAATGATCACGTGTCATGGTAGACTAGGAGGGATTTTCGATTTGATATCATCTCGTCATGAGTGACTACAGGCACATGCACACTAACTAACATGGCATGACACCGTAAGGGATGAACGAAGGGGAGCACATGTAGAAGGACAGGATCACCAATGAACAATTGAATGATGCATTCAAAGGGATATGCTCGTGAAGAGATGATCATGCAAAGATGTGTTCACAGAAGGACAGATGAGAAAACATGCAATATGTGCTCACAGATGGACAAACGAACAAACATTCACATTTCGTGAATAGATGAGCATGTCAAGCCTTCCAACATGCAAGGAAGGAACAATGTGCCAAAGCAAGTCAAGTGAACCAATGATCATCGAAGACTCCGTGCACTTTGCCATGTGGAGGTGAAACTGTGATACACCATGATGAAATCCATCACCTAGAAGCACTGCAGCCCAACATGCACCCCAGCATCAACACAAATATACCAACGCTGTAATGTCGAGTCATGTCATGAGCCACATTGTCCACATCTCTACTGTGGGCAATGTTGTTAATCAATGTAATGTAACGTGAAAGTCCAGGAGACCCACTAATTGTACAAAGAGTCATGTGAAGTTGAAAATTCATGGAAGTCAAATAGTCATGAGGGTAGTCGAACAGCCAGAAGCATCAGTTTCACCCTTGGCTATAAATACCCCCTCATTTGTACATGCAAAGGACTTTTTCACCTCATCTCCTCCCACATAGCCAAGAGAGTTTGTAATATTTCCTTTGAGGAGAAAGTAGTGGCTCCAATGCCCCTCACATGGGCTTAGTGATGTATAGTGTAATGATGTGTCTTGGAACTTTCACCTAATTCAGAAGCTTGCTAACAGGGCAACACATTTTCATACATGTATTGTAATTGTTGTAAGACTAATCTTTAACACTTGTGATGCATGTTTCTTTAACTTGTGTTCTACTTCTAAACTATTTCACTTGTTGTAATGCATAATCTCTGAATGGAAATGTGTTTTATATGTTGCTAATGTTGTCTTCCCCATTTAGTCTACTCTCCCAGACACCAGACAAATCTTTCACATAAATCTTGTTGTAGCAATAGTTGCACTCATGTGGACTCATCTGCAAAGTGTTGTATGTGTTATCTTACCTTGTGTGTTGCGATTTCCGCATCTGTGTGGACTGCTCCTTCAGAAGCTATGCACGTTTTGTTGTGTTGTGTGTTGCTAGCTAAGTTGGGACTTCATCCCGACCAACTTGGGACTCACTCCCACCCTCTCCCTCTACAGTGAAAGAACCATTGACACAAGCGACACTTACACTCACCAGGCACATGAACCTCAGTTCTCAAAGATGAAGCAGACCACAGTACTATGCTGAGAAAAAAGAGTTGAGGAAAATCCTTGAGACAATGGCAATTGGGCCATCATACTGGATGGGACTCCCACACCAAATGATGTGAGGTCTAGTTGGGACATCATACTAGGGTGATCCCCTGAATGTTGACGGGTCCAACACTGTTAATATTTCTAGCACTAGAAGGATGGCAGCCAAATATATATGGCTGAACATCCCCTCACATTCATTCATCAACGATCTGGTCAAGGTAGTAGCTTGCACTCCCTCTCACCTACACACCACTCTGCAGTTGGTTACTCCTCACCTCCTAGGATTGAACACGATATTCCATATCAACACCTTCGCTCCATTTGTCCCATCGCTCGCTAGTTCGCGAAAGCAGTTGAACTGATCCCAAGCATAAAACATCTTCCATACACATCAAAGGAGTCAAAATCCACTCCCATAGGATTTGTTGTATCATCTGTGGAAGAAGCAATCCTTGCCACACTTGAAGGTCTGGTAGAAGCTATTAAAGATCAAGAGGAACCTCTGGTCTTTTGGTAAGGAAAATGAGACACTCTTGTTATCTTGGGATCAAACTCTAGTATAGGAGGTGAAGGGGAAGGCAGTGGAGGAGGTGGAGCTGGAGACGAACCAACAGACTTAGAGCCAGAACCATTAGACTTTGAAGGAGAGGAAGATGACATGGAAGAAGAAGAGATGGCTAACCCAAATCTTGAATGGATGACTCAAGGACCATTGGCTCTCCCGGCTATTCTACACAAGATGCTAAAGTGAGTGGAGAGAATGAACATCAAGTTTAACCCTAACAGCATGATGAAGACAGAATATCACTTGGACAACTTTTACCTACAGCTGCAAACCCTTGAGGTACGGTATGATGACGTAGCATGTAGATTGTTTCCATGTACCATGGATGGTTGTGCAACTGCATGGTATCATAGCCTTCCACCGAACTCTATACAGAACTGGGGTGCGTTCATACACATGTTCCTTGAAGATTTTGTTGATGACAAGACTCCAGCCATGCTACTCAAATAATTGAGAAGCCTCAAGATGGAGGGGAAAGAGAAAGTAAAAGACTTCAATCAGAGGTTTACTCGCATATTGAATTGTAGCGGACACTAAACCTCATGACTCCATCATTGTTGATTACTACACGTCCCATTGTTGACTGGTACTGCACAGTTCATTAAGCGAGCTACGAAACCAACACTCTTAGAAATCTGTGAAGAGGCTATCAATGTTGAAAAAGACCTTCGCACAATTGGAGTCGTCAAGGATGATGAATCAACAAAGGACTCCAAGAATGTGAGAAGGAAGCCCTAAGCAATGGCGAGCAAAGGCAGAGATAAGGAAGCAACCGATATTGATACCCTCACTCACCTTGTTAAGAACTTGGCCACAGAAGTATCCAAGCTCAAACAACGAAAAACAAACACATTTTCAAGCAGCCAACTGCCCAGACAAAGACAAGTGAGCAACTCATCAAGCAGCAACTAGTTCACTTCTAAAACTATGCAGAATCCTCTGTTCTAGCTCGAACAGTGCATAGATCCTAAGTTATGTTCTTTCCATGAATAACATCACCTTGAGAACTCTTGTTCGGACTAGAAGTGAGTCATTAGCTCTGTCTGTAGTCATACACTCGATGCAGAAAGTAATATGTAGGAGCAACAGGAAGACACTGATGATGATGAAGAAGCTGCAGCTGAGGAAACATCAAGTTATGGGCATGTGGTGAATGCATATTAGTGCTCGCAAGTGATCCCGAAGAAGAACACCGAGAAGTAGCCCCAAAAAGAAATTGATCATTATAATCTTAGGAGTAAAGGGGCTCCCCGTACACTTTGGGAAAAGTAAGAGAAGGTGAGGCTACTAATGGGGAATGTCGATCGGTCGCCCCAAAGGAGAAAATGCAAAGCAAGTCCGGGAAGATGGGGATGGATAGGAGTACATCCATGAGCAGAAAGCTGTAAAATACTCTGTCGAACAACATGAACATTCGTTCCACCCCTGACACCTCAGTCAGTCCACCAGCTTTGGACTACAAAATTATTGATGACATGAAGAAAACTCGAGCGAACATTAGTTTGTTCGAATTAGTCGAGGTCCAGAGTCAGTGAGACATCTTGTTGCATGCATTGGGATAGAAAACAATGGATAGCATAGCCTCTATGAGCAAATGGGGAAGCACACCTCCTGGATCACTTTCTACTGTGCTCAACACACTCCAGATGGAAGAAGAAAACTCAAGCTGCCCTCCATTCCTGCTATCCTTTGAAATGATCAAATATAATGTTCACAACTATTTGGTTGATTTGGGCATGGCTGCCAACGTCATGCTGCTCTCCATTGCAGAGAAGATCAATGCACAATGGAGCGAAACATCTGCATGAATCATCCAACTTAACTGAACATCGATACCAGCCATTGGTGAACTTTGAGATGTGATCATCCGACTTTCTCATGACAGTTGAGTCCACCAATGCATCAACATAGTTGTTGTGGAAATATCGGAAGCATACGGTCTACTACTCAGCAGAGACTGGTCCAGGTAGTTTGATGGATATTTTGCTATAAAATGGTCTCACATGTGGCTTCCATACAAGGGAAAATGCAACCAAATCTGGGTGTTATCTGAGAGGTATATGAAACATAATTTCACTCCCCTTAATGGTGAGAACAAACCATTGCCCTTCGCAGAGCTCATGTTTGGGAACTGCCTCCTCAAAACAACACTAGAATGCTATCCTGCACAGCCATCTCCAATCCCGTCAGACGCGTAGTTGGGACTCCTTCCTTTCCCAACTGATGGTAATGAAACATGTATAGTGCAATGTACCAATACCAGTTGTAGCAGTAGCAACAGTAGTAGCAGCGGTACTAGCATGCCAAACGGCCCGTGTATAAATAAGTTGTGGGCCATTGATTTTGACGAGTCAAAGACACATGATGGCTCAAACACCATGACTCTCAGCCTCAACATGATCACACCCAAAGTGATACTACACTCTGCAAATAGTGTGGATACATTCAAGGACATAATAGTTGATGAAGGTATGCAAGAGTTATCTCTAAAAACTACAGTTGAGGGAAAGAAAGGCAACCATGTCCTCAAGGGGTTGGGTTTTATAAGCAAGCTCTATGATTTACGGAACTTTGGTCAATGACCAAGAAACAACAGAACCCGCAAGGCCACCACTATGAATGAACAAGGTAACTTGGGGACCAATCATGATCTGAAGATGGTCGGTACAAACTGCACACCATAACAATGATCAGCTTTTGAACGCCTGATCAAATAGTACCGGGATGTGTCCACAAGGGTAGATGATGGCTTGAGTATGTACAACATGCGAGTAACCAAACCTCTAATTCGATGTAAAGGAGGAGCCAAACCATTGTAGAAAAATTCATGTAAAACACATATGTTGTTTGAACTCCTAATGCAGAAAAAATTGATTAAGATTTTGGATGATTGGATCAGTTGAAAATTTCATCATCATACTTAGTTTTCTAATTTGAATTTTGTACATAAGAAATCGGGTAAAATACACTTATGAACTCATTTTAGGAACTTGAACCGCTCTCAGAATAAGAGTAAATACCCTGTGCCATTATCCGAGCCTATGTTGCACATAGTACCTGAAGCAGTGGTGTTGTCCTACCTCAAGGTCTTTTGGAATACCACCAGGTTCTGGTAACAGAGCTTGATGGACTTACACTGGTCCACGAGAATCTTGGCCCACACATGTATCATTTGAAATCACTTGATGGGAGTACTGAAAAACTTCGTGTCAACGGGCAAGATCTCAAGCATTACCTTCAATAGGATGGGTCGTCCCCGTGCCATGTACATAGTCTTCTTGTTGCATTTTGCTTTCATCTTGTTTTCTTTGGTTATTATATTTTTTTTCTTTGTTTGATTCTGATTACTATTTTTGTTCACCTTCATTTTGTTGTTTGATATATTACTATTTTTTTTTCTAGAAATAAGTGTTGCCAACTACTATGTTCTAGCTTTTGAATAGAGTATGTAGTTGAAATTTGAAGAGACTTGTGACACTGCATCACTTGGCCAGTCTTGTGTCCATCTTCTCTGTGCTTGGTTATAACCTTCGGCCGATGAAGTCTTGATGGAAAATATGAGTCGTCTGCAAGGGAATTTTTTATCCAACCATGAACCTCTATCCAGAATAGGAAGCCCCATGCCTATACTCACCCTTCTTGTCTATGTGTTCAAGCTCATCCAACTAGTAGAAATGGGAAAGGGGAGAAACCAAATGAGAAAACCTATGTCAGAGGTCTTATATGCTTCTCTGAAAGAACAATCTCTTCTTCTATCAATAAGTCAGGATCCCTCTTCCACCCCAAAAGTAAATAAGTTCCTATGAATAGTCCTCTTGAAAAATAGAAAGGAAAAGAAGATAAGGGCTTCCTGCGCAGAGAGGTGAAGCATGCAACTCCATCGGGGTACTGACCAAGCTCGCTCACAGTGGAGAAATGTGTGTGTTCCTGCATGACTCTGCCAAAGTACTATCCAGGCTTGCTCGTAGTGGAGAAACACTAGAGATGAAAACTTATACTTTGAAAACGATCAAATCGCGACCTAAACTACCCTTCCCAGATTCAAAACACTAAGTTCAAGTTGAACTTTTGATTTTGTTTGATTGAGTTAGGAAAGGATGAACCATGTACGTCCATGAGGTTAGTGGGGAATCAAAAGTAACTTGCATAATGATTTAATACTCCATAAAACACCATGGTCCTGTGCTAGAACTTTACCAAAACAGAGAGGCTAGTGTTCTATCAGTGTGTTGCCAAGCATTGTAGCAGCTACAACCAGCCTCCAAAATTTTGGCCTGCACCTAATTTCGAAGCCTCACTTGGAGTTTCGCTTGATAAATGCACACCCTCAGGTTCACTCTATGAGCTCATGGGATTCTTTGCATCTGCTTTTCTTGTTCATTTCACCCAAGTTTCTGCATGTTGGTGTTCAAGGCATGCTTGTGACCATGTTCTGGTTATGCTCAAAGTCTTAGCTTTGTGTGTACTTGTTATGTTTTCTATGAAAGCATCTATTGCACTCGCACACGGAGTTGAATTCACTGTCGCACAAGTGTTGTCATCCTCGATCAACAATCAATCACAAGTGTCGCACTTGTTGCTTGCACCGTCAGTCAGTCATGATGAACATGTGTGTCTGGATGTTTTGAGTCATCTCATCCTTGAGTCATGTGAGCGTTTTCTTGTATGATTACCCATGCATCTTTCGATCGTTCACACACTCAGTGATTTTTCTGAAGTTCCGATGACTGGACTCCCCTCTGGCAGCCAGACCAACACCCTGCCATCGACTCAATCGACTGTCACACAAAACAATGCAGAACCACCAAGCAAGTCTTTCCAAGTGTTGGGAATGGGATCCCCCAAAGGGCAATTTTGGGGGTAAAGGCCCATGTTTGAGTCAAATTTTGTAATAAACTTGTAAAGACTCCACATTTTGTGGTCGTGGAGCACATAGGTGTTATAATTCATAAAGGGTTGTATGCCCTTAGTTTTGTAAAGTAAAGTCGGCTGTAAGATATCTACCCATGGTCTGCAAACCATGGGGTTGTATAAAAAGAGCTAAGCTCTAAGTAGTTAGAATCAATCAATAGATGGAGCGATAGAGAATAAAGCCATAACTCTGAGCTAGAAGTCTAATTTTTGGGTTGTAGCGTAAGTAAAGGTTTCACAGTTGAGTGTACAGAGGCCTAGGGTAGAAGTCTGCAACTGAGTGCGCGTACCATTGTAGTTGAGTGCGTAGGGTGGTTAGAGTCTGTAATCAATTTGAAGATATCAATAAAGAGAAGTATTCTGCAATTTATTTCTCTTTGTTCCAATTAATGCATCTTATCATTTTATGTATGAATTTCCTTTATAATTCTTATGTGATGCTCGAATGTGTATGATTATGTTGGGTAACTGAACACATATAAGAATATATGTTTACGCGGTGCTAATTGTGATTATCTAATAAGATAAGTAATACACTTGGACTAGTTTAGGAATTTGCAGCGCGAAAGTGTCTAGATCAAGGGTTAGGGTTGCGTGAAGGTCAGCCATACCCTTTTGCAGAGGTATTGAAGGATGAATGAGAAGCCTTATCTGCCTAGCCCTAGAGTGAAGTGACTTTCGCAATGGTAGGAATAAAGGGAATAAAACGACATCACAACCATCTCAGGGTGTGGAAACTTGGTTCCAACATCCCCACATACTTCTTCGGGTGAGATTTTGGTCCGTGCTCCACGGGCTGATGCCAAAAGGGCCAGTAGTCTAGGGATTCGTTTGGCTAAATAACGCAAAACCTGGGTCAGGCCCCCTCAAGCCAGCAAATGGTTCTGTTACTGGGACTAGAATCTGCATAAGAGATGTGTGATGTCATATCACTGGAATCCAACTAAGAAAGAGATTAGAGACTGGTTGGATAGGAAGATCCACGAATTCGCGCGCAGGAGAACAAAAACCCATAACTAACAAAGGAACAGTGGCTGGATAGGTACCTATATACAGAGATCCATGAAATATTTTTCTGCTCCTTTCCGATTGAGCTATACGAGTGGATCGTGAAGCTAGCAGATAGCTGAGGTAGGTGGAGACTTGACGGTCCTATTGTGTGGACCTCGGAGCTAGTGCGAAGGTTGGAAGCATCAGAGGATAAGATTGCTCATGCTGTCAATCATTGGCTTAATTGTGTCATTGAAGGATTTGTAACTAAATTTTCGGTCAATACCTCAGTCAACCACATCGACTCTTTTTCAAGGGACCACGAGGTAAGTACATGAAATATTTGAATACCTAGATTAACATGTTATTGTGTGAAAAACAGGTTATGTAGCTACCTTGATGTTTGGGGCTACGTGAAGTGGAAAGAGTTACAGAAATGAAGTAAAAAATGGTCCTGAATATAGTCCATTGATTTCACCTTCGTGAGGTTACGAAGAGGGAATAGTGCAGGTTTCTCTGCAAAGTGCTATTCAGTTAATAAGATAAGGACTCTTGTGAATACCACCTCCAACTTCACCACCATCACCTGCGACTTCACCTGTACCACCTCCATCTCCATCACAGTTCAGTATGGCGAATTCAGTGAAGCTACCTTTGTTTGAAGGCTTTGGGAATGAGGACCCGGACCAATTCTAGTTCGTCATGAAAGATGTATGGGAAGCTCAGGGCATTATAGATGATAACATGAAAAAGGTGACATTGGTTAGTGCTCTGTAGGATTGCGCGCTCACCTAGTATATCAAGTACGTTAATGATAACTCGAATGCTGGAGTAGCAGATATCCAAACGGCACTGAATAGAGAATCTAGTAGGCCTAAATTTGAAGCACAGTCTATTGTAGGATTCAAAGAAATCATGATGCAACTTCGCGAGACAGCTTGGGAACTAGAACAGAGGTTGAAGTGTACAATCCATGAAGCTAACATGAACCTAACAGATGGACAACATCGCGAGTGGTTTGTGGCTTCGCTCCTACCTCACTTAAGGGTTGCGCTGTCGCAACAGAAGATAACAACATAGGTAGAAGCCTTGGAGATCACAATAAGGCTGCATGAAACACTGATGCAGGATCCAAATTTGGGGGTTCAACAAATCCATGCGCAGTTGAGAAATCTTTGCCTTGAGATGAAAATCTTGAAGTAGGACAGGACAGTTCGACCAGAGGTGCACGAAGAGGTATGGTGTCTAAAATGAAAAAGTCAGGGGCATGACAAAGACCATTGTCCATTCTTTGTGAACTACCTTATTGGGGGGACTGATGCCTTTGAGGCCAGAAGCTCAAGCCTAAACGCAGCCCCTTAACTAGAGTGCAAAGATGGCATGAACATGATTTCAAGGGTGCAGACGAGGCCGAGGTAGAGGAGGACCTGGCAGAGGTCCAGGACAGTTGATCTGCTACAATTGCAGAGGACCAAGACATTATGCCTATGATTACACTAACCCTACGCGTCTGTCGTGCAAGTATTGTACTTTGTTTGATCATGAAACAAAAGACCGTCCTATGCTGATAGCAAGGATACATGACAAAGGGGTACTACCTCTGCAACTTGAGATGACAAGGGGAAATAGCTCGAAGATAGTACATGGGTGTGCAAAGCTCTGACGAAGCAGGCTCAGTTCGATTTGGATCACGCATGTGAAACGTTCATGGAGGTGAAGAAGAGCTTCGCTGAGGCCCCCACCTCCAGAAGCAAGGATAAGCCTGATCAGGAGATGGATCCTTCTATGCTTACAACTTTTCTGGAAACCTGTGTGAAGCTACTGTGCGATAGTAAGGCTGTGAAGGGCTTACAAGGGCTCATAAATAAGTGTGCTGGAACTACTCCAGGTGAGCCACGCATAGTGCAAAATATAGGTAAGCATAAAACAAGGAAAGGATGAGAGATGAGACTGACTGCACAGATAGGAGAGTATGATATGGATTAGGTTAGCTTGGACTTGGGGTGAGACGCAAACGTCCTACCTAAACAAACTTGGGAATGGATGTGGAGACTTGTGTTACAATGGTCTTTGATTTAGCTAAGGATGGCGAATCAACAGAAGATCATCCCCATGGGGCAGCTGTAGGGGGTGACTGTGGATGTTGAAGGTGTGAGCGTGCTAGCTGATTTTGAAGTAATAGAGATAGTGGATGGCAACAATCTCTATCCTGCACTCCTAGGAATTGATTGGGCTACTGATATGGATGGGGTAATCAATCTAAAGAAGTGAAAGATGATATTTGAGAAGAAATCGCTATGCATAATAGTACCCCTAGATCCTGCTAAAGGATCACCCTATATTGAACTAGTCCACGATTATGAGAGTGATGATGATCTGGACTATATCTACAAGATAACAGCGCGAGACCAAGATTGGGTGAATCCAATGGTGGATGGATGGATTACATGGGATTGCGAGAGTTCATGCACCTCGGACTCTGATGAAGAACTAGAGCACTGGTAGAATTGGTTATACAAGGTAACTACACTGATTTGTAACATGATGACCCAGTCACTATGATGTGTGTCGTCAAAGGTAAGAAATCTGCCTACTTATGATGTAGATATTCTTTTGTATGCATTTGAGAGGGAGCTACCAAAAAAGCGGTGCTTCTAGGTGATGGACTAGGCACTACATGCTATGCCCACAAGGTGGTGGGGTACACACAAGGGAAGCTTTGATGATTGGCGCGAATGTAGGAGAATGTTGAGAACTCGCTTTAGGAAGTTGAAGATGCGAATGACAGACAAGTATGATGGGTAGGATGATCTGTGTGCACACTTGGCCAAATGGGCTCAAGCTTATGGAGAGAAGCCCCAACCTAAATGGGTGCACTTGTTCTATCACACACTGGATATCGTCCTGGTGACCTGGTATGTAGAAACAGAGCTTCTCCATGGTACAAGTGAATGGGATATTCTACGTGAAGGATTCCTAATGACATTCAGTTTCAAATATGGGTTTGACTGTATTGATGAAGTGCTACAACAAGTGAAAGAAATTTTTTTTAAGATACAGCGAGATCCTTTAGACCTGATTCATCCTAAATTGGCTACTCAGCTGAGCCACGCACTACAATGTTATAATGTAGCTGTTGAAGAAGAGGACAAGGATCCACAAAATATTAACATCCCTGAAACAGAAAGTCACCGTGAGGTTGAAGGACAGCAGGTTGAGAATCCGGATATAACCATGCCATTGAAAATGAAACAAGTAAACATTGGTATGGAGGAAGACCCCAAATTCGTGAAGATTAGGGATTATTGGGATGACGTGACAGTGGATAAGGTCACCGAATTCCTCTGTGAATACCAGGATTTATTCCCTACCAAGTTCACAGATCTGAAGGGGATAATCGAGGACCTAGGTATGATGAAGATTACATTAAAGCTCGACACGAAGCCGGTTAAGCAAAGGCCTTACCATCTCAATCTGGAGTATAAGGAGAAGATCTGCTTGGAGCTAGACAAGATGCTCGCGGTAGACATTATTGAGCCTGTAAACGAATCTGACTGGGTAAGCCCAATGGCGGTACAGGAGAAAATGCAGAAGGATGAAATAAGGATATGTGTGGATCTTAGAAAGTTGAATGATGCTTGTGTACATGATCCTTTCCCAACTCTATTCACTAATGAAGTGTTGGAAAATGTAGGTGGCTAGGAGGCATATTCCTTCACTGATGGGTTCTCGAGGTACCACCACATCAAAATCGTGTTGGAGGATAGGAGCAAGACAACCTTCATGACTGAGTGGGGTTGTTTTTAGTACACTGTAATGTTGTTTGGATTGAAGAATGAACCTGCGATCTTCTTGTGCGTAGTCATTACTGTGTTCAACGAATTTATTCATAAGTCCTAGAGGTATACTTTGATGACGGGACTGTGTTTGGGCTAGTAAAATGCCATGTAGTGAGCTTGCGCCTAATGATGGATACCTATCAAAGATACCAAATCACGCTCAACCTAAAGAAGTATTTGTTCTGTGTTCCTTTTAGGACCTTGTTGGGCATTTGGTTTGTAGAGAGGGACTGATGGTACAACCCGCGAATATCATGGTGATACTGAACTTGGAGACACCAAGGAGTGTAAAGTAGCTGCGTGCTACCTTAGGACACACGGGGCATTACAAAAAGTTTATCAAAGGCTATGCCCAGATCATCACGCCTATGGAAAAATTGTTGAAGAAGGATGTCACATTCTGCTGGAATGAGGACTGTAAGAAGAGCCTGGATGTATTGAAAGAAAAGATGGTCACCGCGCCGATCCTAGTCTTCCCGGATTAGAAGAAGGAGTTTCATGTCCATGTCGATGCATCGTGTATAGTGCTGGGAGCAGTATTGACAGATGTTGGGGGAGAAGACTTGGACCATCCTATTGCGTTTGCAAGCAGAAGATTATCCCCATCGAGTGCGAAGGGTTAGCCATGGTGTATGCTCTCCAGAAGTTTAGACATTACTTGTTGGGAGGCCATTTTAAGATGTACATAGATCATTTTGCGTTGAAGTACCCAGTCAATAAGCCTATGTTGGGGGGGACAATTTGTAGATGGCTCTTATTCTTCCAGGAATATGATTTTGAGGTTATTGTGAATCTTGGAGGACTGAACGGAGGACCAGACCATCTATCACACATCGAAATAGGGGAAGAGCCCACTAATTTGGATGAAGGATTGCCTGACGCATAGCTATTTGTAGTGTGCATTGCGAATGGTCATTTTGAGGATATAATACACTTCCTAACGACAGGAACTACCTCGGAAGGATACACTGTCTAGTAGAAGAAGGAATAGTGGTGTGCACGATAGATTTCTCTGTCATTGTTGTGCTTCTATACAAAATGGGGTCTGATGAGATATTGCAACGATATGTACCTGAGTTTGGAAGAAGCAGCATCCTCACAGATGCTCATGGGGGCATCGTGGGAGGCATTATGCAAGAAGAGCAACTACGCTGAAGATTCTACGCAGAGTGTTGTGGTGTCGAACTCTCCATCAGGACTTAAATGTGTATTGCAAGGTGTGTGATTTATGTCATAGGACTGGAGGGCCACAACGGAGGGATGAGATGCCTTTGAATCCATAGATGACATTGCAACCCTTTGAGAAGTGGGCGATAGAATTTGTGGGACCCATTCAGCCACAAGGAAAGATGAGAGCAAGGTACATTATCAGCACGACAGAGTATTTGACTCGTTGAGCAGAGGCACAGCCTGTGAAGGATTCCACAGGCGTGACTATTGTGAATTTCCACTTTGAGCATGTACTAACATGATTTGGCTATCCAAAGATCTTGATGAGTGATCATGGTACGCACTTTCAGAATGAGACAATAAGCGCGGTGACGGAGGAATTTCAAGTTTATCATGAGAAGAGCATGCCTTATCACCCGCAGGCTAACAGGATGGTGGAAGCATTCAATAAAGTGTTGGAGAACATGTTGACGAAGGTTTTCAATTCTCACTGAAGTGATTGGGACCTATGCATACCTGTAGTAGTATGGGTTTATTGAACGACATGCCAAAAGTTGATTGGACAAACCCCTTTTATGCTTTTCTATGGTGTTCAAGCGGTAATGCCTATGGAATATATTGTGCCTAGTCTGTGCATAGTAGCACTCACTGGTATGATAGATCACGGAGCCCTGGAGGAAAGGCTCGCACAGCTAGATGAACTTGAGGAAGGGAGATTTCTAGCTGGATTTCACCAATAGGTCAAAAAGTAGTGCGGAAAGGCATGGCATGATCAACATATTAAGTTGCGCACATTTAAGGTAAATGACCTGTTTTGTTATACGATAGTAAGTTTGATAAATTTCCAAGGAAGTTTAGGATGAACTGGTTAGGACCCTATGTCATTAAGGAGATTACCGACAGAGGAGTGGTACAACTAGTCAAAATGAATGGAGATCCCTTCCTAGGAAAGGTGAATGGCAGTCGATTGAAGCCATACATCGGTGGTCTAACCATTTGACTAGATGAAGGTAGAACAGTCTTAGCGCTCCAAGTAGCTGAAAGGAGGTGTGGGACTATAAACTACACTACCCAGGTTGGGGAGCTACATGATTGGAGGATGGTGTGAAGTAAGGAAGTGTCACAGGGTCTGTGGGAGCACGGAGGGAGTTGTGCAACCCAGGGAGAAATCGCGCAGGTCAGCTGGAAAGTGACCATTAAAGTCATTGTCCATGATTTGACGTAGAAGCACGACCAAATGGAGCAAGCGACCGACATTTAAGATGGAATGTTTGGCTCAGATCCTTGCAAATATACTGCCAATCTGACATTAATGGACTGAATTTGGGGGGAATGGTCGGATTTGAATTCAAAATGACCTATTAATTATAAGTGGCTATCCAATAGAAAACACTTGGAATTTCGAGAATTCAGTTGTTGATCTCTCAGAAACCCATGGACTGAGAATTATTCGAGGCTTTCAAAGAGACTCCTGCATTTTCAAACTTGCCAGAGACATCGCGAGCACTGTTAGAAAGTGTTATGTAAACACTCGGAAAAATTATAAATACTAAAAAAGTAGTAGAGGAGCCGACAGAGGAAATGGAAAGAGAGGCATAAGTAGCTACTCCAAAAGTGGTCGAAGTACTGACAGCGGTCCCTAAATTGACCCTAATGTATAGAGACTAACCAAGCTACAAGAGGCCAAGCAGCTGAAGGAATAAGTGGATGCAGTGCTGCACAAGGAAGTCGTGCTCAAGGCGAGACTAAAGCTCTCACTGGATGAGGCTTATGCATTGACAGGAAATATCGAAGGCAAGCTTGTGACTCTACAAACAACACAACAAAATTTTCAGACTGACAACGCAGGAGAAGAGGCCGAGAAGACAATGGAAGACGTGAAGCAAGCGGCAACTCAGTGCACAGCTGAGGTTGTGGTCATATGGGATGAGCTGGAAGAACTTTGCGCAAAAATATCCATGCCTACCGAGTGACTCAAGGGTGAGTCACGATGTTTGTTTTGGGGGCCTGTTGGGAATGGGATCCCCCAAAGGGTAGTTTTGGGGATAAAATCCTATGTTTGAGTCAAATTTTGTAATAAACTTGTAAAGACTCTGCATTTTTTGGTCGCGAAGCATGTAGGTGTTATAAATCATAAAGGGTTGTCCACCCTTAGTTTTGTAAAGTAAAGTTGGTTGCAAGTTATCTACCCATGGTCCACAGACCATGGGATTGTATAAAAAGAGCTAAGCTTTAAGTAGTTAGAATCAATCAATAGATGGAGCAATAGAGAAGAGAGTTGTAGCTCTGAGCTAAAAGTCTAAGTTTTTGGTTGTAGCGTAATTAAATGCTCTGCAAGTGAGTGCATAGTGGCCTTGGGTAGACGTCCATAGCTGAGTGTACGAACCCCTGCAGCTATGTGCACAGGGTGGTTAGAGTCTATAATCACTTGGAAGATATCAATAAAGAGAAGTATTCTACAATTTCTTTGTCTCTGTTATGATTAATGCATCTCATCATTTTATGTATAAGAATATCTATTTACACGGTGTTAAATGTGAGTATCTAATAAGATAAGTAAGACACTTGGACTAGTTTAGGAATCTGCACGGTACGCTACCTTAGCAACGCGAAAGTGTCTAGATCAAGGGTTAGGACTACGCGAAGGTCAACCGTACCCTTTCATAGAGGTATTGAAGGAAGAAAGAGAAGGCTTATCTACCTAGCCCAAGAGTGAAGTGACCTACATGAAGGCAGGAATAAAGGGAATAAAATGGCATCACGACCATCTTAGGGTGCGGAAACTTGGTTCCAGCATCCCCCCATACTGCTTCGAGTGAGACTTTAGTCTGTGCTCCGTGGGCTGATGTCGAAAGGTCCAGCAATGTAGGGATTTGTTTGGCTAAATAACGCAGAACCTAGGTCAGGCCCCCTCAAGCCAACACCAAGTTGGGCTAGTTGCAAGCAATCCAATAAGCTTTCATGCTGACCACTCAGACAGTCAGACCCGGCAGCCACCCTGGGACTGACTCCCCTAAAAAATTGTGTAGAAGCTATTGGCCTTACTCGCTCTGATGACTGAAGAAGTTACGTAGAAAGGCCAGATAGACACCAAGTGCCCATTCCTATCTCCCTCAGAAAATGGCGCATTTTTCCCAGTCAGTCTTCCTGATAGTCGACATGCTCCTCATATAGGAAATTGTGTAGTTTTCATGAGTATGCCTTCTAGTGTGCAGCAACTCACTCAACTTAGAAACTGCACAGAGATGATCAGTAGGCTATCCTGTCAGCCTCAATGCATTTTTCCTCACCAGTAGCTCCTAGAAGCATACTGCTAGTTCCCTCGAGGAGTTGCGAAGTTTATGCTACCAATCTCCCAATAGGTGACTACCTGTTCCCCTTGGGAATGTGTAGTTTCTGCTGCCATTGGTCTAGCAGCCAACTGCAAGTTCCCTCTGGGAATTATGCAGTTTTGACTACTAGGCTCCTGGCCAGTTCCCCCAAAAAACTATGCAATTTCTGCCTTCTAATCCTCCTTGCAGTACGACTTGTTCCTCCATAAAATTGCACAAATTTTGCCTTCCAGCCCCTGCTACCCGCTCGTTCTTGAAATTACGCAGCTTCTGCCTACTTTGCCATCTGGCAGCCATGACTGTCCCTCCTAAAATTTGTGGAATTTTGACTTCTAGATGAGCTAGACCTCACGGATAGTCACTGTCAACTTGGATTGGTCATCTTCATCACTCAGTGACTCTTGCGCAGTTTCATCAGCACTGGACGGAGCCATCATCCCACTATGTAACCTTGTTGTCTCTCTTGGTCACCTGCATCCGAAATGATCATGTGTCATGATAGACAAGGAGGGTTTTTGGATTTGATGTCGTCTCTTCATGAGTGACTACAGGCATAGGCACCCTAAAAAACATGGTTCGACAACGTAAGGGATGAATGAAGGGGAGCACACGTAGAAGGACAGGTTCACCAAAAATGAATGAACGATGCAATCAAAGGGATATGCTCGTGAACGGATGAACATGCAAAGATGTGTTCGCGGACAGATAGATGATCAAACCTGCAGGATGTGCTCATAAACTGATGAATGAACAAACATGCACCCTTCACAAACAGATGAGCTTGTCAAGCCTTCCAACATGCAAGCGAGGAACAACGTGCCAAATAATCATCAAGAGAACCAATGACCATCTAAGACTCCAACAATTTTTCCATGTGGAGGTCAAGTTGTGATACACCATGAAGGCATCAATCACCTAGCAGCACTACAAATCAACATGCACCCCAACATCAACATGGATGTACTAGCACTGTCATGTCAAGTTGTGTCATGAGTCACATTATCCACATCTCTATTGTGGGCCATGTTGTCAATAAATGTAATGTAACATGGAATTCCAAGAGACCCACTTGTTATACAAAGAGTCATGTAAAGTCAAAAATTCATGGAAGTCATATAGTCATGAGGGTAGTCGAATAGCCACAAGGGACAATTTCACCCTTGGCTATAAATACCCTGTAATTTTTACATACAATGGACTTCTTCACCACATCTCCTTTCACATAGCCAAGAGAGTCTGTAATATTTCCTTTGAGGATTAAGTAGTGGCCCCAACGCCCCTCAGACAGGGTTAGTGATGTATGGTGTAACGATATGTCTTGGAACTTTTGCTCAATTCAGAAGCCTGCTAACAGGCCAACATGTTTTCACACATGATTTGTAATTTTTGTAATACTAATATTTAACACTTGTGATTCATGTTGCTTTAACCTGTGTTCTACATATGAACTATTTTACTTGTTGTAATGCATAATTTATAAATGGAAATGTTTTGTATATGCTGTTAACAATGTCTTTCCCATGAAGACTACTCTCCCAGACACGAGACAGACCTTTCACATAAAGCTTGTTGTAACAACTTTTGCACCTGTGTGGAATCATTCGCTGAGTGTTGTACGCGTTACCTTACCTTGTGTGATGTGACTAGCACATCCATGTGGACTTCTCCTATGGAAGTTGTTCATGTCCTGTTGTGTTGTGTGTTCCTAGCTGAGTTGGGACTTCAGCCCAACCAACTTGGTACTCGCTCCCACACTCTCCCTCTATATTGAAAGAACCATTGGCACAAGTGACACTTACACTCACCAAGAACATGAACCTCACTTCTCGAAGATGAAGCAGACCACTCTCCTGTGCTGATAAGTAAGAGTTGAGGAAAATCCTTAAGAAAATGGAAACCAGGCCATCATACTGGATGGGACTCCCACACCAAAAAGTGTGAGGTCTAGTTGGGACTTTATACCAGGGTCATTCATTGAATGTTGGCAGGTCCACCGCCGTCAATAGATATATATTGAGATGGTTGATGTTAATGATTTTTGGACCGTATATGTGAGATCATTGTGCTTGATCGTTGAGGTGGTTTGTCCTTTGGAAGCGCTGGTTGTTTTTTTTAAGCCGTGTGATCCCACATTCATTATTGGAATATGGTGTGGTGGTGATTGGCTAAAAGTGAGATTTGGTTTATCCCAATTTATGGTTGGGAGGTACATGGAAGTATCTTACTCAGTTGGGATTTTCATATGTTAATATGAGCTATTTTTCTATTGTGATATATGAGCACTTGAACTGTATATTATAGTGATCTTATGGTTGATTTTTCATAGTTTCTATTATGGTTATATGTTGGTTATATGCATGGTTTTATGATGTCCTCTAGCTACGACTCTTTTTCATGATTTTTTAAGTTAGTAGATGGTGATAAATGAATGGACTAAGAAGTATTGTTGTAGGTATTTAGAGAGGGCTTCAATCCTTCTTGGTGATTCTTAGATGAAATTCAGAAGTTTATGGTCATATATGCATTCATGACTTGTAGCTTTCATTTTTACCATATGCTTGGAAAAATGTTTGTTATGTACTAGGCATGTGCTGGTCAAGAACACATTCAAGTTTGAATGTTTGGAATTATTGTAATTAATCATGATTATGAAAAGCTACAAGAAGTTTTGGGTACCAGTCTCGAGGTTAGCCTGAAAAGTGGCATAGATATCGGAACCGTTTGCATAGAACTGAGGAATTTGGTCCATAACCGCTAGAAGTCTGATTTATGGGTACAATTATAGCCTCATAACCACATGCATGAGGTGTTATGGGTACGGTTATGGAGTTAAGTCAATGAAAAAGAGTTCAATCTCAGGGATTGATCACCTAGAGTGGTTTTCAAGCCCCTTAGTGGTATGTAGTCCCTGAGGGATGGAAGTAAATTTTTAGTTTGTAGGCCTCTTTTCCATGATTGAAATTTGGAGGTTGGGTCATTTCATAGTAGCACTTAACTCATGTTTACCTTGGAGATTTTGTAAAAGCTGGTAAATATGGGAGGAGACATTACAAGTTTAATTAGTGAATTATATAAATTCAATTTCAAATAACAACATTTCTAACTCAATTACAGTTAAAGACTTCTTTGAATTTATCAATTAATTTTAATATAAAAATATAATTTAAATTTAATAATAAAAACATAATTAAAATTTTAAATATATACATTTTCAACGATTTTTTTTTATTTTAACTATTTTCATATTCACGCATCATTTTACCCAAATAAACTAAAAACTCTATGCACACAATTCATGTATACAAATAAGCAGTGAAATTCCACCACGTGGCTCTTGTTTTGCTAATTTTATTATATTTTTTGATGTTATTAATGGTAATATAAATAATTTTCTTACTTATAAGCATATCTTGGTTATTATTTCCTCTACTCCAAACTCATATTAACATATGAAGTGGCTTGATAAAAAAAAGTTTGAATTTTTTTTATGCATGATGTGAACCCCATCAATTGTCAGTGGATTAAACATCGTCCAAAATCTGGTCTACACTTGAATTCTGTAGCCTACCATGGATCTTATGATTTTTCATTTCATAGTCACTTTATGTTATATCGATAAGTGTCAAAGGCACTTGCTCACACATGCTCAGACCGCAATAAGTTCATGAGTTCGCCTCTTATGCAAGTTTAACAAGCATGACACAAGTCCACCAAGATAGTTCCTGTGCAATGTTCAACCTATGTTGATAGTAAATGCACACTTCCATTGATAGTCTCTCAATTTTGGTTTCAACTATTCTTCTATTTCAGTGAGTTTTTCGAATTGTTGCTCTCACACACCTTCTCTTTGGTAAGTGTCGCTTTCATGTTTACAATTGTTGCTTTTCCTTATTTTCACTATAATAAATGTCATTTTCATGTTGTCTTCATTCTGGCATGTGTCACTTTTAATGTCATTCAGAATTTACAAGTGTAGTTTACACTTTCCTCTTCCTACCATAAACGTCGTCTTTTGGCATGACATGTGTCACTCATTGCACAAATGTAGTTTTAGTTTGTTTCAATGGCCAACCTTGGTGCTAATGAGTCATTATTATCATGTAGACATGTCACACTCATTCGCAAAGTTTCAAGAATTATTGCGCAAGTTTCATCTTCATTGTCATAAAGTGTACCTTTAGTGTCGCACTTGTGCAAAGTTGTTGCAATGTCATCATGTTGGGGGTATAATGTTATTCATGTGTTCTGAGTGATAAATGTTGCATCTTCAACTGTTCTAAGTGTGTGTTAATACTTAGGCAAATCAAGAAATTATCTCTCCCAAGCATCTTGGCTTTACTCAGCCTTCTGGAATTGCGTAGTGTGTAGTCTCATTCCTCAAGCTTCAACCTTGCATGTTCACACTGCACAATAAGCAGTCCCTAACATCCAAAAATATGTAATGCATAATCTCACTGCTCAATTTCAATCCTTGAACTCACAAATTATGTAGCACTTTCCTTTAGTTAGTCTCCTTTTTGCATTGTTCAGTCTCAAGATTCAAGCCTCAGCCTTGAGCCCTTGAACTATCTAATTGCGTAATACCTTGGCCTATGTCCCTTTATAACTATGCAGGGGGAAAACTCAAGGCTCAAACCTCAAGCCTAACCCATTGAGCCCTTGACATGTGCAAATATCTTTCTTTAGCTTGACTGAAATGCACATTCCATAGTCTCAAGGCTCAGTCCTGGCCTTTAAGCTCTTTAGTTGCAAAAATGTGTAATCCCCTAGCCTTTGTCTCTCTGGAACTGCTGTTATATCTCCAAACCTCACTCTTGATGTTTGTGATGCTGCACTCATGGCCTAGGGCAACCCCTCCTTCCAGACCTGGTCCAAAATTAAAAAAAATAGTGTTTCATTCCCTATACACGACATTTCCTTGAGCTAAACGCATGTGTACACGGGTCTGTGTATACCCAACCGACGTATATGTCTTAAAACACTTAAAAAAAATAAATATCCTTAATTTCAGGTGGAGATCATGGGTTTCACCTGTTGATTACTTATTACTTCCCGTGGCCCAACTGTTCCCAGTGAATTACCAACTAAAAAAACTACTTTGGGAGAAGTATAAAAAGGCTTCAATGGGAATGCCTAAAGAAGGAGAGAAGAGAGAGAAAGGTTACTATGCTGAGATTTCCCTGACCAGGTCTGAAGATCCTAGTGCCTCCTGCACTTCCCCCATTTACAGGAAACCCTTGTTTCCATGTGTGATGATGTCTATCTACTACTTGAGATATCATGGAGTAAGTCATGGAAGGAGTTTGTTAAAGGCTTGAGACTAGATGAATCCGGAGGACGGTTCCGCTTGGAGCCTGTGAAAGGACGAATTAGGGGAAATTATTCCTTTATGTACTTTATTTGTCTATAATAAAAGAAACACTTGTCTTTGTTCCTGATATAAATCTTCTTCATGTTTGTGATATCCATGTTATGATTCATATATGAATGGTTGTTTAATTTCATAACTAACTACGTTTCAATATACTATGAAGATGATTTCTTTATGATGTTTAGTCCATACACTGTTGTACTTTCTTGAATTGATTGTTTTGTAGGTTGAAGGAGCAAAAGGAACTGCAAGAGGGTTTGGACCTTGGCAGGATCTTCTCAAACGAAGGACCCCCAAGTACACCCCTTATCGTATAGTTTGCTTATATTAGCATTATGGTTGTATGGAATGTGTGTTTCTTTGTATAGATAACCTTCGATCTGCTAGGGTATCAACCCAACACCCTAGGGGAATTTATCCCTTAACAGAATTGGCGACTCCACTGGGGACAACTGTATTGTTGTTCCTATTTGGGTTTATTCAAGCTAATCAGGGCTCAGCGCTCTGTTTTCTCGTTGTTACTGTGTATTCTGTCCCTGTAGGAACTTGAGTTGTAAGTTTGATCAGTTTCTTTAGACTTTTTCTTGTTTTTTCTTGAAATCTTTTATATACACTATTTTTGTTGTTTATAGAGGCGTATATATGCATGTTTCCTTAATTAAACCTACGTATATGGAGGTTTCCTTAAGCTTAGTCGCATATACATGCAGATATGCACTAACACAGTCGCGTATATCTTATAATTTTCAAGATTTTTCAAATCGTTTTGTTTCTGAAGGTATGTCTGCTAGTCTAGTTCAGTCCTAAATAGTTACTTTTGTGTGTTAGTCTTTAGTTTTACACCAAGTATCTGATTTCAAATTCTCTCTGATTGTGGAAAGTGTTGGTCTTATTTGTTTTTCTTACAAACGTCATCATTTTTGCTTAAGCACACAAGACTTCTTGCTAGGAATCTTGGTTGCTCTGTGTTTTCACGGTAGAAAGATTGACTTCAATTTTTGTCTCAAGTTTTGTTTTGGTGACTTTTTGGTTTTCATGTCAAAACTGTATCTTTATGACCATCTGCTTTTCTTGCTTTCCGAAAGTTGTTGGTTCACACTTTCTTGAAAGTTGTCTTTTCAATCTTTTGGTCTTTATTGCCAAGCTCTTGTTGCTGCTTTTTTATTGTTAAGAGCATTTTGAAACACATTTTTGTTGAGTTCTCACTTGTTTTGTGTTGCAAACTCGCAAAGTGTTTCATTGCCTATTCTTCGATCATAAAGTTTTAGTCTTGTTTAGAGCACTTTTGAAAAGTCATTTTTTTTTTTGCTTTTGAAGAAAACTTCTTGAAACTTGGTCTTGCTTTCTTGAACTTGGTTTTGATTTAGTTTCCTTTTTATGAGTGAAAGTGCATTTTTGTTTGTCTTGAAACTTGCTTTTAGTGTTTGGACAAAATGAGCATCAACAACTTATATTCTATCTAAACATTTTAAGTGGAAAATTAAAAATTGATAAACAAGTAACTTTCATTTCTTCATTTAAGAGTAGTTTTGAGTTTTGCATCAGCATGTACTTGTTGCATTAGGATAAATTTGTGCATCTTTTTGGACATCCATAGTTTTGCTAACTTTTGTGAGTGTGAAGCTTGAGTAAAAAAAAAGAAAAGAAAAATTTGTTGCTTTCTTTGAAGTTCCTCTGAACCTAGTAGAAATTTCTTTCATCGAAGAACAAACAAGTGCATTTGCATGTAGTTTCATTTTTATTAATTTCTTTTGCATCAAAACACCACTAGTTTCATTTCCACTTATCCCTTGACTTAAGAACAACCCATTTAAAAACAAGCGCTAATTAAAATATACTAGAACTTTTCATAATTGTCAAGCTAGACACACCAACAAGTTTTAGGATATTTTAGGGCCTTGGATTAGGGGAGTGGAGAGAAAACTCTCCAAGGCCATTTAAACTGTCAAACATAGGAGTCTGAATAGTGAGTGAAAATCCAATAGCATTAGGGAGACCACGAAAGCTCCGGATCTGGGGGTTAAGCACGAAGGTTTTTGAAGACAGGGAAGAGAGATACCCCCTCTCCTACTTGTCAGATCTTACCTCAAGACTATTCCACCTGGCTTCTCACACGAGTTGGTAACCTTAGTTGCTACTCCTGGGGATCTACACAGGTGGTTGCGGAGGGGAATCCTGTAGCACCTGATGTCGACATTATATCACTCTCAACGGTACTACTGGAGGGCACAATTGCGAAGCTTGCGGGCTTGCACCGGCGCAAGCTGTTGTTAGGAGGTCAGCGGAACTTCCTCTGTTACCTTTGCTGATAGGACTGGGCCGTTATTATCCCAGACTATCTTCGGAAGGCCCCTTACTTCACTTTCTTGTATTTTGGTGTCCGGTCCTCATCACCCAGAGTGGAAATACTCAAAAGTTGTTTGACTGACTGATATCTTTTAGGGACCTTTTAGTGTGTGCTCTGTGCTCCTAGTTGGCCTAGCTTTCATTTTTTTGAGTCTTTAGCTAGATCTTAATAAAAAATTCAAAGTGGCTGACCGATCACCTAGACAGTATCAAAGACTTCGCGGTCTTTCACCACCAAGTATAGAGCCTTCTCCTAGAAGGCACAAAGGTAATACTGCCAGTGGGTTTCCTCCCGTGGCAGCTGACGCATCAGGGATTGATCCTCCTCTCGGGGGCATTAGTGTTCAGAATAGGCCTGGTACTTCCATAAAACAAGAGAGGAACACTCCAGTTCTTTCTCGAGTTCTCTTTCAGACGGAAGATAACATAGAGGTAAAAGAACTCCCAGAGTCATTAGCGGCTTCGAATTCTCCCCTACCTTCTAGTTATCCAGAAGTATTATGATACGTTGGGACTCTAACGCATAGGCCATCAAGTCCAGGTCACATTACCCACTTACCATCGATGACCACTACTAGAAGCATGGATTCTACTACAAGTGCTACAACTATGCAGACTCCAACATCAATACAAGGGGGAGGAACTATCTCCATCCCCTCTGCATCTTTATTTGGGTCTTTTGGTAGCACATCTTTAGTTAGGTCTACCTCCATTCCTTCTACAAGTGGAAATTTCCAAGACAATGCTTTTAGTACTGGACTATTCCCATTTGGCACCCATTCACAGGGTATTCCGTCAGTTCCATTTAGTGCCTCCACATCCATGATGGGTGGATCGGCTTCATTTCAAGGTTTTCCTTTTGGAAGTGGTCATATACCACATTCCAACCTGACAATAGGATCTATGCCTTTTTCTGCCATAGGACAAAGCAGTAATCCCTTTCAAGGTTGGACTGACACTGCGATTAGTGGCATGGGAACTGGGAATCCGTTTTTAGGCCAACAAGGGAATAGGCCGTACTCCACAGTTAGTTCGTTTTGAAGTATTCCTCCCTTAGCTTCTGCTTGGAATCCTTATCAGGGGTTATCAACTCCTTATAATCCTTTAGGAGGGAGCTTCGCCGGTTATGGAGGTTTTTCAGGCGGAGTTGGTCAAACTCCGAGTTTTGCTAGATCACGAGGTCTGCCTTTTGGTTCAGCTGGTTCTGCGGGTTACTTTGGGCAGCCTGGTGACTTCCAAAATCCAAGCCAATCTTTTCATAACTTTGGGAGTTCAGCCCAGTCCGGGTGGAATCCCCAAGGTCCTCCTAGGCTTCCTTTTCTAGCAACATTGAACTTGCCAGGTCTCACGAAATTAACAAATGATCCAATCAAATACAGCCCGGCCTGGCCTCCGGTCCCAACCAAACTCCCTTCGGACATTCCAAAATTTGAAGGGAAGGGCAGTGAAGACCCAGGCGACCATGTAACCACATTCCATTTGTAGTGCTCATCAAACTCCCTTATTGATGACTCGATTAGGTTGAGACTTTTTCAATGCACCCTGACTGGTAATGCGACCAAGTGGTATATAGAGTTGCCAGGGGGTAGCTTTACATCTTTCGCTGACTTAGCTAATATTTTCTTAAATAATTTTCAGTTGCCTGTCCGTTATGATGCCAGAACTGAACTTCTGGCCACTTTTCGTTAGGACACGAAAACTCACATTTCTGACCATATTCAGGAATGGAGACAGAGAAAGAGGCTCATTAAAGCCGAAATCCCTCCAGAATACCGTCTCGAATGGTTTTTGAAATCTTTACAACCTAAAATCTCTAAGGATGTCTCCATGTCCAGAGTCTATTCTGAGGAGCAAGCTATTTTTAGGGCCCAGCAATTAGAATTGATTTACTCTTAGTCTGGGATCCTACAAAAAATCTTGCCAGATGCTCCTAGGTCTAAGGTTGATATAGCCAAGTCGAAGCCAGGTCCCCATGCAGATGGTATTGTTGGATCGGTAGACACAAATGCAGTGAACTTGTTGAGCCAATTGCAGTAGTTGTCTTTGCAAACTGCTCTTAACAACCAAGTCACATCGTCTAACCCTTCATCTTCCCAACCCTCTTCAGTTAATGCCATCCAATCTACCAATCCCAAAAGAAATCAAAATTCCAATTGGAAGAAGAAAGGATGAGGTAAGAAAAGGAGTCAAGATGGGAAGACTGATGCAAATAATCTTGGCAATAATGTTGGTGGTGGTAGAAATGAGTCTAAAAAGAAAGTCAAGTTTCCATGCAGGTTATGCAGTGGAGACCATTTAACTCATCTCTACCCCAAGATTCAAGATGCTTAGCGCTTGTTAGGGCAGCAAGGAACTTCTAGTTCTCAAGCTGTGTTAACCAACCCTTTTCCCCAAGGGCAGCAACTTCTTGTTGCCATGAGTTCAAACCCTGGTACCTCCGCAGGGGGCAACCAGGAAGGGGAAAAGTCATCAAATGTTTTCATGATGGGTTCCAATGTCAATGTGACCACTCGGTCACATGATTACCGTGAAGCCAAAACTTCCAAGGACAAAACTATACCACGGATACCGAAAGATTCCGTTAAATGCACGACTATTAATCCTAATGCTAGGGCCGCCTAGAATTACTCCATTGTTGAGGATCTTGCTTAGAATCCATGCGCCATGTCTGCTTTAGAGGTTCTCCAGTTATGTCCAGCTCAACGAAGTGCTTTACTTTCGGCAATTGGGGCAGTTGATCCAACTAACTCTTTAGTGCTCACTTTCGACATGTTGAATGTCAAAAAGCAACTCCGTCATCATATGGCTTTCCAGATAAAGTCTAAATACCGAAAAATTAACATTTTTCATACCGTTATTGATAAAGGAGATTCCACATGTGTCATGTCGATGACATGCTGGAAGGATATTGGATCGCCTTCCGCTGTTTCTTCACCTACCCTCCTGACTGCATTTGATGGCATTCTCATAAGCCGCATTGGATTATCCTAGCCTTTCCCGTATGTGTTTGGGGAAAGGTTGTCAATATTGAAGTAGAAGTCATTGATGCTAACCTAGACTACAATATGCTCTTAGGAAGGAACTGGGTATATGAAATGGACGCCATTGTTTCGACTCTGTTTCGTGTCATTTGCTTTCCTCATGAAGGGAAAATCGTTAAGGTTGATCAATTGGATTATTTTCCAGTCGATCCTTAGGCAATCTCTGACTCTACTGTTCCTTTAGTGGATAACCCTCGTCCGCCTACTAAGAATCTAGGAGTTGGGATGTATTCTTCATTGATGGGTACCTTTGATCTTCCCTCTCCTATCACTAGAATCAATTTCATTTCATCATCTAAGGAGTCTCCTCGAAAAGAGTTCTTCTGAACTCATTATTTTTCGGACCCTTGGACCTTGCCTTCACCTACGACCACATTAGCTGAAGGACAAGTTAATGGAATGGCATTCCCTATATCAGTAGTTGAGCTTAGATACCAGTCTATCGTTAACTCTGTAGACAACCACTCTACTCCTTTTTTTGAGGAGGAGCTAGATGGTGATGTGGCCCCGGCTTGGACCCTTAATTCCACCTCCACCTTGGGCTACTTAGATACGGTTTTACCTTCTAAAGAAGCAATCTTAGAAGTAATGATGGGTGTAGATTGACCTTGGGATGAATTACACCATCGTTCATGTTTTCTTCCTCCATTGCAAGAAGTAGAATCTAGGTTCTCCGAGCTCTTTACTAGTGATATTTTTACAGTATCAAATCCTTTGGCTCCAGCACACTTTCGTGCCGAAGGTAATATGTCGATGATTTCAAAAACGATATCTATAAACATCTCTATGAAGCCTAACATGATTGAGAATCTCTTCATCAGAATCAAATTTTCCCTTAAAGAAATTCAAGTTTACACTGACTTTTTCAAGGAATTTCGAGATGTATTCGCTTGGTCTTATGAAGAAATTCCTGGCATTGATCCATCTATAGTTCAACATGAGATCAAGACGTATGAAAACACCAAACCGGTTTTTCAAAGGCTTCGGCCAGTTAATCATAGGAAAGCAACAGCCATTAAAGCTGAAGTAGAGAAGCAGCTCAAGGCGGGTTTCATATACCTTGTTCCTCTTACCAATTGGGTTTCTAATCCAGTCCCTATGGATGAAAAGTAAGGAACAATCCAAGTATGCATCGACTTTAGAGACCCAAATAAAGCCTGTCCAAAAGATAATTACCCCACAACATTCATCGATCAGATTATTGACGAGTGTGTGAGTAATGAGATTTTTTCCTTCATGGATGGTTTTTCCGGTTATAATCAGATCTCTATTCGTCCTAAAGATCAACATAACACAGCTTTGATATGTCCCTAGGTACCGTTGCATACAGAAAGATGCCTTTTGGTCTTAAAAATGCTGGAGCTACTTTCCACCAGGCCATGTCATATGCTTTCCACGATATTAAACATATCATCGAAGCATACTTGGATGATCTCACTCCTCGTTCTCGAAAGAGAACTGATCACCCTATTCATCTTCGATTGGTTTTTGAGCGATGTTGTTTTTATAAAATCCAGTTGAATCCCAATAAGTGCATTTTCGCGGTTACATCTTGTCAGTTATTAGGGTTCATTGTGTCAAATGAAGGGATTCGGGTTGATCCCTTCAAGGTTGAGGCAATAATTCAGTTGGCTCCCCTGTCCTCATTTCAACAACTTCAAAGTCTTCAAGGGAAAGCTAATTTCTCGAGACGGTTTATAGCGAATTATGCCGAGATCACTAAAGGGTTTATGCGTTTGCTACGCAAAGGAGTTCCATTCGTATGGGACGACTTTGCACAGCGGTTGTTTGATGCTTTGAAAAAGGCATTAGTCTTTGCCCCACTTTTGAGTCCACCAGATTATGGTAGGGACTTCCTTTTATATCTCATTGCAGCAAAATCAACCATTCGTATGGTTCTAGTTCACGAAGACGATGCTCTCATGGAGCATGTGATTTATTATTTGAGTCAAGGCTTGATAGGTCCTGAACTTCGCTATTCTCTGGTTGAGAAGTTGGCTTTGGCAGCTGTCCATGCTGTCCAACGGCTCCGTCATTATATCTTGCTATGCAAAACTTTTGTCTTAGCGGTGGTCAATCCATTTCAGTTTGTCCTCAGTAGGTGAGTGATTGGGGGCAAATACAATCGATGGATAGTCATTCTACAAGAATTTGATCTCGAGTTCTTGTCCGCCAAGTCTAAGAAATCCATTGTTTTTTCCGAGCTAATTTCCGAGCTGCCTTGTGGAGAAGATTGTATTTATGAGGAAAATTTTCCCGACGAACATTTATTCCTCATCTCTTCACTCGACCCTTGGTATGGAGATATCATTATCTATCTCTAGACTTCTGAGTTTCCCTCTACTTTCTCTAAGAATGAACGTCGAAAGTTACGTCACCTGGCTAAAAATTATGTTATCATTGGTGATACATTATATTGTCAAGGGGTTGATTCAATCCTTTGGTGCTATTTAACCTTAGAGGAAGCAGAGTTAGTGCTCAATGACTGCCACAGTGGAGCTTGTGGTGGTCATCTATCAGGGCTTGTTACAGCCCAACGTATCTTGCGTGCCGGCTATTTTTGGCCTTTGCTCTTCAAATATTATGTTGAAGCGGTCAAATGTTGTCACCCATGTCAAATTTATACTCGGAAGATGAACGCACATCCAGCTCCTCTTTTTCCCATTGTCGTTGTCGGTCCTTTTACTAAGTGGGGTATTGATTTTAAAACTTGTAATCCGCCTTCAACAGCGAATCACAAGTACATTATCGTGGCAGTAGACTACTTCACAAAGTGGGCCGAGGCCATGCCCTTACAAAGATGATAGTGAAATGGTGGCATTGTTCCTTTTTAATCAGATTATCTCAACATTCGGTATCCCGAGAGAGATTGTCATTGACCATGGCAGTCATTTCTAGAATCAACTAATGTCTGAATTGGCTCTTAAATTGGGTTTTCGGCAGGAACATTTGTCTCCTTATTATCCTCAGGCCAATGGATAGGTCGAGGTAGTGAAAAAAACTCTTAAGATGATCCTGCAATGGAAAATTGACAAAAATGGATCCAATTGGCATCTTATGTTGTGTTGTATCTGGCTCTTTGGGCATACCGAACCTCCGTAAACACTGCTACTAGTTTTACACATTTTCAGTTAGTTTATGGGATGGAATCTATCTTTCCTATTGAATGTGAAATCCCATCTCTTAAGTTAGCCATTGAGCTCCTTCTAGAGACTTCTAGTCTCGAAGAGCGCCTCCTTCATTTGGAACATCTTGATGAGTAGCATCAAGATGCCGCCACGATGAATGAGGCTCATAAGAAAAGGGTTAAAACTCAGTATGATAAAGCTATCCATCCTCGAGTCTTTACCGAAGGCGACCTTGTCTTGATCTATGACCAAGATAAAGACACCTTGGGGGCAAGCAAGTTCAAGCCTATGTGGTACAGTCCTTTCATAATTAAATGAGTTTTAGAAAAGGGTTGTATGAGTTAATCGATTTTGAAGGAAACAAGTTGGCGAAGCCCTAAAATGGGCTTTACCTTAAGAAGTACTTTGCTTAAGTAGCAACTAGGCAATGGCTTCTTTGTACATTGTGTATATTCGTACATATCTCATCGATAGTTTTTGATATCAACACTTTTTGGTTTGCTGTGGTGGGTGTTGATGGATGACTTGGTCTATTATGGATTTGCCGATGGTGCTAGTCGGCACACTCGGAACCTCGCTTCCACAACTTGGGTACTCTACTATCCAACTGGTCAATTGATGGTATCAAGGGGAGTATGCATTGGTCCTGCTTCAAATAATATGGATGAGTATACTGTCGTCATTAATTTACTATCCGAAGCCATTTCTTATAAAATTGATTCGTTGGTAGTCTATCTTGTTTCATAATTGATAGTGTCACAATTGAATAACATTTATCCAGTAAGGGATCCATGTTTATATCGCCAGTATTTAAGGGTGAGGTTGTTGCAATGATCATTTACTTACATTAATTATTTGCACATTCCAAGATCTCATAATTGGTTAGCTGATTCTATCACTAATCAAGCATTAGACTGGCACTTCAATAATTCATCACAATAAAATCAAGCATCAAAAAGTCGAACTGTATATATATATATATATATATATATATAGATATATATATATATATATATATATCATAAAACATCTCGAGTGTACATAAGTCTATCCAAAAATAATATACAAAAATTGGGACTCAAATGCCCATAATCATGTTTAGTACATCTAATGCCCCGGCTCAGGATGAGCAGCTAAGTAGGCAACTACTGCATTGCCCACACAATTAAGAGTGCAGACCCAGTCTTGTGGCATTCCAACCATATGACGCTGCATATCTACTGGAAGATCCTCTACGGCTACCATCAGTACTCCATGAGTCAGTCTCACCAAGTGCCGTTGAACTGTGTGAAGTAGTCGCTCTGTGTCTGCAGCTACCTCTTTAGCCCCTCGGCCGCAACGTCTGTGCCGTGGGAACTCATCTTGTCATACCGGCCCAATATATGGAACACGATCATCATATTAGTCATTTGAATCCTATCAAAAACATTTTTCAAAATTCATTATTATATTTGAAAAAACACAAAAAATCAAAAAATCAAAAAACACTTACCTATGTCGCCCCATGCTATGGTCAGTGGTAATGCTAGATCGAGATCCGCTCAGAAATCCAACCCAGCATAAGGGTAGTCATCTATGGCGATGATCTGCTGATCCCACCAGGAAAAGAAGTCATCGTCAAATGCAGTCTGTGGGATGTCCCCACTTCCTAGACATTTCATCAGGTCAGCCCACCTGCCCATTCGTGGATCTCGTGGGGTGTTGATTGAGACTGGTACTCTAGGACGAAGTGCAGGGACCCCTCAAAAAAGAAAGAACACAAAATAGTCTGATATCCGAAGTTTTTGGTTTGCCCTCTCTTGATGGAAGTGAGCTGGCTTTTCAGGCTAGGCAGAAGAGGAGTACACCAGTCAAATACGGTGGTGAGATAGTCTACCGCCAAGCTCATGGCTAACCATGATGCTTGGTGCAAAGAAGTTGATCCGTTCTCTAGCTATGGTGAACAGGATTATCCTCAGCGATAAAATCTCCACATGTGTGATTGAAATTTTACTTCCAACCTTTTTTGGATATCTCGGGTAATATATATGAACGTAGTCCTTGATCGAGAGACTGCATTATGTCCTACCCCTGGAATGTACTACCTCTCCCCTTCGAGAAAGGACTGTGATGAAATAAATATCTTCCACTTCTATCCTGAGTGGCATCAGGCCAATCATAAATGCATCATCCTCGATACTCCAGTAATCAATGAGCATCTCAAGCAGACATGTGTTTGCTTTCATATTTGGCAATTTGAAGAATTTTAGCAAACCACATCTACATAAGGCATCCAAAGCATTAGGATCATTCATGACCTCATCATCCACTGTGGTTTGCTCTCTTTCTCTCGAAGTGACTAGCATCCTGAAGAAAAAATGATTTTAGACCACTAGTTTTTTTTTTGAAATGTTCGCGGTGTATACGTGGGTCCATTTACACACAGTCGCGTGTAGGGCCCGCGTATATGCCATGGTGAAATTTTTGACAAAAAATTCAACGGTAAAACATAAATTAAAAATTCTAAACTAGTCACAATTGATTGCAAGACAAGTATAAGAGTTACAAGGGGATTTTGGAAGAATCTGAATGGTTGAATTTGGCGTATGGAAAAGTTTTCTCCTTTTGCTCCACTTCTCTGCTCTCAAACTCAAATGGTGAAAATGGTGAGTCCAAAAACTCTTTTATAGGCTTTGAAAATGAAAAAAAAAATTAAAAACTTAATTTTGTTTGGTCTCATGTAACTTTTAACTTGGGAGCTTGGAATGTCGAGAATGGTTTGACTTTCAGGACATTTTGGATGTTTTTTCGACTGTTTTGAGATGGTTCCATGACTGCTGACCCGTCATGGCAGGTATCGTTTTCTCACTGGCATATAGGTTAGGGAAGCCATTTTTCCATTGCATTATGCATACTAGCCTCCATTTGTCATGACATTTGCAATAGGGTCAATCCCGTCGTGTTATGGTTCGTAAACCATCTTCACTCGCCGATTCTTTAAATCATGACATGATGGTAGAAGCCATCCTTTACATGGGCACCATAGTTAGCACCTCACTAACATTTGTTGCACATGCTGCTCCGATTTGAGTAGGCTCGGGAGTCCTCTGTAGTCCCGCCATGACTTATGCGATGAAGACTCATTCCTCTTTTCTTCTTCGCTTCGTTCTGGCCTTATACCCTAGAGGCTCCTTTGTGTTGAGTTTTATTACTGCATTTCATTTTGACAATTTGCACCTTTTGGCCTTGAGCTGGCTTCACTTGGACTCGTGTTTAAGCCAAATTTTGACCATGACGACTGCAAAATCAAACTTGCATGCCTTTACCTTCTGGAACTTCACACACCTTGACCCATGGAAGGAACACACCATTGAGTTTCTTTGACCAGATTTTGCCTCCCTGCATTGAGCATAGGAATGTTCCAATCCTAGGAACTAGATCATCTGCTTCACCAACACTCGTTCTTTCCACTGTACTATAGAATTCTTTTATTCTTTTTCCAGCTTAACAGAAAAAGATAAAGAAAATTATATATTCCAAAAACAGTAGGAAAGGGACAATATTTCCATTTATTGTTGGTAGCTAGAGTCAGTCGTGTCGCCCTTGAGCAAACCACTCAAAAGCAAAGTCTCCTCCGTTTGGGCGGGATACAGTTTGACTTAGGTATGCCTTAACCTTGTTATTGAGTCAGTTCTCCCCCGATTGGTTATCTCTTCCAATCATATGGAAGGTTCGTTCATGCCTCCTGCATGACAAACTTATACAGAGTCATCATATGCTGCCACATAGTCACATTGAGTCGTGCTTTTGTTCAAGGGATGTTAGCCCGAGTTGCCCTCTCTGTGGTGTCTCTTGACTCATTTTTCAGTCGGCCATCCATGGTTTTCAGTATCATGTCTATCATCACATCAGCTATATTGGTCCTTTACTCATGCCGATTTGAGAAGGTCTCCATTGACTTCTTGCTGGCATGTCTTGTCCTTATTTACGATGACATCTTGCTCTGAGGACAGGCCTAGAGCTACACCCTGGCCCTATTTCCACCATTGATAGGTCACCTTGTGCTCAGCATCGATCAGTATCATGGGTCTCTGACTGAGTGGTTTCCCTTGTGTTCGACATCAGCTTAAATTATGACACATTGGGATTCGTGCAGTACCTTGGTTTCCATTTGAACCTATTGGTGGATACCTTGCCTCTGTGTTAACTTTCATTATTGGCTGGTTCAAAGAGTTTCTGTTGTGCACTAGTCACATCTTGTGTACACCAGGAAACGTACTTCGATTGGGTTACTACATCCTTTTCGTCTGATTCCTTCCACATTATTGGCCTATGGGTTACACTCACGCTAGATTGATGAAGGATGCCTTAATTCCTTCCTTCTAGTGGATATTTACCCATCGACTACGACTCATTGCCTCGGGGCAAAGATCTAGAGTCCATTTGGCAGTACCTTGGGGTTTGCAGTCATTAGTGGCAGATCCTTTGCTATCGTCAGTGGGAAACCATCATTGTCTCTTGATTGATAGATTCTTACAGGTGTTCAACTTCAGCTCATCCATTCACACTTGCTAGATTGTACTGGGTACCTTGACGCTCATTATCATTATCGGTGAGTAGTCTCGCATTTGTTAACGGTATACATGAGTGACCTGTAATCAAATGATTTCTCACATGGTTGGCTTCAGATCATTTATTCCCATGGTGTAGAAATGTACCATAGCGATCGGTGAAGACCTCAGGTTGCATTAGCATTCATTGGTTCACTTGACAGTTGCTCCTATTGCTGCTAGTTGATACCATTCCACCTTATATGTTGCAGTCAATCATGGTGACATTCTATATGCTGGCACCTAAGTTTGTAGTGAAGTACCATCCTATTCCATCATGTTCATTTGGTACCTTTTGTGAACAGTCTTTGATATCATGTTCATTCTTCAGCATCATTGACATTCTTATATGTGATATTCAGACATGTACTTGTTCGATCATGATCATATGATCCATTATGTATTTTCCAGTTCTATATACTTGTATACTTAGTGGATCCACTTCTAATTGATATGCAAACATGCTTTACTTTCTCTGAGCATGGGTATGCCTACCTCAGACAGTGTTTCTTTCTAATCTCCTTTTGGCTTGGCAGGCTGAACTCTGGTGAAGTCCTTCTCATTTTTTGGCAGATTTCCTTTCCGTGAACTTGCTTAATACATTTCGGCCATCATGTACCCCTTCTGACCTCATATATTAGGGGGCATCTGTTATAGCTCCAAACCTCACTCTTGATGTTTGTGATGTTGCAGTCATGGCCTAGGGCAACCCCTCCTTCCAGACCTAGTCCAAAATTTTAAAAAACAGTGTTTTATTCCCTATACGCGACATTTCCCTGAGCTAAACATGTGTGTACGTGTGTTTGTGTACCCAACCCACTTATATGTCTTTAAACAATTAAAAAAAAATAAATCTCCTTAATTTTGGGTGGAGATCACGGGTTTCACCTGTTGATTACCTATTAGTGCCCATGGCCCAACTGTTCCCAACGAATTCCCAACTAAAAAAACTACTTTGGGAGAAGTATAAAAAGGCTTCAATGGGAAGGCCTAAAGGAGGAGAGAAGAGAGAGAAAGGTTACTATGCTGGGATTTCCCTGACTAGGTCTGAAGATCCTAGTGCCTCCTGCACTTCCCCCATTTACAGGAAACCCTTGTTTCCCTGTGTGATGATGTCTATCTACTACTTGAGATATCATGGAGTAAGTCATGGAAGGAGTTTGTTAAAGGCTTGAGACTGGATGAATCTGGAGGATGGTTCCACTTGGAGCCTGCAAAAGGATGAATCAGGTGAAAATATTCCTTTCTGTACTTTATATGTCTATAATAAAAGAGACACTTGTCTTTGTTCCTGATATAAATCTTCTTCATGTTTATGATATTCATGTTATGATTCATATATGAATGGTTGTCAAATTGCATAACTGACTACCTTTCAATATACTATGAAGATGATTTCTTTATGATGTTTAGTCCATATACTACTGTACTTTCTTGAATTGATTGTTTTGCAGGTTGAAGGAGCAAAAGGAACTCCAAGAGGGTTTGGACCCTGGCAGGATCTTCTGAAACGAAGGACCCCTAGATACGCCCCTTATCATATAGTTTGCTTATATTATCATTATGGCTGTATGGAATGCGTGTTTCTTTGTATAAATAACCTCCAATCTGCTAGGGTATCAACCCAAGACCCTAGGGGAATTTATCCCTTAACAACTACACTTTGGGAAACATCAAGTCTCAAACCCTCATCCTAACACCTTAAGCCCATCAGTTGCATAAATGACTAGTCCTAGCCCACTTGAACTATACATTATGCAATCTCAAAGATTATTCCTAGCCCCTCACCTCCTGGGCTTCTCAACTATGCAAATCCTGAGCATGTCTCCTAGTTTATTACCGACTTACAAATTAGTTAGTGGTTGCCATGAAGCATGTTGGGCTAGGGGTTTTATTGGACTGATGTCATATTATCTTGAGTGTATTTTAGTTACAAGTATTATATCATGTTATGATAGGATGGTGATGAAGGGGATGAAGAAGGAAACCCTGCTGCAAGGAACCTTTGTAGTCGCAAAGACAAGCTAATCACTCAAGCCAACATAAAGGGGCATGAGATTGTGATAACATATAGAAATAAAGGTCACAATAAAGACTCCTTACTTTCAATATAGATGAATGAGGAAGAAGAATAACATCCACAGTCTCTTAAGAAGACTCAAAGATAACAGTAGCAAGAATGACTTGACATTGCCATGTCATCATGCAGTCCATGACATCAATGTCTTGTCATATCTTGTCAAAGTGTCATGCCATCATTTACCACATCATTTGTGGATTATGAAAAATCAATATTGGAGAAATTCAATGTAGAAGGAAGTATAAAAGTAATGCATGTAATGTGAAAAGTTATGCAAGAAGTCAAACAACCATGAGGGTAGTAAAAGAGTCACAAGGGAGATGAATGATCACTACACTTGTTATATATAAACCCTCATCGTTCATGTAAAGGAATTTTCACCTTGGCTCCCCCTACCAAGCATTATAGAGGAAAATAGTTCTTTTGGAGGAGAAAATGGTTGCTCTAATGCTCCCCTATTGGGGCTAGTGGTGTTCACTATCTTGATGTATCTTGGAACTATTGTCATAAATATTGTAAGACTATTCTTTGAATGTTTACAATGTTTGTTATTTTCATTTGTACTAAGGAAATTGAGTTATTTCGATGGTTTTGGTACTTATATTGTTGAATATTTGTTGTATGTGTTTTAACAATCGTTGCTTCTATGTGAACTATATGTCTAGTTTTCCAACGATTCATTCATATTTGCATGCTTGTGTTTCTTTTCTAGATAAATACTATTTTACTTGGATTTAAAAATATCACTTTTCTCTCCACTTTTAGTAGAACAACCTGTTGTGCTATTAAAAACTCCCCATGTACTGATATAATAGGTAATATTCTTAAAAATAAATAGGGACCCTTGATAAAATCCTTCAAAAGAAATTTAGCACTTAGACACTTTCTTTTAAGATCTTTTTAAGAAGAAAGCAAGATATCAAGTCAAAACCCTTTGAAAACTAGCAATTCTCACCTTCTCACATAAGGCTAGACCGAGTGTGTCAAAAGCCTTGATAACCAGCAAAACCCACACATTTCAATCAAAAGGATCACTGTGCCTAACTTAAATATCATTAGTATTTTCATTTAAAGCTAATACCTATGACATTTCCTATTTAATAAAGCCCATATCGCAATTGCACATCAACACTCATAAAGGACGCAAATCCACAAAGAATGTTGGAATGTACAAAATGTGATGTCGCGATAGGAAAAGTAAACCTTACCACATCACGCCAAGATACTTAAAAGAGACTAAATCTTATGAACTACGTGATCTTGCGAAATGTGATAGAAGCTCGGACCCGATAAAAGCCAATGTCGTAAATCATAATGAAATCCACCACGTAGTACAAAGCTCTTTATAAGGTAATTACTCTTTCAAAAAAAATATGCTCTAAGTAAAAGGAATATACTATTTATCCCGCATCTCACATCCCTCAGAATCCTAAAGAACTTTGAGAAAGTGCATAGACAAATATGCGATAATGCGATTTGCAATATTACGTAGCAATTGAAAAATTGGCATTCTCGCAATTTAAGCTCTCCACCTTAAAATTTTTCCTTCCCATTTTATGACGTGGTACATTAATGAGAAATAAAGGCAGTGATAAGGGACCATTATTGGCTATTTAATATAGGTTAATGGAATTTATGTTAAAAATTGGCTCGACGTGATACGATATCTTTTCATTTGCATTTTATTAAGAATCTTTTCTTGTCACCTTTTCAAGTTATCTATATCATTCATTCTCATTATCATTCTTACTTGTGTTTATCTGATAGCTTCCACTTTGCTCCATTTTAGGAAAAATCCACAGGGAGCATTGTTAGAAACAATGGGAAAGAAGGGAAAGGCAGTTGCGTCCAAGAAATAAGAAATGATTCCTCTTTTCTCCAATACTACGTGTATTAGAGATGGAGGAACTACAACATGATCTTTCTTGCATTGCATATCTGCACAATCAAAGATCATCCCATATATGGACATGGTCAAATGGGTAATTGACGAGGCAGACATTATAGACCGAACAATCAGGAATCACAACCAAGAGCTCGAGGGGTCTTTTTCAATAGACAACCTACGACTCATGTACCAGTTGCCAAAGCCGCAGAAGCTCTACAATAAATAGTTCCTTGAGAAGTTTTCCAAGGAAAATGAAGACCTAGCAGACATCATGCAAACCTAGACAGCAAATGAAGGCAAGCGCAAAAGGGATAAAATAGGTATGTACTTTATAACATCCATTTCTCCCCCTCCTAGTTTCCTAGTAGCAATGTTATGTAGATTGTTCGGAAAACCTAACTAACTCCCCTCAAAAATTGCACAGAGGCTAATGAACTTGCCTGCTCTACTAGCTAAGAAAATTACATAGATAGGCTGGACAGACACCAAGTTCCCATCCCAGTCTCCCTAAAAAAATTGCACAGTTTTCCCAGTCAGTCCTCCAGACAATCAATCATCGGCTACTGATCTACAAAATTGTGAAATTTTCATGAGCAGGCCTTCTGCTATGCATAAGTCTTCTCAGCACAAAAACTGCGTAGAGATGATCAGCAGGCCATCCTGTTAGCCTTAGCGTAGGTTTCCTCACCAACAGCTCCTACTAGCAGACTACTAGTTCCCTCCATGAATTGTGCAGTTTTTGCTGCCAATCTCCCAGCAGCTGATTCCTTGTTCCCCTTGGGAATTACGCAATTTCTGTTGCCAGTGAACCAACATTCAACTACCACTTCCCTCTGGGAATTGCGTAGTCTAGACTGCCAGGCTCATCGCCAGTTCCCCCAAAAAACTACACAATTTTTATTTGTTGATCCTCCTTGTAGCCTGATGTGTTCATCCAAAAAAATGTGCAAATTTGGCCTTCCAGCCCCTACCACCCACTCGTTCTGAAAATTGCACAGATTTTTCCTACCTTGTCTTCCAGCAACATGGACTGTCCCTCCCCAAATTTGCACAATTTTATCTTTCAGCTGAGCCAGACCTCGAGGACAGTCACTGTCGACTTGGATTTCTTATCTTCATTGCGTAGTGACTCTTGTGCAGTTTTCATCAACAGTGCCTGAAGCCATCATCTCGGTATGCAACCTTGCTACTTCTCCTTGTCACCTGCATCTGAAATGATCATGTGTCATGGTATACTTGGATGGTTTTTGGATTTGATGTCGTCTCGTCATGAGTGGCTGCAAGCACAGGCACACTAACCAACATGGCATGACAACGTAAGGGATGAATGAAGGGTAGCCCATGCAGAAGGACTGGTTCACTAATGGACAATCGAACGATGCATTCGAAGGGATATGCTCACGAATGGATGATCATGCAATGATGTGTTCACATATGGACAGATGAGAAAACATGCAAGATGTGCTCATAGACGGACGAATGGAAAAAAATCTACCTTTCACAAATAGATGAGCCTGTCAAGCCTTCCAACATGCAAGCAAGCAACAATGTGCCAAAGCATCATCAAGCAAACCAACAGTCATCGAAGACTCTACGTACTTTACCATGTGGATGTCAAGCTCTGATACACCATGAAGAAATCGATCACCCAGAAGCACTATAGCTCGACATGCACCCTAGCATCAACACGAATGGACCATCACTGTCATGTTGAGTCATGTCATGAGTCACGTTGTCCACATATCTACAGTGGGCAATGTTGTCAATTAATGTAATGTAACGTGGAAGTCCAAGGGACCCACTTTTTGTACAAAGAGTCATCTCAAGTTGAAAAGTCATGGAAGTCAAACAGTCATGATGGTAGTCGAACAAAAACAAGGGTCAGTTTCACCCTTGGCTATAAATAGTCCCTCATTTGTACATGCAAAGTACTTTTCCACCTCAGCTCCTCTCACATAGCCAAGAGAGTTTGTAATCATTCCTTTGAGGAGTAAGTAGTTGCTCTGATGCCCCTCACACGGGGTTAGTGATGTATAGTTTATTGATGTGCCTTGGAACTTTCACTTAATTTAGAATCCTGCTAACAAGCCAACACATTTTCATACATGTATTGTAATTGTTGTAAGACTAATCTTTAACACTTGTGATGCATGTTTCTTTAACCTGTGTTCTACATCTAAACTATTTCATTTGTTGTAATGCATAATCTATGAATCAAAATGTGTTGTATATGCTATTAACACTATCTTTCCCGTGTAGACTACTCTCGAGACACTAGACAGACCTTTCACATAAATCTTGTTGTAACAACTATTGCACTCATGTCAACTCATCCAGTGAGTGTTGTACGTGTTATCCTACCTTGTGTGTTTTGACTATCGCATCCATATGGACTACTCCTCCAGAATTTTTGCACATCATGTTGTGTTGTTTGTTCCAAGCTGAGTTGGGACTTCATCCCAACCAACTTGGGACTCATGCCCACCCTCTCCCTCTACAATAAAAGAACCATTGACATAAGTGACACTTACACTCACGAGGCACTCAAACCTCACTTCTCAAAGAAGAAGCATACCACACTACTATGATGACAAGAAAGAGTTGAGGGAAATCCTTAAGACAATGGCAATTGGGTTGTCATACTAAATGGGACTCCAACACCAAATAGTGTGAGGTTTATTTGTAACTTCATACTAGGGTGATCCCCTGAATGTTGGTGGGTCCATCACCATCAACATTTCTAGCGCTACAAGGAGGGCAGCCAGTTATATATGGATGAACATCCGCTCAGACTCATTCATCAACCATCTGGTCAAGGTAGTAACTCGCACTTCCTTTCACCTACACACAACTATGCAGTTGGTTACTCCTCACCTCCCAGGATTGAACATGAGATTCCATATCAACACCTTCACTTCGTCTATCCCATCACTCGCCAGTTCGTAAAAGTAGTCAGATGGATTTGAGGCATACAATATCTTCCATAAACATCAAAAAAGTGAAAAGGCACTCCCACAGAAGTTGTTTAATCATCCGTGGAAGAAGAAGTCCATGCCACACTTCAAGGTCTGGCAGAAGCTATTGAAGAGGAATAGAAACCTTCAGACTTCTAGCAAGGAAAACGAGACACTCTTGTGATCTTGGGATCAGTCTCCAGTATAGGAGGCGAAGGGGAAGGCAGTGGAGGAGGCGTAGGTGGAGATGAACCAACAGACTCAGAGCTGGAACCATCAGACTATGAAGGAGAGGAAGATGACATGGAAGAAGAAGAGATGGCTGATCCAAATATTGTATGGATGATGCAGGGACCATTGGCTCTCTCGGCTTTTCTCTACAAGATTCCAAAGAAAGTGGAGAGAATGAACATCAAGTTCAACCATGACAGCATGGTGAAGGCAGAAGATTACTTGGACAACTGCTACCTACAGATGCAGTGTTATGAAACCAGCTCAAGAAAAGATAGAAAAGATAGATCAACGCCTTAGAATTCAGCCTATTCGAGGGGGCAACCTCCTTTACATTATATAAATGAACAATTCTTTGATGATACAAATGAAAAGACCTCCTTTCTATATATAGGAGTCTAAGGGGTCATAACATAATCAGAGCTGACATAACAATAATAATCTAAGGGCACAATAATAACAATAGTGGGCTCCTATGTGGCACATTAGTAACAATATGGGCACTACATGGGTACATCAATATAATAAGTGGGTTGTACTAATAACAATAAGGGGTTACACTAGTAGTATAGGGGCCTAACATGCCCCTCTCCTTCAAAAAGCGTTGTCCTCAACGCTTGAGTAGTTCTTGATGTTTCTGTATAAAATTCTTGTCCTACCATGTGGAATCTTCAGCGGGTAAGTTCTTCCACTTGATGAGATACTCTGAAATTGATCGATTTCGTAGCTATCGAGTTTTTTTTTCTTTGACTGCTCCAGGTTCCAATATGATTTTTCCTTCCTCTTCAATTTCTGGCAATATTGTTTGAATTGGGATCTTTTACAACTTTTGAATAAGTGGCCATAATTCTTCATCCTTCTTCCATTCATCCCTTGCTTCGTTTATCCAATCTGGTTGGATAATAGAAATAGCAAAAAACAATGCTTCCACATCCTCATCCTTGAAGAGTCTTCCCATTCGGTAAGGTTGCCATTTTTTAAGTGCATGTAGTATTGCCAACATTTCCTCCAAGGAAAATGAAGACCTAGCAGACAACATGCAAACCTAGACAGCAAACGAAGGCAAGTGCAAAAGGGATAAAATAGGTATGTACTTTATAACATCCATTTCTCCCCCTCCTAGTTTCCTAGTAGCAATGTTATGTAGATTGTTCGGCAAACCTAACTAACTCCCCTCAAAAATTGCACAGAGGCTAATGAACTTGCCTGCTCTACTAGCTGAGAAAATTACATAGATAGGCTGGACAGACACCAAGTTCCCATCCCAGTCTCCCTAAAAAAATTGCACAGTTTTCCCAGTCAGTCCTCCAGACAATCAATCATCGGCTACTGATCTACAAAATTGTGAAATTTTCATGAGCATGCCTTCTGCTATGCATAAGTCTTCTCAGCACAAAAACTGCGTAGAGATGATCAACAGGCCATCCTGTTAGCCTTACCGTAGGTTTCCTCACCAACAGCTCCTACTAGCAGACTACTAGTTCCCTCCATGAATTGTGCAATTTTTGCTGCCAATCTCCCAGCAGCTGATTCCTTGTTCCCCTTGGGAATTACGCAATTTCTGTTGCCAGTGAACCAACATTCAACTACCACTTCCCTCTGGGAATTGTGTAGTCTAGACTGCCAGGCTCATCGCCAGTTCCCCCAAAAAACTACACAATTTTTATCTGTTGATCCTCCTTGTAGCCTGATGTGTTCATCCAAAAAAATGTGCAAATTTGGCCTTCCAGCCCCTACCACCCACTCGTTCTGAAAATTGCACAGATTTTTCCTACCTTGTCTTCCAACAACATGGACTGTCCCTCCCCAAATTTGCACAATTTTATCTTTCAGCTGAGCCAGACCTCGAGGACAGTCACTGTCGACTTGGATTTCTCATCTTCATTGCGTAGTGACTCTTGTGCAGTTTTCATCAACAGTGCCTGAAGCCATCATCTCACTATGCAACCTTGCTACTTCTCCTTGTCACCTACATCTGAAATGATCATGTGTCATGGTATACTTGGATGGTTTTTGGATTTGATGTCGTCTCGTCATGAGTGGCTGCAAGCACAGGCACACTAACCAACATGGCATGACAACGTAAGGGATGAATGAAAGGTAGCCCATGCAGAAGGACTAGTTCACTAATGGACAATCGAACGATGCATTCGAAGGGATATGCTCACGAATGGATGATCATGGAATGATGTGTTCACATATGGACAGATGAGAAAACATGCAAGATGTGCTCATAGACGGACGAATGGAAAAAAATCTACCTTTCACAAATAGATGAGCCTGTCAAGCCTTCCAACATGCAAGCAAGGAACAATGTGCCAAAGCATCATCAAGAAAACCAACAGTCATCGAAGAATCTACGTACTTTACCATGTGGAGGTGAAGCTCTGATACACCATGAAGAAATCGATCACCCAGAAGCACTACAGCTCGACATGCACCCTAGCATCAACACGAATTGACCATCACTGTCATGTTGAGTCATGTCATGAGTCACGTTGTCCACATATCTACAGTGGGCAATGTTGTCAATTAATGTAATGTAACGTGGAAGTCCAAGGGACCCACTTTTTGTACAAAGAGTCATCTCAAGTTGAAAAGTCATGGAAGTCAAACAGTCATGATGGTAGTCGAACAAAAACAAGGGTCAGTTTCACCCTTGGCTATAAATACCCCCTCATTTGTACATGCAAAGTACTTTTCCACCTCAGCTCCTCTCACATAGCCAAGAGAGTTTGTAATCATTCCTTTGAGGAGTAAGTAGTTGCTCTGATGCCCCTCACACGGGGTTAGTGATGTATAGTTTATTGATGTGCCTTGGAACTTTCACTTAATTTAGAATCCTGCTAACAAGCCAACACATTTTCATACATGTATTGTAATTGTTGTAAGACTAATCTTTAACACTTGTGATGCTTGTTTCTTTAACCTGTGTTCTACATCTAAACTATTTCATTTGTTGTAATGCATAATCTATGAATCAAAATGTGTTGTATATGCTATTAACACTATCTTTCCCGTGTAGACTACTCTCGAGACACTAGACAGACCTTTCACATAAATCTTGTTGTAACAACTATTGCACTCATGTCAACTCATCCACTGAGTGTTGTACGTGTTATCCTACCTTGTGTGTTTTGACTATCGCATCCATATGGACTACGCCTCCAGAATTTTTGCACATCATGTTGTGTTGTTTGTTCCAAGCTGAGTTGGGACTTCATCCCAACCAACTTGGGACTCATGCCCACCCTCTCCCTCTACAATAAAAGAACCATTGACATAAGTGACACTTACACTCACGAGGCACTCAAACCTCACTTCTCAAAGAAGAAGCATACCACACTACTATGATGACAAGAAAGAGTTGAGGGAAATCCTTAAGACAATGGAAATTGGGTTGTCATACTAAATGGGACTCCAACACCAAATAGTGTGAGGTTTATTTGTAACTTCATACTAGGGTGATCCCCTGAATGTTGGTGGGTCCATCACCATCAACATTTCTAGCGCTACAAGGAGGGCAGCCAGTTATATATGGATGAACATCCGCTCAGACTCATTCATCAACCATCTGGTCAAGGTAGTAACTCGCACTTCCTTTCACCTACACACAACTATGCAGTTGGTTACTCCTCACCTCCCAGGATTGAACATGAGATTCCATATCAACACCTTCACTTCGTCTATCCCATCACTCGCCAGTTCGTAAAAGTAGTCAGATGGATTTGAGGCATACAATATCTTCCATAAACATCAAAAAAGTGAAAAGGCACTCCCACAGAAGTTGTTTAATCATCCGTGGAAGAAGCAGTCCATGCCACACTTCAAGGTCTGGCAGAAGCTATTGAAGAGGAATAGAAACCTTCGGACTTCTAGCAAGGAAAACGAGACACTCTTGTGATCTTGGGATCGGACTCCAGTATAGGAGGCGAAGGGGAAGGCAGTGGAGGAGGCGGAGGTGGAGATGAACCAACAGACTCAGAGCTGGAACCATCAGACTATGAAGGAGAGGAATATGACGTGGAAGAAGAAGAGATGGCTGATCCAAATATTGTATGGATGATGCAGGGACCATTGGCTCTCTCGGCTTTTCTCTACAAGATTCCAAAGAAAGTGGAGAGAATGAACATCAAGTTCAACCATGACAACATGGTGAAGGCAGAAGATTACTTGGACAACTGCTACCTACAGATGCAGTGTTATGAAACCAACTCAAGAAAAGATAGAAAAGATAGATCAACGCCTTAGAATTCAGCCTATTCGAGGGGGCAACCTCCTTTACATTATATAAATGAACAATTCTTTGATGATACAAATGAAAAGACCTCCTTTCTATATATAGGAGTCTAAGGGGTCATAACATAATCAGAGCCGACATAACAATAATAATCTAAGGGCACAATAATAACAATAGTGGGCTCCTATGTGGCACATTAGTAACAATATGGGCACTACATGGGTACATCAATATAATAAGTGGGTTGTACTAATAAAAATAAGGGGTTACACTAGTAGTATAGGGGCCTAACATGCCCCTCTCCTTCAAAAAGCGTTGTCCTCAACGCTTGAGTAGTTCTTGATGTTTCTGTATAAAATTCTTGTCCTCCCATGTGGAATCTTCAGCGGGTAAGTTCTTCCACTTGATGAGATACTCTGAAATTGATCGATTTCGTAGCTATCGAGTTTTTTTTTCTTTGACTGCTCCAGGTTCCAATATGATTTTTCCTTCCTCTTCAATTTCTGGCAATATTGTTTGAATTGGGATCTTTTACAACTTTTGAATAAGTGGCCATAATTCTTCATCCTTCTTCCATTCATCCCTTGCTTCGTTTATCCAATATGGTTGGATAATAGAAATAGCAAAAAACAATGCTTCCACATCCTCATCCTTGAAGAGTCTTCCCATTCGGTAAGGTCGCCATTTTTTAAGTGCATGTAGTATTGCCAACATTTCCTCCTCATAAATAGCTTGCTTGAGATGTAGCAGTACAAATACCCAATCACCTACATCAAAACATTTTTCACTACGATGTTGATCTACCTGTTGTTTCATTTGATTTTGCACTGAAGTGGCGTTATCCTTTAAATGTTGGAGAACTTGTTGTTGATGCTCGATGCGATCTTTCTCTGCTTGAACCTTTTTCTTCTTGATATGTCCTTCTATCTCTAGAGTTTTAGGAGTGGTAATTTCTTCCAATCCTTTACAAGATATGGTCGGATTCATTTCTTGATGCTCGATGTGATCTTTCACTTCTTGAATTCTTCTTGATATGTCCTTCTATCTTGATAATTTGAGGAGTGGTAATTCCGGCCAATGCATTACAAGATATGGTTGGAATCATTTCTTCTTTCTCCATGTGATCTTTCACTTCTTGAACTTTTTTCTTCTTGCTATGTCCTTCTATCTTGATAGTTTGAGGAGTGGTAATTCTTGCCAATGCTTCACAAGATATTGTCAGATTCATTTATTCTTTCTCTGGGGTTGGTTCCTGGTGTATATACTCTTGTTTTGATGTTTCTTGATCATTTTCTTCCTCCTCTTCATAATCTATGTAAAATAATTTCTTCTCATCACAATTATGACCTTTAGCGCATTTGCTATCACAATTGTAACAAAGCCCTTTTCCTCTTTTCTCTTCCAATTGTTGTGGTGTAACCCTTGTAGGTTGTGGAAGGCTAGGAAGAACAACACTTCCATTATTATAATTGTGAGGGGTAGCCATAATTTTACTTTCCAGTATGTAACAAAGCTCTTTTACTCTTTCCAATTGTTGTGGTGTTGCTCTAAAGAAGGTTTTTCTCTTTGTATCCTCTTAATGTGGTATCATTTCCTCCGTGAAAATTGACCATGTAACAAGTTGTTTAAAAGAACAAAGCCTAAAAATTGACCCAGTTCTAAATACGAAGATGCAATACATACCTTTTGTAACAATGGTACACCATGTAGATCAAGATATTGCTCCATTTGATGTATCCAATTTACCGGATCCTTGCCATCAAACTTCCTCATATCGCCTTTTCCTGATTTTAGGAGTTCAATCTTGAAACGACTATAACTCTGTAACTTCAATTCTTATAGTTCTAAAACTGTGGCTGGTAGTAGACCTTTGTGTCTTCTTTCCAATGCCACCAGTCTGATCCAAATTGGAGTCTCCAAGGAAGAGTTATGCCAAATCTCCGACAGTGACCTGATTATAGACTAGTTCAGTAATGCGAACTTGTACGATGTGCCACAAGTCACTGTTTCGACCTTTGGATCTAAAAAAGATATACAAGAAACTACAGTCCGTCCTCTTTCTGTAACTTCTTATGAAATTTCAATCTGATGCTCAGAGAGAAAGTTATGACGACTTTCCCCAGGTCACCTGTTTGGAATGTAATTCAGGAGTCTACAAAAAGACCAACTTCCTCAGATCATATCTCCGCAAATATAGCGCGAAAAGATCTGAAATTTGGACCTGAGGTTCCACACGATTTCTTCTCAAATGGGTTGTTTTTGCAACTTCTGAAACATCGCAGAAAAAAAGTTATAGCGAAAATTCCACGATGACCTATTTGGAGAAGCAAAACCCTAGAATCTGTTGTGGCCAGCAACAACCCCCCAGCTTTTTCATTTAAGTGTTGTCCAAAATACTAAATGAATGGGGACCCTTAGCTAAAATTTAGGAAAAGAAAGAGTCTCCTTTCTTCAAAATAAGGTTACCATCGTAAGCTTAGGAAGATCTTTTGAATACCTTAAAACCTAAGTTTATGATGAGAAAACATTCTTTAAAAAGCTGCATCATAAAATAATAGATAAGCACCTCCATTTTGGTATAATCCCGGTATGTGCAAGATTCTCATACTAAGAAATATATCACATCGCAATAAGGTAATGCCAATGAGAAAGACTTCAAGATTTTCGGATTTGCGATAACCTCGATCGCAAGATCGCATATCACAGGCAATGGGCTAACAAAATATGGCAAGCATAAAACTTCTGCGATCTGCGATGTTGCGATATCGCGATAAAGCGATGGTTGCGATATTAAGCCAAACAAACTCTGCGATGTTATATTTGTGAATCGGTGCGAGAGCGCGATAGTGCAATAATGCAATGTCGTGATCTGCGACGATTGCGAACCAAATCGCAAAATCACTCCATCACGAATCTTTCGGGCACGCTATTCAAGAAAAGCCACTTACCATAATCTGACTCAAGATCATGCGCTTTTAATGATAATAAACGAATTAGTTGTCATCTATTAAATGTAGACACGTGCTTTTGCAAAGAATTACTTCACGTAAGGTGGAATATTTGATATATCTGCTGCATTTAAGACTCTCCCATCACCTTTCTTGATTAGTCATTTCCATTTCGCTTGTGAGCTACAGGAACGAAGAACGAAGGACGATACCAAGCCATACGCAGGAAGAAATTGGAAAGAAAAATAAGGCTCAGGGCTCTGAGGTGAAGGAAATGGCACCTTTATATACAGACACAGCTTGTAGCAGAGACGTAGGGATATCGACGTGGGAAACCATGTATAGACTTCTTGAAGAAGAAAACCCCAGAATAATGAAGGTTACTGCTGTCGTAGACTCACAGGGCTCTTCCGAAGCATCCTTAGAAGAACTAGCATGTTCATTCCTTCATCAGATAGCAGCAAGGCCCAAAATTCTCCCATATACGGATATGATCAAGTGGATACTAGACAATGCAGAAATAAACAACAGACAGTTCAAGATGCAAGGACATGGGCTCATCGGGTCATTCGCTGCACAAGACTTAAAGCTCATGTATCATCTTCCTGAATCGCAGGCAACTTACAATGCACAATTCATTAAAAAATTTGTGGCGGAGAACCCAAACCTATCAGAGACCACCAAAGATTGGTCCAGAAAGGATGAACCACTCAAGAAAGATAAAAACGGTATGTACAGCACTGGTTCCCTCACCTCTCCATATTCTTTTGCTGCGGCCATGCTTTGTAGATTATTTGGGATGCCAAATATCAATAAGTTTTCGTCTGAATGGTTACCATTGATCGATGCTGCCACAAATGCCGTTATTATAGATTGGGCCAAGATATTTTCTGATAACCTATTCACGGCTATTATCAATTACCGGTCTAAAAGATTCATGTCTCAAAGTCTATCCTCCTTTTTACCTATCTGCATATGTTATGGATTCTATTTGTTATGTGTCTAAATTTCCTGCTATGGGTAGGAAATGGACAACTTAGGACCCATTACCCATCCATGTTTATCATAAGATATTATGAGATTCTCAGTTCATTCCACATTTCTACCAGATTTATCACGGGCTTATCTTACACATGTATAGAATGATGTATGATAAAGAACCCCCGAGGTGCTCACCTGAGGAACAGATAGATATCATCCCCATCGCAAGATGGTTCGGAGAAGAATGGTTCACCTATATTAGAGTATTTGGAAGCACCGTCCCCCCTCATGTCCTGCCTTTTTATATTCCTGACAAACTTCTGGCTCGAGAAATTGCATATCAAACCTGTTGAGAAGGCGGCCTAACTAAAGACCTAAAAGACAAAAAGAAGGCCATATGGCCACAGTTTCCTGTAGCTTGTGGGGCCTTTTCATTGTTCGATGTAGGTCACGCGTTCACCGAAGTAGAGAATACGACGTGTCTACAATTATTTAAATTCCCGGCAAGGCCATTTGACCCAAATGAGGTTGCCCAGGATTTCACAACGACAGTCAAGATAAAAGTGTTCGTTGGAAAGAAGGATTTATTTTACGATTTATTTCAGAGTAAAAGCTCACTTCAGGAAATTTTGTGGCAAGCCCAACCACGATTGTCTCCAGATGACCTCCAAAGATTCATGGTATACAGGGAAAGAAGACTAGCCAGTGTTCCTCTAGAAAAGCTGCAACTACCTGCCAGAGAACCTACTCCAAGCGTTAGCCTCAGTGGGAATTCAAGCGCTTCCAGATCTAAATCTAAGACTGGACAAGAGATGCCTGAGCATTCTAAAAGATCTGAAAACAACCGAGATAGAAGCGAAGAGTCAGCTAAAGACACCGCTTAGTCAATGGAATTTCCACAACAGCAGGTTATCGCCTCCCCACCAAGAGATGTCCCCCCTCTCATCATTGAAGCACCACCCGTCACAACAGAATCGGATAAAGAATGGGAAACCTTCAACGAACTGATCAATCTTGAATGACAGGCCCCAGAAACACCTGTGACCAATACATAGGTAGCACAAGAATTGGGCTCAACCATAGTCAGCAATGTCACAGAAACGGAGCATATTCCTATCGCTCCATCTTCTGAGCTTCTACTGAATGTAGAAGAAATTCCCCCACTGGACATATTTTACAGTCCCCAACATAAAGCAGTTGTAAGACAGAGAAAAAAGAGGAAGTTAGAAAATACACTTTCTCAGGATACTGAGCAATTAGACATCATGTGGAAAGAATTTGCCAGTAATCCAACTGAAAATCTCACCAAACTGTCTCAGATCACAGGGGCGTATGCCTCTACGACTATTGACAAAGCGTCAGAAGTACAACAATTGTTGAAAGAGCAAGAAAATCAGATATAGGTACTGCAACTACAATTGCAACAAGCCAATGCTAATAATGAGGCATGCAAACAACTTGAAAAGTTGCAGGAAGACTTCCAGCAAATGCAAATAGGTTATCAAAGAAGTTTGGATGAATAGGGAAAACAGTTGCAGGATGTACAAGAGATGCACAGAGACGACCCTAAACTTACAGAGTTTATTTCAGAGTCTAATTCCTTGAATGAACAACTACTTCAGCGACAGGAAGAGTTAGGACAAAAGATATCACAATGGAATTATTATTGCGAACAGAGTGATAAAATCACCAATGAAGTGGTAGACTTGCGAAGTGACTATGATCAGATTGACAAACGAGTGACGGAGTACTTGGCTTGGCAGGATGAAGATGAGGGAAAAAGAGTAGGCACACCCAGGATAAATGAGAATCATAAAGAGTTTCTCTTCAACAAGTGGGATGATCAAATCAGGGAAGTGGAACAAGCAGCAGAAAGAGCGGGCACAACAGCAAACATTCTTGTCGACTGTGTAAATGAAAATTTGCACAGAGCAAACTTAATCGCAAAGACCACCCCGGGGTATTTACCAAATAAACTATGACTAGAAGCAGAATGGAAGCAGAAGGCGCAAGAAAAGAGAAAAGCGGTCCAAGCACTAAACAGGTTAAATTGGGAGTGTTACTGGGCATACTTGGTGAAGCCACATAGTCAGTGGATGACTGTGAAATGTATCATAAATGCAGCCGAGAAAGTGGTGCCAGCTCTCATAGATTCCATTTTCTCAGCCCAGCTCAAAGCAGAAGTCAGCCAGCCGACTCTCCTCAAACCAATGATGAATGCATGCAGCTTTAAAGATCAGATTTAGAAGTATCTTAATTTAGAATGTTATTTTTACTTTAAAAATTAGATTAGAAAAAGGACGGTCATTTGAAAACCGCATCCTAAATTTTGTAAATAAACTATTATTAGAATTAGGAAGTAGTATTTAAACCCTTCTCATGCATTTAGAGAAGGGTCCAGAAATTTGTCAAAAACTTGTCCTCAGAACATGCACTTCTGCACCCTCAGAGGAGGTTTTGATGAATGAATGGATCAAGGTTTATTAATGTTTGCATTTGATATCTGCTACTGATGTTGCACTTCTGTACTCTTGGTAGATATTAGAACAAGTAGAGATAAATCATTGTTGCTTGAAGGTTATGAGTAGGACCAGTCATAAATGGTACTTTTATCTCTTGACCATTTCTGCTTATATTCTTAAAGTGATATACAGTTTTTAGTTGTTTATATGTTATTGCATGAATGTTTGAGTTACCATTTGGCACTTTTGTATGGTGGAGTCATTTATTTATGTTTGATATATGAATAACTTATTATGCGATATGCTGTTCACAACTGTTTTGCCTAACTTTTTATGCAAAGTGGTTCATCTTAATTGATTTCCATTCTTATGATAGCTGAATGATCTTTATTACTAGTTATTATTTGAAATCTCTTTAGATCGCATAATAGAAGAAATACATCCAGGGTTAGCATAGATTAGATGTGCTATTTTCATTAGATTACAATAGCATAGAATTAGATTAAAGTATCTTAGATTAAAACCCTTAGATCAGCATCATCCAACTCTGCACACACACACACCCTTAGATTGGGAAACTGGTCCCATTATCCCTAGTCGGACCCGCTACACCAAACGGATAAGGAGCTGCCAACCAAGGTCCGGACCGGGTGGGTATCCCCCTTGTTGTTGACCCGATTTTTGGGGCTTCAACATATTTGGCACTAGAAGGAGGGCCTGAGCATAGCGTCTGTTGGAATGGTTTGAAATCGTAAACATTTGCATTAGGATGGCTGCTCACAAACTTCCCATTTGGAGTTGCATCCATGTTCGTGCCTCTTCCAACACTCCACCTGAAGTGGTAAGACTCTTGTCTCAGGTAAAATTCAATGGTAAGAATAATTCTTCTACTTTTAATCATGCCCTTCAATTTATTCAAAGTGTTTCAAGTTCGAAAGTTCAAAGAATTGATGAAGGCATTTTATGCAGAATTTTTACTCTCTCATTCACGGCGGAAGCTAGAAAATGGTGTAGAACCCTCCTATTTGCCTCGATTCACAGCTGGGACCATTTTGTCAAGGCTTTCATTTGTAAATTTGATTGCTATGATTATGATCAGGTATATGATGAAATTGAGTATCTACGAAACTAAGATGAATCTGTTAGGGATTTTAATATGCAATTTCATCTTGATTGTCTAAAATATGATCCTGAAAATGAAATCATGAATGAAAAATCTTCAGATTATGCTGAGCATTCCCTACCTCCTATGTCCGATCCATCAGAAATTAGTCCAAGTCTTGTTTTATTTTCTTCTAATAGGAATGAAAATTCCAATTTGAATTTGCCAATCACTCATGATGAAGAAACTTCCCAAAGCTTAGGAAACATGCCTGCTCTAATGCCAGAAGACAAAAGCGAGAATGTTGAAAGAAAGCCTGCCTTGGAACCAGAAAGCAACTTGGAGACAAGGTTAGATAATATCATCGCAAGTCAACAAATGCAGATGCCAAGGTTAGAACAACAAATTAATTCTCTTTCGGAAAATACAAACACGCAAAGGTATGATCTAAAGCCCGATGTCTACAATGAATGTGATGAACAAGAATTTTTTCACGATGATATTTTCAAATGCATTGTTTCGGAATCACATTTTTCTATTTGTCCTGATGTATTTAGTGATGGTAATTTTTTCCCCCTTAGTATTAATGATATCTCAAAAAGTACAGAGGATTATTCAAATGAATCACCACTAGGTTTTCAAGATAAAGAGGCAGCTATAGAACATCCTTTGGTCATTTACAAACAAGAACGACTTGACCTTCCTTTTCTGAAAATATTGGATGAAAAAGAAAAATCTAGAGAAACCTGTAACATCATTTATGATAGCTACTTTGATGATGATGATGTTGATTTATCTCAAGTAACTCAACAGAGCTCTGATAATGAGAGATATTCTAATTCGAGAATCATATCAGTCGATCCTCATTCCAAAGTGACAGATCATTTGCATGATTTTACTATCCAAAACAATATCCCGATCTATGATTCGTATCATGAGCAAACCCCCATGCCTGTTCCCAATCATAACTTGTTTTCTGATTCACAAGACGTAATTTGAAATTACTTGGATCCTGTAATTCTAGCCAGTTCTTGTGAAAAAGAAGATATTTCAAGTCAATCCCAGTTGTGATGTAACATTAGTTGTACAGATAATCATTGCATTCTTTTTCGCTTGCACTCATTTTGTATAAAATCGGATTGTATTTTAAATTTTCAGACTTTTGATAGATTACTATGGTATATTGAACACCTTATCAAAGAACATTCGAGAGATGTATTACCATTTTGGAAAACCAAATTGTGTCAAGGAAATGCAGAACTTTTTTAATTCCATGATCAATCAATATCAGTCTTTTAGAAGAAACTTCTATGTCAGCCAAAACATCATCAATGAAAGAAAGTATTTTTGGAAACTTGCCAGCAATTCACGTTAATTGATAAATCTCTTTCCAAAAATTTCCATCTATTCTTCATTGATTTATTTAGTGATTTATATGTGGAAACTTTCCTTTTACGAGAAATTGCTAAAAGCTTGACTTTAATGCATATTAGATTACAGGCCAATAAAACTAAAAAATCATATTCCCAACCTAGCTTGTCATCTTTCCTATTACATGATCACCAATCCATAACAGAAATTCATCCTGATTTTTATGATCCAATAGGTATCCAATTGGAAAAAAGATTTCATAAGAAAGAAATTTCAGGTAGAATTCCGACTGAAGTTACACTTTCTAATCCTACGTTCAATATTCACAGTCCAAGAAAATTTTTATTCTTAACACTGATGTTTGAAAGGTACATACATGTAGGAATAAAAATGAAAAGATGGTTCCACTGGAAATATCATTTTACCTAGTTAATTTTTCTGTGTATAGTTAGAATAGGAGTAGAGGTAGTTTAGCTAGGTTATTAGGTGGATAATTTAATTTTTTAAATGTTGGTAGGCAAAATAAGAGAAGTAATTACCCCTATCATGTACATAATCCAAGGGAATAGTTACCTCTCATTTCTTTAAATATTTTCCTCCCTAATAAAATTTGTTGTGGTTAATAGCATTTGACATTTACTAAAGACACCATTTCTCTATTAGATTTTGAACTCCTGCTTGTATAAATAAATCTTTTGGAAACTTGATCTTTATTATTAATAGATATAGTTAAAAAACTTTAACCCAGATATGATACTAGTTTCAACTTCAAAAAATTTGACGAAAGCAATCTTAGTGAAGAAATTGTTTTATATCAATACAATGAAAGGTATCAATAACAAAAGTGAGGATTCCCTGTAGAACAGTCATTTCCAAACAACTCTATTATTGTCGTGCAAGGCTTTCTTAAGGAAAAAATGACTTCCTCCCTGCTAAAGAAAATCGCAGCATTTAGAGAAACGACCCGAGGATACACTATATCTTGAAGAATAAGAGGTCTCATCACGAGCCGGCTTATCATGATCACAGATATTATAACTTGCTGTCTTTGCCATTACTGTCCACCAAAACAGGGCAACGACTTAAGATTGTTGAGATCAAAAGACAAGGGGTCTCATCACGAGCCAGCTTGCTTAGCAAAAGTGTAAATCAAGTGAATGACTGTGTCATAATTTGGCTACCAAACCAAGACATTGTTCTTTAAGAATAAAAAAGAAAAAAAAAAGTGTCAATATGGGTTTTTCTTTGAAAGTTGTAGATCACCTTAAGCAGGATAAAGGATCATTACTGGGTAATAGGTAACCCTGTCGAGGCTATGAACGCCTTCTGGCAGCAGAGGCTCTACCTACGACAAATGAGCATATTTAAAAAACTGGTACACAGGGAAGACCTTATTTTATCTTTACAAGACCAAGTAATGGCTGATGTAAATGCAAGGAAAAGCTGAGGAAGCAAATAATTAAAATAGAAAGAGGTTGGAACAAAATGTCAATGACAGTTTGGAGTATAATGCACTTTATCTTTTTATAATAAAGTTTTTAATTCTAAAAAAATTTTGTTTTGGAAATTTGAAAAGTTCAATAGAAAATCAGAGATAACTGGTTCTCCCAAGTGAATCGCCAATTGTTGTGGCCAGCAACAACCCCCCACCTTTTTCATTTAAGTGTTTCCCAAAATACTAAATAAATGGGGACCCTTAGTTAAAATTTAGGAAAAGCAAGAGTCTCCTTTCTTCAAAATAAGGTTACCATCGTAAGCTTAGGAAGATCTTTTGAATACCTTAAAACCTAAGTTCATGATGAGAAAAAATTCTTTAAAAAGCTGCATCATAAAATAATAGATAAGCACCTCCATTTTGGTATAATCCCGGTATGTGCAAGATTTCCGTACTAAGCAATATATCGCATCACAATAAGGTAATGCCAATGAGAAAGACTTCAAGATTTTCCGATTTGCGATAACCCCGATCGCAAGATTGCATATCACAGGGAATGGGCTAACAAAATATGGCAAGCATAAAACTTCTGCGATCTACGATGTTGTGATATCGCGATAAAGTGATGGTTGCGATATTAAGCCAAACCAACTCTGCGATGTTATATTTGTGAATCAGTGCGAGAGCGCGATAGTGCAATAATACGATGTCGCAATCTGCGACGATTGCGAACCAAATCTCAAAATCACTCCATCACGAATCTTTTGGGCACGCTATTCAAGAAAAGCCACTTACCATAATCTGACTCAAGATCATGCGCTTTTAATGATAATAAAGGAATTAGTTGTCATCTATTAAATGTAGATGCGTGCTTTTGCAAAGAATTACTTCACGTAAGGTGGCATATTTGATATATCTGCTGCATTTAAGACTCTCCCATCACCTTTCTTGATCAGTCATTTCCATTTCGCTTGTGAGCTGTAGGAACGAAGAACGAAGGATGATACCAAGCCATACGCAGGAAGAAATGGGAAAGAAAAATAAGGCTCAGGGCTCTGAGGTGAAGGAAATGGCACCTTTATATACAGACATAGCTTGTAGAAGAGACGCAGGGATATCGACATGGGAAAGCATGTACAGACTGCTTGAAGAAGAAAACCCCAGAATAATGAAGGTTACCGCTGTCGTAGACTCACAGGGCTCTTCCGAAGCATCCTTAGAAGAACTAGCATGTTCATTCATTCATTGGATAGCAGCAAGGCCCAAAATTCTCCCATATACAGATATGATCAAGTGGATACTAGAAAATGTAGAAATGAACAACAGACAGTTCAAGATGCAAGGACATGGGCTCATCAAGTCATTCGCTGCACAAGACTTAAAGCTCATGTATCATCTTCCTGAATCGCAGGCGACTTACAATGCACAATTCATTAAAATGTTTGTGGCGGAGAACCCAAACCTATCAGAGACCACCAAAGATTGGTCCAGAAAAGATGAACCGCTCAAGAAAGATAAAAATGGTATGTACAGCACTGGTTCCCTCACCTCTCCGTATTGTTTTGCTACGGCCATGCTTTGTAGATTATTTGGGATGCCAGATATCAATAAGTTTTCGTCTGAATGGTTACCATTGATCGATGCTGCCACAAATGCCGTTATTATAGATTGGGGCAATATATTTTCTGATAACCTATTCACGGCTATTATCAATTACCAGTCTAAAAGATCAATTTCTCAAAGGATCTATCCTCCTTTTTACCTATCCGCATATGTTATGGATACTATTTGTTATGTGTCTAAATTTCCCGCTATGGGTTGGAAATGGACAACTCAGGACCCATTACCCATCCATGTTTATCATAGGATATTATGGGATTCTCAGTTCATTCCACATTTCTACCAGATTTGTCACGAGCTTATCTTACCCATGTATAGAATGATGTATGATAAAGAACCCCCGAGGTGATCACCTGAGGCACAGATAGATATCATCCCCATCGCAAGATGGTTCAGAGAAGAATGGTTCACCTCTATTAGAGTATTTGGAAGCACCGTTCCCCCTCATGTCCTGCCTTTGTATATTCCTGACAAACTTCTGGCTCGAGAAATTGCATATCAAACCTGTTGAGAAGGCGGCCTAACTAAAGACCTAAAAGACAAAAAGAAGGCCATATGGCCACAGTTTCCTGTAGCTTGTGGGGCCTTTTCATTGTTCGATGTAGGTCACGCATTCACTGAAGTAGAGAATATGGCGTGTCTACAATTATTTAAATTCCCGGCAAGGCCATTTGACCCAAATGAGGTTGCCCAGGATTCACAACGACAGTCAAGATAAAAGTGTTCGTTGGAAAGAAGGATTTATTCGATGATTTATTTCAGAGTAAAAGCTCACTTCAGGAAATTTTGCGGGAAGCCCTATCACGATTGTCTCCAGATGACCTCCAAAGATTCATGGTATACATGGAAAGAAGACTAGCCAGTGTTCCTCTAGAAAAGCTGCAACTACCTGCCAAAGAACCTACTCCAAGCATTAGCCTCAGTGGGAATTCAAGCACTTCCGGATCTAAATCTAAGACTGGACAAGAGATTCCTGAGCATTCTAAAAGACCCGAAAACAACCGAGATAGAAGCGAAGAGTCAACTAATGACACCGTTCAGTCAATGGAATTTCCACAACAGCAGGTTATCGCCTCCCCGCCAAGAGATGTCCCCCCTCTCGTCATTGAAGCACCACCCGTCACAACAGAATTAGATAAAGAATGGGAAACCTTCAACGGACTGGTCAATCTTGAAGGACAGGCCCCAAAAGCACCTGTGAGCAATACACAGGTAGCACAAGAAGTGGGCTCAACCATAGTCAGCAATGTCACAGAAACGGAGCATATTCCTATCGCTCCATCTTCTGAGCTTCTACTGAATGTAGAAGAAATTCCCCCACTAGACATATTTTATAGTCCCCAACATAAAGCAGTTGTAAGAAGACAGAGAAAAAAGAGGAAGTTAGAAAATACACTTTCTCAGGATGCTGAGCAATTAGACGTCCTGTGGAAAGATCCTGCCAGTAATCCAATTGAAAATCTCACCAAACTGTCACAGATCGCAGCGGCGTATGCCTCTGTGACTATTGACAAAGCGTCAGAAGTACAACAATTGTTGAAAGAGCAAGAAAATCGGATACAGGTACTGCAACTGCAATTGCAACAAGCCAACGCTAATAATGAAGCACACAAACAGCTTGAAAAGTTGCAGGAAGACTTCTAGCAAATGCAAATAGGTTATCAAAGAAGTTTGGATGAATAGGGAAAACAATTGCAGGATGTACAAGAGATGCACAGAGACGAACCTAAGCTTACAGAGTTTATTTCAGAGTCTGTTTCCTTGAATGAACAACTACTGCAGCAACAGGAAGAGTTAGGACAAAAGATACCACAGTGGAATTATTATTGTGAACTGAGTGATAAAATCTCCAATCAAGTGGTAGACTTGCGAAGTGACTATGATTAGATTGACAAACGAGTGACGGAGTACTTGGCTTGGCAGGATGAAGACGAGGGAAAAAGAGCAGGCGCACCCAGGATATATGAGAATCATAAAGAGTTGCTCTTCAACAAGTGGGACGATCAAATCAGGGAAGCAGAACAAGCAACAGAAATAGCGGCCACAACAGCAAACATTCTTGTCAACTGTATAAATGAATATTTGCATAGAGCAAACTTAATCGTAGAGACCACCCCAGGTTATTTACCAAATAAACTATGACTAGAAGCAGAATGGAAGCAGAAGGCGCAAGAAAAGAGAAAAGCAGTCCAAGCACTAAACAGGTTAAATTGGGAGTGTTACTGGGCATACTTGGTGAAGCCGCATAGTCAGTGGATGACTATGAAATGTATCATAAATGCAGCCGAGAAAGTGGTGCCAGCTCTCATAGATTCCGTTTTCTCAGCCCAGCTCAAAGCAGAAGTCAGCCAACTGACTCTCCTCAAACCAATGATGAATGCATGCAGCTTTAAAGATCAGAATCAAAAGTAGCTTAATTTAGAATGTTGTTTTTACTTAAAAAATTAGATTAGAAAAAGGACGGTCATTTTAAAACCGCATCCTAAATTTTGTAAATAAACTATTATTAGAATTAGGAAGTAGTATTTAAACCCTTCTCATGCATTTAGAGAAGGGTCCAGAAATTTGTCAAAAACGTGTCCTCAGAACATGCACTTCTGCACCCTCAGAGGAGGTTTTGATGAATGAATCGATCAAGGTTTATTAATGTTTGCATTTGATATCTGCTACTGATGTTGCACTTCTGTACTCTTGGTAGATATTAGAAAAAGTAGAGATAAATCATTGTTGCTTGAAGCTTATGAGTAGGACCAGTCATAAATGGTATTTTTATCTCTTGACCATTTCTGCTTATATTTTTAAAGTGATATACAGTTTTTAGTTTTTTATATGTTATTGCATGAAGCTTTGAGTTACCATTTGGCACTTTTGTATGGTGGAGTCATTTATTTATGTTTGATATATGAATAACTTATTATGTGATATGCTGTTCACAACTGTTTTGCCTAACTTTTTATGCAAAGTGGTTCATCTTAATTGATTTCCATTCTTATGATAGCTGAATGATCTTTATTACCAGTTATTATTTGAAATCTCTTTAGATCGCATAATAGAAGAAATACATCCCGGGTTAGCATAGATTAGATGTGCTGTTTTCATTAGATTACAATAGCATAGAATTAGATTAAAGTAGCTTAGATTAAAACCCTTAGATCAGCATCATCCAACTCTGCACACACACACACCCTTAGATTGGGAAATTGGTCCCATTATCCCCAGTCGGACCCGCTACACCAAACGGATAAGGAGCTGCCAACCAAGGTCCGGACTCGGTGGGTATCCCCCTTGTTGTCGACCCGATTTTTGGGGCTTCAACAGAATCCAAAGCTCTAATACCAAATCTTATGAAACCAGCTCAAGAAAAGATAGAAAAGATAGATCAATGCCTTAGAATTTAGCCTCTTCGAGGGGGCAACCTCCTTTGCATTACATAAATGAAAAATTCTTTGATGATACAAATGAAAAGACCTCCTTTCTATATATAGGAGTCTAAGGGGTCATAATATAATCAGAGCCGACATAACAATAATAATGTAACGACACAATAATAACAATAGTGGGCTTCTATGTGGCACAATAGTAACAATATGGGCACTACATGGGTACATCAATATAATAAGTGGGTTGTACTAATAACAATAAGGGGTTACACTAGTAGTATAGGGCCCTAACATGCAGACCCTTGAGTTACGATATGACGACATAGCATGTAGATTGTTTCCATGTACCTTGGATGGTCGTGCAGTTGCATGGTATCATAGCCTTCCACCAAACTCTATATATAGAACTGGGGTGCATTCAAACGTATGTTCCTTGAAAATTTTGCTGATGACAAGACCCTAGCCATGCTACTCAAAGAATTCGGAAGCCTCAAGATGGAGGGAAAAGATAAAGTAAAGGACTTCGATCAAAGGTTTACTCGCATATTTAGTTGCAGCGAACACTAAACCTCATGACTCCATCACCGTTGATTACTACACGTCCGCACTATTGACCATCATTGCGTAGTTTGTCAAGCAAGCTGTGAAACCAACACTCTTAGAAATGTGTGAAGAGCCTATCGTTGTTGAAAAAGGCCTTTGGGCAATTGGAGTTGTCAAGGATGATGAATCAACAAAGGACTCCAAGGATGTGAGTAGGAAGCCCCAAGAAATGGTGAACAAAGGTAGAGACAAGGAAGCAACTGATATTGATGCCCTCACTCGCCTTGTTAAGAACTTGACTATAGAAGTACCTGAGCCCAAACAATAGAAAACAAACACATTTTCAAGTAGCCAACCACCCAGATAGAGACAGGTGAGAAGCTCATCAAGCAAAAACTGGTTTTCTTATAAAAATACGCAGAAGCCTCTGTTCCATATTGAATAGTGCGCAGATCCTAAGTTATGTTCTTTCCAAGAATAACATCACCCCGAGAACTCTTGTTCAGACTAGAAGCGAGACATTAGCTCTGTTTGTAGTCATACACTCGATGCAGAAAGAAATATGTGGGAGCAACAGGAAGTCACAGATGATGACGAAGAAACTGCACCTGAGGAAACATCAAGTTATGGGAATGTGGTGAATGCATATTAGTGCTCGCGAGTGATCCCGAAGAAGAACGCCAAGAAGAATCCCAAAAAGAAAAATGATTGCTATAATATTAGGAGTAAAGGGGCTCCCCCTACACTTAGGGAAATGCAAGAGAAGGTGTGATTGTTGATGAGGAAGGCCGATCCACCGGTCTTCCCAAAGCATAAAATGCAAAGCATGTCCAGGAAGAAGGCGCCGAATAGGAGTACATCCATGGGCAACAAGCTGTAAAACACTCTGCCCGACAACACAAAAATTTGTTCCACCCCAAACACCTCAGTCAGTCCACCACATTTGGACTACAACATTATCGATTACATGAAAAAAACTAAAGAAAACATCAGTTTGTTCAAGTTAGCCAATTTCTAGAGTTAGTGAGACATCCTGTTATGTGGATTGAGATAGACAACATCGGACAATGCAGCCTCTACTAGTAAAGGGGTAAGCACACCTCCCGGATCGCTGTTGAGCCTCAAACCTGCACCTTCATATACACCCTCTCAGCCTTCCTTTTCCACTTATTGCATCCACCCAGCTGCTAAATCATTGCATTATAGTTTAAAAAGAGTTCTTTACATGGTTTTCTGACTATACTTATGACTGTTGTTTGGTTTAGTTTTTTGTTCATGTAGCTGCGGAAACTTGTCAATTTCCGCAGCCAGCATAGGTTTCCGCAGCCAGCACAGGATTCCGCAGCTATTTTGTTAAAAGTTGTTCTACAGGTGTCCTATGAAGAAACGAGCCACATGGGCAAGCTCCAGGCGACGAATACATGGAACGTGTCCCTTTGAAGCAACCAAATCATCCATGGAAGGTCACATTCAACGAAGGTCAAAGGTAGAGCCAGCCAAAGAGTCCAGCGGTGGCACGTCTCTGTTTTGAGCACGTGAACGTTACGTGGCACAGTCCTCAGCTCACGAAGACACCAGCACACCTGGAGATCACTTCTGTAACCGGAATCTAACAGCAACCACTCCAGAGATTTAATAAACATGATGACAGTTACGCTAGATCTCGGCTGAAGGGATCTACGTGTCTTTGTCAATAAAGTCAATAGAGTAGGAGTTAGTTAGCTAGTCTCAACATTTTGTCATTATAAATAACACGTCGATGAACGTTGTAGAGAAGTTTTTTCCTTGATATGTAATTTCTGAACTATCGTGTTGTCACCCCACTGTTTATACATATTGTTGTTTTAATATATGAGGAGACTTTTCTGAGCTTATTCATGTGATTAGTTGTGACCGGCCGAAGTGGCAGAGGGCCCCTGCGCGCTGAAGCCTTGTAAAGTTGTCATTTGGTTTTATTATGTTTTTGTATCATTAGCTTGTACATAACATACTTTTGATGTTTCTTAACTCACTGCTGTTTAGATTTTCATCTCTGCTTTCTTATAATTGTCAACTGATCAGTGCTTTTCTACAGGTTTTCTTAGGCAGTCCGGGCAAATTTTCATCTTTTTGATAACTATTGGCATATGAGATCATCTTGTCCTTCCTGCTAACTTTCATTTTCTGAAGTTCTTTTATTTTCTGAAGTTTAATTTCAGCACTGTCTTTTCCAAGTTGTGATTTGCTTACTTATTTTCTTTGTTATTTGGATATCATACTGCTCATCAATTTATGGTTTCTTTCTATAGTGAAGTGTCTCTATTAGCAAGAAATCAGAATATCACTAATTGTAGTGTGATTTAGTTATCATATTGCTTAAACTTATTCATGATTGCTTCCCACAAGGTAGATTTAGCTGAAGGGTAAAGGATCAGAAGAGTTGAAGTAGTGTGATTAGTTTCTTTTCTGCAATTTACTTTCTTGCAATTTAGTTATCATATTGCTTAAACTTATTCATGGTTGCTTCCCACAAGGTAGATTGAGCTGAAGGGTAAACGACCAGAAGAGTTAAAGTAGTGTGACTAGTTTCTTTCATGCAATTTAATTTCTTGTCATTTAGATAGCATATTGCTTGACTTATTCATGATTACTTCCCACAAGGTAGATTGAGCTGAAGGGTAAAGGATCTGAAGAGTTTGAGTAGTGTGAATTAGTTTCTTTGCTTTTGGTTTGAGTTGATTTAAGTTCAGTTTTTACTTTCTTTTCATTCAGCAGCAAGGATACGGGGCCATTGTCATTAGTTCACTTTTTGATGCATTTACTTTCTCTTAAGAATTGATTTCAGTTTAGCTTTCTTCTTGAGCACTTTCAAGTTTGAGGAAATCACTGTAGAAACCACCATCACTGTCCATATTTCATACTTTACTTTCACTCTCACCATCACACATTAGGGAAAGATAAATCCAAAAATAAACTAAAAAAACTCAAAAACGACAAAAGATTAAAGAAATGGTTATCTAGTACATATAGTACACTTCACTTCGTCAGTTTACGAACCCTGCGTTGACATTATAAATAGCAATTTAGATCACACTAAATTGACCAAACATTTTGGCGCCGTTGCCGGGGAAGTGAAATTAGGTAGCCAATTTCTAAAAAAAAACAAGAAAATTTCAAGGAAGGAAAATTGATAACCTCTCAAAGTATGCTCTCCTCTTGCACTTAGTGTGATCTGGAGGATCAGAAAAGAGAAAGTTATTGGTTTAATAGTTTCTTAAGTATGCTCTCTTCTTGCACCAAGAGTGACCTGGAAGATCAGAAAAAGAATTATTAGCCCAACTTGAAGAAAAATAAAAAATGACATGCATAGAGCAAGAGATTCTAGGGGAAGGTTTTTAGCTAGAGCCAAGAGTTCGATTTTTACAACTCCATCTACTTCAAGGAATAGACAAGAGACACCTCCATCATCTCCAACTTACACTCCTAGCCCTAGGATTCCTGGAATTCAAGAGGCAGGAGTCGACTCTCCCACACCTTCCATCGAATCTGAACTAGAAAGAGATCATTTCCTTCCTTCTACAGAGAGACAAATTGTAATTGAAGAAGTAGAATCATCTGAAGAAGAAGAGGGAGAAATTCCTTCTCGTTCACCCTTAGTAGAAGAACCAGAAGACTCTGAAGTCTCCAGGGAAACTACCATGACAGAGGAAGGAGCAACTGGATTTGGTAGAGGTAGAGGTAGAGGAGGAGGAGGAAACAATGGAGGAGGTAGAGGTAACATTGGGGGAAATAGGGATGGAGATAACACATTCGGATTTCCTATAGTCGATGAGGACTCCCGAGCCACAATGAAAAACATCTCACCATCTGTCCTCCCAAACTTCCATGGGTTAAGGAATGAGGACCCTGAAACATTTCTATTTGAGTTTGAGGTCGTGTGTCGAACTTATGATTATCTGGAAGACTCTCAAAAACTCAAACTGTTTCCTTCAACATTGAAAGGAGCAGCCTTGAAATGGTTCATGGGATTACCGACTCAATCCATTAGGACTTGGAATGATATGAAACAAACATTTTTGGATAGGCACCTAGACTATTGTATGCCCACCATTCACAAGGATGAGGTATTCAAAATGGTGCAAAGAGAAGATGAAAACTTGGAGGATTTACTTGAAAGATTTCAATACAACCTGAAAAGAGCAAAAATGAGTAACTTAGATGAGGAGACCTTGAAAGCCCTTCTATTAAAATCCATTAGAGATGAATGGATAGATATTTTGAACATGATGGGAAAATGAGACATATCTCAACTTCCACTTCATGATATAGAAGAGCTATGTGTCCATCTCTCAAGGGGGAAATCTAAAACTCAAAAAGGGCCTAGAGATCCTTCTCTCATCAGAGCAAAAAAATCTGCAACTGGATCAGTAGGTAGGGCTGAGATTGGCAACATGCTTGATGAATTCAAAACTGACATCTTAGGGAGTCTTAGTGAGCAACTAGACACCCTTAAGATTCACAATAAGCAGAAAGCAGAAGCTGAGGCTTTGGCCATCTTTTGCCCAAAGTGTAGGAAGAAACATGCTCTAAGGGAATGTCCCTTGGATGAAAAAGTTGTAGAAACATGTGTAATTTGTTCAGAGAATCATGAGACCAAGGATTGTCCTTCAATTCCTGGGCTCAAAGATGTCTTTCAAGAAGATCCAAATACAATCGAATCTCTCTGTTTTGTTGCAAGGAGACCTTGGCAGGGGCAACAAAATCAAGGGTTTAGCAACTCTGTGAATTTTCAACCCCCACCAAATTGGAATCCTTAGCAACAACCTTGGTCCCAACCTCAAAATCCTTTTCAATCATGGGTACAAGGTATGCAAAATCCTTATGGGAGATTTTCTCAATTTTATCAATATCCCCCATCTTTTCAAAACCAACAAGCTCCACAACTTCCAAATCAAAACCCACAACTATCATTGCCATTTCCACAACAACAACAACCTTCTCAACAGAATCCAAATTCTCAACTCTTGCTTCCATTCCAACAAAAGTCAAATCAACTTCCTTCTCAGCCATTACCAAACCCCAATAACAAAAACCCTCAAAATGCTTACATGATGGAAGGTCAACAATTTCCTGCCTATATGATTGTTCCTCTCAATGATGTACAACTCAGATCAGGTAGAGTCCTAGATAAGCCTTTTATAAATGCTCAAAAGAAAAGCAGTTTTGAGGAAGAGTCTCTTGAAGCCAATAAGGGTTCTGAAGCATCTCTTCAAAACCCAAGTACTCAAAAAGAAAAAGAAAAAGAGTTAACCCCCACAACTCCTATAGTTGAGCAACCTGCATCTTCATCCACACCTCCTTTTCCTGAAAGATTACAAATTGACAAAGGGGTGGAAAAACAAATCTTGTTGCCTGACTATGATTTTCTAGATGAATTGAAGAATGTCTGTATCAAGATTCCCTTGTTACAAGCCATTAAAGAGATTCCTATTCTAGCAAAAACAATAAAGGAGTTGAGTCTTAAAAGACCAGGAAGGAAACCAAGAGATACAAGAAGAATCCACCTGGTAGGGAAAATTGCAGATATCATGATGGGAAAAATTACTATGTAGAAATATGTAGATCCCGGTAGTCCAATTGTCAAAACACATATCAATGGGGTAGAAATACCAAATACTTTGATTGATTTAGGGGCTGCTATCAACATCATGAGTAGACAGACTATGGAACAGCTAAAACTTCCTAATCTTCTTTTTACACCTACTTTATTGCAACTTGCAGATCGATCAATTATTAAACCAGATGGTGTATTAGAAGATATTTCAGTCTCCTTAGACTCGTGGGAATATCCAGTGGATTTCATGATTTTAACTCCCAAGAGTAATCTAGGAGGACATCCTCTCATCTTAGGAAGACCTTGGCTAGCCACAACTGATGCTTTTATCAGTTGTAGGTCTGGGGATATGTATATTTCTGATGGTAATTCGACAAAGAAGTTCAATTTGTATCCTCCAGCAAAAGCAATTACAGAAATAGGAGATAATGAGTGGGTTGATGATGAAGATACTATACAACCTGTCTTTACCATTTTTGAGATCAGTGAAGATAGTCAAATTCTGAACACATTAGAAAACTTTGAACCATCTTCAGAATATGACCACACACAATTTCAGTTGGATTCTGACATTGAGTGTCTATCATCTAGACAAATGTCTCTTTTCTCTATGGAAGAGTCTGGTAGTTCTGCCATTGAGATTTGTCTAGGAAAAACATTGAATATCAACAAAAACTTGGAAAAATCACAACAGGAAGAGCTAACCAAAATCTTGCAAAAACATTCTACTGCATTTGCATGGGAGTATACCGATATGAAAGGTATTGACCCTAAGACTTGCATTCATCACATCTACATTGAGGAAAACAGTAGACCAATCAGACAACCTCAAAGAAGGATGAATCGAAACCTTAGGGAGATAGAGAAAGAAGAGCTCCAAAAGTTACTTAATGTAAACTTCATTTACCCAATTTCAGATAGCTGGTGGGTTTCTCCTTTGGTTATAGTACCTAAAAAGAATGGTAAATGGAGGGTTTGCATTGATTACAGAGAATTAAACAAAGCAACTTTGAAGGATCACTTTCCTTTGCCCTTTATTGATCAGGTATTAGATACTTTAGCAGGCAAAAAGTATTTCTCATTTTTGGATGGTTTTAGTGGTTACAATCAGATTCAGGTAGCACCTGAAGATCAGGACAAGACCACATTTACTTGTCCATGGGGAACTTTTTCTTACCGAGTACTTCCTTTTGGATTATGTAATGCACCTGCAACATTTCAAAGGGCAGTACTAGGAATCTTTTCTGATCTAATTCATGATTGTGTAGAGGTTTATATGGATGATTTTACAGTTTATGGTAATTCATTTGAAGAGGCATTAGAGAATTTGGAAAAAGTCCTTATAAGATGTAAAGAAACAAACCTTTCATTAAGTCATGAGAAATGCTTTATGATGTTTACTGAAGGGATTGTTTTAGGACATCATATTTCAGGAGATGGGATTAAAGTTGATAGATCAAAAGTTGAAGTCATCTCCAAGTTGCCTATTCCAAATTGTCAAAAAGATGTTAGAAGTTTTCTTGGATTTACTGGATATTATAGAAGATTTATTGAAAACTTCACCAAAATAGCATCTCCACTCTTCAAATTACTTACAAAAGACTATGAATTCAAGTGGGATCCTCATTGTCAATCTGCATTTGAAACTTTGAAAACAAGAATATCTGAAACACCCATTTTGAGAGGGCCAAATTGGAAACTTCCTTTCCATATTTCTACAGATACTTCAGATACAGCTCTAGGATCTGTGTTGGGTCAAAAGGATTTAGTTCCTTATGCCATTTACTACACCAGTAAAAATTTGACTCCCACTGAGTTAAATTATACTGTGACTGAAAAAGAGTTCTTAGCTGTTGTTCATGCAATCAACAAGTTTAGACATTATATAACAGGCTATGAAACTTTTGTCCATACTGATCATTCTGCAATTAGATATCTCATGAACAAACCTGTTACTAATGGCAGAGTTACAAGATGGCTTTTACTTTTACAAGAATTCAATATTACTGTGTTAGATAGACCAGGGAAACAAAATACAGTAGCTGATTTCTTGTCTAGAATCCAAAATACTAATGAAGATTCTCCTGTAGAGGATAAGTTTCCAGATGAATATTTGTTTGCAGTAATTACTAAAACTCCTTGGTATGCAGATATTGCTAACTATTTGGTTACAGGGAAGCTACCTCCACACTTATTTCCTAATGAGAAAAGGAAAATTATTCAGGAGAGTTCAAATTATTCATGGATTTCTAATGAATTGTTTAAAACAGGGCTAGATTGTGTGATCAGAAGATGTGTTCGGGAAGATGAAATGCCTGACATCCTCAAGGCATGTCATGATGAACCATGCGATGGACACTTTGCTGACAAGAGGAAAGCCTATAAAATCCTTTCTTTAGGATATTATTGGCCTTCTCTCTTCAAAGATGGAAAAAAATATGTTAGAAGGTGTGACAGCTGCCAGAGAGTTGGGAGACCGACTCTTTCAAATGAAATGCCATTACAGCCACAGGTACTCATCAAACCCTTTGAAAAATGGGCTTTAGATTTCATTGGACCCATTAATCCACCATCTAGACAAAAGAAATATATATTGGTTTGCACTGATTATGTCACTAAATGGGTAGAAGCCAAGGCATTGCCTTCTGCCACTGAAAATTTAGTTGTTCAATTTCTTTTTGAGGATATTTTTACTCATTTTGGTGTCCCAAGAGAAATTGTGACAGATCAAGGAAGTCAATTTACATCTAACTTGATGGAGAAGCTGATGGAAGAATACAAAATCAAGCACAGAAAATCTACCCCTTACCATCCTCAAGCAAATGGTCAAGTGGAATCCACAAACAAAGTTCTTGAGAGCATCATCACCAAAACTGTTCATCTCCACAGAAGGGATTGGGCAGAAAGGCTTCCTGAAGCCTTATGGGCCTACAGAACTACATGGAGGAACACAAGAGGACATTCTCCCTATGAACTTGTTTATGGGAAAGAAGTCCTGCTCCCCATTGAGTTTCAAGTCAAGACTTTCAAGATGGCCGTCCAGTTGGGGATGAATCTATCAGAAGCCCAAAAGCACAGAATGGAGCAGCTGAATGAGCTAGATGAGATCGAACAAGATGCAATTTTAAGGACTGATCTAGTTCAACATCAAAGAACTAAGTGGCATGACAGATATATTAAAGAGAGAAAGTTTCAAGAGGGAAATTGGGCTTTACTGTTTGATTCCAAGTTTAAAGACTTCAAAGGGAAGTTTCAGACTCATTGGCTTGGGCCATATGAGATTGATAAAGTCTTTAACAATGGAGCAGTAAGAATCAAGACCATTGATGAACATCAGACTCCTCTTATTGTGAATGGCCACCGATTGAAAATTTATCATAAGCCACTTCCAAAAGAGGAGTTTGTCAAAATATTCCAAGAGAATTCTGCAATAGGGTTGGTGGAGAAGAATCCTTCTCTTCCACCAGCCTAATCTTTGTTTCTTTCAGTTTTTGAAAAATAATAATAATAATAAATGTGTATAAGCCTGAAAACCAATCCCAGATTGGCGATCTTATGCAGAAAATATAGAGTGAGAATCAGGGATACTTGACACTCTATATTTTCCAAAAAAAAATAAATAAAATAAAATAAAAATAAAAAAATCTCCTCTCCTTCTCCTTCCATCTTCACTTCATCTCACTTGTCATTTCACTTCACCTCCATCTCATTTTCATCTCCATTCCACTTCATTCCACTTCATTTTCACTTTCACTCATTCCATTTCACTCCATCAATAAAAGTCCCCTTCAGGACTATTTTCATTCAGTTAGTTCTTTTCTAACTATCTTTGTGCAGACAAGGGGGTGTTGTCTCAGTTTTCGCAGCTGGGAACTGTTTCCGCAGCCAGAAGCAGTTTTTGCAGCCAGAAACGATTTCCGCAGCCAGCATCACTCTGTTTTTCAAAAATACAATCAACCGTTAGTGCCATAATCATGAAATGCAGGTGTAATTGAACTAAAGACATGGGGCATCTCAAGATATCAAAGAAGAGCAACTGGTTAGAATCCTTAAGCAAGAATTGACAAAGCTTCCAAAGGTATGATAAAAAATCTTTATCAAATAACGATTCAAGTCATAATTACGTATAGTTATTAAACCATAACAGGCTCTCCTATGTGCAATGATTTGATATATTAGCCCACTATCACTCTTGTTCCGCAATGTCACTCCACACACCTCGCATTTATCTCCCTAACGGTCTCATGATTACTCCGAGTTTGAACTCAAATGTGACTGCACTTCTAGTTATTACCCGTACTCTTGAGACGTGACCTATTGTGCTACGGCTCTTCCCAGCTGTAAAATCCGCAGTCGTCTGTTGAGACGTGTAAGATCTCATACACAGTCATCCGACTCGAAGGAATCTTGTCGTTACTCCACCGCTTATCACTCCACTCATACTCCACTTATATCATACTCTTTGCATGCGTCCACATTTCATTTTATGAACTCGTTTACCGCTGTTCACTCACTGTTCTCTATTTCCAACTGTCGTCACTACAGTTTTCTCTAAACCCTGACTACCATCATTACAGTCTATCCAAAACCCTGAACAGAGCTATTTTTTTCCTCTTAACCCTCACACACAGAAGAACTCTCAGTGGAATTTAAAACAAAGAATGGGAAAATTACTGAGAGCTAAGCCGGAAGGATCGAAATACTTGGAGGGTTATCCGCAAGTTAAGGAACTGCTGAAGAAAGTCAGATGGCTACGGTTTATCCAGAAGTTTAAGGGCTATAACAAGGAAGTGACCAAAGCTTTTGCAAGGTCCTTTGATGGACAAACAGTGGAGGTTGGAGACTTGAAATTTACAGTGACCGAGGCCACAATAGCAGCTGCCACGGGCCTACCTCAAGAAGGTGAAAGGTGGTTTAAAAATAGAAGTGTGGAAGATCAAATATGGAGAACAATGCTACAAAACCAAGGTATGGATACCACTATATTCACAAGAGGCATCCCTGTTAATGTATTAAAAGAGGAATGGTCTAGTCTATTGTTAGTCATTAAGAAATTTATCACATGTGAAGGTCGTTTTGGCTCTATGTATATGTATCATGTTAGACTGATGATGAATTTCATGGCCGGTCACACTCTTAGTTTGCCTCATTTTCTGCTATCAAGTTTGAAAAAGATGAGTTTTACAGTTCAAAAACATGTAGGCAATATTGAACCTCATCTTTACCACCATGGATTCATCAAAATTCTTATTGAGGAACAGTTGAAGAAAACTAAGGATACTTGGGGGCAATTCTTGACAAGGAACTACTTCCAAGAGCCGTCTGAGGCCTCTGGAAGCAGTCCACCAAAAATTCCAAGGAAAAGTAGGAGGAAAGAAAAAAGCATTACAATCCAAGACTCCCCTACAATAGAAATTCAAGAAACAGTACAAAAAGAAACAGAAGATAGAGCTAGAAGTAAGGAACAGAAAAAGGAAAAAGGAAAAAGCACTATGCAAGAAGTCTATCCATCCCCTGAGCAATCCATAGAAGAAGATTATCAACCTCTGTCAGAGAGATTAATAGATCTTCAAGCTGCTGCCATAACCAAGAAAAAGCAAAGAGGAAAACAGACTACACAAGAAAAGAGTACTAGTTCATACTTAAGAAGGAGCACTAGGCTAAAAGGGAAGGGGAATAAAACCAAAGAAAAACAGTCTCACTTTATTGATTTAGATAAAGAGGCACTTGAGAAATCTCCAACTCAGCCAAGCATTGAGTCAAGTCCTCCACGTGAGGAAAACCCTTTTCAGCCGGAAAGAGAAAGCAGTCCTCCTTCACCAAAATTTTAGTTTAGGCCGAGAAAGACACCTGAGGTAGATTCTAATCAGCAAAAAGCATACAATTACCTGGAAACCTTAGAACAATCAGCTGCAAGACCAAGTACCTCTCTGCCACCTGATGCACAAGTTCACTCTTTGAAATAGGAAATATTTGAGTTAGAAGTCCTAAATAGGCATATTATACAAGAAAATGAAGCACTCAAAGAGCAGAGTAAAGTAGACAAGATTTTCCATGATAATACTATGCTCCATTTAGGATTGTGGCAAAAGAAAAACAGAAAACTGAAGAAGAAGTGCAAAAAGTTAAGCAGAGCATTGATTAACCTTAAGTTCAAATGCCTAGTCAGGAAGCCAAGGATGATGTTAGCATCAAGGAAGAAGAAAAGAGGGCTAGATGTCCTTGCAGAAGCATCAGAACACATGGATTAGAGGGAAATAACTCAATTTTGGTTGCATGAGGACATGCAACACCTTCACAGTGGGGGTATGTTGAGCCTCAAACTTGCACCTTCATATACACCCTCTCAGCCTTCCTTTTCCACTTATTGCATCCACCCAGCTGCTAAATCATTGCATTATAGTTTAAAAAGAGTTCTTTACATGGTTTTCTGACTATACTTATGACTGTTGTTTGGTTTAGTTTTTTGTTCATGCAGCTGCGGAAACTTGTCAATTTCCACAGCCAGCACAGGTTTCCGCAGCCAGCACAGGATTCCGCAGCTATTTTGTTAAAAGCTGTGTTACAGGTGTCCTATGAGGAAACGAGCCACATGGGCAACCTCCAGGCGACGAATACATGGAACGTGTCCCTTCGAAGCAGCCAAATCATCCATGGAAGGTCACGGTCAACGAAGGTTAAAGGTAGAGCCAACCAAAGAGTCCAGCGGTGGCACGTCTCTGTTTTGAGCACGTGAACGTTACGTGGCACAGTCCTCAGCTCACGAAGACACCAGCACACCTGGAGATCACTTCTGTAACCGGAATCTAACAACAACCACTCCAGAGATTTAATAAACATGATTACAGTTACGCTAGATCTCGGCTGAAGGGATCTACATGTCTTTGTCAATACAGTCAATAGCGTAGGAGTTAGTTAGCTAGTCTCAGCATTTTGTCATTATAAATAACGCGTCGATGAACGCTGTAAAGAAGTTTTTTCCTTGATATGTAATTTTTGAACTATCGTGTTGTCACCCCACTGTTTATACATATTGCTGTTTTAATATATGAGGAGACTTTTCTGAGCTTATTCGTGTGATTACTTGTGACCGACCGAAGTGGCAGAGGGCCCCTGCGCGCTGAAGCCTTGTAAAGTTGTCATTTGGTTTTATTATGTTTTTGTATCATTAGCTTGTACATAACATACTTTTGATGTTTCTTAACTCACTGCTGTTTAGATTTTCATCTCTGCTTTCTTATAATTGTCAACTGATCAGTGCTTTTCTGCAGGTTTTCTTAGGCAGCCCGGGCAAATTTTCATCTTTTTGATAACTATTGGCATATGAGATCATCTTGTCCTTCCTGCTAACTTGCATTTTCTGAAGTTCTTTCATTTTCTGAAGTTTAATTTCAGCACTATCTTTTCCAAGTTGTGATTTGCTTACTTATTTTCTTTGTTATTTGGATATCATACTGCTCATCAATTTATGGTTTCTTTCTATAGTGAAGTGTCTCTATTAGCAAGAAATCAGAATATCACTAACTGTAGTGTGATTTAGTTATCATATTGCTTAAACTTATTCATGATTGCTTCCCACAAGGTAGATTGAGCTGAAGGGTAAAGGATCAGAAGAGTTGAAGTAGTGTGATTAGTTTCTTTTCTGCAATTTACTTTCTTGCAATTTAGTTATCATATTGCTTAAACTTATTCATGGTTGCTTCCCACAAGTTAGATTGAGCTGAAGGGTAAAGGACCAGAAGAGTTAAAGTAGTGTGACTAGTTTCTTTCATGAAATTTAATTTCTTGTCATTTAGATAGCATATTGCTTGACTTATTCATGATTACTTCCCACAAGGTAGATTGAGCTGAAGGGTAAAGGATCTGAAGAGTTTGAGTAGTGTGAATTAGTTGCTTTGCTTTTGGTTTGAGTTGCTTTAAGTTCAGTTTTTACTTTCTTTTCATTCAGCAGCAAGGATATTGGGCCATTGTCATTAGTTCACTTTTTGATGCATTTACTTTCTCTTAAGAATTGATTTCAGTTTAGCTTTCTTCTTGAGCACTTTCAAGTTTGAGGAAATCACTGTAGAAACCACCATCACTGTCCATACTTCATACTTCACTTTCACTCTCACCATCACACATTAGGGAAAGATAAATCCAAAAATAAACTAAAAAAACTCAAAAACGACAAAAGATTAAAGAAATGGTTATCTAGTACATATAGTACACTTCACTTCGTCAGTTTACGAACCCCGGGTTGACATTATAAGTAGCAATTTAGATCACACTAAATTGACCAAACAATCGCTTTCTACTGTCCTCAACATACTCCAGATGGAAGAAGCAAACTCAAGTTGCCCTCCATTCCTGCAATCCTTTGAAATATTTAAATATAATGTTCATAATTGTTTGGTTTATTTGGGCATGGCTGCCAACGTCATTCCGCTCTCCATTGCAAAGAAGATCAATGCACAATGGAGTGAAACATCTGCGTGAATCATCCAACTTTACTGAACATCAGTACCAGCCATTGGTGAACTACGAGATGTGATCATCTGACTTTCTCATGATAGTCGAGTCCACCCAATGCATCAACATAGTTGTTGTGGACATATCGGAAGCATACAGTCTACTACTCAGCAAATACTGGTCCACCAACCTGGATAGATATTTTGCTACAGACTGGTCTCACATGTGGCTTCCATACAAGGGAAAATGCAACCAACTATGGGTGTTATCCGAGAGGTATATGAAACACAATTTCTCTCCCCTTAACGGTGAGAATGAACCATTGGCCTTCGCAGAACTCATGTTTCCCAATGGCATCATGGAAACAACATTGGAGTGTTATCCTACATGGCCATCTCCAATCCCATCAGACACGTAGTTGGGACTCCTTCCTTGCCCAACTGATGGTAATGAAACATGTATAGTGAATTGTACCAATAGTAGCAGTAGTAATAGCAACAGTAGTAGCAATGGTACTAGCATGACAAAGAGCCGGTGTATAAACAAGCTGTGGGCCATGGATTTTGACGAGTCAAAGACACATGATGGCTCAAGCACCAAGACCCTTAGCCTCAACACGGTGACACCCAAAGTGATACTACACTCCGTGAACAGTGTTGATACTTTCAATGATATAACAATTGATGAAAGTAAGCACAAGTTATCTCTAAAAACTATAGTTGAGGGAAAGAAAGGAAACCCTATCCCCAAGGGGTTGGGACAACAAGCTCTATGATTTTCGGAACTTTGGTCAAGGACCAAGAAATAATAGAACTCACAAGCCCACCACTATGAATGAACAAAGCAACCTAGGGACCAATCATGAACCGATGATGGTCAGTATTGCTACAAACTGCACACCGCAACAGTGGTAAGCTTTTGACTGCCTGATCAAACAGTATCGAGATATGTCCACAAGGGTAGATGACAGCCTGAGTACATATGACATGTAAGTAACCCAACATGGGATTCCACATAAATGAGGAGCCAAACCATTGCAGCAAAAGTCATGTAAAACACATAATTTAGTTTGAAATCCTTATGCAGAAAAAACTGATTAAGGTTTTGGATGATTGGATCACTTGCAAATTTCGTCATCATACTTGGTTTTCTAATTTGAATTGTTTACATAAGAAATCAGGGAAAATACACTTATTCATTGATTTTAGGAACTTGAACCACTCACAAAATAAGAGAAACTACCTTGTGCCATCATCCGAGCCTATGTTGCACATAGTACCCAAAGAAGTGGTGTTGTCCGCACCTCAAGGTCTTTTGGAATATAACCAGGTTCGAGTAACGAAGGCGAGTGGACTTACACTGGTCCACGAGAAGCTTGACCCACACATGTATCATTTGAAATCACTTGACAGGGGGAATGACAACGTTCCTATCAATGGCCAAGATCTCAAGCATTACCTTCAATAGGCTGGGCAATGTTCATGCCAGGTACATAGTCTGCTTGCTGCTTTTTGTTTTCATCTTGTTTTATTTTCTTATTTTCTTTGTTTTTTCTTTGTTTGATTCTAATTACTATTTTTTTCACCTTCATTTTCTTGTTTGGTATATTACTATTTTTGTTTCTGAAAATAAGTGTTGCCAACTACTACATTCTAGCTTTTGAATAGAGTATGTGGCTGACATTTTAAGAGACTTGTGACACTGCAACACTTGGCTAGTCTTGTGTCCATCTTATATGTGCTTGGTTATAACCTTCAGTCGATGAAGTCTTTATGGAAAATACAAGCCATCTGCAAGGGAAGTTTTGGTCTAACCATGAACCTGTGTCCACACTAGGAAGCCCCATGCCTGTACTCAGCCTTCTACTCTATGTGTTCAATCTCATCCAACTAGTAGAAACAAAGAAGGGGAAAAACCAAAAGAGCAAACCTATATCAGAGGTATTACATGCATCACTGAAGGAACGACCTCTTATGATCTCAATAAGTCAGGATCCCTCTTCTGCCCCAAAAATAAATAAGTTCCTATGCACAATCCTCTTGAAAAATACAAAGGCGAAAGAAGAGAAAGGCTTCCTGTGCAAAGAGGTGAAGCATGCAACTCCATCGGGCTACTGACCAAGCTTTATGGCAGTGAAGCAATGTCTGTGCTCTTGCATGACTCTATTGAAGTACTATCCAGGCTTTCTCACAGCGGAGCAACACCAGAGATGAAAACTTATACTCTGAAAATCTTCAACTCGCAAGCTAAACTACCCTTCCCAGATTCAAAACACTAAGATCAAGTTGAAATTTTGATTATGTTTGACTGAGTTGGCAAAGGATGAACCATATACATCCATGGGGTAAGTGGGGAAGCCGAAGTAACCCACACAATGATTTAATACTCCACAAAAGACCAAGGCCCTGTGCTATAAATTTACCAAAATAGAGGCTGGTGTTATATCAGTGTGTTGCCAAGCGTTGTAAAGGCTACATCCACCTTGGAAAATTTTTGCCTGCACCTAATTTCAGAGCCTCCCTTGGAGTTTCTCTTGATGACTGTACACCCTTACGTTCACACTGTGATCTTGTGGGATTCTTTGCATCCACCTTGCTTGTTCATTTCACCTAAGTTTTAGCATGTTCGTGTCTATGTCATGCTTGCCACCATGTTTTGCTTATGCTCAAAGTCTTCGCTTCATGTGTACATGTTATGTTTGCTATGAAATCATCTATCACACTCACACACAGAGTCACATACACTGTTGCACAAGTGTTGTCACGGTCAATCAATGATCAATCACGAGTGTCGCGCTTGTCGCTTGCACCGTTAGCCGGTCATGTTGAACATGTGTGTCTGGATGTTTTGAGTTGTTTCATCCTCGAGTCATGTGAGTGTGTGTTTGTATGATCACCCATGCATCTTTCGATCATTCACACACTTAGTCATTTTACTAAAGTTCCGATGATCGGACTCCCCTTTAACAGCCGGACCATCACCCTACCATCGACTCAATCAACTGTCACATGGAACTATGTAGAACCACCAAGAAAGTATTTCCAAGCTACACTAGTTGTGAGCAATCCAATCAGCTTTCATGTTGACCACCTAGAAATTTAGACCGGACAGCCACCTTGGGACTGACTCCCCTCAAAAATTATGTAGAGGCTATTGACCTCGTCCACTCTGCCGATTAAGGAAATTACACAAAAATTCCAGACATACGCCAAGTGCCCATCCCTATCTCCCTCAGAAAATTGCGCAATTTTCATGAGCAGGAATTCTAGTGTGCAATAGCTCACTCAACTTAGAAATTGTGCAGAGATGATCACCAGGTCAACCTATCAGCCTCATTGCAATTTTACTCACCAACAGCTCTTAAAATCTGACTGCTAGTTCCCTCCAGGAATTGTGCAGTTTCTGCTGCTAATCTCCCAACAGCTGACTACCTATTCCCCTTGGGAATTGCAACGTTTCTGCTCCTAGTGACCTAGCAGCCAACTGCAAGTTCCCTCTGGGAATTATGAAATTTTGACTGCCAGGCTCTCGGTGAGTTCTCCCAAAGAACTATGTAATTTCTGCTTGCTAATCCTCCTGGCAGTAGGACCTGTTCCTCTAGAAAATTGTACAAACTTTGACTTTTGGCCCTTGCTACTTGCTCGTTCCGAAAATTGCATAGCTCCTACCTACCTTGCCTTCTGACAGACCGGGCTGTCACTCCCAAAATTTCTGCAATTTTGTCTTCCAGACGAGCTAGACCTCATGGATAGTCACTATCGAATTTGATTTCTGATCTTCATCACTCAATGACTCTTGCACAATTTTCATCAACAGTGCCCGGAGCCATCATCCCGCTATGCAACCTTGCTGCCTCTCTCGGTCACCTGCATCTGAAATGATCATTTGTCATGGTAGATTAGGATGGTTTCTGGATTTGATGTTGTCTCTTCATGAGTGACTGTAGGCATAGGCACACTTAAAAACATGGCATGACGACGTAAGGGGTGAATGAAGGGGAGCACATGTAGAAGGACAGGTTCACCAAATGACGAATGAATGATGCATTCAAAGGGATATGTTCATGAATGGATGATCATGAAAAGATGTGTTCGTGGATGGATAGATGAGAAAACATGCAAGATGTGCTCACGGACTGACAAATGAACAAACATGCATTGTTCGCAAACACATGATTCTGTCAAGCCTTCCAACATGGAAGCAAGGACCAACGTGCTAAAGAATCATCAAGCGCAACAATGACCATTAAAGACTCCACGCATTTTTCCATGAACAGGTGAAGTTGTGATATAAACATCCATCACCGAGCAGGACTACAAATCGACATGTACCCCAGCATCAACTCAAATGTACCAGCATTGTTATGTCGAGTCATGTCATGAGTCATGTTGTCCACATCTCTTTTGTGGGCCATGTTTTCAATCAATGTAATGTAATGTGGAAGTCCAAGAGACACACTTATTGTACAAAGAGTCATGTGAAGTTGAAAATTCATGGAAGTCAAAAAGTCATGAGGGTAGTCGAATAGCCACAAGGGTTAGTTTCACCCTTGGCTATAAATACACCCTCATTTCTACATTCAAAGTACATTTTCCCCACATATACTCCCACATAGCCAAGAGAGTCTGTAATTGTTCCTTTGAGGAGTAAGTAGTGTCTCCAATGCCCCTCACATGGGGTTAGTGATGTGTGGTGTAATGATGTGTCTTGGAAATTTTTCTTAATTCAGAAGCTTGCTAAAGGGCCAACATGTTTTCACACATGTTTTGTAATTGTTGTAAGACTAATCTTTAACACTTGTGATGCATGTTGCTTTAACATGTGTTCTACATCTGAACAATTTCACTTGTTGTAATGCATAATCTATGAATGGAAATGTGTTTTATATGCTCTTAATGTTGTCTTTCCCATGTAGACTACTCTCCTGGACACCAAACAAACCTTTTAGATAAAGCTTGTTGTAAAAAATTTTGCACTTGTGTGGAATCATCCGCTGAGTGTTGTACACGTTATCTTACCTTGTGTGTTCTGACTTCCGCATCCATGTGGACTTCTCCTTCAAAAGCTATGCATGTTCAGTTGTGTTTTGTGTTCCTATCCAAGTTGGGACTTTATCCCAACCAACTTGCTACTCACTCCCACCCTCTCCCTCTATAGTGAAAGAACAATTGACACAAGTGACACTTACACTCACCAGGAACGCAAACCTAACTTCTCGAAGACAAAGCAGACCACTCTCTTGTGCTCACAAGTAAGAGTTGAGGAAAATCCTTAAGATAATGGCAATTGGGCCATCATACCAGATGGGACTCCCACACCAAACAGTGTGAGGTCTAGTTGGGACTTTATAGTGGGGTGATCCCCTGAATGTTGGTGGTTCCAGCACCGTCAACAGATAGATATTGATATGGTTAATGTTAATGATTTTTGGACCGTATATGTGAGATCATTGTGCTTGATGGTTGAGGTGGTTTGGCCTTTGGAAGCCCTAGTTGGTTTTTTTTTTTTTTAACCCATGCGATCCCACATTCATTCTTGGAATATGGCATGGTGGTGATTGGTTGAAAAAGAGATTTGGTTTATCCCAATTTATGGCTACGAGGTACATGGAAGTATCTTACTCAGTTGGGATTTTCATATGTTAATATGAGTTATTTTTATATTGTGATATATGAGCACTTGAACTGTATATTATAGTGATCTTATCATTGATTTTTCATAGTTTCTATTATGGTTATATGTTGGTTATATGCATGGTTTTATGATGTCCTCTAGCTATGGCTCTTGTTCATGATTTCTTAAGTTATTAGATGGTGATAAATGCATGAACTAACAAGCACTGTTGTAGGTAGTTAAAGAGGGCTTGGATCCTTCTTAGTGATTCTCAGATGAAATTTAGAAGTTTATGGTCATATATTCATTCATGACTTGTAGCTTTCATTTTTCCCATATGTTTGGAAACATTTTTGTTGTGTACTATGCATGTCCTCATCAAGAACACATTCAACTTTGAATGTTTGGAATAATTGTAATTAATCATGATTAAGGAAAGCTACAAGAAGTTTTGGGTACTCATCTGGAGGTTAGCCTGAAAAGTGCCACAAATATTGGAACCATTGGCATAGAACTGAGGAATTTGGGCCATAACCGCTAGCAGTCAGACTTATGGGTACATTTATAGCCTCATAACCACATGCATGAGGTGTTATGGGTACGGTATGGAGTTAAGTCAATGAAAAAGCGTTCAATCTCAGGGATTGATCACCTAGAGTGGTTTTCAGGCCCCTTAGTGGTTTGTAGTCCCTAAGAGATGGAAGTAAAGTTTTAGTTTGTAGGCCTCTTTTCCATGATTGAAATTTGGAGGTCAGGTCATGTCATAGTATCACTTAGCGCATGTTTACCTTGGAGATTTTGTAAAAGTCGGTAAATATGGGAGGAGGCGTTATGAGTTTAATTAGTGAATTATATAAATTCAATTTCAAATAACAACTTTTCTAACTCAATTATAGTTAAAAAATTCTTTGAATTTATAAATTAATTTTAATATAAAAATATAATTTAAACTTTATAATAAAAACATAATTAAAATTTTAAATGTATACATTTTCAACGTAGTTTTTTTATTTTAATTATTTTCATATTCACGCATCATTTTACCCAAATAAACTAAAAACTATATCCACACAATTCATGTATACAAATAAGCAGTGAATCTTGGTTTGCTAATTTTATTATATTTTTTGATGTTAACGGTAATATAAATAATTTTCTTACTTATAACCATATCTTGGTTATTATTTCATCTACTCCAAACTGATATTAACATATGAAGTGGTTTGATAAAAAGAAATTGGAATATTTTTTATGCATGACGTGAACCACACCTATTGTCAATGCGTTAAATATCCTCCAAAATTTGGTCTACACTTGAATTTTGTAGCCTACCATGGATCTTGCGATTTTTCATTTCATAGTCACTTTATGTTAGATCGATAAGTGTCAAAGCCACTTGCTCACGCATGCTCATACTGCATCAAGTTCATCAATTCACTCTTTTATTCAAGCTTAAACAAGCATGACACAATTCCATCAAGACAGTTCCTGTGCAATGCTCAACGTATGTTGATAGTCAATGCACACTTTCATTGACAGTCTCTCACTTTTGGTTGCGATTGTTCTTCTATTTCGGTGATTTTTTCAAATTGTCGCTCTCACACACCTTCACTTTCGTACCTTTCGGTTTCATATTTACGATTGTCGCTTTTCCTTATTTTCACTATAATAAGTTTCATTTTCATGCTGTCTTCATTCTGTCATGTTTCACTTTTAATGTCATTAACAGTTTACAAGTGTCATTTACACTTTCTTGTTCCTGCCGAAAATGTCGTCTTTTGGCATGACATGTGTCACTCATTGCACAAATGTAGGTTTTGTTTGTTTCAATGGCCAACCTTGGTGATAATGAGTCATTATTATCAGGTAGACATGTATCACACTCATTCCCAAAGTTTCAAGAATTATTGCACAAGTGTCATCATCATCGTCATAAAGTGTACCTTCAGTGTTGCACTTGCGCAAAGTTGTCACAATGTCATCGCATTGGGGGTCTAATGTTATTCATTTGTTCTAAGTGATAAATGTTGCATCTTAAAATATTTTAGGTGTGTGATCATACTTAGCCAAATCAAGAAATTATCTCTCCCAAGCAGCTTGGCTTTCCTCAGCCTTCCTAAATTGTGCAGTGTGTTGTCTCATTCCTCAAGCTTCAACCTCGCCTCTTCACATTGCATAATAAGTAGTCCCTACCTTCCAGAACTGTGTAATGTGCAATCCCAATGCTTAATTTCAACCCTTGAACTCACAAATTATGTAGTACTTTCCTTCAGTTAGTCTCCTCTATGCATTATGCAGTCTCAAGATTCAAGCCTCAGCCTTAGCCCTTAAACTATGTAACAGCGTAATATGTTGTCCTATGTCCCTTTATAACTATGTAGTGGTAAAACTCAAGGCTCAAGCCTCAATCCTAACCCATTGAGCCCCTAACATGTGCAATTATATTTCCTTAGCTTGTTTGAAATGCACAATCCACAGTCTCAAGGCTCAGTTCTGGCCCTTAAGATCTATAGTTGCACAAATGCGTAATCCCTTAGCATTTGTCTCTCTATAACTGCAATTTTGGAAACCTCAAGCCTCAAGAACTCATCCTAAAACCTTAAGCCCATCAGTTGTGAAAATTTATAGCCCTAGACCACTTGAACTGTACATTGCATAGTCTCAAGGCTTATTCCTAGACCCTGACCTCCTAGGCTACACAACTGTGCAAATCCTGAGCATGTCTCCTAGTTTATCGTTGAGTTACAACTCAGTTAGTGGCTGCCATGAAGCATGTTAGACTAAGGATTTTAATGGAATGATGTAGTATTTTCTTGAGTGGATTTGAGTTACAAGTATTCTATCATGTTATGATAGGATGATGATGAAGGAGATGAAGAAGGAAACCCTACTACAACGAACCTTTGTAGTCACAAAGACAAGCTGATCGATAAAGCCAAAACAAAGGGGCATGAGATTGTGATAACATCTATTTAAATCAAGGTCACAATAAATACTCTTACTTTCAATATATATGAATGAAGAAGAAGAAGAACATCCACTGTCTCTTAGTAAGAATCAAATATAGCATCAACAAGAATGGATTGACATTGCCATCTCATCATGTAGTCCATGCCATCAATGTCTTGTCATATCTTTTCAAAGTGTCATGCCCTCATTTACCACATCATTTGTGGATTATGCAAATTCAATATTGGAGAAATTCAATGTAGAAGGAAGTCTAAGAGTCACCCATGTAATGTGAAAATTTATGCAAGAAATCAAACAACCATGAGGGTAGTAAAGAGTCACAAGGGAGGTGAACGATCAATACACTTGTTATATATAAACCCTCATCATTCATGTAGAGGAATTTTCACCTTGGTTCCCTCTACCAGGCATTATAGAGGAAAATAGTTCTTTTCGAGGAGAAAATGGTTGCTCTAATACTCCACTACTGGGGCTAGTTGTGTTCACTGTCTTGATGTATCTTGGAACTATTGTCATAAATATTGTAAGACTATTCTTTGAATGTTTGCGATGTATGTTATTTTCATTTGTACTAAGGAAATTGAGTTATTTCAATTATTTTGGTACTTATCTTGTTGAATATTTGTTGTATGTTCTTTAACAATCGTTGCTTGCATGTGAACTATATGTCTATTTTTCCAATGATTCATTAGAACAATCATTGCTTCCCTTTTAGTAGAACAACCTATTGTGCTATTAAACAACCCCCCATGTATTGATATAATAGCTAATATTCTAAAAATAAATAGGGACCCTTGATAAAATCCTTCAAAAAGAAATTTAGCACTTAGACACTTTGTTTTAAGCTTTTTTAAGAATAAAGCAAGATATCAAGTCAAAACCCTTTGAAAACTAGCAATTCTCACCTTTTCGCATACCACTAGACCAAGTGTGTCAAAAGCCTTGATAACAAGCAAAACCCGTGAATTGCGATCAAAAGGATCACCATGCCTAACTTAAATATCATTGGGCTTTTCATTTAAAGCTAAGACCTATGACATTTCCTATTTAATAAAGCCCATATCGCAATCGCACATCGGCACTCATAAAGGATGCAAACCCACAAATCATGTTGAAATGTACAAAATGCAATATCACAATAGGACAATTCAACCTTACCACATCACCCCATGATGCTTAAAAGAGACTAAATCTTACGAACTGCGTGATCTTGCGAAATGTGATAGAAGCTCAAACCTCATAGAATCCAATGTAATAAATCGTAATGAAATACATGACGTAGTGAGAAGTGATTTATAAGGTAATTACTCTTTCAATAGGCCATTCTGTCAGCCTCAGTGCTGGTTTCCTCACTAGCAGCTCCTAGCAGGAGACTACTAGTTCTCTCCACGAATTGTACAGTTTCTGCTGCCAATCTCCTAGCAGCTGACTACCTATTCCCCTTGGGAATTGATCAATTTCTATTGCCAGTGACCCAGCAGCCAACTGCAACTTCCCTCTTGGAATTGCGCAGTTTAGACTGCCAGGCTTGTGACCAGCTCCCCAAAAAAACTATGCAATTTCTACCTACTGATCCTCCTTACAGTCCGATGTGTTCCTTCATAAAATTGTACAAATTTGGCCTTCTAGCCACTGTTGCCCGCTCGTTCCGAAAATTCTGAAGATTCTGCCTGCCTTTCCTTTCAGCATTCCAGACTGTCCCTCCCAAAATTTGCACAATTTTGTCTTCTAGCTGAGCCATACCTCGCAGATAGCCACTTTCAACTTGGATTGCTCATCTTCATCACTCAGTGACTCTTGTGCAATTTTCATCAACAGTGCTTGGGGCCATCATCCCGCTATGCAACCTTGCTTCCTCTCCCGGTCACCTGCATCTGAAATGATCATGGGTCATGGTAGACTAGGAGGGTTTTTGGATTTGATGTCAACTCGTTGTGAGTGACCGCAGGCACAAGCACACTAGCCAACATGGTGCGACAACATAAGGGATGAACAAAGGGGAGTACATGTAGAAGTACATGTTCACCAACGAACAATCGAATGATGCATTCGAAGGGATATGCTTGTGAATAGATGATCATGCGAAGATGTGTACACATACAGACAGATGAGCAAACATGAAAGATGTGCTCAAGGATGGACGAACAAACAAACATGCACCTTTCACGAATGGATGAGCCTGTCAAGTCTTCCAACATGAAAGCAAGGAACAATGTGATAAAGAATCATCAAGCGAACCAATGATCATCAAAGACTCCACACACTTTTCCATGCGGATGTGAAGCTGTGATACACCATGAAGAAATCCATCACCCAGAAGCACTAAGCTCAGCATGAACCTCAACATCAACATGAATGTACCAACACTGTCATGTCAAGTCATGTCATGAGTCACGTTGTCGACATCTCTACTGTGGGCATTTTTGTCAATCGATGGAATGTAATGTGGAAGTCCAACAGACCCACTTGTTGTAAAAAGAGTCATGTGAAGTTGAAAAGTCATGGAAGTCAAACATTCATGAGGGTAGTCGAACAACCACAAGGGTCAGTTTCACCCTTGGCTATAAATACCCCCTCATTTCTACATGCAAAGGACCTTTTCACCTCACCTCCTCCCACATAGCCAAGAGAGTCTGTAATCTTTCCTTTGAGGACTAAGTAGTGGCTCCAATGCCCCTCACATGGGGTTAGTGATGTATTATGTAATGATGTGTCTTGGAACTTTCTATTAATTCAAAAGCCTGCTAACAAGCCAACACATTTTCATACATGTATTGTAATTGTCGTAAGACTAATATTTAACACTTGTGATGCATGTTGCTTTAACCTGTGTTCTACATCTAAACTATTTCACTTGTTGTAATGCATAATCTATGAATGGAAATGTGTTGTCTATGTTCTTAACGTTGTCTTGCATGTGTAGACTACTATCCCAGACACCAGACATGCCTTTCACATAAATCTTGCTGGAACAACCTTTGCACTCCTGTGGACTCATCCGCTGAGTGTTGTACGTGCTATCTTACCTTGTGTGTTGTGACTACCGCATCCGTGTGGACTGCTCCTCCAGAAGTTGTGCACGTCCTATTGTGTTGTGTGTTCCTAGCCGAGTTGGGATTTCATCCCAACCAACTTGGGACTCACTCCCACCCTCTCCTTCTACAGTGAAAGAACCATTGACACAAGTGACACTTACACTCACCAGGCATGCGAACCTCACTTGTCAAAGATGAAGCATACCACACTATTGTGCTAATAAGCAAGAGTTGAGAGAAATCCTTAAGATAATGGCAACCGAGCCATCATACCAGATAGGAATCCCACACCAAACGGTGTGAGGTCTAGTTGAGACTTTGTACTAGGGTGATCCCCTGAATGTTGGCGAGTCCAGTACCGTCAAAATTTCTGGCACTAGAAGGAGGGCATCTAGTTGTATATGGATGAACATCCCCTCACACTCATTCATCAACCATCTGGTCAAGGTAGTAACTCACACTCCCTCTCACCTACAAGAAACTCTGTAGCTGGTTACTCCTCACCTCCTAGGATTGAACATGATATTCCATATCAACACCTTCGCTTCATCCGTCCCATCACACATTAGTTCGCAAAGGTAGTCGGACTAGTCCTAGGCATACAACATCTTCCATACACATCAAAGAAGTCAAAATTCAGTCCCACGGGAGTTGTTCTATCATTTGTGGACGAAGAAGTCCTTGCCACACTTGAGGGTCTAGCAGAAGCTATTCAAGACAAAGAGGAACCTCTGGTCTTTTGGAAAGGCAAATGAGACACTCTTGTGATCTTGGGATGGGACTCCGGTACAAGAGGCAAAGGGGAAGGAAGTGGAGGAGGCAGAGGTAGAGACAAACCAACAGACTCAAAGCTGGAACCATTAGACTCTGAGGAGAGGAAGATGACATGGAAGAAGAAGAGATGGTTGACCAAAATCTTCAATGGATGACTCGGGGACCATTTTCTTTCTCGGCTATTCTACACAAGATGCCGAAGCGAGGGGAGAGAATGAATATCAAGTTCAACCCTGATAGCATGATGAAGGAAGAAGATCACTTGGAAAACTTCTACCTATAGCTTTAGACCCTTAAGGTATGGTATGATTATGTAGCATGTAGATTGTTTCCATGTACCTTGGATAGTTATGCAGCTGCATCGTATCATAGCCTTCCACTGAAATCTATACAGAACTGGGGTGCATTCAAACGCATGTTCCTTAAAACGTTTGCTATTGACAAGACCCCAGCCATGCTAATCAAAGGATTGGGAAGCCTCAAGATGGAGGGAAAAGAGAAAAGTAAAAGACTTCAATCAAAGGTTTACTTGCATATTGAATTGCAGTGGATAGTAAACCTCATGATTCCATCACTGTTGATTACTACATGTCTGCACTAAAGACCGATATTGTGTAGTTCATCAAGCGAGCTGCGAAACCAACACTCTTATAGAGTTGTGAAGAGGCTATCGTTGTTGAAAAAGACCTTCGTGCAATTGGAGTCGTCAAGGATGAAGAATCAGCAAAGTACTCCAAGGATGTGAGAAGGAACCCGCAAGAAATGGTGAGCAAATAAGAGACAAGGAAGCAACCGATATGGATACCCTCACTTGCCTTGTTAAGAACATGACTACAGAAGTATCCAAGCTCAAACAATGGAAAACAAACACATTTGCAAGCAGCCAACTGCCCAAACAAAGACAAGTGAGCATCTCATCGAGCAGCTCATCAAGGAGCAAATGGTTCTCTTCTAAAACTACACACAAGCCTTTGTTCCAGATCGAACACTACGGAGATCCTAAGTTATGTTCCTTCCATGAATACAATCACCCAGAGATCTCTTGTTCAAACTGGAAGTGAGTCGTTAGCTCTATTTGTAGTCATACACTCGATGTAGAAAGTAATATGCGGGAGCAACAGGAAGACACTGATGATGACAAAGAATATGCACCTGAGGAAACTTTAAGTTATGAGCATGTGGTGAATGCATATCAGTGCTTGCAAGTGATCCCAAAGAAGAACACTGAGAAGAAGCCCCAAAATCAAAATGATCATTATAATCTTAGGAGTAAAGGGGCTCCACCTACACTTGGGGAAATGTAAGAAAAGGTGAGACTGTTGATGAGGAAGGTCGATCCATCGATTGTCCTAAAGAATAAAATGTAAAGCAAGTCCAAGAAGATGGTGATGGATAGGAGTAGATCCATGAGCAGTAAGTTGAAAAACACTCCGCTGGACAACATGAACATCCGTTCCACCCCAGACACCTCAGTGAGTCCACCACCTTTGGACTACAACATTGTAGATGACATGAAGAAAACTCGAGCAAACATCAGTTTGTCCAAGTTAGCCAAGGTCTAGAGTCAACGAGACATCCTACTGCACACATTGGGATAGATAGCAATGGACAATGCAACCTCTACTAGTAAAGGGGGAAGCACACCTCTCGGATCACTTTCTATTGTGCTTAAAGCACTCCAGATGGAAGAAGCAAACTCAGGTTGCCCTCCATTCTTGCTATCCTTTGAAATGTTCAAATATAATTTTCACAACTGTTTGGTTTATTCGGGCGTGGCTGCCAATGTCATGTCGCTCTCCATTGCAAAGAAGATTAATGCAAAATGGACAGAAACATCCACACGAATCATCAAACTTGACCGAACATCGGTACCATCCATTGGTGAATTACGAGATGTGATCATCTGAAATTCTGATGATAGTCAAGTCCACCAATGCATCAAATAGTTGTTGTGGACATAGTGAAAGCATACGGTTTACTACTCGGCAGAGACTGGTCTAGCTAGCTATATGTATATTTGCTACAAACTAGTCTCACATGTGGCTTCCGTACAAGGCAAAATGCAACCAAATCTTGGTGTTATCTGAGAGGTATATGAAACACAATTTCACTCCCCTTAATGGCGAGAACAAACCATTGGCCTTCATAGAACTCATGTTTGGCAGCTGCCTCCTGGGAACAACATTGAAGTGTTATCCTACATGGCCATCTCTAATCCCATTAGACACGTAGTTGGGACTCCTTCCTTTCCCAACTGATGGTAATGAAACATGTACAGTGCATTGTACTAATAGTATCAATAGTAGTAGCAACAGTAGCATCAACAATACTGGCATTCCAAATGGCTCGTGTATAAACAAGTTGCGGGCCATGGATTTCAATGAGTCAAAGACACATGATGGCTCAAGGACCAAGACCCTCAGCCTCAACATGGTCACACCCAAAGTGATACTACACTCTACAAACAGTGTTCATACTTTCAAGGACATAACAATTGATGAAGGTAAGCACGAGTTATCTCTAAAAACTACAACTAAGGGAAAGAAAGGAAACCCTATCCTCAAGGGGTTGGGTTCTATAAAAGTGCTCTATGATTTCCAAAACTTTGGTCAAGGATCAAGAAACAACAATACCCACAAGCCCACCACTTTGAACGAGCAAAGAAACCTGGGGACCAATCACAATCCAAAGATGGTCAGTCTTGGTACAAACTGGACACCACAATAGTGGTCAGCTTTTGACCGCCTAATCAAACAGTACCAATATGTTTCCACAAGGGTAGATGATGGCCGTAGTACATACGACAGGCGAGTAACACAACATGGGATTCCACGTAAAGGAGGAGCCAAACCATTGTAGCAAAAGTCATGTAAAACACATATGTTGTTTGAACTCCTTATGTAGAAAAAATTGATTAAGATTTTAGATGATTGGATCACTTGCAAATTTCATCATCATACTTGGTTTTCTAATTTGAATTTTATGTGTAAGAAATTAGGGAAAATATACTTATGCATTGATTCCAGGAACTTGAACTGCTCTCGGAATAAGAAAAACTACCATGTGCCATCATCCGAGCCTATGTTGCACACAGTACTTGAAGCAGTGGTGTTGTCCTCACCTCAAGGCCTTTTGGAATACCACTAGGTTCCGGTAACAAAGCCCGGTGGACCTACACTGGTCCACAAGAAGCTTCGCCCACACATGTATCATTTGAAATCATTTGATGGGGGAGCTGATAACCTTCCTGTCAATGACCAAGATCTCAAACATTACCTTCAATAGGCTAGGCCACGCTTCTTTTTGTTTTCATCTTGTTTTGTTTGCTTATTATATTTGTTTTTTCTTTGTTTGATCCCAATTGTTATTTTTGTACACCTTCATTTTGTTGTTTGATATATTACTATTTTTGTTTCTGGAAATAATTTTTGCAACCTACTACGTTCTAGCTTTTAAATAGATTATGTGGCTGAAATTTGAAGAGACTTGTGACACTACAGCACTTGGCCAGTCTTGTGTCCATCTTCTCTATGCTTGGTTATAACCTTTGGCCAATGAAGTCTTGATGGAAAATAAAAGCCATCTGCAGGGGATGTTTTGGTCCAACCATGAACCTGTGTCCACACTGGGAAGCCCTGTGCCTGTACTCAACCTTCTGCTCTATGTGTTCAAGCTCATCCAACTAATAGAAACAGAGAAGGGGAAAACGAAAACTAGCAAACCTATGTCAGAGGTCTTACATGCTTCTCTGAAGGAACAACCTCTTTTGCTTTCAATAAGTTGGGATCTCTCTTCCAGCCCAAAAATAAATAAGTGCCTATGCACAGTCCTCTTGAAAAATACAAAGGCGAAAGAAGAAAAAGGCTTCCTTTGTAGAGAGGTGAAGCATGCAACTCCACTGGGGTACTAACCAGGCTCGCTAGTAGTGGAGCAATGTGTGTGTTTTTGTGTCACTCTGCCGAGGTACCGTCTAGGCCTGCTCGCAGTGGAGCAACACCAGAGATGAAAACTTATACTCTGAAAATCTTCAGCTCGTGAGCTAAGTTATCCTTCCAGGATCCAAAACATTGAGATCAAGCTAAACTTTTGTTTGTGTCTGACTGAGTTGGCAAAGGATGAACCATGTATGTCCACAAGGTAAGTGGGGAAGCCGAAGTAACCAACACAATAATTTAATACTCCCCAAAAGAGCAAGGCCCTGTGCTAGTAATGAACCAAAGCAAAGAGGTTGGAGTTCTATTAGTGTGTTGCCAAGTGTTGTAGCGCTACAACCACCCTCCAAAATTTTGGCCTGCACCTAATTTCAGAGCCTCCCTTGGACTTTCGCTTGATGACTACACGCCCTAAGTTCACTCTCTGAGCTCGTGGGATTCTTTGCATCCGCCTTGCTTGTGACCATGTTCTGGTTATGCTCAAAGTCTTTGCTTAGTGTGTACTTGTTATGTTCGCTATGAAAGCATCTGTTGCACTCATTCATGGAGTCACATTCACTATTGCACAGGAGTTGTCACGGTCAATCAACGATTAATCATGAGTGTTGTGCTTGTCGCTTGCACCGTTGGTTAGTCATGTTGAACATGTGTGTCTGGATGTTTTGAGTCGTTTCATCCTCTATTCATGTGAGTGTGTGTGTGTGTATGACCACCCATACATCTTTCTATCATTCACACACTTAGTCATTTTGCTAAAGTTTGATGACCAGACTCCCCTTTCATAGCCGGACCATCACCTCGCCATCAACTCGATCGAATATCACATAGAACAATGCAGAAATAGCAAGCAGGTCTTTCCATGTTGCACTAGCTGCAAGCAATCCAATCAGCTTTCATGCTAACCACCTGGACAGTCGGATCGGCAACCACCCCAGGACTAAATCCCCTCAAAAATTGTGAAGAGCTACTTGCCTTTCCCACTCTGCTGACTGAGGAAATAATGTAGAAAGGTCAGACAGAAACCAAGTGCCCATCCCTATCTCCCTCAAAAAATTGCGTAGTTTTCCCAGTTAGTCCTCTTGGCAGTTGACCTGCTCCTCATACAGGAAATTGGGCAGTTTCAATGAGCAAGCCTTCTGGTGTGCATTAGTTCACTCAACTCCAAAAATACATAGAAATGATTAGCAGGCCAGCCTGTCAGCCTCGGTGCAGCTTTCCTCACCAGTAGCTCCTACAAGCAGACTCCTAATTCCCTCCAGGAATTATGCAGTTTCTGCGTCCAATATCCCATCCGCTGACTGCCTGTTTCGCTTGGGAATTGCATAGTTTCTGCTGCCAGTGACCTAGCATCCATCTGCAAGTTCCCTTTGGGAATTGTGTAGTTTTGACTACCAGGCTCCTAGCCAATTCCCCCAAAACACTATGCAATTTCTTCCTGTTGATCCTCCTTGCAGCATGGCCTGTTCCTCCAGAAAATTGTGCAAATTTGGCCTTCCAGCCCCTACTTCCTACTCATTCTAGAAATTGCACAGCTTCTACCTACATTGCCTTCTAGAAGCCCTTACTGTCCCTCATAAAATTTGCACAATTTTTTCTTCCAACCGAGCTAGACCTTGTAGATAGTCATTGTCGACTTGGATTGCTCATATTCATCACTTAGTGACTCTTGCAGATTTTTCATTAGCAGTGCCCGGAGCCATAATTCCGCTATGCAACCTTACTACCTCTCCCATTCACCTTCATCCGAAATGATCATGTGTCATGGTAGACTAGGAGGGTTTTTGGATTTGATGTCGTCTCTTCATGGGTGACTGCAGGCATAAGCACACTAAAAATCATGGCACAGCAATGTAAAGGATGAACGAAGGGGAGCACATGCAGAAGGATAGGTTCACTAATGGACGAAGGAATGATGCATTCAAATGGATGTGCTCATGAACAGATGATCATACAAAGATGTGTTTGTGGTCGGATAGATGAGAAAACATGCAAGATGTGCTCACAGACTGACGAATGGACAAACATGCACTGTTCGTGAAGATATCAGCGTGTCAAGCCTTCCAACATGAAAGCAAGGAATAATGTGCCAAAGAATCATCAAGTGATTCAATGACCATCGAAGGCTTCATGCATTTTCCCATGTGGAGGTGAAGTTGTGATACACCATGAAGACATCCATCACCCAATAGCACTATAGCTCGACATGCACCCTAGCATCAACACGAATGTACTAGCAGTGTCATGTCGATTTGTTTCATTAATCATGTTGTCAAAATCTGTCTTATGGGACATGTTCTCAATCAATATAATGTAACGTGGAACTCCAATAGACCCACTTGTTGTACAAAGAGTCAAGTGAAGATGAAAAGTCATGCAAGTCAAATAGTCATGAGGGTAGTCGAACAGCCACAAGGGTTAGTTTCACCCTTGGCTATAAATACCCCCTCTTTTTTACATGAAGAGGACTTTTTCACCACATCTCCTCCCACATATCCGAGAGAGTCTGTAATCTTTCCTTTGAGAAGTAGTGGGTCCAACGCCCCTCACACAGGGTTAGTGATGTATGGTGTAATGATGTGTCTGGGAACTTTTGCTTAATTCAGAATCCTGCTAATAGGCTAGCACATTTTCACACATGTTATGTAATTGTTGTAAGACTAATATTTAACACTTGTGATGCATGTTCCTTTAACCTGTGCTCTACATCTAAACTATTTCACTTGTTGTAATGCATAATCAATTAATGGAAATGTGTTGTATATGTTGTTAACACTGTCTTTCCCATGTAGACTACTCTTTCAAACACCAGACATGCCTTTCACATAAATCTTGATATAACAACTTCTGCACTTGTGTGGAATCATCTGCTGAGTGTTGTACGTGTTATTTTACCTTTTGTGTTGTGACTTCTGAGTCTGTGTGGAATTATCCTCCAGAAGATGTGCACGTCCTATTTTGTTGTGTGTTCCTAGCCAAGTTGGGACTTCATCCCAACCACCTTGGGACTCACTCCCACCATCTCCCTCTATAGTGAAAGAACCATTGACACAAGTGACACTTACACTCACCAGGCACGCGAACCTCACTTGTCGAAGACGAAGTAGACCACTCTCCTGTGCTGACAAGTAAGAGTTGAGAAAAATCCTTAAGACAATGGAAACCTGTCCATCATACCGGATGGGACTCCCACACCAAACGGTGTGAGGTCTAGTTGGGACTTTATACTGGGGTGATCCCATGAATGTTGGCGGGACCACCACCATCAACAGATAGATATTGATATGGTTGATGTTAAAAGTATTTGGACCATATACGTGAGATCATTGTGCTTGATGGTTGAGGTGGTTTGGCATTTGGAAGTCTTGGTTGTTTTTTTTTTTTTTTAACCCATGTGATCCCACATTCATTCTTGGAATATGGCATGGTGGTGATTGGTTCAAAGAGAGATTTGCTTTATCCCAATTTATTGTTGTGAGGTACATGGAAGTATCTTACTCATTTGAGATATTCATATGTTAATATGAGCTATTTTTCTATTGTGATATATGAGCACTTGAATATTATATTATAGTGATCTTATGGTTGATTTTTCATAGTTTTTATTATGGTTATATGTTGGTTATATGCATGGTATTATGATGTCCTCTAGCTATGGCTCTTGTTCATTATTTTTTAAGTTATTAGATGGTGATAAATGCATGGACTAACAAGCATTGTTGTATGTAGCTAGAGAGGGCTTGGATCCTTATTCATGATTCTCAGATGATATTCAGAAGTTTATGGTCATATATTCATTCATGACTTGTAGCTTTCATTTTTACCATATGTTCGGAAAAATGTTTGTTGTGTACTATGCATGCCCTGGTCATGAACACATTCAAGTTTGAATGTAAAGAATTATTGTAATTAATCACATTTATGAAAAGCTACAAGAAGTTTTGGGTACTAGTCTGGAGGTTAGCCTGAAAAGTGGCATAGATATTGGAACCATTGGCATAGAACTGACGAATTTGGGCCATAACCGCTAGTAGTTAGACTTATGGGTACAATTATAGCCTCATAACCGCATGCATGAGGTGTTATGGGTACGATTATGGATTTAATTCAATGAATAAGTGTTCAATCTCATGGATTGATCACCTAGAGTGGTTTTCAAGCGCCTCAGTGGTCTGTAGTCACTAAGGGATGGAAGTAAAGTTTCAGTTTGTAGGCCTCTTTTCCATGATTGAAATTTGGAGGTTTGGTCATGTCATAGTATCACTCAGCTCATGTTTACCTTGGAGATTTTGTAAAAGATGGTAAATATGGGAGGAGGTGTTACAAGTTTAATTAGTGAATTATATAAATTCAATTTCAAATAACAACATTTCTAACTCAATTTAGTTAAAAACTTCTTTGAATTTATCAATTAATTTTAATATAAAAATATAATTGAAATTTGATATAAAAAAATAATTAAAATTTTAAATATATACATTTTCAACGAAGTTTTTTTATTTTAATTATTTTCATATTCACGCATCATTTTAACCAAATAAACTAAAAACTATATCCACACAATTCATGTATACAAATAAGCAGTGAAATGCCACCACGTGGCTCTTATTTTGATAATTTTATTATATTTTTTGATGTTATTAACGGTAATATAAATAATTTTCTTACTTGTAACCATATCTCGGTTATTATTTCCTCTACTCCAAACTCATATTAACATATGAAGTGGTTTGATAAAAAGAAATTGGAATTTTTTTTATGCATGACGTGAACCCCAACTATTGTCAGTGCATTAAACATCCTTCAAAATTTGGTCTTCACTTGAATTTTGTAGGCTACCGTGGATCTTGCGATTTTTCATTTCATAGTCACTTTATGTTAGATCGGTAAGTGTCAAAGGCACTTGCTCACACATTCTCAGTCCACAACAAGTTCATTTGTTCATTCTTTTATGAAAACTTAAACAAGCATGACACAAGTCCATCAAGATAGTTCCTATGCAACTTTCAACCTATGTTGATAGTCAATGCACACTTTCATTGACAATCTCTCACTTTTGGTTGCGATTGTTCTTCTATTTCTGTGAGTTTTCCGAATTGTCGCTCTCACACACCTTCGCTTTCGTAAGTGTCACTTTCATGTTTACGATTGTCACTTATCCTTATTTTCACTGTAATAAGTGTCATTTTCATGTTGTCTTCTTTCTGGCATTTGCCACTTTTAATGTCATTCACAGTTTACAATTGTTGTTTACACTTTCCTCTTCCTACCACAAATGTCATGTTTTTGAATGACATGTGTCACTCATTGCACAAATGTACTTTTTGTTTGTTTCAATGACCAACCTTGGTGCTAATGAGTCATTATTATCATGTAGACATGTATCACACTCATTTGCAAAGTTTCAAGAATTATTGCATAAGTGTTATCATCATCTTCATAAAGTGTACCTTTAATGTCGCACTTGTGCAAAGTCTTCGTAATGTCATCGTGTTGGGGGTATAATGTTATTAATGTGTTCTAAGTGATAAATGTTGCATCTTCAATTGTTCTAAGTGTGTGATCATACTTAGCCAAATCAAGAAAATATCTCTCCCAAACAACTTGCCTTTCCTCAACCTTCCTAAATTCCGCAATGTGCAGTCTCATTCCTTAAGCTTCAACCTTGCCTCTTCACACTGCACAATAAGCAGTCCCTACCTTCTAGAACTGTGTAATGCATAATCTCAGTGCTCAATTTCAAACCTTGAACTCATAAATTATGTAGTAATTTCCTTCAGTTAGTCTCCTCTGTTCATTGTACAGTCTCAAGATTCAAGCCTCAGCCTTGAGCCCTTGAACTATGTAATTGCGTAATACCTTGGCCTATGTCCCTTTAAAACTGTGCAGTGGGAAAACTCAAGCCTCAAGCCTCAAGCCTGGCACTTTGAGCCCCTAACATGTGCAATTATCTTTCCTTAGCTTGTCTGAAATGCACATTCCATAGTCTCAAGGCTCATTTCTAGCCCTTAAGCTCTTTAGTTTCTCAAATGCATAATCCCTTAGCCTTTGTCTCTCTGTAACTGCACTTTTGGAAACCTCAAGCCTCGAGATCTCATCCTAACATCTTAAGCCCATCAATTGTGCAAATTGCTAGCCCTAGCCCACTTGAACTATACATTGCACAGTCTCAAGGCTTATTCCTAGACCCTGACCTCCTGGGCTACACAACTGTGCAAATCCTGAGCATGTCTCCCAGTTTATCACCGAGTTACAACTCAGTTAGTGGCTGCCATGAAGCATGTTAGACTAAGGATTTTAATGGACTAATGTAGTATTTTCTTGAGTGGATTTGAGTTACAAGTATTCTATCATGTTATGATAGGATGATGATGAAGGAGATGAAGAAGGAAACCCTACTACAACGAACCTTTGTAGTCACAAAGACAAGCTGATCAATAAAGCCAAAACAAAGGGGCATGAGATTGTGATAACATCTAGAAATCAAGGTCACAATAAAGACTCCTTAATTTCAAGCTAGATGAATGAGGAAGAAGAAGAACATCCACTGTCTCTCAACAAGACTCAAATATAGCAGCAACAAGAATTACTTGACATTGCCATGTCATCATGTAGTCCATGCCATTAATGTCTTGTCAAAGTGTCATTCCATCATTTACCACATCATTTGTGGATTATTCAAATTCAATATTGGAGAAATTCAATGTAAACAGACGTCTAAGAGTCATTCATATAATGTGAAAAGTTATGCAAGAAGTCAAACAACCATGAGTGTAGTAAAAGAGTCACAAGGGAGGTGAATGATCACTACACTTGTTATATTTAAACCATCATCGTTCATGTAAAGGAATTTTCACCTTGACTCCCCCTACTAGGAATTATAGAGGAAAATAGTTCTTTTGGAGGAGAAAATGGTTGCTCTAATGCTCCCCTATTGGGGCTAGTGGTGTTCATTATCTTGATGTATCTTAGAACTATTGTCATAAATATTGTAAGACTATTCTCTGAATGTTTACAATGTATGTTATTTTCATTTGTACTAAGGAAATTGAGTTATTTCGGTGGTTTTGGTACTTATGTTGTTGAATATTTGTTGTATGTGTTTTAACAATCGTTGCTTGTATGTGAACTATCTGTCTAGTTTTCCAACAATTCATTCATATGTTCATGCTTGTGTTTCTTTTCTAGATAAATACTATTACCTGGATTTAAAAAGATCACTTTTCTCTCCCCTTTCAGTAGAACAACCTGTTGTGCTATTAAACAACTGCCCATGTATTGATATAATAGCTTACATTCTTAAAAATAAATAGTGACCCTTGATAAAATCTTTCAAAAAGAAATTTAGCACTTAGACACTTTCTTTTAAGCTTTTTTAAGAATAAAGGAATATATCAAGTCAAAACCCTTTTAAAACTAGCAATTCTCGCCTTTTCGCATACCACTAGACCAAGTGTGTCAAAAGCCTTGATAACAAGCAAAACCCACGAATTGTGATCAAAAGGATCATCGCACCTAACTTAAATATAATTGGGCTGTTCATTTAAAGTTAAGACCTATGACATTTCCTATTTAATAAAGCCCATATCGCAATCGCACATTGGTGCTCATAAAGGATGCAAACCAACAAAGCATGTTGAAATGTGCAAAATGTGATATCGTAAAAGAGACTAAATCTTATGAACTACATGATCTTGCGAAGTGCGATAGAAGCTCAGACCCGATAGAAGCCAATGTCATAAATCATAATGAAATCCACCACTTAGTAAGAAGCACTTTATATGGTAATCACTCTTTCAAATAGACTACACTCTAAGTAAAAAGAATATATTGCTTATCATGCATCTCAATCCCTCAGAATCCTAAAGAACTTTGAGAAAGAGCATAGACAAATATGTGATAATGTGATTTGCGATATTTCATCGCAATCGCAAAATCGACGTTCTCACAACTTAAGTCCTCCACCTTAAAAATTTTCCTTCCCATTTTGCGATGCGGTACATTAATGAGAAATAAAGGCAACGATAAGGGACCATTAGTGGCTATTTAATACAATTTAATCCAATTTATGTTAAAATCGGCTCGACATGATACGATATCTTCTCATCTACATTTGATTAAAACTCCTTTCTTGTCACATTTTCAAGTTATCTATATCATTCATTCTCATTATCATTCTTACTTGTGTTTATCCAGTAACTTCAATTTTGCTCAATTTCAGGAAAAATCCGCAGGGAGCATTATTAGAAACAATGGAAAAGAAGGGAAAGGTAATTGCATCTGAGAAATCATAAATGGTTCCTATTTCCTCCGATACTATGTGTATTAGAGACGGAGGAACTACGACCTGAGAGGCCAGTACAACTTGTTAGAAGTGGAGCACTCCAACCCACTGGAAACAAAGGCCACAATAGAGTTCCAGGAGTCATTTGATGCCTCCTATTTCAAGACGACATGTTATTTCCTGCACCGCATATCTGCACGACCAAAGAAAATCCCATATACAGACATGGTCAAATGGGTAATTAACGAGGCCGACATTTCAAACTAAACAATTAGGAATCACAGCCAAGAGGTCATGGGGTCCTTTTTAGTGGAAAACCTACGACTCATGTACTAGTTACGAAAGCCATAAAAGCTCTACAATAAACAGTTCCTTGAGAAATTTTCCGAGGAAAATGAAGACCTAGCAGACGTCACGCAAACCTGGACAATGAAAAAAGGAAAGGAAAAATGGGATAAAATGGGTATGTCATCTACGTCATCCATTTATCCCCCTCCTAGTTTCGTAGCAACAACACTATGTAGATTGTTCGGTAAACCTGATAGCACCAAGTTTTCCTCAGAATGGCTCCCATTGATAGATGCAGTAGTGAATGCAACAATAATGAACTAGGCTCAAATTCTATCAGACAATTTGGCTAAGGCTATTATAGAATATAGAAGGAAGAGAAATTCTTCTCTAAGAGTGTTTCCCCCCTTTTTCATGAGTGCTTTTGTAATGGATGCAATCTATTTTAGTTCTAAATTTCCCAATATGGGATGGAAGTGGACTATACAAGACCCGCTTCCCATCCATATGTACCATAATATTTTGTGGGAATCTCAATTTCACCCCCATTTTTATAAAATCTATCAAGGAGTTATGCTACCCATCCATAAAGAAGTGTACAATAGAACTACCCCTAGGTTTTCTAAAGAGGCTGAGATAGATATTTTTCCAGTAGCCAGATGGTTTGGGGAAGAAACCTTTACCTACATCAGAGTATTCGGGAGCATTGCTTCATCGCATGTTCTCCCATATTATGTCCCCAACAAAGTAATGCTCAAAGAAATAGCCTACGAAACAACAGGGGAAGGTGGATTAAGCAGAGGACTGAAAGAGTAGAAGAAGGGCATTTGGCCTACATTCCCATTATAATGTGGTGCATTTGTGGTACATGATTTTTTACATGCATGAAAAGAAGGAGAGATTATTAAATCTATAAAATTAGCCACACTTCTGGGAAGGGAGTATGACCCAAATAGAATTGTTAAGAATTTTACTAATATGGTAAAAGTAAAGTTGTTCACCCATGAAGGGGACACCTTTGATGACCTATTCCTATAGGCAGAAACATATTCACAAGTGTTTCATTTCGCATTGGAACGTCCAACCCTAGATGATCTTAGGGTTTTCCATGTATATAAGGAAAAAATATTATTGAATGTCGCATTAGACCTATTGCAGATAGAATCAATAAGGGAGCCAACTCCCAGTGTAAGCTTGGAGGACAACTCCAAAGAAAACTCTGAAGAAGATACCCAAGAGAGATCTACGCATGAGTCAAAGCACTCAGAGCAGCAGTCTCAAAATGGAGGAGGAAACACAAATAAAGAGTCCAAGAAGGACACAGCTGGAACTACAGAAGAGACGGTCGAGAAAACCTTAGCAAAGAAACAAGCAGAAATTGTCTCTACATCAACTCAGTCAGGTAAAAGCCCAATTATTGATTTGGAACAGGAATGGGAACAGTTCAAAAAAAAGCTTCACACAGATTCAAACCCTGAGAAAAAATCTAAGATACAGACTCCTAAGCAAACCCAACATAATTCAAATATAGAAACAACAAAGGAAGGAGTTAAGGGCACTCAGGATGCTGAAATCATTCATGTTATTCCTACTTCAGAAATTGTTTTGAGATTTGAAGAAATAACTCCACTAGATGTATTTTATAGTCCTACCCACAAATTCGTAGTCAAGAGACAAAGAAAGAAAAGAAATCTAGATGCTCTAATTGTTACGACTTCTTAAAATGAACCAATGGAAATTGTTTGGAAGGACTCGCCCATAGACCCATGTGAAAATCTCACAAAATTGTCGTAGTACGCATGAGCCTGTGCCACAGAAACTATTGACAAAGTGACAGAGGTCCAAATGCTACTTAAGGAAAAAGAACAATCAATTATGTTGTTAGAACAACAATTAGCTCAAGCAAAATACAATCAACAAGTAGCCCAACTCCAACAGGAATTTGGACAGATGAGAATACAAAATCAGGCCATCTTAGAAGAAAGAGATGAGCGGATATAATCTATGATAGATAAGTTTAAGGATAGTATGAAAATCGACGAGTTCATAAGGGAAGCACTCTGTCTTAATTCTCAACTAATGCAACAGAAGGAAGTACTTTTCCAAAAGATCTTGCAGATAAGTCCTTACTACGAAGCCAGTGATAAGCTAACAAACCAAGTCGTTGACATGAGACTTGAGTATGAAGAAATCCATAAAAGGATTTCCGACTTTATCACATGGAAAGAATCAGAGGATGGGAGAAAGGCTGACCTACTGAAGCTGGAAGAATCTCATAAAGACATCTTGTTCACAGATTGGGATTCTTAGTTGAAACAAGCGGAAAGGGAAATGACGATAACAACGACAACAACAAAAAACATAATAGAATCCATCAATGAAAATATTCATGGCGCCAATCTGGTTAAGGAATGTATACCAGGATTTCTTCTGAATGTCAAACAGTTGGAGCAACAATGGAGACAAGCAGCGCAGGAAAAGGAGGAGGCAATCAAACAGCTAAGCAGGCTGAATTGGGAAGCATACTGGCAGTTTTTAGTGAAACCATATAGTCAGTGGATGACTTTGAGGTGCTTAACAACCTCAACACAAAAGATGGTGCCAGCACTAACAAACACTATATTTGCGGGGCAGTTAAAATCTATGATCAACCAACCGACCCAACTCAAGCCAATGATTGATATTTGTGATCTTAGAGATCAAGTCCAAAGGAGTTAGTCATTTAATTTATTTTTCTTTTAGTTTTATTTTTTTCATATTCTGAGGAAGGTCATTTAAACCTCCTCAGCTATTTTTTGTAATAATCTATTTTAGGACCTATAGTTTAGTATTTAAACCCCTCTCATGCATTTAGAGAGGGGTCCAAAATTTTTATCAGAAACATTCTTCAAAACATTTCACTTCTGTACTTTTGAGGAGGTTCTCATGGAATGAATTGAACAAGATCTAAACAAAGTCTTTCGGTAGAAATCACATGAAAGAACTTTTTGGGTGTCAGGTTTCAAACCAACAAGTGTGGTTCATCATCAGGACTAGATGAAAAGGCAGAGCATGGAAAAGGCTTAAATAGAGAGCAATGTAGAGACATAATTTCAAGTAACGACTATATTTGAACAGTAATGTTTAAATTATATTTTATTAATATATTAAAAATAAATATTATTAAGTAATGGCTATATTAAACGGCTAGTTTTTGAAAAAAATATTTAAATAATGATATTATTTCATTAATTTATTAAAAATATTAATAGGCGACGGCTATATTAAACGGCTAGTTTTCGAAAAATAATATTTAAATTAATTTATTAAAACCAAATATTACTAGTTCTTGAAAAATTATATTTAAATAATGATATTAGTTTATTAATTTATTAAAATATAAATATGTAACAGTAGCTTTTGAAAAAACATTTAAATAATGATATTATTTCAATAATTATTAAAATATTAATAGGTAACGGCTATATTAAACGACTAGTTTTTGAAAAATAATATTTAAATTAATTTATTAAAACCAAATATTACTAGTTCTTGAAAATTAATATTTAAATAATGATATTAGTTTACTAATTTATTAAAATATTAATATGTAATGGCTATATTAAACGGCTAGTTTTTGAAAAATAATATTTAAATTGTGATATTAGTTTATTAAAAACAAATATTACTAAGTAACCACTATATTAAACAACTAGTTTTCAGAATAAATAAATAAATAATCAAAGTAAAACTTTAAAGGAGGGGAGTCAAAAATTATAAAAACGAGTGAAGATCCTAATCGAGACAAGATCATTTGACAAATAAAATAACTAATGGAAATAAAATAAAATAAATTAAAATAATTAATGGAAAAATAAATAATAAAAAAACAAAAATCTACAGAAGTCAAAATAAATATATATATAAATAAATAAATAAAACGGAAACACACACACACACACACACACACATATCCAAAGAAAAATAAGCAATAAATAAAACGGGGTCAACAATAAAATATGGGGATCAAGCCCATTAAACAAATAACAAAAATACTAAAAGGAGTTAAGAACGAATATGATGATAAAATACATAAAAAAACATGAAGGATCAAGAAAATAAACTCTAATGAAGAATAAATCAACAACAACTACTATAGAAAGGATGCCAATTCCTACATGGATTAGATTAGAAAGAAAAAAAAACTAGGAGGACATGGTAGGGACCAAACTTCTACTAATATTCCAACCATCATCTCTATTCAAATTATTGGGTCCTTTTTCAATTTCTAGGGCCTCCCTCAATTTACGATGATGAAAATGACTAACCTTAGCAATGACTTGGGCCTCCTCAATGCAGATATGATGCTTAGATTTATTTTCATGTTCTGTTAAAGTAGAGGAGCGGGTCCTGCCATGCTTGATGTCAACAACATGATCACAAATCCTTTGATTAATCGAGTGACCAGTCTCACCAATGTACGGAGTCCCACAATAGCATGGGATAACGTAAACTCCCTTCATATTCTTTGGGTCCACTAGGTCTTTTACAGATCTAAGGGAGCTCTATATGGTATTTAAAGGCCGAAAGGTTGAAGCCACCTTATGCTTCCTGAGGATCCTTGCAATCTTGTCACTGGTCCCTTGGATAAAAGGAAGATGAACACTAGAAAATCTATCCTTGGTATCTTTCTTAGCACTAGGACCTTTTTTAGCTATGAGGAAAGCCTTAGTACATTGGTGTCTAATATACCCATTATTAAAGAAAACACTTAGGAGATGTGCTTTCTCTTCCTTGAGATGGTTCTCATCATAAACTCTTAAAGCTCTAGTTGCTAAGGTGTTGAGAACACCAAGCTTTTGAGCTGGGAAATGATGAGAATTAGCATGAAGATATTGTTTTGTATGAGTTTTCTTACAATATACCTGATGAGAGAAAGAGCCATTATCATTCCTTGAGTAGAGGACGTTAAGAAAGGGAAGACTACCATTACATTCAAATTCCAAGGTGAACGTTATAGAACTAGATTGATTGTTAAGATGGAGGAAAAATAGTTCCAACTTCTCTTTACCATGGGACCAGATGACAAAAGTGTCATCCACAAACCTCTTCCACAACTTCGACAGAAGATGAGAAGAGGCTAAGGCCTTTGATTCAAAATCCTCCATGAATAGATTAGCTACCATAGGGGAGAGGGGGGAACCCATGGCGACACTACAAGTTTTCTCATATAATTCCTATTTTATTTCAAATGTCTAGCATGCTCTACTAAAATGCACTTTTGTACACTGAGAATGTGTTGGATTGATTGATATTGGGTTAATATTGCTGAAACACATGAGCAGGACTCATCATATATAGTACTTTTATATTATGATCTTGTTTTATTTATGTATCAGATAATATTTCTTCTTTAAATTATTTTATGTGTGAAAGTCTGAGTTATAGTTTAGCATTCTTGCACTTTTGTATGATGTTAGCTTTGACTCTATTCTGAATATATGAATGATTTTGTATGCGATATATATTTCTTAATCGTTTTGTTTAACTATTTATCGAAAATGATTACTATTAAACGTTTTCACTTCTTATTATAGTTGAATGATCTTTATTACCAATTGTTCTAGGACATCATTATAGATCGCATATTGCATTTAATTCTAGGGTATATTTATAGCTAAATAGTGTTAACCTAGGATATATGCATGTGTTTATTAATTAGATTAGATTACACTTAGCTTAGTCATTTTCCCATTACATCACATATCACCCCACCAACACTATCAAAATCTTTTCTAGAAACTGGTCCCATTATCCCAAATCGGAGCCACTACACCAAACCAAAAGGATCTGCTAACCAAGGTCCAGACCGGGTGTTTTTCCCCCATGTTGTCGCAACAATTTTTGAGGCTTCAACACAACCTTGATACATTTTGTAGCTAACAATTCCCGAAGGCATACTCACTTGCTAATTTGAAATCACATTTGCATTACTCTCTTGTGTTGAACATCATAGCCAAGGTATATCCCTAATAATATACGATAATCGAGAATTATTTCCGAAAGGGTTCCTACACGAAACAGTGCAAAATCTAATTGGAAATTTTCCTCAAGGAGACCCTCTTGGTTGATGAAACTCCAACAACGTCAGTGAATGTCACTAGAAGGAGGGCCAGATGATAGTTGTGCCCATTGATTTTATTTTGAATCTCTTATCTTAAATGGGTCATCCTCAAATCATAATTGTGGAATGTTTCTCTAACCTATCCCCTGGTAAAATTTAAATCTTCACTGAACAATTTGATGACTTGTCACAATTTAAGTTTTATAGTGAAGGTGATACATCCATTACCGAGCATACATATATTTCTCTTAAGTTTTGTGAATACTATGAAATTGACTATGAAGATGTGGCTTGCATTCTTCTCAGCCTCACTCTTGAAGGTCGCGTTAACTGATGGTGTTATACCCTATCACCCTCTTCCATTCATTATTTTGAACACCTCATCAAGAAGCTCCATTTAGCATTTGATAGGTATGATTACCCGACTATTATTGAAATAATCAATAAAATAAGAATGAAATCTAATGGATTAGTTGAGGAGTTTTATAATCAATTCCTTCACCTTTGTTATGAATTTATAGAAGAAGCCACTGATTGAGATTTCTTGAAACAAAAGTTTGAGCATTTTGTTCATATATCTTTTAATGGTGAAGTTGAACCCCTTAATTTTTATGGTTCCCCAAAACTTGCAAATCATGAGGCACCTCTAATTTGAGAGGTGGAACCTATTATTCCTTTCGTTCCTTTACCTACTCCTTTTTCACTAACAATCTCAGTGCCTTTATGCATTAATCTTGAAGTTGGGAAATACATAAACTACGTTACTAATCTGTCCCTTCAACGTTTATCCAGTTCTCATGATCTAGAATCGATGGAGGAAATCTTAGAATGGTTCGTGGAGCCTAGGGTGAAGGCTAACCCTTTCTTCCTCAAAATGAAAATAGCGCTCTCAACCTCATTCTTGAATTTGGTTCCACTGAAATGGTCACTTCTTCAGGGGAAATTTTTTATCCGCTATCATCTACATTCCATGAATCTTTGTACTATGACCTGCTTGATCAATATGCTCCACTAGCTAGTTCTTCACACTCTCCTGATTTTCAAGTTGTTGGTTTTGTAATAGCCCTGGTGAAAAGTTCATGTAATAAAATTTAATAAAAGCAAGGTAAGACCACGGTTAAGGGACACGTATTCCAAGTTGAGTGTTGGACAAAGATATCGTAGTGGGCATCACTGTATGTGTGTTTTGGCTAAGAGAATTTGGGAAAAGGCTAAGGAAAAGGAAAAAAGGCATTTTTGGGCACATTTATATATGAAAATAAAGGAAATAGGAGAAAACTAAGGTGAAAGGTCACAAGTTGCATATGAGGAGGAAAATGAAGGAAAATAATGGAAAATGAAGAAAATATAGGCCTCGTTAATAAAAAGGATTTTGAGGATCATTTGGTAACATTTTTTCAGTTCAAGTTTGGAGCTCTCTTATTATTCTCTCTCTCTCTCATACTCTTGGTCACTTAGATTTTTCTTTGAGCTTTCTAGCTTTGGTTCAAGGAAGGAAAATAAAGTAAAGGGAAAGGAAGGAAAGTAAGGATCAAACATCTTCAATAGGAATACTTGCAGGTAAACTTTTGGATGTGTGATTTCCTAGCTAGTTTGGACATGCATGGCTTTGGATGTTGGTGTATGGTTCTCTTGTTGTTGGTGGCATAGTTTTTTTGGGTTATGATAGTGGTTTTCAGCCTAGCCTTTCCCTTTTCTAGATGCCATGGAATGTCGAGATGTTTATCTTGGTTTTGAGCTTTGGTTTTCCGGATGATTTAATAATTTGGGGTGGAGGTGGTCTCAAGTTTCATTCCCAAAGACCTAAAATACATTGACCAGTTTTGGAAAGATACACAGTAATTCCTGAGGGAGAAGTCTCAGTTTATGGCCTAGTGATTTGGGTATGGATTGTGGTAACGCGTGAGTGACTGGTCTCAGTTTAGGGCCTAGTGATCCAGGAATGGATTGTGGTAAAGCTTGAGAGAGAAGGAGACGAAAAATTTCTCAAGGATAGTGATGGATTCTGGATGGCATTCCAAGTTCGATTCGGTTGTGATCGGAGCACTGGTTTTGGTGTGATCACATTTTGATTAGGGTGGAGGTGGCTTAACCTCTAGATTCCCTTAGTTGTTCTTGGGTTGGTTTTTCTATGAGATCCCATATTCATGCTTGTAATATGGCACAAGGATGACTACCTGAAATATATATTTGGTTAAGCCATGTCTATGGTTGGGTGGTATGTGGAAGTCTTGAACCTGGTTGGATTTGCCTATGATTAACAAGAGATAAACTATCTTAATTGTTCACACATTTATATGTGGATTTAATGGTTTTCATATATTTGATATTTATATGGTTTTATGCCAGTTATGAATATGGTTATATGATTGGTTCATGTCATGGTTATTTCATGTATTAACTTGTCATTGTTAAATGGATGGATGCAAGACCTAATTAATGTTATAACACTTCAATGGAGAAGGAGGTGATCCTTTCTATTATGTTTGATATGTTCCTTCAGTCATTTATGATTTGTCTTGTATCCTAGACATATAGATTGCATTGATGCCAAGTGTTTGATAGAATGTCAGTCCCAGTTAGGGATGCTCATGCCTAGTCCTGAGGTTGATTTTGATTTATCAACATTATTATCATGTATTTGATGGATTATGAAGGTTGTAGAAAGTTCTGGGTAGAGACCGGGATTCTGGGCTAGAAAAGTGGCTCAAATCTTTGGTTCATTGGCACAGGTCTGCTAAGAAAAGTGCACAGTCACTAGCACATAAGCCTATGAGAGAGAATTTGGGTTGCTGGATGGTGTCATGCCAATAGCATGTGAGTGATGAGGGGTTGAAAGGATTAAAACATCAATGGGACCGAGGGGCATGATGTATGAGTGGCTGACATATCTTCTGAGGGTGTTGTTGCTGATGTGGATTGGTTTGTTTGATATGTTTCATCGATTCCATTTCCCTAAGGTTACCAAGGAGGTTGAATCCCTTATAGTGGCCTCTCTCGTCACATGTTTACCCTGGTTGGCTGATTTTTTGAGTGGACCTGGGGGGAGGGGGTGTTGGAGATTGGTATCAGAGTGTGGTTGCACTCTCCTTGGGTGAAGGTGGTTGGTCATGCATGCATGTCAGTTGCATGTGTGTGTCTTACACTTGCATTCCATGTGCTTGTTGTATTGTATCATGTTCATCATGATTGTAGTAAGCTTGTCATGAGGAGCTTGATGTGATTTTGTGGGATCCATTTTTAGAAGTATATGGTTGGTTATATGATTATATGCAACTTGATTACATCCTTGTATGTTAGCTTGCATTCTTGGTTGATTTTGATTACATGTGTTAGTCTTGTAGGTTGATTACAAGAATTGATTGCTTATGCTCGACTACATGCATTCATATGTACGTGTAGTTGATTAGGCATTGCCTATGCGTGTTGATAGTTTCATGTGGAAATGTGTGCAATGGTGTAATGGTTATTGTTAGGCATGGCACCATATCATGCATTGTTGATATGGCCTTGCATTGATGACTAGACCGTACATAGAATGATGTTTATGCATTGATGCATTTATTTGATATATATCTATATGATATGATTTTGATGTTACACATGTATCAAGATGATTTGATGTTCTTACAGACAAGGTATCCTCCCCAAATTATGATAAAGTACATTGGTTTATTGTGATTTGGTTTAGCTAACATAGTATGCCTTGTAGGAAAGAGATCATATGACTATAGAGGTGGTAGATTACATAGAATCTCCCTATGCATCATATGGGCAGTGTTGCGTGGGGAACTCTTCTAACTTGGAAGGCACATTGAGATGCCCGAAGGAAAAATAAGAATTTTCAAAGAAGACAATGAAAAAATCATGTAAGCACAAGAGAAACAAGCAAGGATGAATGTGATACTTCTTCAAAGTTTGTCAGAATTGCAGTGACAGGGACCACTTCAGATTAGCCATGGACAAGAGGAGAGAACTAATGGGGCATATGGTAGTAGGTCTCTTAGTAGACACAAGTTGGATAGATCTGACACACTCAGAGATGGCAAGCTATTGGACACTTTGGATAGGGGAGGAGATAGACATAGGTACTATTCTAGTTCTGGTTTTGACAGACATCATGATCGTCATCATTATCATCCTTACATGAGGAGCGATAGGGGAGACTTTCTAGAGGAGATTAAGAAAGAAAATCCACCTACCTTTGATGGAGAGATGAAGAAATTAGAGGATGCAGATGCATGGTTGCTTGGTATGAAGAACTTCTTTCGATTACATGATTATTCAGAAAATATGAAAGAAAATATAGGCACTTTCAGTCTCAAAGGTAAAGTAGATATTTGGTGGGAAGATGTGATGAATGTAAAAGGTATACATGAGGATTATTTGACTTGGCATGCATTTGAGAGGCTCTTCAAGAAGAAGTACTTGTTGGAGAGGTACTATGATTATAGGGCTCAGGAGTTTTATGAGTTTTGGATGGGCTTTATGACAAATGACGAGTATACTAGTAGATTTTTGGAGTTGATGAGATATGTGCCTTACCTCAAGGAGGAGAAGGCCAAGGTTCAAATATTCATCAGTGGACTACAAGTAGTATGCAGAGATGAGCCTAGATCATTGGATGAGGCCATCTAGAAGTCAAAACATTATTATGAGCAGTTGAAGCACAAAGTCGATCCTAAGCATGACTTGAAAAGAAATGTGAAAGATGAAGGAAAACGACCACCAAAGAGAGGAATACATCAATATGCAAGTGAGAAAGAAATTGCAGTTCCTTACAAGAGATTCAATACAACTGAGAAGGGACGTGAAGAGAAAAAAGCTAGAGGTGGCAGCAGGGAACCATTCGAGTGTTGGATATGTGGTAAGGATCATTGTAAGAGGGATTGTCCATAGTAACAAAGTGGTAATGGACCTTATATCTATATTTCTCAGGAGGTGCATATAGTTGGTGATGTTGGTCATAAAATTCCTCAGATCTATGCAACTATGGATAACAGGTAGGCAAATAATCAGGTATCGATTATTGATATGGACAGTAAGCTTTGTGATAAAGTTGTTTCTATTTTGACTGATATTATATCTAACTATATTTATATTAATCCTGACCTAGTGGATAAGTGTGGTTTTAGAAAAGAAGTGTGTGCAAAATCTTGGTTGGTAGAGTTGGCTATAGGTACAAAGAAGTGAGTTCACCATTCAGTAAGAGCTTGTGCATTTGAGTTAAATGGTATACCTACAATAACACATTTGAATGCATTTCCATTGGGTTAGTAGAGTACTATTTTTGGTATCGATTGGATATACCTTCATAGGACGAAAGAGGATTCCTTTGACAAGGCTATTGAGTGTGTGGATTATAGTGGGGAAAATAACAATTTGTAGTGAAAAAAGAAGCCTGCATCAGTGAGGATGGTTACCACTATACATGCTAAGCATAGTTTCATAAAAGGTTCAGTGATGTTTGTAGTACACGTCTCTAGTGATATGGGTAAGGAGGTTGAGGATGGAGATATGTTAAGAAGGTAACTAGTTTTGTAGTAGTTTTAGGATGTATTTCTTGAGGATATCACAAAGTTTCATCCTTATGAGGAGGTATAATTTTCTGTTGAATTGGTGTCAGGGGCAGCTCCAACATAAAAGTCACCTTATTGTATGGGCACACCTAAGTTGGTTGAGTTAAAATTGCAGCTGAAGTAAATGTAGGACAAGGGGTACATTAGGCCCAGTGTATCATCTTGAAGTGCACCAGTGTTGTTCATAGAGAAGAAAGATGGTACTCTTAGATTGTGTATTGATTACAGATAACTAAACAAGGTAAATATTAAGAACAAGTACCCATTGTGAAGGATGGATGATTTTTTTTATCAGCTAAAGGGAGCAACAATGTTCTCCAAGATCAACTTGAGATCGGAATACCATCAAGTACGCATCAAGGAAGAGGATATCTTCAAGACTACATTTAGGACCAGGTACGGGAATTATGAGATTGTTGTTGTTCCATTTAGTTTGGCTAATTCGCTAGCTAAATTTATGTTTTTGATGAATAGTGTATTGCATCCTTATCTAGACAAGTTTGTTATTGCATTCATTGATGACATACTACTATATTCTAAAAATGAGGAAGAACATGTCGAGCATTTAGTAGGAGTGTTGAGATTTCTAAGAGAGCATTGGTTGGATGTTAAACTTATCAAGTACAACTCCTTTGAGACTGAGGTAAATTACTTGGGGCATGTTGTCTCCAAGGACGACATAGCAGTAGATATAGAAATGATAAGGGCCATGATGCAGGAGCATCAAGACCATTTTTTTCATTGTAAATATGTGATTAAAGGGGGTGTGACAATTTTTAATATTTTATTAATTAATTTGTTATTTTTAATAAAATAGGAGAAAGTGAGGATTTTGTAAATATTCTTTTAAGGAATATGAGAGAAAATAGAGTTAGATAGAAATTCTAGGAAGTAGAAATGCTATGTACGGGACTTAGTTGAGTCCACACCTAAAATCTATTTAAATTAGATTTAGTTGCAAAACTTTAGGGATAGATCTAGATTTTAGGGATGTTGAGAGATTGAAGGGTTTGTTGAGTAATTTTAGGATTTTAGATCATGCTAAGTTTAATAAATTATGAAGCCTCAAAGGCCTGAGGGAAGGAGTGAGCATGAGGGAGTGAGTGTGAGAAGTTCTCCTTGGGAGCCTTTGGGCAGTTTGTAAAAGGGCCATAGATTGTATATCTGGCCATGAATGTAAAGTTCTGTGTGTATGCTTTTTTTTATGTAAATATGAATATGTAGAATTCAGGCGTGTATGAACATGTTTACGTTAATGAATTTTGAGATAGCGTGAATGGTCTTTTATTCCTCCGTCTACTAATTGACTGTGCCTTCAAATTTGATTCCATTAAAATCAGAGGACAATCCTTTGTTTTTACTGAACTGCGGATGTTGTTTTCCCACACTTAATGAATTGGTGGGTGTTGAATAATGAATTGAGGCGCTCGGTGTTTTTATTGTGATTCGGCTTATCCACATATATATGCACTTAACCAGAACAAAAGGCGAACGTGTATAGCTGTTACTCTATTGAAGAGCCGTGCCTTTTATATGGTAACGCCGGTCCATGGTTTTCGACGAGGCAGCCTGCGAATGGGCTTCGGTTGCATAAGAGGGAGCAACGTATTATTTAGAATGAGCCTGGAGTTTATCAGAGGTTAAAACGATATTGACATTTGTTTGTTGCCAACAGCGCGAACCATATTGCAATAGAACGAGGACCAGAGTTTGGGGAGCGATTAATACAAGTTACAACCTGTAGGTGCAGTAAATCCATGATGATTCAGCGGGTAACCAGAACCTGAGGACATATATACAAGCCTTGTTTATAGCTGTGAGCCGGTGCGATCCACACATAAACGAGTCTTCGTACATTACAACGCCAGCTCTTAACCGTCGCTGATACCAAAGGCGCAGTTTGATGTGTGGACGCAGAATTAATGTGTGGACGCCTTTAGTTATGGATATGTTGACCGAATTTGTATGGACGAGCAGAGAGTCCAGACTTTAACCAGCGCGATATCAACGGTGCAAGAGGAGGTAAGAAATCCCGTGGTCTATATAACAAGATATATATATGTTGCGTGTGCATATATAACTTAGTTATATATCTATATTGTGTGTCGCTGTCAAGATTTTACCAACAACAGATTAAGTTAAAGGTAAGGCGCACTCATTAATTGAATGCAGCCAATATATTTAGAGGTTGTTTAGGGAATGTCCGAAGTATGGAAATGGATGGACTTGAATCTGTATCTAAAAAGTTATGGTTGGAACCATAGGAGTGAATTGTCTCCGCTTTCAAGTAATAACTTGTGAAATTGCCAGAAATCGAAGGATAAGTTTCTGCATTACCAGTGGTTGAAAATGTCTTAAAATAGAGATTTGATTAACAATTAAATGAGAGGTATTTTGTCATGAACAAATACAAGAAGGATCCTGGTAGGAGCGGCCTGGGAGTGGCCTGGGCTTCATCATTTTATGGTATCAGAGCCGGAATAGCTCTGTTTGAAGGATGAAGGTTTTTTTTATTAATTGCATGTGATAAGATCAGATTTTGAGACTGATGAATGTTGCGGCACAGAGATGCCATGGAGGTGGGAGATGAAGCGAGATCAATAGGATCTTGAAGGTGAATTGTAATTGATTATTCGACCTGAAGCACAAAAGTAAGAAAAGGCCAGGTATGGGTTTCAGCTTATATGGTCTTTATTTTTAAATAAAGGAAAAGTCGACTTTTGAACAGAGAAACTGTATGTTGAATAAACCTTGAAGGTTAATAATCCCATATGCGCTGGTGGCAATTGTGAATGTCAATGTCGATTACGTTTCAAAGGCATATATTGAGTGTGACTTTGCCAGGTATTAAGATTTTAATTTGGTAAAAATGTTGGGATATGCTATACGCATCGGTTTTGTGTGATTCTGGGTTTGGCGGGTTTAGCTCGCTATCATTTTTGGTATCAGAGGTTGGATCTGTTGAGTCGAAAAATGTTTATTTTGAAAACTGAAATGTATTTTTGACTATTGATGAATGAAGATCAGAGTTTTAAATTTGATATGCAAACTACACAAGTGAACAGGATTGCAGAGAGGAAAAGATCATGCAAGATCTTAAGAGGTGCAATGATTTTTTTTTTTCTGATTTGAAATTTGTGATGAGAGTTTATGGTTGCAGAAAAGATGATGGCATTGAACCTGGCATTCAGCTAAAGGCTGAATAAGGAGGACAATTGTAGTGTCCTGAAGAAGAAGGTGAGTTGAAGAGATAGCCTGAAGAGAGCAGAGAGAGTGCTCGAAAGGTTCCAGAGGCAGTGAACCAAATACTTACCAAAAGACTGAGTGAGGAGGGCTTGGTGAGGTAAGTGACAGTAGAAGAGATTGCTGTCGTAGAGGCTAGTACAACTCATGGTGAGTGAGAAACTCATGGAGAAGATGATCATGGAGGATCAAAGAAGAGGTTCAGAGGAATGCCACAGCAATGAGATGACTGCAGAAGTCAGAGAAAGAGAGATTGCAGTAATGAAAGTGCAATTGCAGGTACTAGAGGAATGGCTGCAAGAGCAGGAAAACCAGAATAGAGGATGGATCTTTCCACTGAAGGGAAAGAAAGTGAAGTGGCAGAGGCTACAAAAGAAAAGAGATCAACAGATAAACATGCAGTTAACAGAAGAGCTGAGAAAGCTCGAGCAGATGATGGATGTACAATTGAGACGTGAAGAACTCAGGGCAGCTAAGTTGGAAGAGGAGGTTTCCATTAATGAAACAGAGGAGGAGATCATTGACGATTTCTTGAATTATTGGGCAAATCCAGATCAGCTGGATAATGTGAACTCTTGTGTTTTTATAGCTGACAGTTGTGATGTGATTACAGGTTTTGTTGAAGAGGAAGTTCATGTGAATGAAGAAGAGGATCAGCTGGAAGAGCTGGTATATGAACCAACGGTTAAGGTTGTTGAAACTTGTAGTTTTCAAACTGACAAGTTGTATATGAATGCAGGGACTGTAAGTGATGGTGATGTTATGCTTCAGCAATGTCACAAAGAAATTGCATTGCTAGAATATTTTTTGAAGAATTCGGAGTATGAAAAAGAAATGGCAGAAGAAAGAGTTCAGTACAGTGAATGAGTGCAAAAAGATATCATGGAAGCAGATGATGTGGGAGAAAGACTGGTTGACAGTCTTGAGAATTCTTCAGAGGATTCTTTGGGCAAAGAGAATCAGCATAGTGATGTGCTGATAGTGGAGGAGAATTCAGAACAACATACTGAAATGCTGGCAAAGGAGGACAAGGCACTGATGCCTTCTGATTTTTATTCTAACAAGTGTTTTGTGAATGCAGGTATTGTTACAGAACATTTGACTCAATTGAGAAGTCAAAGGAAGGAAGAAGAAGTTTTCTATTCTAGAAAACAAGAGGGCATGGATGATTGGGTGGCAGTGAAGACTGAACAAGTCAGAACAGAAACAAGCATAGAAGCAAGAAGTCAGCGAGTGACAGTACAAACTGAGCAAGCCGTCTTAGCTCAGCAGACAGCAAGAAATCAACAGCCGGGAGATTTATTAGACCAAGAGATTGAAAGTATCAGAAGACTGATGACGAAAGAATCCCGGAAAAGACCAGCAGTAGCAAGACAAAGGAGAAGCAGCAAAAGAAAGACAACAGAAAATTGTGAAAGCCTAGTCAGTGGAGCGATGCAGCATAAAGTGGGAAAACCTGAAAGAGAAGCAGTAGCAAGTGGAAAGTTACAACACAAGATATGGGATCCAGGCATACACAGATCCGAACACATGATCAGGCGATCATGTTTAGTTTAACGTTGGGAGTCTGATGCAGGAGCATCAAGACCATTTTTTTCATTGTAAATATGTGATTAAAGGGGGTGTGACAATTTTTAATATTTTATTAATTAATTTGTTATTTTTAATAAAATAGGAGAAAGTGAGGATTTTGTAAATATTCTTTTAAGGAATATGAGAGAAAATAGAGTTAGATAGAAATTCTAGGAAGTAGAAATGCTATGTACGGGACTTAGTTGAGTCCACACCTAAAATCTATTTAAATTAGATTTAGTTGCAAAACTTTAGGGATAGATCTAGATTTTAGGGATGTTGAGAGATTGAAGGGTTTGTTGAGTAATTTTAGGATTTTAGATCATGCTAAGTTTAATAAATTATGAAGCCTCAAAGGCCTGAGGGAAGGAGTGAGCGTGAGGGAGTGAGTGTGAGAAGTTCACCTTGGGAGCCTTCGGGCAGTTTGTAAAAGGGCCATAGATTGTATATCTGGCCATGAATGTAAAGTTCTGTGTGTATGCTTGTTTTTATGTAAATATGAATATGTGGAATTCAGTCGTGTATGAACATGTTTGCGTTAATGAATTCTGAGATAGCGTGAATGGTCTTTTATTCCTCCGTCTACTAATTGACTGTGCCTTCAAATTTGATTCCATTAAAATCAGAGGACAATCCTTTGTTTTTACTGAACTGCGGATGTTGTTTTCCCACGCTTAATGAACTGGTGGGTGTTGAATAATGAATTGAGGCGCTCGGCGTTTTTATTGTGATTCGGCTTATCCACATATATATGCACTTAACCAGAACAAAAGGCGAACGTGTATAGCTGTTACTCTATTGAAGAGTCGTGCCTTTTATATGGTAACGCCGGTCCATGGTTTTCGACAAGGCAACCTGCAAATGGGCTTCGGTTGCATAAGAGGGAGCAACGTATTATTTAGAATGAGCCTGGAGTTTATCAGAGGTTAAAACGATATTGACATTTGTTTCTTTCCAACAGCGCGAACCATATTGCAATAGAACGAGGACCAGAGTTTGGGGAGCGATTAATACAAGTTACAACCTGTAGGTGTAGTAAATCCATGATGATTCAGCGGGTAACCAGAACCTGAGGACATATATAAAAGCCTTGTTTATAGCTGTGAGCCGGTGCGATCCACACATAAACGAGTCTTCGTACATTACAATGGCCGCTCTTAACCGTTGCTAATACCAAAGGCGCAGTTTGATGTGTGGACGCAGAATTAATGTGTGGACGCCTTTAGTTATGGATATGTTGACCAAATTTGTATGGACGAGCAGAGAGTCCAGACTTTAACCAGCGCCATATCAACGGTGCAAGAGGAGGTAAGAAATCCCGTGGTCTATATAACAAGATATATATATGTTGCGTGTGTATATATAACTTAGTTATATATCTATATTGTGTGTCGCTGTGAAGATTTTACCAACAGCAGATTAAGTTAAAGGTAAGGCGCACTCATTAATTGAATGCAGCCAATATATTTATAGGTTGTTTAGGGAATGTCCGAAGTATGGAAATGGATGGACTTGAATCTGTATGTAAAAAGTTATGGTTGGAACCATAGGAGTGAATTGTCTCCGCTTTCAAGTAATAACTTGTGAAATTGCTAGAAATCGAAGGATAAGTTTCTGCATTACCAGTGGTTGAAAATGTCTTAAAATAGAGATTTGATTAACAATTAAATGAGAGGTATTTTGTCATGAACAAATACAAGAAGGATCCTGGTAGGAGCGGCCTGGGAGTGGCCTGGGCTTCATCAGGCCATCATGGAGTGGGAATCTCCTAAGAATGTGGATGAGGTGAGATCATTTATGGGATTGACGGGTTACTACAAGAGGTTCATCAGGAAATTCTTGAGCATTTCATATCCTATCACATCAATGCATAGGAAAGCTAAGAAGTTCAAATGGATAAAACAATTTGAGGCTAGTTTTGAGTAGCTTGAGCAGTTGTTGACACATACACCAATGCTAAGGATTGTGGATCCAGACAAGGAGTTTGTAGTGTGTACAAATGCTTGCAAGAGAGGACTTGGAGGATTTATCATGCAAGAAATATAGGTAGTGTGATGTCAGTCACAAAAGCTGAATGAACATGAGAAAAACTACCACACGCATGATCTTGATCTACCAATGATTATACATGCATTGAATATGTGGACACACTATCTTCTCAGGAGGAGGTTTACATTGATGAGTGATCACATTGGATTGAGATATTTGTTTGATCAGTTGAACCTAAATGCAAGGAGAGCTAGATAGTTGGCTACCCTTAGTGAGTTTCATTTTGAAATCAGATACATCGAAGTGAAGGAGAACTGAGTTGTAGATGCTCTTAGTAGCAAGGTATAAGTAAATCATATAACAACTATGATCTCTTATGGGATAGAGTTACATAATAGAATCTTGTAGGTAGGACAATGGGATGACAAATACATCGAGATTATGCACAAGTTACAATAGAGCATATGTATAGGTACAAGTACAAGTGTAGGTACAGGTACAAGTGATTGGGATGTAGACTATCCTCTTACGGTAGATTTTTTGGTGAGGTTTAGAGACAAGATCCATGTGCTGAATTGCAGTGAGCCTAAAAAGATTATCTTGAGAGAGCTTCATTCCAAGACATACTCGGTTCATCCAGGATATTAGAAGACATTGAAAGTGGTGAAGAAGTTCTACTATTGGCTAAATATGAAGAAGCAAGGGGCAGAGATCGTGAATACATATTCATATTGTCCGCAGGTAAAAGAAGAATGTAAGCATCCAAGTGGTTTAATACAACCTATAGTGATTCCAGAATGGAAATGGGAGGTCCTATCCATGGACTTCATTACAGGTCTTCCAAGGAAGGTGAGGCAACTTGATTCTATTATGGTCATGGTTGACAGGTTGAGAAAGGTAGCTCACTTCATTGGAGTAAAGACTACATATTCATCTAGTGAGGTAGCATAGGTGTTCATTAGAGAGATAGTGAGAATTCATGATGTTACAAAGAATATTGTGTTTTACAAGGATGCAAAGTTCCCTTCCAAGTTTTGGAAGGAGCTATTTGTAGGTTTGGGTATAGAGTTGGCCTTCAGTACAATTTATCATCCACAGGCAGATGTATAGACACAGAGGGTCAACAGGATCTTGGAGGATATGTTGAGGATGTATGTGATGCATCAACAGAGGTAATGGGATTAGTATCTTCCATTGATTGAGTTCACATACAATAATGGTTATCAGGAGTCATTGAGGATGAGTCCCTTCGAGGTGTTGTATGGATGAAGTTGTAATACTCCCATAAGTTAGAATGATCCAATGAATAGGATGCTTATTGGACCAGATAAGTTGGAAGACATGGAGTAGGAAATGTAGGTTATTAAGAAGAATCTAAAGGTAGCACAAGATATAAAGAAGAGCTATGCATACCAACATAGGGTGTTCAAGGAGTTTCAGGTTGGGGAGCATGTGTATTTGCGCATCAAGCCCAAGAAAAGCTCTTTGAGGATTGGATCAAGTGCCAAGTTGGCACCACAGTGTTGTGGGCCTTTCAAGATTCTTGAGAGGATTGGACTAGTGGAATATCAACTTGCACTCCCTTCAACAGTGAAATTCCATCATGTTTTCAATATTTCATCTCTTAAGAAGTATATAAAGGATGTTGATCATGTTATTGATTGGTTTGTATTATAGGTGGATCATGAAGGAGTGTTCTAGGTGTAGACTCAGTTCATATTGCAGTGAAAGCATCTCATGCTGAGGAACAGAGCCATGGAGAATGTTAAAGTGCAGTGGAAACACTTTGGGCCTGAAGAAGCTACATAGGAGATGGAGAATCAGATGCAGGCCCTATGTCATTTAGTGTTTTCCTGTTGGGGCAAAGAAGTTTTGGTTTGATGTTGGTATATGTTTAGCATATGTTTTGCTAATGTTTGGTATATGTATGTATATGTATATGGATGTAAATACCACCATGATGTAAGTTATAAAGCTCCAATAAGTGGTATGGTTTTTATATTGTCATGTTGTCATGATATTTTTCTTTTGAGCAGGTATTTCATTGTAAATACTACAATGAGCTAGGTTAAAAAACTCCATGAGCAGTATGTTTGATTTTCAATGATTTTGTTGAGGTCTTGTTGTGTTTTAAAACTGTGGATGGTGTTCCCCAAGTGAGAGGGTTTTGTAATAGACCTGGTGAAATGTTCATGTAATAAAAAAGTTAATAAAGGAAAGATAAGACCATGGTTAAGGGACACTTATTCCAAGTTGAATGTTGGGAAAAGATATCCTAGTAGGAATCACTGGATGTGTGTTTTGGCTAAGGAAAATTGGCAAAAGGCCAAAGCAAAGGAAAAAAAGGCATTTTTGGCACATTTATTTATGAAAATAAAGGAAATTAGGAGAAAAGTAAGGTGCAAGGTCACATATTGCATGTGAGGAGGAAAATGAAAGAAAATACTGGAAAATGAATAAAATAGAGGCCTCATTAATAAAAAGGATTCTAAGGATCAGTTGGTAACCTTTTTTCAATTCAAGTTTGGAGCTCTCTCATTCTTCTCCCTCTCTCTCATACTCTTGGTCACTTAGAGTTTTCTTGGAGTAGTCTAGCTCTAGATCAAGGAATGAAAAGCAAAGAAAGGGAAAGGAAGGAAGGAAAAGAAAGATCAAGCAGCTTCAACAAGAATACTTGCAGGTAGCCTTTTTCATGTGTGATTTCCTAGCTGGTTTGGACATGCATGGCTTTGCATGTTGGTGTATGGTTCTCTTAATATCGGTGGCATGGTTTCTCCAGGTTATAACAATGGTTATATGCCTTGCCTTTCCTTTTTCTAGATTCCATGGTATGTTGGGATGTTTATCTCAGTTTTGAGCTTTGGTTTTTCCGATCAATTTCAAAATCTGGGGTGGAGGTGGTCTCAATTTTCATTCCCAAAGACCTAGTAATCCCTTGAACGATTTTGGTAGGATTCACGGTAAAGCCTGAGGGAGAAGTCCTTGTTTAGGGCCTAGTGATCTAGGTTTGGATTATACTAAAGCCTGAGGGATTGGTCTTGGTTTGGCGTCTAGTGATCTGGGACTAGATTGTGGTAAAGACTGAGAGACAAGGAAATGAAAAATTACTCAAGGATAGTGACGGATTTCAGATGGCATTCCATGTTTGGTTTGGTTGTGATCGGAGCACCGATTTTGGTTTGATCACGGTTTGATGAGGGTGGAGGTGGTTTAACCTCTTGATTCTCTTTGTTGTTCTTGGATTGGATATTCTATGAGATCCCACATTCATGCTTGGAATATTGAACAGGGGTGGTTGGCTGAAAGAGAGATTTGGTTCAACCATGCCTATGTTTGGGTTATACATGGAAGTCCTGAACCTAGTCAAATTTTCCTATGATTAACAAATGCTAAGTTCTCTTACTTTCTCACTGATTTATATGTGGATTTAAAGGTTGTCACGTCTCTGATATTTATATGGTTTTATGCTATTTATGATCATGGTTATATCACTGGTTTATGTCATGGATATTTCATGTATTTACTTGTAATTGTTAAATGAATGGATGAACGACCTAATTAATGTTATAACACTTTAATGGAGAAGGAGCTGATCCTTATGATTATGTTTCATAAGTTACTTCTGTCATTTATGCTCTCTCTTGTATCCTAGACCTATATATTGCATTGATGCCAAGTGTTTGATAGAATGTCAGTCCTGGTTGGGGATGTTCAGTCCTAGTCCTCAGGTTCATTTTGATTTATCAATATCGTTATCATGTCTTTGATGGATTCTGAAGTTTCTAGCAATTTTTGGGCAGAGGCTAGGATTTTGGGCTAGAAAAGTGGCTCAAATTTTGGGTTGTTGCCACAGGTCTGCTAAGAAGAGTCCATAGTTATTGGCACATAGGCCTATGATAGTGAATTTGAGTTGTCCAACGTTGTCATGCCTATAGAATGAGAGCAAACAAGGGTTAAAAGGATTAAAAAATCAGTGGGATCTAGGGCCAAGATGTCTGAGTGGATGACATGCCTCCTGAGGGTGTTGTTGCTAATGTGGATGGGTTTCTTTGATATGCTTTATTGATTCCATTTCCTTAAGGTCTCCAAGGACTCTCTCATTGCATGTTTACCCTAATTGTTTGGTCGCTTGGGTGGAACTGGAAGGTGTTGAGCATTAGAAAAGGTATGTAATAGCCACTTATTTCTTTATCTTTTCCTTTAATTCGTAACTTCCTTATATTCTAAGATAGGCATATGATAAAGGACTATGATAAAGTTAGGGAGATTTGTGATTAACGTAAAATGACTAATTATTGCCTTTTTCTATGCAGAAAATGAAGAAAATGGTTGCCATTTCAGAGGAAAAGACAAGGCAAAACCAACTGTTGTCCCTTTGATAGGAAACTGCATCCAGACGAAGCAATCAAGATTGAAGCACATGGGCCAGGAAAAGGAAGAGGAAACACAATATCAGCGCAAGAGGATGAAGAGATGACTGAGGATTAAAGATATGGAAAATCCCTCAGGATCCTTTGATCCTGAGGGATCACTACCTCAAGGCTATCTGCATTTTTGGTATTTCCGCCTGGCCACATAAAAAGGGACAGTGCTGCTAACCCAAGGGGGCGGATTATTGTTGATTGTTAGAATTTGTTGTTACAACTTGAACATTGATCATCTACTTTCTTTAGAAGAGAGATCTCTGTAACTTTGTTTTTATGATTAATACATAAACTTTGTTGTTGTTCCGTTATTTGATTCTAGAGTAACCACAGCAGTGCATCCCTAGTGGCTAAAGGCCTAGCCCTAGTGGATCACTTGCTTCCTGTATCATTATTTTTTGATTACAAGTCGTGTGTGGTTTGATTTCCTTTACTTGCTTTAATCAGTAATCTATTGTTCCTTGACATTTCATTTACTGGCTCTGTTATGTTTAATTCGTATTTGAATAGTAAGATTATCATTTGTAACTGAAGATGTTATGTTGTTCGTTCTGAAATCATATCGCGTTGTCTAATTCGGACATTGTTGTTCATTTACAGAGAGACATTATTGTTCATTTACAGAGTAAGATTGTTGTTCATTTTGTATATTGGTATTTTTTTTTCATTTAGCTACGGTTTACCTATAATTGTGATTGATGTTCATTCAGATTACTGTTCTATTACAACCACAATTGTTGTTCCCTTATAACTGTCGTTAATATTTATTATGCTGAACGAAGATTACTGATTCCATTATGCCAGATTCATTGTGTGTTTACATTTGATTTAGTTTACTATTCAATATTTCATAGACTTACTTAGGCTTGCCGTTCCATTCCTGGATTGTTGTTCAATTCATTTACGAAAGTTAAAGATTGTTGTTCAATTCAACCAACAACACTTCCTTACAAAATACAAAATTCCAGCCTCTAGATCTTTCAGATGAGGGATCCATATATAGATGTCTTGCAAGGGTGTGAGTCGGCTCTGGGATTTTTATTAGTGTCATTCCACTGAGAGTTCTTGGTTCCACTTAGAGATTTCATGATCTCTTACTCATCACTGGGAAAATTCAGAGATGCAAGTGTCACAGGAGAAGTTTTTGGAAGATTCCATGATCATCCACCTTGCAAACTGTGTCTGCCATTTGTCTATTCTTGCTCATCGCACCCCACAGAAGGCCATTTCAGTATGCATCACACCTAGCTAGTTAGGCAGTCAATATGCATCGCACCTTGCCCATGGAGCAGTCTGTATGGTCTAGTTTTGGCTAGTTCTGAGTAGTTTTTCAAGTGGAACTTCTGGTAAATGATGTAATCCATTGACCATGATCCTTTAGGGTGTAAAAAAAAACTTTTAGTGACTTAAGGAGCTCTAAATTTATGGACATATGAGTTTGGGGTTGCAGTGCCTAAATATGTCTATAACAATATGCAGTTAATAAAGGAGCTGAGGGAACTTGAACAGATTTTATATGCCAAATTGGAGACAGAGAAGTTTAAAAGAGTTGAGCTACAGAAAAAGGGAGATGCTAAAGAAGATGTTGAAGTTTTGATATGTGAACCAGAACGTGGACCTTTACTTTTTGAAAGTGATGAAGAGCCAAAGGAGTTGGATCATATGAATGATTGAGAGCATCCAAAAGACTTGATGACTGAAGCATCAAATGAGACCATAAGGACTTGTGATTTTAAAATTGAAAATTTGTGTATGGTTGAAGGTTTGGAAGAAAATAGGCAGTCTTTTAAAGCTGTCAAAAACATGAAAGAATACCTTCCAGAAAATAAAAGTTTTGAAGCAGAATATGACAAGGAGAATGGAAAAGAAATAGTTTGCTACAGTGAACAAGCGCAAAGAGGCATCATTAAAATAGGTGGTGTTGGAACGAGACTTGCTGACAGTCTCAAGAGTTATTTGAGTTTGAATCAACATACTAATGCGCTGATAGAGGAGTTAAAGGAGAGATCAGAGAAACATACTGAAAGGTTGCCAGAAGAAGAAGAAGAGGTATAGAGGCCTTATATTTTTTATTTTCATGGTTGTCTTATGAGTGCAGATTTTGTTGTAGAAACTAGAACATATTTGGCACAGGTGAACAACCCAATGAAAGAAGAAGAGGAAGAACATCTACTGAAGGATATTAAGAAAGATTTAGCAGAGGAAGAAGGACCATGTGATGATGGGTCAATAGCAAATGAAGAAATGGGAGATTGTGTAAAATTTCCAAAGTTTACTCCAAGTAAAATCATTGAGTTATATAAAGAGTTAGACTTTCAAAGGAGGAAGTTGGAAGAGCAGAGGATAAATGTTTAGGGTAAATTGCTATTGAGCGATGACAAAGAAGTTGTCATAAATGAAAGAAAAGAAGGAGTTGACAGGTATAAGAAACAAAAGCAGAAAATTGTGTTAAAAGACAATATGGCAGCAGATTAAAAGGTGCGAGACAATAGTGAACAAGAGAGTAAGGATGTAAGGGTGACAGCAACAATGAGGGTTCAACAATCAAGGGTTGAATACAATCAATAGACAGAGGATATACTGGATAGAGATATTGAATTGATAAGAATGTTAATGATGAAAGTGTCTCAAAAGAAGATAACCACAAGAAAGGAACGGATTGAAAACAAGAGGAAGACAGTAGTAGACTATGAAATCATGGCAAGCAAAGCATTACAACATAAGGTATGGATACCTAGAGAACATCAACGGAAAACAACATCAATATAACAATTGACAAGCAAAGACAGATTACAAAATAAAATCTAGGATCCAGAAGGAATCAATTATCCAGACTTATAACCAAGTGGTCATAAATTTTCTTACATGGGGAGTCTGATGCAGGAGCATTCAGCTCAAGAAATACCATTGTATTTTAGTAAATATAGGGGGTCTTGTGTTTCAAGGAAGTTTGTTTCCTAAGTGTGAATTCATGTAATTATTAAGAGTTTTGAGTGATTTTAATGAGAATAGGATTTAATTGAATATTGTGAGACATATTTGTAAATATTCTCAAATATAGGAGAATATGAGAGATTTAGGATAGTTTAGAGATTGAGGGATTTGAGAATTAATTACAAAAACTAAGATTAAGGGTTAGTTCATGATTTTGTGGATAAGAGAGGATCCTTAGGGATAAGGAAGAGATTTTAGGATTTTGTTGAGAGGTTTATGGATCTAAACAAGGAATTGGTTTTAGAATCCTTTTGTATAAATGCAAGCCAAGAAGGCATATACAGAGGGCGGTTGGATAGCTTAGCCAGTTAGAGTGTGATTTTAAGCCTACGGGTAGGTTTTAAACAGAGGCCATTGTAACTAGAAGATCAGGCCAAAGAGAGATAGAGAGTCTTAATATGTAATCATTTGTTTATACATTTATATACAGAGAATTCGATTCTGAACTGTGTGGTGTGTATTGGTTAATAGATTGCTAAATTATATGTGAATCAGAGATTCTGTATAACATATGTGTGCAGGTAGAGTCCAGGAAAATACATAGAGGATAAGAATGACACAGAACATAATGGACCTTTGAAACCATTGAAGAACTAAGTAATGGTTTGGAGTGATCTTGATTAAAGAACTCACAGAATTAAGCTCAGGAGGAATTGTGCAGTAGAACAATGAAGGGCGAAAAATCTTAGAGTAACCTAAAACCACAGTCAAGCTAAGGAAATGGCATACAATCCAAGTGAAGAGAAGAGTGGAGAAGTGAAGCATTAAATCACAGTAGCTGTTGGATCTCACAGACCAATGCCTAGGATTAAGTCGCAGCAAATGGAGTAAGTAATATCGCATCACAACATATGGCAAGAGTAATGAATCCTGGCCTTAAGTGTTTGTGATTGTGATATGCAAGCTTATTATTAACTGTTGGATCGGTTGCTCGGATCAACAATGGAGAACAGTTGTTGAATCTCACATCGCAATATTCCAAAGGGAGGATTTAACCTTGGGCCACAAGTCTTGCAACATGCGAAGTGTGGTATGTGATATTTGATATTCGATGTGATCCAAGATTTGATTGCATCACAAATATTCCATGGTAATGTACCAGGCCCTAAGCAATTGCGACATGCGACATTGTGAAGTGCGATAGGATAGCGGACCCGAGAAGGTAATGAATGCATTTTATTGTAGTTTGGAATCCAATGCATTATCTCATATCAGATGCGATGGAGGAAGTCATGTGTTAGTGTGACCCGCATAGAATTGCGATGGAGATTGCGATAATGGAGCATCTGGTAATGTGCAGAGTCTGAGGAATAAGCGGAAAAAGGTAAGTCTACGCATGATTTCTGAGCATTCTATTATAAAAGATTTATAATAGTATTAAAGCGCCGATAGCTGATTTGGGGGTTAGGCTTGTGTATGGCCCCAAGTTAATAAAGGCTTATGGGGTTTAGTTATATGTGTGGGCATTAAGATTAGTGAAAGCTTAATGATAGTGGATGTATAAAGAGTGTCGATATTAAAGATTAATAAAGGGATTGTAAGAGTCCTTAACCATTATCTAATGAAGATTTGACCCGATAGGTCATATTAATTCCTGGGGCAAACAGATATATGCATTTTAATATGCATACTATGGGTAAAAGTAAGGTTTTCCTGCATCTCTTTTCCTTCTGTGTACCTCTTGGAATCCATCCTCATCCTCTCTTGTCATTGCCTCTCCTAGCTTCTTCTCATTCGGATGATTTTCTGGGTTATTTAACAGGCATGGATGCTACAGGGGGCCATATTCATGGCATCACCTGCATCTGAATGGGATATGCTTATAGTCTAGGGTTGTTGCCATATCTCATCATGATATTCTAGCTCTATGTAGTCTGGTAGCGGCTCAGTGATATTCATGTACACACAGATTCTTGCATAGGAGGTGTACCTACCTTTTCTTGTCGAGTCTACCACTTTGACAAAGGTTCCGATCGAGTTTCCTATTCCTTCCAAGATTTTGGGATCCCAGAAGTCCATTGGTAGGCCAAAGAGTTGTACCCAGATGGGTGCTACTAGAAGCTTCTCTTGGTCTGGGTTATAACATTTATCCCAGTATCTCATAAACAGACCAGCATTATTGAAGAAATACGTCCCATCTTCGAAAACTTTCTCCTTGTCTTCTAGGTTGGAAAATATTACAGAGAAGAACCCTTTTGCCCCCAGCTTGAGGTCTATATGCCCCTTTGGTTGCCATCGTTGCTGAATCCATTTGATCAATTCCTTCTCGATTGGCCAAGCCCCAATAAACTTACATATCAAGGCATGGTCCTTCATATATCTTTTGTATTCCTCCAGCTTGTTGTTGTGCAAATCAAGGTTTCTTGGTTGCTGTAGGTAGGCATTTTCCTCCCAGCCCCGTGTGCCATTTAGCTCCCAAAACTAGCATCGCTTTCACACAATTTCCATTGCCTCCAGCTATGCCATGAAGACTCGTCTCCCCTACAACGATGTTTTGGTAGGAGGGAATCTATCCTCACCCCCCCTCCCTCCCCCCCTCCATACCACTCATTCCAACTATCAGCAGTATCCTTTGTCGCTTTTCCCTTGTCATTTCTCAAGTTGTGTTGTTTGCAGGTTTGTCAGGCAAAGTTTGTGATGCCCAAACCTTAGCCTCTCTCACTCTTTCTCCATCCCACCTCCTTCAACATTATATATATATATAAATGTATTTAATACTTCTATATACATAAAATATTTGTCATTAAAAAAAATAATAATTTTAAACACTCAACAAAAATACACATTTTGCATGTAGATATAGTTAAAAAAATACGTATTTCAAGAGTTTTTTGCTAAAAACGTGTTTAATCAAATATTTTAATGAAAAAATTGAATTAAAAATGTTGGAAAAATAACAAATTTTAGGAACTTTTTATTAATTCTATAAGCAAAAATGATGACATTTGATTTATTTTTTTTCAAAAAACATGATTGAGATAAAATTTTAACTAAAAAAAAACATGCAATTTAAAAAAAAAAAAAAAAAAATCAATTAAATTAAAATAAATAATAATGAATTCAAATAAATTAGAATAAAAACATTAAAAACAAACATTTAAAAATAAATATAAAATATAAAAAATTAATTTTAGAAAACATTACAAAAAACAATTTTAAAAAGCATTTTTAAAAAAATTAAAAAATAATTAAGTAAAGCATTCATCTCCACAGATACGCCTGAGGGGAAGTCGGCGAGGGTGGGGGAGCTATGTGCAACTCCTTCCATCTTGGCCTGTGGCCCCTTGGCAACTCCTGTTCATTTTTTAATTTTTTTTATGTTTTTCTGTTTTATGTTTAAAATGTTTCTTTTTTTAATTATTTTGAATTTTCTTATTATTATTTTTTGAATTTTTTATTTTAATTGTTTTTATTTTTATTTTTTTAATTATATTTTTAATTTAAATTATATTTTAATGTTTTTTATTTGATTTTTTTTTTGGTTTAATTATTCAATTAGGTATTATTGATTTTGAATTAGAAAATGATGAGGGATTCTTGGAGCTCTGCAACCCTAATGACCTCGCGGCCATGAGGTAGGTGGCGCAGAAAACCTCGAAAACAAGCAGACAGGCACGGATAAAAAAGCAAACAAGAGGCACAGAAATGATAGAGGAGACAGGGAGGGGAGAGATCCCCTCCTACATAGACGCAACAATGGGCGAGGGAACAAGCAATAGCAAATCGGAGGACGAGAAAAGGATACCGGGACCAGTCCTTGGAACAAACTGCCACGTAGGGAGAAAAGGTAAATGCCTGCCATGCACAACAGAATGACCGAGATTTGTTATCCCTATGAACAAACTCGAATGTTACCGTCGCTACATGAAATACCATGCATTGATATGCAAGTTTATTGGGCTCTGGCCATCTGAGAAAGACCTGACAAGATGGATCCAACAGAAATGGAAGCCACGTAGCCACATCGAGCTGAAGCTAGGCACACGTGGCTTCTTTATGGTAATATTCTCTAACCTGCAAGACAAAGAAAAAGTATTTGAAAATGGTCCATATTTCCATAACAATGCAGGTTTATTCGTGAGGTATTGGGAGGAATGCTACAACCCGGATAAAGAGAAATTCCTGGCAGCACTAGTATGGGTCAGACTGTTTGGATTACCCATGGATTTCTGGGACCCAGAAATCCTGGAAGGAATAGGGAACACCATAGGCAGCTTTGTTAAAATAGCAAAATCAACAAAGAAAGGGAAATATACCTCCTATGCAAGAATTTGTGTATACATGAACATTGCGAACCCCATACCGGGCACAGTAGAACTAGAATACCATGAATAGGTATGGCAGCGGGCTCTGGATTATGAAGACATACCCTTCAGATGCAGAAAATGCCATGAATATGGGCACCTCTACAAGGAATGCCCCTTAAATGCTGACGAGGAAGAAAGAAAGACTAAGCAACAGAGGAAAAACACAAAAGATAATGTAGAGTTCCAAGAGGTCAAAACCAAGAAAAGAACTACAAAGGAAACCACTAAGGAAGAAAGAAAAGGAGAGCAAGCTAGAGAAAAAGAGGGGAACATGTTTGAAATTATGCAGGTAGAAGAAGAAGATGAAGAAACCCGAGTCATGGACTACCAAGAGGAAACAGAACAGGAAGGCAGAATAAATCAAGACACAAACAACACCAAACAGAAAGCCCAATGAGAAATAGGGGAAAAGGGGAGAAAAGAAAAGGAGGATAAATAGGAAAATGAAGTAATGGAAATAGATATGAGCAAAGGGGAAGACCCAACAACATAAGAAGAAATTCTGAGGAAACTACTGGACAAGTGGAGGAATCTGGATGAGAGGTTCATCCCAGAAGAGGACAAAAAATTATACAAAGAAATCTTCTAAAAATATAAAGAAAAACAGGAGCAAGGAACCACAAGCATGAAAGAGCAGTTAGGAACACAACCTAACAACAGCCAATAACAACAAAGTAAAGGAAGAGGAGGGGAAAAATGAGGAAGAAATAATCTCTAGGAGTCAATACAAGTAATGGGAGAAATTTTAGTTAATACCGAAAGAGTAGTACCGCTCTCAGCGGTCTTCCACCAAACCACCCCACCTTCTCAATGATAATTACATCTTGGGATATTAGGGGGCTTAACAAAAAGGGTAAGCAAAGGTACCTGGTAGAAAGGATTGAAAAAGAGAAATCCCAAATCATGATGCTTCAAGAAAAAAAAATAACGGGGGAAAAAATGGAGGACATTCTTAAAAAAATAAAGCCCACCTATGAATGCATGTCGTTGGATGCAAAATGAGGTATAGGGGGGTATTGCAATCTTGTGGAACCCTACAGAAGTCATTGTAGACCATTGGATAGGAATGAAGAGGATCCTCTCAGGCAAATTTAGAATGATACGACAAAGAGAGTGGTTCCTAGTTTCAGTGGTTTACGGGCCTCATATACCAATGGAAAGAAAGGTCTTCCTGACACAGCTGCAATGGCTAGGAAGCCTGCACACAGAACAATTGTGGATGATAGCGGGAGATTTCAATATGATCACCTCTACTGAAGAAAAGAAGGGCAGACTGCAACGGGAGGATGTAGACATGGAAATCTTCAAGGAAACCCAGGAAACCTTAAAAATGATTGATATAAACACCATTAGTGGAAAATATACATGGAATAACAGAAAAGGAGGCAGTAGGCAGATAGCCCGCAGACTGGATAGATTCCTAGCAACGGAACACTTCCTGCGGAAAGACATACTCTATGAAGCCACTATCCTACTATGCCAAGGATCAGACCATTGGCCGATAAAACTAGAAATTTCCATGAATAATCAAAATCAACACAAACCATTCAGGTTTGAAGCCTTTTGGTTGTGGGACCCAACCCTCATAGAAAAAATGGAAAATTGGTGGAAGAATAGTTATGGGGAAATAAAAGGAAAAAAAAAAGATGCATACACTCCAATTAAGATTAAAGGAGTTAAAAGGAAAAATAAAGAACTGGAATAGAGAAGAATTTGGCAATATTCAACAGGACCAAGAAAAGCTCCAAACATAAATGAAAAGGATACAACATAAAATAATAGAAGAAGGGAGAACAGAGGAACTAGCGCAGGAAGAAGGAGGGGTGCTAATCAGATTGGAGGAAAGAAGAAAACAAGAGGAAATTCTATGGAGGCAAAAGTCAAGAGTACAATGGCTGAAAGAAGGGGAAAGGAATACAAAATTCTTCCATAGAGCCATGCAGCAACACAGGCAACAAAATAGAATTTTCTCCCTAAAAAATACCCAAGGCAACAGGGTTACCCAGAAAGAGGAAATGGAAAATTTACTATTAAAGCACTTCAAAGGCATTTTGACAGAAATTGAAAGCAATAGAGAAGAGGAGATAGCAAAAATAAGTCAATATATTCCAAAAAAGGTAAACAGGGAGCAAAACATGGCCCTCCTAAGGGTAATCACTGAGAAAGAGGTAGAGGATACAGTGAAGACAATGGCCAAAAACAAAGCCCCAGGCCCGGATGGATTTAGAATAAAGTTCTTTCAAGCAACGTGGAGATTTATGAAACAAGACATTATGAACACAGTGGAAGAATCAAGATGTAATAAGAGAATACACCTAGCATGGAATGCAACTTTTCTAGCATTAATACCAAAGGTAGAAAAGGTTGATGAACCTCATGACTTTAGACTAATAGCCCTATGTAATGTAATCTATAAAATTCTAGCCACCATAATGGTAAAACGATAACAACCAATACTTCCATAACTGATAGCAAAAGAACAAATAGGGTTTGTGAAAGGGAGACAGATAGTGGATGGGATCATAGTTTCCCAAGAGGCGATACATTCATTAAAAAAGTGGAGAAATAAAGGAATGATGATCAAACTTGACTTTGTAAAAGCATACGACAAACTCAGTTGGGAATACCTCCAAAGAATCCTAAAAGCATATGGGTTTGATGACAGATGGATAACATGGACAATTTCAATGATATCCACGCCAAGTATGTCCATACTACTGAATGGAACACCAACAGAAACCTTCAAACCATCCCGCGGACTCAGACAGGGAGACCCACTGTCATCACTCCTGTTTATAATAGTAGCGAATGGTTTAGGCGGATTAGAAAAAGAAAGATTAAACAATGGGGAACTTAAAGGCCTCAGATTATGGGGGGAATAATTAACCATTACACATCAACAATTTGTAGATGATGTAATGATGTATAATCAAGAAAATCTTAAGGAAGCAAAGAAACTAGTGGAAATCCTTGCAGAATTCACAAACACATCAGGAACAGAGGTAAATAAGGATAAAACAGAAATATTTTTCTTTAACACTCCAATGGTGGCTCAAGCATTCTTAGCCAGAACAATGGGGTTCAGAATTGGAAAGCTCCCAACTAAATACCTGGGAGTACAACTGAGTGACAAGCAGAATATAATAGGGAACTGGAAAGGCTTGATAGGGAAAATCCAAAAAAGAAAGGACAATTGGACGTTTAGAATGCTCAATATGCCGAGTCAACTCATCCTCCTGAAGGCAATACTCTAAGCTATACCAATTTACCCAATGGATATTCAAGCGATTCCTAAAACTATATGTCAAAAAATTGTGGAAATTTTTAAAAAATTTCTATGGCAAGGTACAAGAAAAGAAAAAAAGTGGGCTTTGCTCTCATGGACATGGCTAAGAAAATTTGTCACAGAAGGGGGCTTAGGCCTAAGAGATCCCTACATATTAAACCAAGTCATGGGTGCAAAATTATGGTGGAGGTGGATTCAAGGAGGGGAAGATCTATGGAAATTATTATGGGAAAAGAAATATGAGATGGCAAGGTCACCTAAAGGAAAACTCCAAAACCAATCAGAAAAGAAAGGTTCAGCCATCTGGAACCTTGCAAGTCTTAACAGGGACCTGATAAGAGAACACAGTTTTTGGGAAATTAGAGAGGGGGACAAAGCAAAATTTTGGCAGGAAGCGTGGCAGTAGAGAGGAACCCTGAATCAAGAACCTCAGCTCCAAGACATCCAACAGTACACCTCCCAAATGGCGGAAGATGCAGTTAGAAATTACTGGTTACCAGAATAGAACAGTTACTGGAGAAAATGGAAAATGAAAAGTGACTGGCCCGAAGCAATAGAAACAGAACAATGGATAAATTACCAAAATGAAATGGAAAGAAGGAAAATTGCAATCAAAGAAGGACTAGATATAATCAGATGGGGCAAACACATAAAAGGCATGTTTACTATCTTAGAAGGATATCATATGAAGGCAGGAAGAATAGGAAACCTAGACATTAAAAAATGGGATAGAATATGGCAGTTAGAAACTTGGCCAAAAGTGATGTTCTTTACCTGGACACTACTGCACGACCGCGCCTTAACTTGGGACCAATTGAGAAGGAAGGGGACGTACGGACCTTCGTGCTTCACCCTATGCCAAAACCAAGAGGAAACCATGGAGCACGTAGCAAATTCCTGTAGCGTTAGCAACAACCCATGGAAAAATCACCACCAAATCTTTGAGATCACTGACAAGAACATAGGCTGTATAAGAAAAATAATAGAGAAATCGAGCAGCAAGACGTACCACAACACAATACTGAACCGTGCTTGGAATCTGTCCATCGGTTTCCTCCTATGGAACCTATGGAAGGCAAGAAATAGGGTGATATTCAGAGAAGATGAAAGAGCCAAAGAGGAAATATGGAGTCAAACCATGAAAAACATAAGAGAAACAATACTCCTCGAAAATTGGAACAAGGAAGATTGGAAGACGGAGGCAACAAAGACTCACATTATGAACCGCCTGCAAATCAAAGCAAAAAACACAAACATGATAGGGAAGGAATACAAGGCAGGCAATGAAAGAGCCGAAGAAAGCTATAGGAACCTGCCACAGGGCTTCACCAAGCTAAACTTTGATGGTGTGGCAAAAGGCAACCCAGGGGAGGCTGGAATAGGAGGGATTTTCAAAGACGATGAAGGGGAGATTAGAAGGGCCTATGCAATGAACTATGGAATTGCCACCAATAACGAGGCAGAATTCCACACACTAAACAAGGGATTAGCAATAGCGGTTAGGGAAGGATACCAAAGCCTGCAGATCGAAGGAGACTCGAAGCTAGTGATAGACACAGTTAAACAACTCCAACAAGGTGCACCAGACAAAAAACTGAGTAAAATTTGGCAGACAACATGGGTAATAACTGAAATAAGACAACAATTATGGAAGGTTGCATATACCATACCAACCCATGTGAAGCAGAAAGGAAATTCTCTGGAAGACCTTCTTGTGAACTAGGGATGCCAGAACAGAGAGCAGCAGTTGGACGCAGGCACGAAAGAGCTCCAACAGAAAGAGGAAATGAAACAATTGATTTAGGTAGTACAAGAAGACAAGCGCCAAAGAATTCAATTGGAGTTGACGGGAGTGACGAAGGACAAGGATAGATGCAAATTGGACAGAACAGGTCAAAAATAGAATAACTAAGGATAGACAAAAGGACACAGCGGAGTCAGATGACAGAGGAGGTTAGAGGAAGGACAGGCCCGGAGAGATTGGGGGCAGAGATGGAAAGGCATGGATGAAGCGAGGGCAGGACAACAAGTCCGAGGAAGGGTAGCGAACTAGCGCCAAGTGGTAGAGCGGAGTCAACAAATGGATGGCAAGAGCAGCTGGGAGAGGAAAGTAATCAATGAAGGATGGCAGACAGGATAGGTGGGTGGCATCCCAAGGTAAGCGGGAAGGGAGGCGGGCCAAGGAAGGAGGGAAGGGAGGACAGATGGCGGTAAGATTACGAAGGGGAAATGACAAAGAGATAAAGCCTAAGGAAAAGGCAAAAGATGCATTTTTCATGCAGATGAGCAAGGAGAAAGGTGGCGAAATCGAAAGAACAGACAACAAGCGAGAGCCGAAGGAGATAGCAAAGTGAAGGAAGGTAAAAGGGTATGTGAAACTTCCTCCCCCATTCTATGAAGAAATAACCAGTCTGAGTCATAGAGTAGATATGAAAAATGTTATGCAGTTATGGGTTGAGAATATAAATTATGGTAGAAATGGTAGAGAAAAGAAACAATTTCACAGTGAAGAATCCCTGGGGGCCACGACCGGAAAGAAGGATAAAATTAAGGGTAAAGTGAGGGAGAGGAAGGGTGCGCAGGGCCCAAATTCGCAGAACCCTCATAGTAAAATTGATGTCTTGGCAAATAACAGGCTTTGAAGCTTGCATGTCATGTTGAACAATGACAGAGGGGAAGGGAAAACCCAAGAGCCATGGAAGAATGAGTGGCAACTCATGGTGAGGGGTGAAACTATAAATAGCCATGATATGGTTAACAGTACTGAGAAAGCCAAATTTGGGAAAGGGGCATGCAACCCAATTAGCGAGAGGCACGACCTGTTAAGCAAGACTGAGCACTCGATTCAAGAAAATGATTTTAGCATGCCAAGTGGAAGGCGGGGTAAACAAGGGTACCCCAAAACCAAAAGAACCAGCGAAACTATAGTTCTACCTAAATGGGAATGAGAGCAGAGGGCAGAACTTCAGGGGGAAGGAAATTTTAGGAGAAAAACTAAGAAGAGGGGGGGGGGAGAAATACTCGGGATAAAAATGCAAATATAATTGATAGCACTAACTTTAGTGCTCATTCTGTGATAGGTCTAGCTCTAGGAAAGGGTGAAACTGCAATCTAGAATGAACAACTACAGGAAAAGAGAGCTAAACAGTAGACAAAAGGAAGAATGCCTCCCAGGTGGAGTAAGAGGACCGTTAAAAAAGAAGAAGGAACTAGCAGTGTATGGAAGGAAAGGGGTAGAAAAACTGATGGTGAGAATTGAAGAAAATCATTGACTCCTACATGGAAAGCAACCCGAAGGAGGTTAGAGAACAAATCTATAGCTGGGAGAGAGATTGGAGAAATAACCTCAAATGCAGAGACTTACCCGTGGATGAATGGGAAGGAATGCTGCAGGACCTGGGAACCTCAAACGGCAGGCAATCGCTCTTCAAAAAGACTTTGCAACAATATTGGATCATGAAACACGTCGTAGCTTGTGCCATGACCCTTCATCAAGAACATATGGCAGGGGAAGTTCTGGATAAGCAAGAAAGAAGTAAGGAACCAGACCCTATCCGGGCAAAAATTATGAAAAACCTTGTGACAATATAGATCCAAACCTATAGGAATAACCTCACATTGGGCCGGATTGAGCAGACTCTATCAAAGATAAAGTGGAAACTGTCACAGGGCGCGAGCTTCCCGGACCTGGAGTGAAGGCACTGAGTCCTGGTGTGAAGGCTTCAGTACAAATAGCATCCTCTGATGAGGATTAGCTTAGTTTGTTCTTTGCTTTTGTTCATTTTTGAATGTTTTTAAAATGCATACAGTAAGCAATTTTGTTATGTTTTGTAAAGACAATCGGGATAAGCCCTCGAGAAGTAGGTGGTTTTTGATGAACTTATTCAAATTTTGGAGTGGGTATAATGCTTACCGGTGGTCACCTAGTTTCCCTCGGGCAGGTGACTAGCCGGGGGACATGTTTGTAAAATTTTTCTCAAAAGTAAATACATAGAGCTCTATAATGTTTACAAAGAAACATAATTATTCAATTAGGTATTATTTATATGGCTTTTCTCTTTGGTGTTAATTTGTTTGAAAGAATTCTCAAATTATGTTTTTTTGAAATATTTTTTTTTTGTTTCATATATGTATATGTGTTTAAATTTGTATCTTTTATAAGTTCATTTTGTTTTTTTTACAATTTTTTTATATTTGATTTTTTTGGTGATTTTTTTTTGTGTTTTAATATATATATTTTTCTTTACATGTTTTTTTCCCATAGGAAATAACTGAGCTGATCAACCCCGAAGGGGATCAAGTGCCTCGCGTCATACTAGCTGAGCCTAACCCCAAGGAAGTCGAGGTGAATTGACCCTATGACCTCCCGATCTGCAAGGTAGTTTAACAATGGGGATTTGACTGATTGAGCTAACCCTTGGGGCTAAATTTTTATTTACGTGTTAGATTTATAAACTTTTCTTTTATTTTTTTTATTTTTTCAACGATTTAATTTTTGTTTTGTACTTTTAATTTATATTTATTTATAAATTTTGTTTATTTTATTTTTGTTTGTAGGGTCCATGTCAATGCTCGTCTAGCAACCCGACCCCATTGTGCATCAATTTGATAGTTGATTTTATAATTTTTGTTATAATAGATTAAGTTTGCCCCCACAATGTGTCAATTTAATCATTGGCTTTTGATTTTTCATTCCAATTGGTCAAGTTTGTCTACACTGCATGTCAATTTGATGGTTGACTTCTAAATTTTTGTTGTAATATGTCAAGCAGTCTTAATCTAAGGTCTTAAATTAACTATGCTTTTAGAATTTAAAAATTGCATTACTCATGATATAATGACTCTTTCTTTCAAATGTTCATTTTTTAAGTTTTTTTAGTCATATAATTTTTCCATACTACCATGGTTGAAATATGTTCAAAACTTAAGCTTTTTTTGTAGTCATCATATTTTGTTTTAATTCCATGGTTGAAAATTTGTCAGAATTTTATGGTTTTTCTGAGTCATAATATTTTAGTTTTAATGATACGGTTGAAAACAGTGATAAGTATTTTATCTTTAACACCATGAATTAACATTCTTGGAATTTTAAGGCTTTTCATAGACATGATATTTTATCATTAATTCCATGCTTGAAAATTACTGAAATTTTAAGGTTTTCAAAGTCATGATATTTTATCTTTAACACCATTCCTAAAAATATTTGAAAACTTACCTTGAAGAAAAAATACATTATTCCAACATCAACACTTTTTGTTTTGAGGGTGCTTTTTGCACAAAAAAATTGGTTTTCACTGTCATTTTTAAAAAATGGTGTAAATATACATCGAAATAAAATGTTGATGCAACATCAACACTTTTGGTTTTTAGGATGTTTTTTCATGTTTTATGGGGCTTTTTTCTGCTAGAGTTATCGTTTTGAGGAAATAATTTTCATTTCATTGGAAACTATGTTGTCCCTAGGAAAAGAGGACATGTAAACATTTGGAAGAACAATATTACTAGAAATACCATTAATTCTTAAGCCTTCACTTCTCCCAATAATATCGTGGGTATCAAAGAATAAAACACACTCCCTTCTTGAACTATCAAAGTGGAGATCAGATGGCACTTTGATAAGGGAGTTGGATTTAGTGGGACTTTTTGGAGATTCCAGTGACGGAATCCAGCAGAAAAAATTGAGGTTAAATCTTGATTTGTATTATTTAAAATGGTTTTTTAACTGCATATTTGGATTCATCACCCTGAAAAACCCCTGGGACGCTTTGATTGTGCAGAAATTAGTTATCAAACTTGCGATTTCAATAAATTGCTGCCGGATTTTGTCTGCAAAAACCCATCGGAAAAGCTTCCAAAAAGTCTCTTTAAAGACAACTCCCTTTGATAAGTTTTTCTTCAAACTCCCCCACCCCCCCCTCCCCACCCTAAAATTATCCCTTGACCTTTTCTTCTTTCCAATCTCTGTAAGTGTTCTCCTTCTACTTCATAATATAAGGATTCACAAGGATGGGGTGCCTGAAGCTAATCTAGAAAAAAGGATATGAATCTCAAATGTTTCCTCATTGAGTGGGTCCTCAACAAAAAATATGGTCTCAGGTATTGCATTCTAATAGAATCCTGAAAATCAACATTTTATGTCGAACCTTACTACATAAGGAAATACTAATACTTGAAAACTTACAAAAAATTTGCATACAAGTTCCATCTAGATGTCTTTCCTCATTACAAGGAAAGTGAGAATATCCAACTCATAGACAATAAATCATTAAGAAGGTATGTATGCAAGTCCTTCAAGAAATGGCTCGAAAGTTCTATGGCTAGAAACAATCACCCAATACTTTGAAAATTAGCATAAGCATATCTAAGGATCTCTAAAAAATAATGTTCTTAAATAAATATGGAAATATCTTACAAAATATGTGTACTGGTGGATATGGCTATCCAGAAACAGTGCAATATTTCAAGAATTCAAGACTCAACATCAAAAATGAGATAGTCGTAGAAAGAGCCAATTAACTATTAGAAAAGCACCTCAAAAGCAAAAGAATTTAAACTGGAAAGCTTCAAGAGATGGATACAATGGAAACAATATGGATAAAGAAATTCATTATGTAAATTCAACCATTCAGCAAACATTCTAGGTATAAATAATGGCAACTATCTTTGTCAAAAATAGAGTTCCAAGGATGGTGGAAAATGTATTGTACTTACGTCCTCCACTTTGATGGGGCATACAGAATGTAACCTCGGGGTGGTAGGTGGGGCGGGGGCCGAGGGGGTGGCAGATGATGGGGGCAGGGCAGGAAATCATTAGCTCTTTAGAAAAAATGGAAGACTATTATTCTTGGAACCTTGGAAAAGCATAAAATAGTCAACAAGAATGTTATGCCTTGGAGAAAGGATTAAATCTGGCCCAAACGTTTTCAATAAATTAAATTATTATAATTGGGACTCAAACAACATCATTTTTCACTTGAATTTGATCAACAATCCAACTAACCTGAGACTACAAATAGTCTATATAAAAATCCTTGTTACAAATTAATGTAAAATAATTATAAGATCGCATTCATGGGACATGTATTCCAAGATGAATGGTGGGAAAAACATCCTATTGGGTGTTCATTCAGTTTATTATGGCTAAGGAAATTGGAATAGACAATAGCAAATGATTTGGAAAGTCATGAGGCATTTATTGGCAGTTATTTATGAAAATAATGGAAATTAGGAGAAAAGGAATGTGAAAGGTCATAGGTTCCATGTAAGGAGGAAATTGGAGGAAAATAATGGTAAATGAAGAAATAGAGGCCTCATTTATAAAAAGGATTCTAAGGATTAGTGGGTAGGCTTGGTTAGTGTAACCTTTTGTCAATTCATTTTTGGAGCTCTCTCATTATTCTCTCTCTCTCTCACTCTTGGATACTTAGAGTTTTCTTGGAGCCCTCTTGGAGGGTGTGGCATACTTGGGATTTTTGAGAAAGAAGGTAGAGGAAGAGAAGGAAAGTGCAAGAGGATATTGGGATTAGAAGCTACAGTGGATTTGGCTTGCGGGTACCGAGTTTCATGTATGTTTTCCTCACTATCTTTGGTATGCATGTGGATTTTATGTCATGAACTGTCACTGGCATGGAGGATTGTCTGGATTAATAGTGGATTCCATAGCCTTCACATTTCCTCAATATCCATGGATATTATGGGTTTATTTTCTTGTTTTGTTTTGGTTGGTTCTCATGTTTCCCTAGCTTGGGTTGAGTTATTAGTTCCTGGAAGCCATAGTTGGACAAATTCTCTCAAAGCCATATAATATCTTGGGTTGAGTTACTAGTCCTGGAAGCCTTGGTTAGAAAAATGCTATGGAAGTTGTTGGTGGGTGGAGTTACTAGTCCTAGAAGCCTTGGTTGGACAAATTCTTTGGAAGCCCATCAGCAGCTGTGGGTTGAGCCGCTAAACCTGGAAGCCTCGGTTGGAACAAATGCTCTGGAGTCATGAAAGGCTTCAATAGAGACACATTTGATGATGGTTTTGTGATATCCAACCCTGAGGTTGAATCACTATTTGATGGGTTGAGGTGGATGGACTCTAGAAGTACTAAATGGTTTTTGATTGATGCATTCTATGAGATCCCACATTCATGCTTGGAATATGGCACAGGGGTGAATGGCTGAAAAAATATTTTGCTTAGCCATCCTATGGTCAGGTGGAACATGGCAATACAATACCGAGTTTTATTTTGCATCATTCATATGAGGTTATTTCTCCTTGTTATCTCATCAATATTATACTATTTTATATGTGGATTCTATGGCTATTATATCCTTGGCATTTATGTTGTTATTATGCTGGTTATGAATATGTATTATGACAGTGGATATGTATGGATGGAATCATGTTTTAATTGTATATGAATGAGAAATTTATGTATGGAATAATTGATAAAACCAGAGCTAAAGTGATAAGGAAAGAATTCCTCATAGTGAATCTGAGATAAGTATAAAACCCCTATGCTTAGATCTGTCATTTTCACCTATAAATTGCATTGATTCCAAGTGTTTGACATAATGTATGTCCTAGTTGTGGATGCTCAGGCCTATTCCTAGAGTTAGTTTTTGGTTTATTAGTCTTTTCATTATGTCGTTAATAGATTCCAGAAGTTACAGCAAGTTCTAGGAAGTGGTCGAAATTTTGGGTTTGAAAAATGCCTTAAAATCCCTAGACTCTGGCACATGTCTGCTAGAAATCATCCTTTGACATAGGTATACAAGCATGTGGGAGCATACAGAGCCCTTTGGACACTGGAATGCCCACAGAGTGGGAGTGCCCAGAGGTCAATAGTTCTAAAACCTCAGTAGGACTCAGTGGTTGGTTACTAGAAAGGTTGGGATGGTTCTTAGGAGTCCTATTATTGATGTTGAATATTTGCATGGTGTGTTTCCATTGGTTCCACTTCCTTAACATGACTTAGGAGGTCGAATCATATCATAGTAGCCTCTTGTCACATGTGGGAGTAGGTTGATACAAAGTGGTATCGTAGTGGGTTGCGCTCTCTTTCGGCCATATTCGATACCACAAAGTGGTATCAGAGCATGGTTCACCCCTCAGACTAGATGGGCCGTGTGTTGGTCATGCATTCATGTCAGTTGCATACGTGTTCCTTATGCTTGTAATCCATGTTCTTGTTGCATTTTCATGGTGTTGATCATGGTTGTAGTGAGGTCGACATGTGAAGGTTGAAGGTGTTGTTGTGGGATGTGTCATCATGAGGGTATGGTTATATCTGCATTTGTTATGCATGTCGGTGTTTATATGTTCTTATGCATGCATTTCCATGGTTATGGTTATGCATGTATTCTAGGTCAGACATGGATTGTGAGGTAATTGTATGCAATTAGGTCATCTTGATGATATTGGTATGTTATGATGCTCATGTTTTGGCTGAGATAGAGAAGGAGATGAAGATTATTAAAGTGAAGTTGCAGCATTGGACCTCGAGGCAAGAGTGCGTCGTCATATAGGTTTGTATGTTGGTAATGCAGGTATGTATGTTAAGGATTGTTATATGCATTATGGTTATGTGTATACCTTTCATTCTATTGATGTTATGGTTACCTACATCATAGACGCTAGTTGATTAGTGTATTGATATGCACATGTTTTAGATAGTCGTGAATGATAGTAACTTATGTTCATATGCATTGCTATTCTTGTTTTACGTTAGATAACTTGATGATTATGTTATATGTTGTTGATGAGTATGTTATAGGTTAACTTGTTGTTGTTATATGATAGTTAGTTTGACGATTATGTTATATGTTTTTTATGAGTAGGTTATAGGTTAACTTGTTGTTGTTATATGGTAGTTAGCTTGATGAATATGTTATATGTTGTTGATGAACAAGTTACATGTTAACTTATTGTTCATTGTTAGTTAACTTGATGATTAGGGTTATGTTGTGGTCACCAACAACCCCCCTCTTTGTTTGGTATTAGAAATAACACTAAGCAAATGGGGACCCTTAACAAAAAATCCAAAAAAAACATTTTATCAAAATTTTTGTATTTTAACTCCCTAAAGCTGTATCGCATCGTGAAGAGAGAGTGAAGCGTTTTCCTATGCGCAATAATAAGCTGCGAAGGAGTGACGTGAAATTCATCACATCGCATATATTGAGAAGCGCTCTTAAAATGAAAAATTAAGGAATCGCCGACGGCCGATATGCGACGTCGCATATCGCAACATCGCATAAGAAGCACACAGTGATTGGATGATTAAGCTTGTTTTGCGATTCGCGATCTGCGATCTTGCGATCTGCGATTTACGATCTGTGATGAATGCGACCATCAATTCCTGCGATGACACATCTTGACATCGCAATCCTCGATACTGCAATGCGAATCGCAAAAATCACTCATCGCAAAATTTCCTCGACATAGTGTTCAAGGAAAACTGTTTGTAGACCAAAAATGGGCGCGCGCCTTAAGAGAAATTAATGATTGTACGCCAAAGTATCCAAGAAGGATTGTGTTGTGTTTTTCGAAGAGTCAAGTCATTACGAGTGTCATGATTATGCATTCATTAGAACTTAAAGCTTTCATGTCAATCTTTTCGTCATTACTCTTTTCCTTTGCGTAAACTGTAAGGCAGCAACTAATATAAATCAATGTGCAGGAAACATCTAAGGAAAAGGGGAAAGCGTCAATACTCGGAGAACAGAGAAGAGATGCCTTCGCAAACGGATGCCGCATGCAGCAGGACCGCGGATTCCAGAGTATCACTCAACAGATACTGATGGAAATAGACTATCCAAGACTCAGAGTCAAAGGCGCACAAAAGCAGCATGTTTACAAAAGATCCTGAAGCTCAGACTGGGTAAAGCAAAAAGAAAAACGCTAAAGAGGGAAGACGCTCCAGAAAAGCCTGGAACAAAGAACGGAAGCAATTTTCAATACGAAAAATTGTTCAGAGAGCAAAGTCCCTAACCTATTCAGTCATTCGCACGGCCGGAAACCGAAATAGCAACAGCACAATCAGTTTGAAAGAAATTTTGGTTATACCAAGTATACACACAGCGAATACACCAAGCCAGAGGAGGATTTTCGAAAATATCTTCTAGTTTGTCAGAAAACAGTGCCAGCTCTTGTTATTTCTATTTTCATCGCTCGAACGAAAGGAGAAGACAACCAGCCGACTCTTCCCAGGCGAACGTTGCATTACTTACAACACTACGGAGCAAATACAGAAACGGTTAGAAATTAGATTTAATTTTTAGAAATAAATTTGCTTTAGTAGAAGGGCGGTCATTTGAAGCCGTGTCCTAAATTTATGTAATTAAGATTAATTAGTTAGTAGTATTTAAACCCTTCTTAGGCTTTTGGAGAAGGGTCCAGAAATTTGTCAAAAAACTTGTCCTCAGAACATGCACTTTTGCACCCTCGGAGGGGGTTTTTGATGAATGGATGGATCAAGATTTATCAATGTTTGCATTTAATGTCTGCTACCGATGTTGCACTTTTGTACTCTTAGTAGATGTTAGAACAAGTAGAGATAAATCGTTATTGCTTGAAGCTTATGAGTGAAATCGGTCATAAATGGTACTTTTATCTCTTGACCAATTTCTGCTTATATTCTTAGAGTGATATGCAGTTTTAGTTGTTTATATGTTAATGTATGAATGTGTGGGTTACCATTTGGCACTTCTGTACAGTGGAGTCATTTATTTGTGCTTGACATATGAATAAATTATTATGCGATATGCTGTTCACAACTGTTTTGCCTAACTTTTTATGCAGAGTGGTTTATCTTAATTGATTTCTATTCTTATGATAGCTGAATGATATTTATTACCAGTTATTGTTCGAAATATTTTTAGATCACATAATAGCAGAAATACACCCCGGGTTAGTGTAGATTAGATGTGTTGTTTCTTATTAGATTACAATAGCATAGAGTTAGTTTAGAAGTTTGAATTAAATTAGCTTAAAATACCCCTAGATCAGCATCATCCAACTCTACACACACACACACCCCTTAGATTGGGAAACAGGTCTCATTATCCCCAGTCGGACCCGCTATACCAAACGGATAAGGAGCTGCCAACCAAGGTCCGGACCGGGTGGGTATCCCCCTTGTTGTCGACCCGATTTTCGGGGCTTCAACATATTTGGCGCTAGAAGGAGGGCCCGAACTATGAATGGCACCTAAATCAAAATCTAAATACCATTCTGAGAGTAAATCACCCTCATCAACTCCCCCGACTTCCCCGACTTCCCCAATACGTTTAAATCCAGAGTCAGAAGTCGCTCGAGTATCAACCGCTGCTACATACCCTAATATTTCAGACCAATTTATCATTGAACCCCCTGAAATTCAAACTCTGATTCGTAAACTCCAGGGATTCTCTATTTTTACTCAGAGGTCTGATAAATCTCAAAGTAGCGTGACTTCGCAGTACAATCCTGCTCATCCCCTGACAAGATTAAAGAGCGAAAAATTTGGCATCAGACCAACTGAATTCCCTCTCCCCACCAGGAAAAGAGCAAGGAAAACACCACCAGAGTCTGACAGTGAGACTCTTTCATCCACGTCGTCCATTTCAACTCCATCACCGCGAAGTCAACCACCCACGTCTTCATTCCAAACCACTCATCCATCTTCCACAGCCCCTCCTCTTCAATCATCAAAGATCATAATATCTTCATCTTCCCAGCATCAGGGATCATCCTCTGCACTTTCATTCACTAGCAGCTCAACAATGGCCCAGTCTCCATGGAACAATCCCGGGGCGGTTTTAATGCCTCCACCCCTGAGCCTAATACCGGCCCATCCTGAGAAATGGCTACCCAAATTCAATCCAGAAACAGGCATGCTAGCTGAAGAGAATATCAATAATTTCATGCTTTCTGTTAATCTCAACGGAGTTACCAACGAGGATGCTGTCGTCTGGCTTTTTCCCTACACAATGCAAGGGACAGCCGGTCATGGTACTTTTCATTACCTTCCGGGTCTATCACAAGTTGGGACATTTTTCAAAGTCAATTCCTTACCAAGTTTGGGGATGACAGATCAACGGCGACGTTGATCAATGACCTATCCAATCTTAAAGCCGAGGCTAGAGAACCCATCAAAGATTTTAATTTACAGTTCAATAAAATCCTCAACAAAATTCCCGCTGCTTCCCAGCCCAGCGAAGAAGTGAGATGTGAATGGTATATTACAGCCTTACCATTAAACTTGGCAATCTTCGTCGACAGGGCAAATAAGAAAACCTTAATTGAAAACTTCACAGAGGCGATAGCAGTAGAGAAACGCGTAGTAGCCCTGGAAAAAAGATCTGCGATAGAGGAACGCAAATCTAAGAAAGTCTCCTACAAAGAAGACCCCAAGAAGAAACAAACGAAAGATCCTTTCGATTTGGAAGGATTACAAAAGTGTTAAAAACCATGTCCAATGAGATGATTGACATCAAAAAACAAGTAGCAGAAACTTCTTCAAAAAAGCCCTACAAAGCTTTTAAAAGAAATCCTTCAATGGATGTGAAACCACCCAATGCTATCTCAAACGTCGAATCCGAAGAAGAGGAAGAAGAAGAGAATACCACTGAAGGGCAGACCGATGACGAAGAAGTTGTGGAACTACAAGGAATGTGGGATTTCATCCTCCCACAAGAAGAAGATCAAGAAGCATTTCCGGTTAGCACACGAAGCAAAAACCAACTTGATCCTCCCCAAACTACCCCTAAGCAGAAGGGCGCAAGCCCTGCAGCAAAAGATAAAGTCACAACAAAGAAAACAACCACTAAAGCGACTCAATATAGCCCAGTCCAATCAGATCAAACACCTCCATCAAGAACACTCATTGTGTCGGATGAAATGGAGTACAACATTATCGATGACATGAAAAAGACTAGGGCTAATATCACTCTTTACGAGTTGAGCAAATTGAAACATCAACAGAAGATAATGATGAAAGAATTACATGCCGTGCCTACTACATCCTTACCTACAGCTGTAGCTTCCCACAACATGGGAAGACCTCCAACCAACACGATCAATAAGATTGACCCAAATGACATCGCCTTGATTGGAGGAAGATCAAGGTCTCACACTCCCCCTTTTCTTCTCACGTATGAAATTTTCAATAAAAACGTGCACAATTGTTTGGCAGATTCTGGTGCTTCAACGAATATTTTACCCGGATCAATATGTGCCAAGTTGAATGTTCAACCACAAAAATCCGCGGTGCGCATAGTTCAGCTTGATCGATCTCAAGTCAAAGTGATTGGTGAACTTAATCAAGTGACCATAAGATTGTCGTCTAACCCGAAGGTATGTCAGGTTATTGACATTCTAGTAGCTGATATCCCTGAATTCTATGGTTTAATTCCTAGCAGGGATTGGTCCGAAAAACTCCATGGATACTTCTCAACCGACTGGTCGCACATGTGGTTACCCTACCATGGTAAACCGAATCAAATAAAGGTTGAACGAGAGTTACACCAGAAGTACATAGTGACGGAATTGGAGGGAGAAAATGAAGCAATAACATACAACAACAGTATCATAGGCAATTACTCGGTAGATTCTTTCCTCGACAATTTCAATGCTCATATCTCACATTACTTAGAAAATTCAGTTTTGTCCCAAGTCGAAATTTTTTCCCAAACTGATAATTCAAAGTGTGTTAATTTTTTAGATAACCCTGTAAATACATCTTTGTTTTGGAAATTATATTTTGATGGCTCTAAATCTAACGAGGGAGCAGGAGCAGGATGCGTTCTGATTATCCCAGATGGAAATAAGACCATGCTTACGTGCAGACTTGAATTCGATTGCACAAACAATACAGCGAAATATGAGGCCTTGGTGCAAGGCCTATACAAAGCAATCGGGCTGAATGTTAAGTACCTGCAAGTTCTCGGAGACTCTGAGATCATCGTCAAACAGGTACGTAACACCATACATTGCCTATCAGGTCATTTGAAACACTATCAATCTTTAGTACAAGATCTGACTGCTCATTTCATAGCATTCAATATTTCGTCAATCCCAAGACTTCAAAATGCGAGCGCAGACCTGTTAGCTAACGTAGCCTCCAGACTTATTCCCTCCGAAGATTTTAGTCCAGATAGATTCTCGATAGAATTAATCTTTAGACCATCCATCCCTGACAACATTACAAACTGGAGAGTATTCAATGACGATCCTGACATTGTAAATTTCCTCACTTCTGAAGGATCCTACTCAAATCAAATAATTGACGAAGACCATCATGATCACCAAATACAACAAAATAGCACTAATAATGCTATACCTAAATCGGTGGTTAAGTTAGAAGACTTATATGATTTGAAAATTCGGTTTAAAAGGTCTACCAACTCTAAACTCTACAGTTCGACTCTGAACTACGAATTAGTAAACCTAGGAACCGATGAGAAACCACAAAACGTTAATCTAGGCCACGGCCTAGCCCTTAAAGAAAAATTAGCGTATATCCGTCTTTTGAGGAAATACAAAAATGTTTTTGCCTGGAATTACGATGAGCTGAAGACATACGACACTTCTATCATTCAACACACTATCCCTATGATTGACAATGAAAAACCTGTCCAGCAGAAACTCAGAAAAATCCACCCCAATTTAGAAAATCAGATAAAAACTGAGCTAAATAAGTTGTTGAGAGCCAGGATAATTTTCCCCATCAAACATTCCAAATGGGTATCCAATATGGTACCCGTTAGAAAGAAAAACAGAGATATTAGAATCTGTATCGATTTCCGGAATCTCAACAAAGCCTGTCAAAAAGACAATTTTCCCCTCCCACCTATGGAGCAGATATTACAGGCAGTAGCAGGCTCAGAATTAATGTTTTTTTTGGATGGATTTTCAGGATACAATCAAGTGCTGGTACATCCCGATGATCAGTTAAAAACCACATTCCGAACTAAATGGGGCACATACGCATATCGGAAGATGCCATTTGGTCTGATCAATGCTGGCGCTACCTTTCAGAGAGCCATGGACATCGCATTTAAAGGTTTAGTCAATAAATCTGCAGTGATTTACATAACAGTGTACTCCAAGAAGCGAAGCGACCATCTCAAAGACTTGAAAAAAATCTTTCAACGATGTTTAAGGTATGGGATTTCACTTAACCCAAAGAAATCTTTTTTCGCATTAAGTGAAGGAAAACTGCTAGGATTCATAGTGTCAAAATCTGCTATTCACATTGAACCTGACAGAATCAAAGAAATTTCTGAAATATCCATGCCTCATAACAAAAAAGCCATGCAATCTTTCCTTGGTCAAATCAATTTTGTGAAGAGATTTGTCCCAGACTTCTCACGTATTGTTTCTCCTTTGCAAAATATGATTAAAAGGAATTCAAATTTTAAATGGGGTCAAGATGAGCATGAAGCATTCAACTTGATCAAACAAGCTATCATTAATGCTCCATCTTTAGCGACCCCGAATTTTTCAAAATCTTTTATCTTATACACATTTTCCTCAGAGAAATCTTATGCCGCGATTCTGACTCAAGCAAATCAAGAGAAGGCGGAAGCTACAATCGCATTTTTTAGCTCGAACTTATAAGGTGCTGAACTCAACTATTCAGACGTGGAGAAACATGCATATGCTCTTTTCAAAGCGATCAAGTATTTCAGACCTTTCTTACTTAAAGCCCATACCAAAGTCATAGTACCGTTTCCAGCGGTAAGAAACCTTCTGATACGGAAGGATGTGGGCGAAAAAAGAGCAAATTGGATCACCGCTTTACAAGAATACGATCTTGAGATCAAACCAACAAACATTGTAAGAGGTCAAGGTTTCTGCAAGATGTTGGCTGGAGCATCGCAAATTCCTGAGAACTCATCTGAAGAGGTACATACGTATGAGGTAAGCCTAAACGACGCAGAATCATTATATGCTGATACCATTTATTATCTTAAGAACGGGTATGCTCCATCACACCTGGATCACACCAAGAAAAGAGCTCTGAGATTGAAATCTAAACAATACCAGCTCATAAATGATGTTCTGTTTAAAAGGAATTACGATTCTGTGCTTCTTAGGTGTCTTGAGAAAACTGAAGCCGAAAAGGTTTTGCAGGAACTCCACGATGGACCAGCAGGCGGACACTATGCTGGAGACGCTACTGCACATAAAATCTTACGTGCAGGATATTATTGGCCCACGCTGTTCAGAGACTCACACAGTTACGTGAGGAAATGCCAAGTCTGCTAGACTGCTGCAGGGAAACAAAAGAAATCGTCCATGCCACTGCAGCTGGTTAACATCGAGCAACCATTCAGTTAGTGGGGCTTGGACATAATAGGTGAGATCATTCCTCACTCTTCTAAGCAGCATAGGTACATCCTCACGGCAACAGATTATTTTACTAAATGGGTAGAAGCAGTTCCTCTCAAGACAGCTAATTCTGCAAACATTATTGAATTCATAGATCAATTTATAATCACTAGGTTTGGATTGCCAACGGCCTTAATGTTTGATAATGCTGCGTACTTTTCTGGAAATACAATGACTGAGTTTGCACTTAAAAGAGGGTTCAAACTGAAATATTCGGCCAACTACTATCCGCAAGGTAATGGATTGGCTGAATCAACAAACAAAAACCTGATCAGGATTATTAAAACAATAGTCGACCAAAACCAAAAGAATTGGCACAAAGCGTTGGTAAATGCTTTATGGGTAGATAGAATAACGAAGAAAGCTTCAATCGGCACTTCTCCCTTTAATTTAGTTTATGGGAAAGAAGTTGTTCTTCCAACTCACTTAGTCATTCCCTCTTTGTCTTTAGTACAACACATCGATGAGGTACCTACCTCCTCCATACAACTAAGACAAATGGAAATAATAAAATTAGAAGAACAACGAGAACAAGCTAAGAAAACCCATGCCCATCATCAAGCGCTGGTAAAATCCTCTTTTGACTCAAGCATAATGACCAGAAAAAACTTTCAGATGGGAGATTTAGTTTTGAAATGGGATAAGGCTCATGAAGAAAAGGGCAAACATTCGAAATTTCAGAAGCTGTGGCTCGGTCCTTTTCAGATTGTAGAAGTCATAGGCCCATCGACGTTTGTGTTGCAGGATTTGGTAGGTAGAAGAGATTCTTTGCCTGTTAATGGACAGATTCTTAAAATGTATTTTCCATAGAAGATCACTCTTCTATTTTTATAGGATAGTTTTTAGTTTTTATTTGTTTTTATCTTTCTTATAAATAAAACCTGTTGTAGATGGTCACTAAAAGGGTTCATGAAAAAGACACCAATTCTCTATCGGATTTTGAGCTTTTCGCTTGTACAAGTAGCAAATTTTTTTGAAAAATCAGATTTTTATTATTGACAGGTAGAGTTAACTTTAGCCTAAACATGATGCTAGTTTCAACTTCAAAAACTTTGATGAAAGCAACCTTTGGTAAAAAATTGTTTTATATCAGCACAATGAAAGGTATCAATAATAAAATAAATATTCTCTGTAAAGCTGCTGTTTTCAAACTCTATTATTGTCGTCCAGAGCTTTCCTAAGGAAAAACAATGACTTCCTCCCTGCTAAAGGAAATCGAAGTATTCAGAGGAACAATCCGAGAAAACACTATATCTCAAAGAATAAGAGGTCTCATCACGAGCCGGCTTATCATGATCACAGATATTATAACTTGCTGACTTTGCCGATACTGTCTACCAAAACAGGGCAACGACTCAAGATTGTTGCAATCAAAAGACAAGGGGTCTCATCACGAGCCAGCTTGTTCAGCAAAAGTGTAAATCGAGTGAATGACCATGTCATAATTTGGCCACCAAACCAAGACATTGTTCTTTAGAGAATAAAAAAGGAAAAAGTGTCAAAAAGGGTTTTTCTCTGAAATGTTGTAAATAACCTCAAGCAGGATAAAGGATCATTGCTGGATAATAGGTAACCCTGTCGAGGCTATGGACGCTTGCGGGCAGCAGAGGCTCTACCTACGACAAATGAACATATTTTAAAAGCCAGCACGCAGAGAAGACCTTATTTTATCTTTAAAAAAGACTGAGTAATGTCTGGTGTGGATACAAGAACTAAGCCTGAGGAAACAAACAATTGGAATATGAAAAGGTTGAGACAAAGTATCATTGATAGGATAAGGAGTAATGTACTCTATCTGTCCATAACAAAATTTAGACATATGAAAATTTTTCTGCTTCGGAAGTGGAAATTCAATAGAAAAGCAGAGATAACTGGTTCTTCACAGTGAATCGCCATTGTTGTGGTCACCAACAACCCCCCTCTTTGTTTGGTATTAGCAATAACACCAAGAAAATGGGGACCCTTAACAAAAAATCCAAAAAAACATTTTATCAAAATTTTTGTATTTTAACTCCCTAAAGCTGTATCGCATTGCGAAGAGAGAGTGAAGCATTTACCTATGCGCAATAATAAGCTGCGAAGGAGCGACGCGAAATTCATCGCATCGCATATATTGAGAAGCACTCTTAAAATGAAAAATTAAGGAATCGCCGACGGCCGATATGCGACGTCGCATATCGCAACATCGCATAAGCAGCACACAGTGATTGGATGATTAAGCGCGTTTTGCGATTCGCGATCTGCGATCTTGCGATCTGCGATTTGCGATCTGCGATGAATGCGACCATCAATTCCTGCGATGACACATATTGACATCGCAATCCTCGATATTGCGATGCGAATCACAGAAATCACTCATCGCAAAATTTCCTCGACATAGTGTTCAAGGAAAACTGTCTGTAGACCAAAATTGGGCGCGCGCCTTAAGAGAAATTAATGATTGTACGCCAAAGTATCCAAGAAGGATTGTGTTGTGTTTTTCTAAGAGTCAAGTCATTACGAGTGTCATGATTATGCATTCATTAGAACTTAAAGCTTTCATGTCAATATTTTCGTCATTACTCTTTTCCTTTGCGTAAACTGTAAGGCAGCAACTAATATAAATCAATGTGCAGGAAACATCTAAGGAAAAGGGGAAAGCGTCAATACTCGGAGAACAGAGAAGAGATGCCTTCACAAACGGATTCCGCATGCAGGAGGATTGCGGATTCCAGAGTATCACTCAACAGATACTGATGGAAATAGACTATCCAAGACTCAGAGTCAAAGATGTACAAAAGCAACATGTTTACAAAAGATCCTGAAGCTCAGACTGGGTAAAGCAAAAAGAAAAACGCTAAAGAGGGAAGACGCTCCAGAAAAGCCTGGAACAAAGAACGGAAGCAATTTTAAATACAAAAAATTGTTCAGAGAGCAAAGTCCCTAACTTATTCAGTCATTCGCATGGCCGGAAATCGAAATAGCAACAACACAATCAGTTTGAAAGAAATTTGGGTTATACCAAGTATACACACAGCGAATACACCAAGCCAGAGGAAGATTTTCGAAAATATCTTCTAGTTTGTCAGAAAATGGTGCCAGCTCTTGTTATTTCTATTTTCATCGCTCGAACGAAAGGAGAAGACAACCAGCCGACTCTTCCCAGGCGAACGTTGCATTGCTTACAGCACTAAGGAGCAAATACAGAAACAGTTAGAAATTAGATTCAATTTTTAGAAATAGATTTGCTTTAGTAGAAGGGCGGTCATTTGAAGCCGTGTCCTAAATTTATGTAATTAAGATTAATTAGTTAGTAGTATTTAAACCCTTCTCAGGCATTTGGAGAAGGGTCCAGAAATTTGTCAAAAAACTTGTCCTCAAAACATGCACTTTTGCACCCTCAGAGGGGGTTTTTGATGAATGGATGGATCGAGATTAATCAATGTTTGCATTTAATGTCTGCTACTGATGTTGCACTTTTGTACTCTTAGTAGATGTTAGAACAAGTAGAGATAAATCGTTATTGCTTGAAGCTTATGAGTGAAATCAGTCATAAATGGTACTTTTATCTCTTGACCAATTTCTTCTTATATTCGTAGAGTGATATGCAGTTTTAGTTGTTTATATGTTAATGTATGAATGTGTGGGTTACCATTTGGCACTTCTGTACGGTGGAGTCATTTATTTGTGCTTGACATATGAATAACTTATTATGTGATATGCTGTTCACAACTGTTTTGCCTAACTTTTTATGCAGAGTGGTTTATCTTAATTGATTTCTATTCTTATGATAGCTGAATGATCTTTATTACCAGTTATTGTTCGAAATCTTTTTAGATCGCATAATAGAAGAAATACACCCCGGGTTAGCGTAGATTAGATGTGTTGTTTCTTATTAGATTACAATAGCATAGAGTTAGTTTAGAAGTTTGAATTAAATTAGCTTAAAATACCCCTAGATCAGCATCATCCAACTCTACACACACACACACCCCTTAGATTGGGAAACTGGTCCCATTATCCCCAGTCGGACCCGCTATACCAAACAGATAAGGAGCTGCCAACCAAGGTCCGGACCGGGTGGGTATCCCCCTTATTGTCGACCCGATTTTCGGGGCTTCAACGGGTTATAGCATTAATATCTTTATGTTATATGTATCATACTATTTTGGATTAGTCTATGAAAATGGTTAAAGTTATAACATTCAGATATGAATTAATATGGTGTGATATTATGTCATACTAATCTAGTCTGATTGTAACATATGTGATTTTTATGCATAAATGACAAATGTTTATGAGCTTATGATGTGAACATGTTAGTTAGTGACTATTATGGATATCATGATCTTATTTGTGTTTGAGTTGATATGTTGTGAAGTTATATCGTGCTAATATAGCTTGATTGCATATATAAGATATCCTCCCCTTAGATATGTTAAGGTATGAGTTTTCTTATGTCATCTACTTTGTGCTTCAATGTTTGATTATGTCTTCTGTTTGGTGTTTGAATGTTTGGTATCTATTATGTCATCTAGTTTATTTATCTAACATGGTACATTTATAGTTTGTTTGAATGTTTGAGTAATCTCATGATATGAGTATGTGTCTATAAGATTGCATCAAAAAAATTATCTTTTTTTAAGATGGTTGTACTGATACATATGTGTTGAGATAGTTGATATGTACTTGAGTGTAGTAGGTGATAGTTGTAGAATTATTTCTAATGACTATGAGTTGACTATGAATTATGACATGTTTTCTAGTGTTGGTAAAGGTTGATTTCATATGATTGTCTTGACATTTAGAACACATGTTTGACATGTGTAAACAATGTAGGAAACATGCTTGGTATTAGCATGAAAAGGTAATAGTTTATATGTTTATATACATAACAGTTGGTTGATGTGTCAGTGAATAGTAAAACTCAATTGTAGCAAAGAAAAGGTAGAAGAAAGGAATAGGGAAAGAATTCCTTTGGCTATGTTTGGAAGCCCTAATTCCAAACAATTGAGTGATTTGCATACAAGAAGTACTATTAATCTTAATATTGTCTGACATTATGTGGATATATGCTATATTCATGAACATGTGTTTGACAGGTATATTAGCTAGTCTCTAGTTACATGTGGATCTGTCAAGGAAGTTAGAGTTGAGAGATTGCATGGACATGTTTAGTTACAAGGAAATTTGCTTAGCACACGAAGATAAGGTAACTGGTGTATTATTATGTTTATTTATGCATTGTCAGTTATGTGTTTATGGGAGCATGATGCAGGGGATTTCACGACTAAAGAGGTTTCCATGAAATTATGAAGAAAGCTCAAGTTGATATTTTCCTTGGAAATATTGGGAACCATGGGGATTGAGTGATGTAGTTTCTGAGAGTTTTGTGATTTAGATTCTTTGTGCCTTGTTCGCACTTGATTTTAAGCTTTGTTCATGTCTAGCGTATGGCCATACCACTTTGTTTGTGGTGTCATATTGTTGTTGGTTTTCCATGATTTCTTCTTGTTTGCTTCACATCTTGCCTTTATTGTTTTAAGAGTCTCACGAATTGGTTGGGGAAGGAGGAAATTTAATGGAACTCAAGGAGAGCTGAATGAAATCCAAAAAAAATTGTAAGGCTCAGATAAAGTGGGTGCATGTATAAGGGCAGCTGAAAAGTACGACATCCAGTTGGACTAGCTGGGTCCATTGATGTAAACGGATGATGGAAGGAGAATCATGGGAAAGGTAATCAAGAAAGGTAAGGTGAATGGATTTGAGGTGTCATATGCCTTGGCTATGTTGGGAAATCTTGTTCTCAATGTTGTGCGTGTGTTGCATGCATAAAGGGAGTTCTCTTAACCTTGACCTTATGCTATCTGGTAATTATGTTGTCATCATGATTATGTTGATACCTATATGTGTACACATGTATATATGTATGTATGTCATATCCGATGAGGTCATCATGGATCACTATTATCTTATATGATTTTTATATGTACATATGTATGTATGTATGTCGCTAACAGATTAGATCATTGTTTTTTTATGTTGATGTTTATCTATATATATATATATATATATATATGTGTGTGTGTGTGTGTGTGTGTGTGTGTGTGTGTGTGTGTGTGTTGTTTTCTAATAGGGTTGTTAGGAATAATCCTTTTGGAGGAATGCTTGCTTATGAGGCGAATGACATGAAAAGGTTCTGAATTTATGAGGAATTAAGTGGAAGAGTAATCATCACAAATAAATGCGGTCAGTATCATGAGGTTATGTGTTGATATTATGTGATTATATTATGTCTATGTTATGTGGAGACAAGATTGAGGGATACATCAGTGAAATGAAAGCAGTGTGGTTTGTGGCATGTTAGGATAAACATCGATGGAAGAGAGACACTTGAATCAAGGTTGCTTGGTAGAGACAATTTGGTTTTGGATGTGTAGTGCTACTATTGTGCATATGTTGTATATGTTTTACATGTTTCTTATGTGATGTTGTGTGCATGTAGTGTTGTGTATATATAGTGTGTGTACATGTTGTTTATGCAATGTTGTGTATAGGGTGGTACAGGTAGTGTTGTGTGAATGTTGCATATGCAGTGTTGGGTATAGATGGTGTTATGTACATGTTTGATATGTGGTGTTGTGTACATATTGTACTATGTGCATGATGGATATTCAGTGTTGTGTGAATATGGTGTTGTTCGCATGTTGGATATGCAACATTATGTACATGACGTGCTATGTACATATTGTATATGTAGTTCTATGTACATATGGTGTCGTGTGCATGATTGTACAAGTGGTAGTGTGAGCATGTGATGACATGTACATATTGTTTATGCAATGTTGTGTATAGGGTGGTATAGATAATGTTGTGTGAATGTTGCATATGCAGTGTTGGGTATAGATGGTGTTATGTACATGTTGGATATGTGGTGTTGTGTACATATTGTACTATGTGCATGATGGATATTCGGTGTTGTGTGAATATGGTGTTGTGCACATGTTGGACATGCAACATTATGTACATGACGTGCTATGTACATATTGTATATGTAGGTCTATGTACATATGGTGTCGTGTGCATGATTGTATAAGTGGTAGTGTGAGCATGTGATGACATGTACATATTCTACATATGGTGTTTTGTCCAGGTGGTCTTGTGTACATATCGTGCATATGGTGCTATGTATATGTGGTGTCATGTATATGTTGTGCATGTGGTATGATGTGCATGTAATATTGTATACACATTGTATATGTGGTGTGGTGTAAATGTGTCATTGTGTACACATTGTGTAAGAGGTGTTGTGTACATGTGTTATTGTGCACACATTGTGTAGGTGGTTCTATGTACAAGTGGTACTGTGTACATGTTGTACATGTGGTATTATGTGCATGTCAAACATGTTGTGTTGTGTACATGTGGTACTACATATGGGCATGGTGGAGTCGTGGCATCATGACATGTGTATTCATTGTTTTGTACTCTATATATGTATTTGTGTGGTGTTGAGCATTGGGTATAGATGTATTATGTTGTGTTTTACTTTTTGTAGTAAATGTATTATGTTATGGTGTACACTAGATGTAGGAGTACTTATATGTGTTGTGTCATACGCCAGGTGTAGGTGTATGTATGTTTGTTATGTCATACACCAGGTGTAGGAGTATGTATGTATTGTGCTAGGTCGTACACTAGGTGTACGTGTATGTATCATGTGGTGGTTTACACCAAATGTAGGCATATGTATTGTGTTGCGTTATACACTTGGTGTGGGTGTATGTGTTGTATGTTAGGTGTAGATGCATGTATTGGATGGTGTTGTATGATGTGTGTGGTTATATGTGTGTGATACACACTATGTGTATGTGCACGTGGTTGAAGAGAAGGAACAGGATGTTTTTCCAATGTGGAAATCAATCCGGAGTGCTTACAAAATAAGGACAAAGGTAGAAGCTAAGAATTGATTAAAGGATAAGTATTAATATTTTATTTCAATTTTATTATGCATGTGATTTAAGATTTTGGTCTATGATGATTACATGTGATCTATGATTCTAGTTTATGATGGTTACATGTGATTTATGATTTTTGTCTATGATGGTTGTGTTTTGAGCTAACTCGATGTGACATGTTTATACATGGTGATCTGGTTAAAGATGATAGTTTAACAAGTTGTGACAGGAATAAAAAAATAATTGCAAGTGTACCTTATTGGCGAGCTACCAATGAGGTATGATGTGAATTTATTTCAATTTATTTTGAATCTAATAGAATTTATGTACATGGTGCAAGAACCATGGAATTTCCTAGTTGGGTGGTTGAAACTAGCTACAAGAATTAGCAGCGTCAGTGAAATGAATTAGAAGATGCAGCAGTATGATGGTAAAGTCCTTAAGGAGCTAGGCCATTGCGGGACACTAGTGTCCATTTATTTCCATGAGCATGCTATGAAGAGTATGATGGTTTTAAGGTAGGTGTATGCCTTGGTTTTTGTATCTTTTAATGCAAGGAAGCCTTGCCAAGGCATGCAATACCCAGGATGGGGGTACTAGCAGAACTTGGAAGGTGTGTGACTGCACAGAAGGGGGTGAGCAAATTTCTCGAGGGATTTTGTATAAGAGAATGGAAGGTCAGGGATGAATTTGTTTTGGTCATTAGAATTTCCATATAGAATCAGATGCACATTGGTAGTGTGCCTTGGAACAATGAGCTGGTAACTTTTCACTAAAAGGACAAGTGGCACTAGATTCTAGTGTTGGACATTGAATGCATATTTGACTTTGTAGTGGATTCGAGACTTCCTATGAAGGAGGTCAACCCTGGTATTACTTTGAGGGTGGAGGCATGAGCCTATGGATTCCCTTTTTGTGGATACACCCATCATATCGTTTTATTTTCTAGTTGAGCAGATGTGTATATATGTGTATTACTGTAAATACTATATTGAGTTGGATTCATAAAGATCCATAGACAATATGATTATTTGATGGGTGAAGGAAATGTGTATGTGAGTATGTGTGGTTATTATAATAAATATCATAATAAGTTGTGTTATAAGGCTCCAGTAAATGATATGATTATCATGTTTTAGCAGTGGTCATTGTAAATAATACAACTAGTTGTGTTATAAAGCTCCATGGCCAATATGTTTCGTTTTCAATAGTCTTGTTGGTTGTAGGTGTCATTAAACATCGAGGATGATGTTCCCCCAAGGGTGAGGGTTCTATAATAGATCTTGTTAAAAATTCATGTAAAAATATATAAGACCATGGTCATGGGACATGTATTCAAATATGAATGGTGGGAAAAACATCCTAGTGGGTGTTCATTCAGTTTATTATGGATAAGGAAATTCACAAAGGATTTGAAAAGGCATGATGCATTTATTTATGAAAATATTGGAAATTAGGAGAAAAATAAGGTGAAAGGTCATAGGTTGCATGTGAGGAGGAAATTGGAGGAAAATAATGGAAAATGAAGAAAATAGAGGCCTCATTAGTAAAAAGGCTTATGAGGATCAATGAGTAGGCTTGGTCAGTGTAACTTTTTGTTAGTTCAGTTTTGGAGCTCTCTCATTATTCTCTCTCTCTCATACTCTTGGATACTTAGAGATTTCTTGGAGCACTCTTCAAGGGTGTGGATACTTGCGATTTCAGAGAAAGAGGCAAAGGAAGAGCGAGAAAGTGCAAGAGGGTATCAGGATGAGCAGCTACAATGGGTTTGGCTTGTAGGTACTGAGTTGCATGTATGTTTTCCTCACTATTTTTGGCATGCATGGCATATGCATGTGGATTTTTGGTCATGATATATCACTAGCACGGAGAATTGCTTAGATTGATAGTGGATTGCCTAGCCTTGCCATTTCCTAGATAGCCGTGGGGATAGTGAGTTTATTTCCTTATGTTTTTTGGGTTAGTTCTCATGTTTCCTTATCTTGGTTTGAGTTATTATTTCCTGAAAGCCCTGGTTGGACAAATGCTCTGGAAGCCCGACGACATGAGCTGGATCTTTGGGGGAGGCCCGTAAGATCTAAAAAATCGAAATGTATCTTGTGGGGTAGGCCCCCAAGATTTGAAAAATTGAAATGCTAGAAGAAAATAAGAGAATACACAATAACAAAACCACAAATAAACTTTTTATTAAAAAAAATAATAATTGTAAATGCTACATTGTGGCGGACAATCTGTCCTTTTACAAAATGTGACTTGTTACTTATGGAATTTTTCGATTACAATACCATAGGTAAATTCCATCGCTGGGTAAATTCCATGGGTGAATTAATACCATGGGTAGATGTCATTTTCCATTCAGATCATTACTCCATCCTTAAGAAGCAATGCTCCCCATTAAGTGAGTTTCCCTCCTGAGAATCATGTGTTGTATATGAAGAGGCACTAAAGAGAAGGATTTTGTGTGGTTAACACATAACCATGATAAACGAAGATATGAGGATAGAGATACCCTATAATGCTTGTGACCAACTATGATACTGATAGTGTGCAACCTAGAAAAAGGACTTCAATGAAGTGTGGATTTGTGGATGACCCATAACCATGAAAATAGAGGATCTGAGGATAGAGATACCCTATAATGCTAGTGACAATTGTGATATTAACAGTGTGCAACCTAGCAAATGGACTTCGATGAAAAGGATTTTGTGTGGTTGACCCATAACTGTGATGTTGATTATTGATGAAGTAGCAGGTGCATATATAGCCTGGCGTTCAAGGGAACATCTCCAAAGAACGCAAACCAGATGCTGCTACACTGAAAATGATGAATGTGAAGTAGCTGCCTACTAAAGTGGGGCGGGAAGGGAAGACTACAAAGGGAACCCGCTCCAAATGCTGCTCTAGATTTAAAATGGCCACAATTCCATCAATATAACTCATAATATTTAGTATAACTTGATTTTGGAAACAAAATTACCATTTTCATCTTCCCATGTGTTTGAAATCCATATTTGGACACTCTGGAAAGTCAAATTCGTGTTGCAGTTGTTCTGTTGTCATAAAAGTTTTGAAAAGATTGTTGATCTTAAATTAGCGATATATCCCTCATCTGAACTCTGAATCGACGAATTTTTTTAAAAATTGAGCATTTTTTCAAGCGAAACACATATCTGCAATCATTTTTCTAAAGTTCTCCATAAAAAATGAAAAAAATAATAGAATATCCGTCGTCCATGAATTTTCGCCAGAAAAATTTCTACAACACAACTGATTTTAAATCAACGATATCTCCCTCATCTAGACTCTAATTCGGCCAATTGTTTTTTTGAATTTGGGTATATTTCACAAGGAATCGAAATATTTTATTTTTTTTCTAAATATTTCACCAAAAATTTGACATCTAATTTGCAAACTCGCCACCCAAAGAATTCATGAAGATTGTTGTTGATTTCTATAAAACTTTGAAACTGAAATATGCATCAAACCCTCATTCTCATGGATACCTAACGTGAATCTGATACCATTGATTCAGATATTTTGGGGAGGTGCCCAAGATCTAATAAATTGAAATGAATTTTTTGGGGGAGGCCCCCAAGATCTAAAAAAATGAAATGCTAGAAGAAAATAGGAGAATAGACAATAACAAAACCACAAATAAACTTTTTATTAAAATAGATAACAACTACAAATGTTACATTATGGTGGACAATCTGACCTTTTAGAAAATGTGAGTTGTTACTTATAGCCTTTTTGGGTTACAATACCATAGTTAAATTCCATGGGTGGGTAAATACCATGGGTGAATGAATACCATGGGTAGATGTCATTTTCCATTCAGATCACGACAGTTGCGGGTTGAGTTACTAGTCTTGGAAGCCTTTCTTGGAACAAACTCTCTGGAGCCCTTGAAGGGTTGGATAGAGACCAATATGATGATGGATTTGTGATGTCTGACCGTGAGGTGGAATCAGTATTTGATGGGTTGAGGTGGATAACCTATAGAATCCCTGAATGGTTTTGGAATGATATGTTCTATGAGATCCCACATTCATGCTTCGAATATGGCACAGGGGTGAATGACTGAAGAGAAATTTGGCTTAGTCATTCTCCGGTCAGGTGAAACATGATAGTACCATACCAGGTTGACTTTTGAATCATTAATATGAGGTTATTTCTCCTTGTTATCTCATCAGTATTATACTGGTTTATATGTGGATTATATGGGTATTGTATCCTTGGTATTTTAGTTGTTATTATCATAGTTATGAATATGGATTGTGACAGTGGCTATGTATGGCTCCCATCATATTTTTACTTGTATATGAATGAACAATGTATCTATGGCCTAATCGATGAAACTGTAGCTAAAGTGATAAGGAAACAATGTCTCATAACGAATCTCAAATAAGTATAAAACCCCTATGCTTAGATCTGTCATTTACACCTGTAGATTGCATTGATGCCATGTGTTTGATAGAATGTCAGTCTCAGTTGGGAATGGTCAGGCCTAGTCCTGGAGTTATTTTTTGGTTTATTAGTCTTGCTGTTATGTGTTTAATGGATTCTAGAAGCTACAACATGTTTTGGGCAGTGGCCAAAATTATGGGCTTGAAAAGTGCCTTAAAATCCCCAGTCTCTGGCACAGGTTTTCTAGAAGTAGTCCCTTGGCATGCATGCAGGCTTGTGGGAGCCTCCAGAGCCCTCTTGATGCTGCCATGCCCATAGCATGGGAGCATATAGAGGTCAATAGGTCTAAAACCTTAGTAGCACTAAGGGGCTAGTTAGCAGAAGGTTGGGATGGTTCTTAGAGTCCTATTGTTGATGTTGAAGGCCTGTATAGTGTGTGTTTGTTAGTTCCACTTCCTTAACGTGACTTAAGAGGTCAAATAATATCATATTAGCCTCTCTTCACATGTTTAACCTGATTAGTTGATTACTTGAGTAAATGTGGGAGGAGGGTGTCACAATCTACAAAAGGACTATGAAGCGCCTACCCTCATTTTCATAATTCAAAGCTTATCATGTGCTAAGTAATATAGATAGTATTGCAAATAGACTAGTAAGCCAATCATTGAAGAGAATATGTGTAACCTTGTGTGTGAATGGAACCAAATAATTTCATATAGTTCCATGAGTGACACCTAGAACATTAACATTAAACATCTTGACCTCTCAATCAAAATAGAAATAAAAAAATGGAAATGGACAAGTTGGGTGAGCTTGATGACCAAGGGAAAACATAGGAGGAAAAGTGGCATTGGGATGGCATCACATGGAGGGATATTGAGGATGGTCTCATCTTCAAATCATAACATTCCATCCTTCCTCAATTGTGCAA